>CM068367.1:989895507-991095507 GCA_034769895.1 Magicicada septendecula | reverse complement strand
TACCAAGGACTCAAGGCCAGTAAGTAAAAATACAGTATACTTTGTAAATGTGTTTATTAACTAAAATTAATTATAAGTAAATTAATTAAACTATTTTAATTAACTGAAATTATGTTGAGTTAACTAAATCAACTAAAATTTTCATTGTCTCATTTAAGATTGATCAAAATAATTTTGTGCTTGCATTAATTTCACCAACTGTGAAATTCTTGAGCGACACAGATGTTTTAAGTTAGTAGTATGTTGTCACTTTTGCAACACGCCAATTTCTTTCTTACATTGTGTCTGTCAGTACATTCACTCTTGTACATAGGTACTGAAATAAGCATTAATGCAGCAGCATTTAATAAGATAAATTAGATGAATACATGTTTTCATACTTATATTTTTGTATCTCCTACTTATATAAGTATATTTTTATACTTATATTTCTCTAACTACCCATGCTCTATGGACCACTGAACTGGAAAAATTCAAATGGCCACCCACCACTCCCTGGATTGAAGTTGCATGAAAATGATACACAATCCATGGTGTGTTACTTGTGAAAACCTGACATCAGAGACATGGGCATGTGGTGAACTTTGTTCCAGCAGTAGTTAGGAGATCAACATAGTTCTATGTATGCATACCAGTTTAATTTTATGTATGGTGTTCCCTGTAATATTATGTATGGTGTCTAAATGTAATGGCTTTTCCTACAGATGTGTCTTAACTGTTGTATGAACATTTATATGTAGCAGGTATAACGTATCTAGAAAAGTGAAATAACAGTGGAACCATTAACATAAGATATATGAGTATAATATTCTCATATAATATACCGTAATAATATTATCTCATTCTCTCATGTCTTATTATCTAACATTCTCTTATATATTAATATAATAGTGTTGTGTTACTGTGCACAACAATTGCTTCCGTCTATTACTTCAGCCTGACAATAAGAAATTCTTAAAATCGAACATAACAAACTATTTCATTACATGAAAACAAACAGGCATGTACCAGTTTCACATACTGTATACCAATTTTTTGGGGGGAGGGGATTCGTGTTCAGTGAGAATTAAGACTGTCATAAACAACTGTGTATGTATGTATAAGTTGTTATTACTCATAATTATTATGTCCCAGTGAGGCTTCATTTGTAATTACAAACTTTTTTATTTTAAATATAAATGTATTTGTCATGGGAACTATCTAATAGCTTGTATCTGGGTTTGTTTACCTTAATCGAATAAAGCACGTGTGTCTCGTCTACCACAATTATGGTATCCACCATAATTATAGTGTCTGCTTATTTCAATCTCGTTACATGAATTTTTATTACCTAAGGGATCCAGGATTCTGCTCAGCGTGAATGCTGGCAGAGACAGGCATTGAAATGAGAATACGTTCCGTATAAACATTAATCATGAATATTGTTTTATTCCATAAATGCTATAAGCGTGTACACCGGACAAAATCAACATGGCGGCCATTAAAGTTGGCTCGTCTTCATCATGAACTTCTTTATATCTTGTTAATCGTTAATCTAACAAATATCATATTTTAATTTAGCAGCTGCTTTGCTATTAACTGGTTTTGATTATCTTGGCTGAACGCAAACGCAAACCAACACCCCGTTCGGATGTCGACATAAAAAAACAACACGCCCCGCTTTCTCTCACTCACTCATACTTATGCATTTAAATTACTATTGTGTACACATATTTAATTATAGGGTTAACGAGCTCTTTAGTAAAATTTGTTTTGCACTTCCCTGTATCTGTAAACTAGAAGTTCTAGAAGAGGTTTCACATGTTGAGGCCTTAAGTTGGTTTGGTTACGTTTTTGATATTAACACTGACTCTACTGCATAATTTTAAAAAACAATTACTGCTCACTGTTTGGCTCACTTCTAATTATCACATAATGAGGTTTTAACTACATTTTGTACTGTTTTAAAACACTTTGCCGGTATAAATTGCCGGCGGCCTGTAACAAGTTGTTACTGCTGCTGCTGTTGTGTGTCGACTGGGGTGAAAATTATGCAAATTCTACGTATGTGTGAGTGAGCATACGTCATCGTTCTTTTGTCTCTGGTTATATAATAGCTTTGTTTGTTACGTATTTTTAAAACGTCATAGTGGTTTTAATGACGTTTTGAGCTGTTGGCCAATGAAACATGAATATGAAGCGCCTTTCTTAGTGGCGGTAACCATTATAAGTCTTTTTAGCTGCACGTCCACTGCTGTCCTTGAGATTATTTTGTCGTCTCGGAACTACGTCGTTGTCGGCAAAACAAAGGGAAATTATGTAACCCATAGAAATGACTTTAAAACATCGGAATACAATAGTTTGTTACCTCGCATACCATATTTTTATATCAGGCTTTTTGTACTGTCACAAAACGCCCTCAATGAAAGGTTTTGTGTCGAGACACAAAAACTTTCATTGACTCATTCACACTTCTCTAAAAGGATCAGCTCAGATATGGAGCCACAACCCCCTGTAGTGTTACAAAAAAAATATAAATTCAATCACTTACCCTTGGTCCAATGATGAGGTTCGCACCTTCTGACCTTACTGGACTTCTCCAGAGAGATCCCTACACCATAAGGCCATGAGGCACTTTACGCTCCTGTTCTGACACACCGGCCAGCTCAGGACCGCGGTCACCACACCATAAAACTCTGAAACATTCAATACAAAATTTTTTTTTTTTAAATAGTGGCTTTCCTTATATCCATATCCATAACTGATATGTTTCCTCTTAGCACGTTGGTTTGCGTTTTGGGGCATTGGTTTGCCTAATTCTACAAACTTCAAACAATGTATATCAAGAATTAAGATAGTAAATTACTTCTCCTTTTAACACTCCGGTATCTGGTACACCCTTCTGACTTCTATCAACTATCTTCACACTCTTAATCACATGAAACAATTGCTCTTAAACTAGAGAAACAATTCATTTAACTGCTTTAGCAACAACCATTAACCCTAATAATTTACTTCTTATAATCTTACCATATCTATATCATGGCAGACAACTTAAAAGTTTTATAATTCCTTTATTACTTTTTCTTACATTTAACCTTCTTTATAACAGAATCATTTCTAGAGAATGGACAAACTTTACAAAATTTTAATCTTATAATCGTTACTATCTTGGTAGTAACCTCCTATCCACACACACTATTGTTGACATAATAAAACACAATAAAACATTGTACATCATAAGCATTAAACACTAACATTGAACAATTCACAAATAAACAATTTACATAACTTGTAGCAAAATTTTATAACATTTTTCCTATCAACTCTCTATTAACTTTTATCATTTAACATTCATTTAGATTCTATACAAAATTCTCAAATTTGTCATTTATCTTTCCATTTACCTTACCTTTCTACTACGAAATTTCCCTTTCTAATCCTTTTATCCTTACTAGTTGGGGTGACTCTCTATTATTCATTTTTCTCTATCTTACTTTGGCATTTGTCAACCTAACCTTACTACCTCTTTTTCACTATTAACAACCGCTTCTAACCATTTACATATAATATGACACCAATATCTCAATAACAACCCCCTTCACAAATCCCATTAAAAACCTCTGGCACCGCTCATTTTTGTACTAGTATGTGTGTACTCGAACTCTAACCAACTCATTCCCTTATCGGTTCCTGACCCTTTCAGATAACCCTTTCCGGCGCTAAACGGTCCCTTCCCATCTCAACATCTCTCGTTGGACTCCCTACACCACTACCCTTATTACAAAATATCACCACCAACAACAAATATAATTACCATGCACATTACTCAACTCCACTTATATAATCACTAACCACTGTGTCCCTAAAATATCTAACACCTCTTTATATTTTATCAGCATCTCAGCACTTTATTTTTCCTAACTCCCAATAACTTTATTCAACTAACTCCAATGCCCTGATTTATCCTTATTCCCAAACTCTTTTACAACATTTCAACATTAATATACCATTAGAAATTCATCACTTATCTGCTAACAACAATACTTCTCAATACCCAAATATATAATCATCTACTAACCCTTTAAAATCTAAATTCCCTAATATCCTTTCAAAATCATTATTAAACTTCTTTTACTTATTTAAAATTCTACAATAGTTTACACACAAAACATACATAGAATACACAATAGCAAAATTACACAAATACATAGACATCAATACACAAAAATATACAATTCACATAATCATTAAATCATTTACCATAATCAGTCCTGATCAGTCCATTTTTAAAAACACTGTCCACACAATTAAATGTTCATAACACAATAAACAATACACAACTACCCCATATCGTCAAATAATAATCTTATCTTATATCTATATACATTGCTTATTATTGAATCTCTTATATTAACATCATAAATGCATCTACCATTCAAACTTTCATTATTTTCCACAAACTCATTTAATCTGTCATGATTGGTCATTGTCCTGTCACCTCCAGTATAATTCGTCACCACTAGGTATGTTATAAAGTCATTATTTTCATTATCATCTCCTACGACTGCTATATCCGCTTCATTACAAGGTAAGTACTTATTATTTTTATTATATATCATCTCTACTCCTAACCTTCCCTTAAACTCTTCATAATCTCTGCTTATCTTAAAAATTTCTACCTCCCTCTTTCTCTCACAATATCTCTCACTATCATACCATCTCTCTCTCTTAAAACATCTCTCATAATAACTCTCCCAACAACATTTCTCTCTCTCAATATATTTCTCTTTATCATACCATCTCTCTCTCTTTAACCCTTCAACACACACTATCATTCCATTATCATTATATTCAATTCCCCATAAAATTTCATTTATACTACCAACCTCCACACTATTATCACCTATTACTATATCTTTATTTATTTTATCGTAATTTTCTACCCCACTTACCTTGTCGTCTTTGTTCAATTTGTCCACTTTGTCAATACTACCATTTTGTCTTTGTATTTCATTTTTTAATTCTTCACATTTTATATTAAAATTATTTTGTACTTCTCTAATTAAACTTTTTTGTTCACTAAACAGCATTTGCATCATCTTCATGATCTCATTATTCTCAACCCTGTTATTTGAAATTGGTGTTGAGTGCACTATTTCTTCACTCATAACTACTGATTCCGTCATGCTTATTTGGCTATTGTTTATACTATCAGTTGTGTTCAATAAAGGATTATTTTCTTTATTCTCTGCCATTATGAAATTTGTTAATGGTTTGTCGCTTTATCTTATCGTTATCATCTACTTTACCACCGTATTCTCACTTTCAATGTCCACCCCGCCACCATTTAGGCTTATTATATAAAATATATTAATGTATTTTATATAGTCACCAGTTCGGGCCCATTTGTTATTACTCATAATTAATTATGTCCCTAGTTCTGGGCGGCATTTGTAATTACTCATAATTAATTATGTCCCTGTTCGGGCGCCATTTGTTATTACTCATAATTATTATGTCCCAGTGAGGCTTCATTTGTAATTACAAACTTTTTTATTTTAAATATAAATGTATTTGTCATGGGAACTATCTAATAGCTTGTATCTGGGTTTGTTTACCTTAATCGAATAAAGCACGTGTGTCTCGTCTACCACAATTATGGTATCATAATTATGGTATCCACCATAATTATAGTGTCTGCTTATTTCAATCTCGTTACATGAATTTTTATTACCTAAGGGATCCAGGATTCTGCTCAGCGTGAATGCTGGCAGAGACAGGCATTGAAATGAGAATACGTTCCGTATAAACATTAATCATGAATATTGTTTTATTCCATAAATGCTATAAGCGTGTACACCGGACAAAATCAACATGGCGGCCATTAAAGTTGGCTCGTCTTCATCATGAACTTCTTTATATCTTGTTAATCGTTAATCTAACAAATATCATATTTTAATTTAGCAGCTGCTTTGCTATTAACTGGTTTTGATTATCTTGGCTGAACGCAAACGCAAACCAACACCCCGTTCGGATGTCGACATAAAAAAAACAACACGCCCCGCTTTCTCTCACTCACTCATACTTATGCATTTAAATTACTATTGTGTACACATATTTAATTGTAGGGTTAACGAGCTCTTTAGTAAAATTTGTTTTGCACTTCCCTGTATCTGTAAACTAGAAGTTCTAGAAGAGGTTTCACATGTTGAGGCCTTAAGTTGGTTTGGTTACGTTTTTTGATATTAACACTGACTCTACTGCATAATTTTAAAAAACAATTACTGCTCACTGTTTGGCTCACTTCTAATTATCACATAATGAGGTTTTAACTACATTTTGTACTGTTTTAAAACACTTTGCCGGTATAAATTGCCGGCGGCCTGTAACAAGTTGTTACTGCTGCTGCTGTTGTGTGTCGACTGGGGCGAAAATTATGCAAATTCTACGTATGTGTGAGTGAGCATACGTCATCGTTCTTTTGTCTCTGGTTATATAATAGCTTTGTTTGTTACGTATTTTTAAAACGTCATAGTGGTTTTAATGACGTTTTGAGCTGTTGGCCAATGAAACATGAATATGAAGCGCCTTTCTTAGTGGCGGTAACCATTATAAGTCTTTTTAGCTGCACGTCCACTGCTGTCCTTGAGATTATTTTGTCGTCTCGGAACTACGTCGTTGTCGGCAAAACAAAGGGAAATTATGTAACCCATAGAAATGACTTTAAAACATCGGAATACAATAGTTTGTTACCTCGCATACCATATTTTTATATCAGGCTTTTTGTACTGTCACAAAGTGTTCTGTTCTTTTTTTGTAATATGTCTTAAAATTTTGTGTAAACTAACAACATTACAATTTCAACACCAATTATTGTCATGAACAATTATTTTTATACAAACTTCAGTTTTTTTCTGTAAATTGGTTCAAAAATCTTCAATAAGTAAGTTGTAGTAAATACAGTAAGTAGCTAAACAAATCTAACTTAACCATTCTCATATTCTGTGTGCACTTTTTTTAGAAACATTTGAAAAGTAATGAAAAATTTATGTTAACTAGTCACATTAGCAATACTTAACCTTTTTCGTTTCTTCTGTGTATGGTATATTTGATTTTTTTCCTGTAACCTCAGCAAAACAAAAAGAATTATTCACATCTAGGTTATTGTTTACTAGTTTTTATTAAATTTAAAACTTTCCTACCAAGATCAGTTTTGTTCATAATAAAATAACACACTTAATAATAGAAACAATATAAAATATGCCAATAATATACAAACCAACATGTATCACAACAACTAACATTGATTTTTTTCATTTTACTCAAAATACTAATTTGTACCTTTTTCTTGATCTCATATGTATTTAAAAATATAGTTTTACAATTCATGTGTAACACATGTTCTGTAGAAGTTACAAAAGTAGAAGAAGGGGACAGCAAGTACAGGTAAAAATGGAATAATCACAATTAAATATTTAGAATTAATATTAGGCAATTACCTGTATTAACTTCCGTCTTGTGACTTATTTGGTTTTTTCTTAAAACGACGCGTTTCGAGAATAAATTCTCATCATCAGGTTTCAATACTATAAAAACATCAAATTCACCCAAAAGGGGTCGTCAACTAGTTAAAACACAAAAACACCACACATAATTTAACACCAACACAGTCACGGCACAGTCGTGTGGTATAAATTATGTTTGGTGTTTTTGTGTTTTAACTAGTTGACGACCCCTTTTGGGTGAGTTTGATGTTTTTATAGTATTGAAACCTGATGATGAGAATTTATTCTCGAAACGCGTTGTTTTAAGAAAAAACCAAATAAGTCACAAGACGGAAGTTAATACAGGTAATTGCCTAATATTAATTCTAAATATTTAGTAACGTGACTTGGAGACAATTAAAACAAAATGAATCACAATTAGACCAAATGTAACATCATATTTATTACTTAATGTATCTGTTGTTATCCAGTGGCTGGAATATGGCTCATGTCATCAAATGCCTTTTTCCTCTTCTTCTTCTTCAATTGGCAGTGACAACCTTTTGTGGGTTTTTGCCTTCTCAACAATCCTCCTCCATTCTGCCCTTTCCTTGGGCATTCCTCTCCAGTTTCATACTAAAAAGTTCCTTCAGGTCTTCTTCCACGTCATCTCTCCATCTCTTCTTAGGTCTACCCTTTATTCTTTCTGTGAGAGTTTCCACGCAAAAGACCTTATTATTTTACTCTTGTCCATCCATGTGATACATAGCAGTTTAATACATCTCACTATGTTAGCTCCTCCTATTATTTGGTTGAGTTCATGATTCCTCTGCATGCCATCAACATTTCTTATTGGTCCATATATATTTCTTAACACATTTTGCTCAAATATTCAACGTCATTATCTGTTCTGGTTAATGCTTCATTACCGTAAGTTAATATTGTGTAAGCTTCATTATGGTTTTATATTATGGCTTAATATCAATTTTATTTTTTGATCTATCAGTTTAGATGTCATTAACTTTTGTATCCATAGTAGCAACGATTAGCCTACTGTATACATGATTTAATTTCAGCAGTCATCTTGGTCTTGTCAATTTCAGATCTTAAGTGTGTGAAAACTTTAGTAGCATGACTGAATGTATACTTGTCAATAGTAAAGTCATTATTATTAATATTTCTTTGGCTATTTTTCATGTTATTTAGTTTTACTTTTATTAATACATAGTCCTCTCTTAGATGTTTCATCGTATAGTTTTTCCAACGTATCCTTCAAAGCTGTTCTAATTTTGGAAATTATTACCATGCTGTTAGCATAACCCCTTAATGGTATGTGACCAGATACCGTAATATGTCAGTTGATTTGTTAAAAAAAAGTGCCACTGACGAGATAATATGTTGCTATGATTTTGCCAACTTATTTTGGTTTCTGAATAAATATTTCAACATGGTTATGTATAATGGTGATTCCACACTTTGCTGCTATGATGTGCTGTATTTCAAGTCATTCCTCTTCTTTGTTTTATATAATTGAACACCATCTCATGTCAGATATTACATCACGGAACCAGACCATGTTCCGTTTCCATCTGTTTATGTTTGTGGCTGTGTTTTTCAAAACTCTATGTTAAAATAGTGTTAATAAAGAGTTATAGAGAAAATAAGCCTTTTTTTTACATTGACCAGAACCCATGACGTCAAAAATCAGCATTTGAAAATTCATATAAGAGGCATATGTTATACACATATTCATTTTCCATTGTTATACACTGTAATTGTATTTTTTAAGTATTAATTTTATGATAACAAGATGGAATATATACATTTTAAAGAAAAAAAATTGAGCATTTTTAGGTAAAATTGTGGTCAATGAAATGAACTGTTAAGGAGATAAGCACATGAGTGAATTTGATTCCAATACAACCACTGTCTCTAATGTCAAATTGAATAAGACTGTTGAAAGTGGATCACTGGTGTTAATATCAAAAGTACAGGTTAATTGATTGCTGCTTTATACCCTCCTAATGTGGCATTGGTAAGTCTTGACAACTTGGATGGTATACCTAATACCATGAGATCATTAATCATTTGTGTTCTATGCATACTGTCAAAGGCATCCTGATAATCTATATATAAATTGTATAAGTTAATATTATGCTCATAAGCTTTTTCATAAATTTGTCTAAGCATAAATATATGATCTAGTATTTGTCAGCCCAGAATCCACATTCATACTTTCCCAAAGCATCTTCAGCACATATAATAACTCTTTTATAAATTAAACTTGAGAAAATTTTATAGACTGTATTGAGTAAGGTGATTCCCCTGTAATTCCCCTAAACTCTGACAATTACCTATGAGCTTGAGACATTAGTGACTTGTATATGTGACTAATCTCATCTGTTTGTTCTGACTTATTGCATAGTTATTTATTCTTCAATAGATGAATTTGAATCAGCGACTATTACCACTTATTGGTTTATTCAGTACTGAGTACTTGTTTCAGAGCTACTGCTAATGGTGTCATATCAGCATCAAAGTTCATTAAAACTGGGCCAAGTGCGACATAATGAGTGAAAGTTCACAGAAAACACCAGTTCCAACTCCATTTGTTAGTGAACCATTTGTATACAGTGTAAGCCAAGCATTTTATAGATGTTGTGTTAATTGTTTCCAGTGATACCTGCAGTAATTTCTCTGGTGTATCTACTGTTTCTGTTTATGAAGTTTATATTGTAAGTTCCGTATAGTCACATGGGTTTGTTGTTAATGGTTTTGGGGCATATTTTATCTTCTGGATTATGATTCTAAAGGTAGTGTATTGTTTGTTCAATTAAATAATTTTGCCCTAGGTGTATTTTGTGCTAAGGTTATGTTACTTAACAAATACATTGTAACCATGTTCTGTAAAACAAATAAAAAATACTGACGGAGCTAAGGAAAACAAGTGATGCAGCTTATGACGCCAAAATCAGAAATTTTAAAAAATTTTCTTATTTTGAGTATAGATGTATCATTAAGTGCCGTAACAGGGAATTGTTGTGTGAAATGCAGAGGTGACTGACAGGCAATAAAATCATATAACAGCCCCAATCAATTTATGCCATGGCAAGCAGGCAGAGTTCATCGCTCTCCATACTAAGAAACGTTAAACTTTGACAACTACCTCAAATCCTTAGAAAAAATAGTACAAATGTAAACGAACTCATTAGAAGAGCAGCTGTATATATTAACAATAGACCAAAATACGTATACACGCCAGCTGCATATAGCGAAACAAAAAAGGGTATATATATTGAAAGACTCAAATGGTCAGCAACAGGACTTCGACCTTACTGAGAAGAAAGAAAGCTCGGAATAATGTCCGAACTCAAGGAAGATGTATTGATGGAAACAGAGGCAAAGAAATGGACATACAAAGGAAGTTTGGTGAGGCCTTTAAGTAACAATAGTTGATGCCATTAGAACAACCAAGTGCACGAAAACAATACTTTGACGAGAAAGTTGAGGGTTGCTTTGTATACTCCAAAAAAGTGACAGGTAAGAATTTATTGCTACAGTATCTAGCAGTAACAACGACCTCAACGACCTCAGTGTAGTGACCTAGGGAAGGAATCTGGTGGGAATCAAAAAGCCTATCTGAGAGGTTCTTTCGGAAAAATAGGTGGTCTCTAGATCTGAAGAGTTGTAAAGTAGAACCAATTAGAAAACAGAATAAGAAAAATCAGAATTTAGTGGGAGAAATATGGAATTCGATATAGGGATGCGAGAAAGGCGCGCTCAGGGAAGTTTAACTAAAATTTTTGACGGAAACGGGAGTGTAAGTCTGCGACCGAGATTCCATAGTTATTGGACTTAGAGAAATTCGGTACGATGGTTAGAAAAGTAAGTTCGTATTAAAACAATTTCGGTAAAAGAACTGGAATTTTATTAGTGACATACAAGTGAATTAGTACAACATGAATGATAATTAAATAATGCTGTAATTTAGTTTTACAAATACGCAACAGTAACTTTATCATCGAGTAACATTACGAGACGAACTAAACTAGTAAATAACAGTAGTTCAAATCATAACGCAGTTGATAAATAATAATCAATAATGCCTGTGGAAGCGAATAACTATAATAACAATTAACGCGAACTAATTCCGAGTGAGTGAAGTTTGGTGTTGTGCTGTGTCTTGCGTGACTCCACGGGAGACCACGTTACAATCTGCTAATCCAGAGGGAATTATCGCAGTTACGCCAGACGATCAACATGCGAACCACACCATATGAACCTCTACCAGATTTGGATACATACCACAAGTAAATTCTTCATGCTATAATTAGTATTAGGTCCACTGTCTGTTCACTTAAAGAACTCATAAGAATTGATTAAAGGATTAAGATAAAATTTTTACTTAAAAACAAAATTGAATCATATTAGGAAACTATGGAAATTAAATTTATTTATGAGCACCGATTTTAAATGAATCCAGATCAGTAATTAACTATGTCATACTATTTAAAATTTAAGAGAATTATTATCAAAAGTTTTTGTCTTTGAATAAGAATTACAATATTTAAATTATTAGAGCTATAATTATGAGTAATGAAATAAGATTTATGAAAATGAATATATTTATATTTTGATTAGAAATTGCATAATTCATGTGTCAATGATAAATTATGATAGTCAATCATAACTAATTGTAATAAATCGAAGAACTATTTATAAGAAGAAGTGAGCATTTATTTTTTTTTACCCTGAGATAAAGAGCATAAGTAAATACTTATATTGGCACCACAACAACGTGGGGCATTAAGTAATAAAAAAAGCTGTAAAAGCACAATAACTTATATTGGCGCTCCAGAACTTGGGGCACAGCTTAAAACTTATATTGGCGCCCAACGTGGGGCTTAATTACAGAAATTAGGCTAGGGCAGTGACAGACAGTGGTTAGAGATAAGTTAAATAAGTAAATGTTAGTACTGTAGAATAAGAACGTTATTATTGTTATTTGTCGATAAGTATCTGAATGATAACCCGATGAAAGGCAAAAATGGCGACAGGGGAAGAAAATTCCAAGGTATTCGAAATTAACAATCAGATGGGGATGTAGCAGTCTGAGGATAGAAATGTGGTGAATGAAGAGAGCTCTACAACGAGTGAAGAGAATGGCGCCCGGGGACCACTGTCATCTGAAGTCAATTTCCAAATGTTAATGTCATTCATAAAACAAAAGTTTGAAGAATCGGAAAAGAAGAATGAAGAAAGAGATGAAAAACAAAGACAACAGAATGAAGAAAGAGATGAAAAACAAAGACAACAGAAAGAAGAAATGAAAAGGCTACATGAAGAAACCAGAAAACACATAGACGAAAAGATTGAAGAAACGAAAAAACAGAATGAAGAAATAGGTAAGAAACTCATCGAGAAATTAGACAAAAAGATAGAGTTAATGAGAAGAGATTTACAAGGACAAATCCACCAGGTGGGTACTGATTTACAAAAACAATCAGAAAAAATGGAAGAAAACGAATTAGGTGGAAATACTATGGATCAAATTGACACCAAGGATCAATATTTAACAATTAAAGTATTGTCTGAACATCATGTCTCAAGATCAAAAGAAAGATCTACAATTATTAATGGTAGATATGAAGGTGATAAAGACACTTGTACTGTGTTTGTTGGCAACTTACCAAACACAATTACAAAAAAGAAAATTATCAAATATTTCAGAAAGTTTGGTACGGTTGCAAATACGAGATTGCGATATGCTGCAGTATCTGATACACGATTTCCCAAAAGACGTACTGTCATTAAGAAAGAGTTTCATAAAGACAGAACAAATATCCATGCATATGTACGTTTTACTGATGAAAATAGTGCATATCATGCTTTGGAAGCAAATGGTAATGTGTATGAGGGTTACCACCTGAGAATTGATTTAGCTAACACGGAGGCTGAAGAAAAGCAGAGAATTAAAAAGAAAAAATTGAGTACTACAGTTAATATTACCAGTACTGATAGAAAAATTAGAAGTAGGACTGGGGAGGTGCGTAAAAATTTTGGAACCAAACCTGAGATTAAGAAGATGAAAAACAGTTCTGATGATTATCAAAGGCGAACTGCATTAGCACGAAAGAGAAAAAGGATGAAATTTGCTGGACCATTCAAGAATATTGTGAAGATTGGTATGAGAACGAAAGGAAGATTTCAAGCGATGAAGATGAGATTTCTTAGAAGTGTTGAAAATAAAACATTATTACGTGAGTACGCGGACAGGAAAACAAAATAATTAACGCGCTGCAAGCAGTCAAAGAACGTAAAAGTAAATAAATGTAACGGATTAAGGAAAATAATCGTAAGAACGTCCGAAAATTTAATAATTAAGTTAGATAATATTGGGTGAAATACCTAAGATAAGATTGGTTGTGTAAAAATACATTAACCGAAGAAGATAAATAGATATGAATATAATATGAATAAAATAAAGTAAATGGTAAATGAAAACCAATGCCAGTAAAATGAAACGGCATAGACAAGAATGTAAAGAAAGGAAAAGAAAACCGAGTCCTGACGTTTACTATTCTGGTATGATCGGTAAAAGAGGTATCATTCAGATTCTTAGTTGACGCCAGTGAAAAGTTATAAATTATAAAACAATTGTAAGATGCAATAGAATACTAAATGAACTGTAGTAATTTTAACAATTTTAACATTAATTAAACTAAAATGATAGTTATATAATTGTACCTATAAACGATGAAGTAAAGTACTAACGAAGTGTAGTAGTAACTATAATCTTTTAGATAACAAAATGTGAACTAAAAATTAGCGATAATCATATTGACATGAGTGCATAGACAATATATATATGTGTTAAGTGAATGTAAATGTAAGGACAATTAATATGGTTAGAATAAGATTGTTTAATATATGTGTTTAATATAACAATTGAATGCGAACAATCAATAAAATTAGAATAGTGATATGTACATATATACGTGATACAAGGACACTTAAAATTCAATTAAATAGTGAAATGATTGAGAAGTGACAACAAGTAAAAGATGGACTATCAAAGGACATTAATAGCGAATTAATGTAGAAAACTTGATTAATTTATGTCATTGAAATCTATAATATTATTAGAATAGCAAGATGTAATTGGTGAATAAATAAAAAAAAAAACATATAATAAAATACTGCAAAGTACTATAGAGTAAATTAATGTTAATATGATAACGAATAGTTAAATTAAAGGTTAACATAATGATTAACATGTATTAAAATTGTACAAGGAAATAAAATACTGCAAAGTACTATAGAGTAAATTAATGTTAATATGATAACGAATAGTTAAATTAAAGGTTAACATAATGATTAACATGTATTAAAATTGTACAAGGAAAAGAGAGAATTCTAAAAATTATTTTACAGAAATATAAAATTTATTGATATGATAAATGATACTAGTATTGAATAAAACTTGCTAAATTAATTTTGTAAATATTATAGGTCTTGTAAGGGATATATAAGGAGTTGTATTAAATTAATGCTGAATGACGAATTTAAATTTAATGTCTAAAGGTTAGTTTGTAAGTATAATTATATGTTAAATAAGGGTTGTAAGAAAAGAAAGTTAAAATATATGTGTAACGGATTCATTTAAAAACGGAAAGCGAAATTAGCTTGAAAATGGTCCTAGGGTAGTGTTTACATTACATAATGAACCGCCCGCAATGGGTCACTAAGGTAGCAAATCCACTACACTACGTCCAACGGATGATGAGCCAATACTAGGAATATAAAATGTATGTATTTCGTCATGTTAAACCTCGATGACAGGGCGCAGAATTTTGAATCTTTTTTAGATGTATGAAATCCATCCAAAGCGACAAAATTCGGGGACGATATAATGCCAAAATGAGAAATTTTAAAAAATTTTCTTATTTTGAGTATAGATGTATCATTAAGTGCCGTAACAGGGAATTGTTGTGTGAAACGCAGAGGTGACTGACAGGCAATAAAATCATATAACAGCCCCAACGTGCTCACGGCAAGCAGGCATAGTTCATTGCTCTCCATACTAAGAAACGTTAAACTTTGACAACTACCTCAAATCCTTAGAAAAAATAGTACAAATGTAAACGAACTCATTTGAAGAGCAACTGTATGTATTAACAATAGACAAAAATACGTATACACGCCAGCTGCATATAGCGAAACAAAAAAGGGTATATATGTTGAAAGACTCAAACGGTCAGCAACAGGACTTCGACCTTACTGAGAAGAAAGAAAGCTCGGAATAATGTCCGAACTCAAGGAAGATGTATTGATGGAAACAGAGACAATGAAACGGACATACAAAGGAAGTTTGGTGAGGCCTTTAAGTAACAATAGTTGATGCCATTAGAACAACCAAGTGCACGAAAACAATACTTTGACGAGAAAGTTGAGGGTTGCTTTGTATACTCCAAAAAAGTGACAGGTAAGAATTTATTGCTACAGTATCTAGCAGTAACAACGACCTCAGTGTAGTGACCTAGGGAAGGAATCTGGTGGGAATCAAAAAGCCTATCAGAGAGGTTCTTTCGGAAAAATAGGTGGTCTCTAGATCTGAAGAGTCGTAAAGTAGAACCAATTAGAAAACAGCATAAGAAAAATCAGAATTTAGTGGGAGAAATATGGAATTCGATATAGGGATGCGAGAAAGGCGCGCTCAGGGAAGTTTAACTAAAATTTTTGACGGAAACGGGAGTGTAAGTCTGCGACCGAGATTCCATAGTTATTGGACTTAGAGAAATTCGGTACGATGGTTAGAAAAGTAAGTTCGTATTAAAACAATTTCGGTAAAAGAACTGGAATTTTATTAGTGACATACAAGTGAATTAGTACAACATGAATGATAATTAAATAATGCTGTAATTTAGTTTTACAAATACGCAACAGTAACTTTATCATCGAGTAACATTACGAGACGAACTAAACTCGTAAATAACAGTAGTTCAAATCATAACGCAGTTGATAAATAATAATCAATAATGCCTGTGGAAGCGAATAACTATAATAACAATTAACGCGAACTAATTCCGAGTGAGTGAAGTTTGGTGTTGTGCTGTGTCTTGCGTGACTCCACGGGAGACCACGTTACAATCTGCTAATCCAGAGGGAATTATCGCAGTTACGCCAGACGATCAACATGCGAACCACACCATATGAACCTCTACCAGATTTGGATACATACCACAAGTAAATTCTTCATGCTATAATTAGTATTAGGTCCACTGTCTGTTCACTTAAAGAACTCATAAGAATTGATTAAAGGATTAAGATAAAATTTTTACTTAAAAACAAAATAGAATCATATTAGGAAACTATGGAAATTAAATTTATTTATGAGCACCGATTTTAAATGAATCCAGATCAGTAATTAACTATGTCATACTAAATATCACTATAATATTGACGACTCGGAACACAAATTTTTTATAAGTAAAAACGTACCTAAAGTTTTACCTTACAGCCTAAACCGGCTTTCACCTATAGAAGGCTTCATCAGAGGCTGTCGTTAGTAGCGCTGCTCGTCTTGTTGTTGGCGACGAGAAAGTGTTTCGAAAGATTGAAGCTGTGTGTGTGTGGTGAGATGTGTTCGAATAATGCGTGCGATTTGAATTGTGTCTGTTCGTTTAGGATGTCGTTTTTATTTGTTTTTGTGTGTTTGTATATTTCTAATTGTTCTAGAGTGTCTAGTTTTTGGCCTTTTGTGTGTACGTGTAGTATGTTCATGTTATTGTCGATGTTTTTATATGTGTGGTTTGCTTCAATGAGGTGGTTTGCGAAGGTAGATTCTGTAGTGGTGTGGAGTGCTTTTGTGTGTTCAATGTATCTCTGTTTGAAGCTACGTCCTGTCTGGCCTATGTAGAATTTACTGCAATTTGAACAATTTAGTTTATATTCACCGGGTAGATCGAATTTGTTTTGTGCTTTGGGCATGCGTTTTGATAGTGTGTGTTCTGTTTTGTTAGTAGTTTTGTAAGCGATTCTGTATCCTGCTTTTTTGAATTTGTGGGCAATTTTTTCTGTTTGTTTGTTGATGTATGTTAGTGTTATGAATTTGTTGTTTTCTGTCTTTGTCTGTTGTTTGTTTTGTATTTTGTGTAGGAGTTTACTGACTATTGTTCTGTCATAACCATTAGATTCTGCTAGATATTTTATCGTGTTTAGTTCGTCTTTGTAGTCTATTTCATCTAAGGGGATGTTGTTAAGTCTATGTATCATGGTTCTAAAAGCAGCTAGTTTGTGTTGTATTGGGTGATTGGAGGTGTTGTGTATTAGTGTGTCAGTTGTAGTTGGTTTTCTGTATATACTGAATTTGTGCCTGTGTTCTAGTTTTGTGATGGAGAGGTCTAAGAAGTTTATGGTATTGTTGTGTTCGTATTCGGCAGTGAAGGTTATGTTTTTATGTATTTTGTTTATGTGCGTTAGTAACTGTTCACATTGTCTTTTGTTTCCCCTGTATAGTATTAGAATGTCATCAACGTATCTGTGCCAATATAGTATTTTATGTGAGTGTCTGTCATTGTTTGTGAGTATTTTTGTTTTTTCTAAGTGTTGGAGGAAGACTTCTGCTAGAATGCTGGATATGGGGGAGCCCATGGGTAGGCCATCGTTCTGTGTGTAGTATTTATTGTTATAAGTAAAGTAGTTTTGTTTTGTGATAATGTTCAGAGTTTCTGTTATTTCATTGATAAGTTCGTCTGGTGTGTTGTTCTGTTTGAGTTTGTTTTGTAGGATGGTGATTGTTTCAGAGATGGGGATGTTTGTGTACAGGTTTTTAATGTCAAAGGAGGCTAATGTGGCGTTATGGGGGATGTGTATGTCTTTTATTTTTGTTACTAGGTCAGTGTTGTTTTTTACTGCAATGTTGTTGTCTATTTGTGTGTGTTGTCTAATAATTTTGTCTAGATATTTTGCCAGTTTGTGTGCAGGGGCATTACGGTAGTTGATAATGGGGCGGATCGGAATGTCTTCTTTATGGATTTTGGGAAGCGCTTGGAGTGTAGGTGCTGATGGTCGGATTTGTTTCATGTAGGGCTTTTGTTTATGTGTCATAATGTGTTTGGCTTTGTTGACTATTTGTTTTACTGAGTTTTGGTATCTGTCGGTGGGGTCGTGTTTTAGTTCTGTGATGTTGTTCTGTTCTATGAAGTCTTGTACTTTTTTGTGTAGGTTGTCTGTGGGGATAATTACAGTCGTGTTGCCTTTGTCAGCTTTTACAAATGTGATGTTGTGTTTGTGTGCCTTTTCCCTCAGTTTGATGGCTGTGTGTATTTCTGAGTTGTGGTTGTTGTTGTCTGGTGTCTTATGTACTCCTATTGTGTTGTTTATATTATGTCTTAATGTGTCTTGATGTTCTGGTGCTGTGTTTTGTATATTTGTTTCTGTGTCAATTATGAGCTTTGTTAGTGTTTGGTTGTTATGTTTGTAATGTATGTTATGTTTTAGGCCTTTATCAAGGAGTGTTTGTTCGTTTTTTGTGAGTGTGACCTCACGAACCTCACGTGTAAACCTCACGAACGTCACACTCACAAAAAACGAACAAACACTCCTTGATAAAGGCCTAAAACATAACATACATTACAAACATAACAACCAAACACTAACAAAGCTCATAATTGACACAGAAACAAATATACAAAACACAGCACCAGAACATCAAGACACATTAAGACATAATATAAACAACACAATAGGAGTACATAAGACACCAGACAACAACAACCACAACTCAGAAATACACACAGCCATCAAACTGAGGGAAAAGGCACACAAACACAACATCACATTTGTAAAAGCTGACAAAGGCAACACGACTGTAATTATCCCCACAGACAACCTACACAAAAAAGTACAAGACTTCATAGAACAGAACAACATCACAGAACTAAAACACGACCCCACCGACAGATACCAAAACTCAGTAAAACAAATAGTCAACAAAGCCAAACACATTATGACACATAAACAAAAGCCCTACATGAAACAAATCCGACCATCAGCACCTACACTCCAAGCGCTTCCCAAAATCCATAAAGAAGACATTCCGATCCGCCCCATTATCAACTACCGTAATGCCCCTGCACACAAACTGGCAAAATATCTAGACAAAATTATTAGACAACACACACAAATAGACAACAACATTGCAGTAAAAAACAACACTGACCTAGTAACAAAAATAAAAGACATACACATCCCCCATAACGCCACATTAGCCTCCTTTGACATTAAAAACCTGTACACAAACATCCCCATCTCTGAAACAATCACCATCCTACAAAACAAACTCAAACAGAACAACACACCAGACGAACTTATCAATGAAATAACAGAAACTCTGAACATTATCACAAAACAAAACTACTTTACTTACAACAATAAATACTACACACAGAACGATGGCCTACCCATGGGCTCCCCCATATCCAGCATTCTAGCAGAAGTCTTCCTCCAACACTTAGAAAAAACAAAAATACTCACAAACAATGACAGACACTCACATAAAATACTATATTGGCACAGATACGTTGATGACATTCTAATACTATACAGGGGAAACAAAAGACAATGTGAACAGTTACTAACGCACATAAACAAAATACATAAAAACATAACCTTCACTGCCGAATACGAACACAACAATACCATAAACTTCTTAGACCTCTCCATCACAAAACTAGAACACAGGCACAAATTCAGTATATACAGAAAACCAACTACAACTGACACACTAATACACAACACCTCCAATCACCCAATACAACACAAACTAGCTGCTTTTAGAACCATGATACATAGACTTAACAACATCCCCTTAGATGAAATAGACTACAAAGACGAACTAAACACGATAAAATATCTAGCAGAATCTAACGGTTATGACAGAACAATAGTCAGTAAACTCCTACACAAAACACAAAACAAACAACAGACAAAGACAGAAAACAACAAATTCATAACACTAACATACATCAACAAACAAACAGAAAAAATTGCCCACAAATTCAAAAAAGCAGGATACAGAATCGCTTACAAAACTACTAACAAAACAGAACACACACTATCAAAACGCATGCCCAAAGCACAAAACAAATTCGATCTACCCGGTGAATATAAACTAAATTGTTCAAATTGCAGTAAATTCTACATAGGCCAGACAGGACGTAGCTTCAAACAGAGATACATTGAACACACAAAAGCACTCCACACCACTACAGAATCTATCTTCGCAAACCACCTCATTGAAGCAAACCACACATATAAAAACATCGACAATAACATGAACATACTACACGTACACACAAAAGGCTGAAAACTAGACACTCTAGAACAATTAGAAATATACAAACACACAAAAACAAATAAAAACGACATCCTAAACGAACAGACACAATTCAAATCGCACGCATTATTCGAACACATCTCACCACACACACACAGCTTCAATCTTTCGAAACACTTTCTCGTCGCCAACAACAAGACGAGCAGCGCTACTAACGACAGCCTCTGATGAAGCCTTCTATAGGTGAAAGCCGGTTTAGGCTGTAAGGTAAAACTTTACGTTTTTACTTATAAAAACTTTGTGTTCCGAGTCGTCAATATTATAGTGATATTTAGTTAAGTAACGGACACGTCATGGACAACGAAATCCAAGAATTTATGTCATACTATTTAAAATTTAAGAGAATTATTATCAAAAGTTTTTGTCTTTGAATAAGAATTACAATATTTAAATTATTAGAGCTATAATTATGAGTAATGAAATAAGATTTATGAAAATGAATATGTTTATATTTTGATTAGAAATTGCATAATTCATGTGTCAATGATAAATTATGATAATCAATCATAACTAATTGTAATAAATCGAAGAACTATTTATAAGAAGAAGTGAGCATTTTTTTTTTTTTACCCTGAGATAAAGAGCATAAGTAAATACTTATATTGGCACCACAACAACGTGGGGCATTAAGTAATAAAAAAAGCTGTAAAAGCACAATAACTTATATTGGCGCTCCAGAACTTGGGGCACAGCTTAAAACTTATAAGCTATAGAAAATTATTAACTGAAAAATTACTTTTGCAGATAGAAATATCACAAAGAAATGCTGTTATGTGTCCAGTAAAACTAACCTGAGATCTAGATCCAAGTTTTGTGAAATTAAAGCCATATTCAGTGAACTTAAAAAGTTTAGTTTACTTTAATGTGTAGGCCTGTATTTACACTGTTATGTAGACAATTATATTTTAAATCTCAAATAATTACATTATGTTTTTAATTCATGTTTAATGCTTGTACAAGACACAGAAATTATATTGCATTTGGTATCAGCAATCGATGATGCGTTCGGTAGTGTCATACAAAGTTATTCTCTGTCTTACAGTGGATCAAAAGCTATTTAGGAAGTTCAAGGGGCAGAAGAAAGTCAGTGATCTGGAAGTGTTTGTCATCAACAACACAAATGCCTTGGCTTTGTACAAGATAGTGCTGACAAAAAACTTTGCAGAGATTCAATCAAAATAAAGTTTTTTAAAGGGTTTGAGATATTTATTGTATTTTTTGTGATGTGGTTTGATATTATTACTCTCAGAATGAGGTAGGTGGTGAAGCTGCATGTTGAGAGGCACAAAGCCAGATGATGGAGAGCTAGCAGAGTGCTTGGGAGCAAGATGAGAAGGCTCATCAAGGAGATGTCAGATGTAGCCATGAGTGGAAGCATGGGGAGATGGACTGTTACCTTACACAGTTTCTGACTAGACACAGGGACTTTCAATCTTATCTGAAGAATGTTGGAAAGGCCAAGTCACAAGAGTGTCTGTACTACCCAGGAGCCGCAGACAATGTCAGCGACAGTGACTCCTTCATCTGTAACAGATAGGAGTAATCCCAGAGAACATTGCAAGAGGATATTAAGCAGGATATCTCCTCAGATAACATTGTCAAAGCGATGCTTCAAGGGGAGGATAACTGGAACTGAGTTGCATGCTTCACGATAGTTCCAGGGCAAAGACGATAGACCTGGATAACACAAATATATAAGAAGAATAACACACCAGAAGTGAGCCCTAGGGCTGAAGAACAATAGGTCTAGCCAGAAGTAATATGTCAAGCAGTACCAGGTGAGTGTCCTAAAAGAGGGGAGGGAGGTGGTTTTTTAGTGGGTCAGGTATAATACCCAAACCCACAGACCCCGGGAGCGTGCACCCTTCCAGATATTTGTTCAGCAAAATTTTCCACCTACCATCTTAAAAAAGTATTTTTATTAGTATTATTATTAACAATACATGTTTAGTGGTAAGCACAACAGTAAGATATTAATTTTTGTTAGTGTCCTGTCATAAATAAAATTTGTAAAAAATGAACCAACTCAGATAATTATTTTGTTAGTTGTCTAACAGGAATAAAGATTTCTATGATAATACCTGCAATGCTGTGACAAGGAAATATACCATAAAGCTGCAATATAACTGATAAAAACAAATTTGCAAGTTTTATGTTTGTGTATTCTGCATAATAAATTTTATTAAATTGATTTCCTAGTAAACTTTATAATTATTTACTATTATCATTATATTCCATAAAAATATATTTAATTAGTGTATCTACATTTGTTACAAGATCCTGTGAAGAAAATTTTAAGCCCAGAGCTTGTGTTTAGGTTAGCACAGTTTAAATGATGGCTGTTATGTTGTCGCAGCATGAAGTATTTGTAGCATCAGTATTCATAATGTAAATTTTGTGTTAAATTATTTCAGTACCGGTACAGCATTTTCAATAAATGCATATGTTTTGGGGTTAAGAGACCTAAGAAATTTAGTACCTACATTTGTTTCAAATAAACTGATCTTCACAAGTTTCCAAGATTGGAATAATCTAGACCAGGAGGTTAATAAAAATTCCTTATAGAATCCAGCAGTATCCATCAGTAACAGGTTAGGGTATTTAGGAAATGATCCTGGACTGACTTCACACTTTTGGGTATCACAGGCAGTAAGCAAATTTAAACTTATCTGGCTGTGATACTGCAAGTAAGGGGGTAGATGGGACTCTGAAAATGTATGAAAGTAACTGATCTAGGGAGTAAGCCTTGATTAAAAATCCCAGCCCTCCGGGTTGGGGTATGAGGCTAAAGCTAGTTCTTCTATACAGGAGATTCTCCACTTTTGGACTTTCCACTTTCAGTCTTTCAGACACTCAAAATTGATATCACAAATACAACTGGGAAAAGGTAATAGCTATAAGAGTCCAGTAATGTGCTCAGTACAGGCTGGATCCCACTCTAATTAAAGTCTGGAAAATCAGTTTGACCTCTCTCATCTGTTATGGCTTGTCACAAGTGACAGAATATACAAATGAATGCTTGTTTTTAATCAAGATACTCCAATTATTGTCTAGTTTTTATTCACATCATTGCTACAGTGTGTTCCAATTTGCATACAAAAATGTTCTATTATCAAGGTATGTAACACTATCACTACAGTCATTAATACCACACTACCACATTTCTCAAACAGTGTCTTAATTCTGCCGCAGACCAACATACGCTGTCTTTACTAATACAACATCTTTGCAATGTGTATAGTGGTCAATCTATACACACATTACAGTCTTAAGTCTTTTCTCTCTTGATATAAGTTGATATAGTATTTCTTAAATACAATAAGTTTGCAGGAAAGGTAATAAATTTAGTCTATACAGCACTTGAAAAATCCCCCTTCTGCAGATCAATGTTATAAGTTTGTTCAGTTTCAAAGTAAATAGACACAATGTTAATGAACTTTCCAAATTCAGACCATTAAGTTTCAGACACTTTTAAAAATAAAATCTTATCTCTGCTGAGGTAGCTTTCATTTACATGTAAGCTTCATCAGAGTACATGACAATGAATTTGAGAGGGTAGATAGTTTTAGATATCTTGGCTTTCTCTTGATGTCAAAAAATCATATGGCAATGGAAGACAAACTAGCTACGGAAAATAGGTACCGGTACTACTTTTCTTTGCTGCCTATCCTAAAGTCCAGAAGCATTTCTAGAACCTCCAAGGTCCATATTTACAAAACTGTATTGCAGCCAGTAGTATTGTATGCTTCTGAAGCCTGGACCATGACCTCAGGCCAAGAAGATATGATTAGAAGATGGGAAAGAAAGATTCTGAGGAGGATATATGGAGGTGTACTAGATACTGGAATGTGGCATATAAGGACAAATGCCAAATTGTATGATCTATACAAGGACTCAGACATCGTCACAGTAATAAAACAAGGCAGAATTAGGTGGGCAGGTCACGTACAAAGAATGGCAGAGGAAAGGGCAGTAAAAAATGTATTCATTGGAGGACCAGGAGGAAGAAGAGCAAGAGGGAGGCCAAGGAGAAGATGGATGGATGATATAGATGAAGATTTGAGAAGACTAGGAGTCAGAAGGTGGCGAAGAGTTGCACAAGATAGAGAGGAGTGGAGGCATGTCATTCTGGAGGCCAGAGGTCTTCATCAGCTGTAGCGACCTGGAGTAGTAGTAGTTCATCAGAGTACAGGTAAGATTTTATTAAAAATTGTATCTAATATAGTGTTTTCAGACTTTATGTTCTAAAGTCTGAAAAGTGCATTATGCAGTATTTAATACATGGACACATCATAGACAACAAAATTTGAAAAAGCAGATAGACTATTTACAGATCTTTTCTGTTTTTGTCATTTGGGATTTTCCATCAAATTCTGTGTGTGTGTGTGTGTGTGTGTGTGTGTGTGTGTGTGTGTGTGTGTGTGTGTGTGTGTGTGTGTGTGTGTGTGTGTGTGTGTGTGTGTGTGTGTGTGTGTGTGTGTGTGTGTGTGTGTGTGTGTGTGTGAAATAATTTATTTTTAACTTGGATGTACTGTTGTGTTTGGTGTTTATTTATATTTTGGGGGAAATTAATCTAAGATTTTTTAAATAAGCTTATAAAATTTAGTTCCATCTAAGTATTTTAGGTTCTTTATGATTTTTTATATATGTAAAGATTTTTAAGTTTTTCCCATTTTGATATTGCTTATATAAGTTTAATTTGTGTGTGTGCGCATGCGCGCATGGTTGTAATGTAATGCCAACAAAAATATGAATTTTTATAATGTAATCAAATACACGGTAAATTATTTGTGTATAGATAAAAAAATGCATTAGCAGTGAAAAGATTATAATAACATAATTAATTAAGAGTAACAAGAGTAATTAACAGTATTTGTCAAATATGTATGTAATGGCAGGTGATTCACTGTATTGTTTTCTTATGACCATACTTAAGTGAATAAGGACAGTATCTGATACCTGTACATTATTAAAACTGAATAATGTATTAACTGAAACTGAACATTAATATATATATATATATATATATATATATATATATATATATATATATCTTAAAACTGAACATTATTAACTCTAATGAGAAACATAGAAACTGCTAATTTACTGAAAGAAAAAACTCAAAGAGGCTATTTAAACAAGCATGCAGAATTGATATTCTTTAATATTTCAGTATTAGGCTAAAAATGTCCAGTATATGATATTACTATGTACCCAGTGTGTATTCTGAAATTTTATGGGTATAATAAGTATATTACAACGTATCTATATATATAAAAGCGAAATACCACTCACTGATTAATCACGAAATCTCAGAAAGTATAAATGCTACAAACTTGAAATTTGGCAGGTAGCTTCCTCATAGGGAGTAGGTATCCGATAAGAAGGGATTTTTGGAAATTCGACCTTTAAAGGGGGAAAAAGGGGGGGAAAGTTTGCCTGACTGACTGACATAGAATCAACGTAGAGCAAAAACTACTGAATGGATATCAATGAAACTTTGAACATAGCTTCATCATAGGTCTTAGGTGCTCACTAAGAAACGGTTTTAAAAACTTTCACTCCTAAGGGGCAACCCCCCCCCATTGTATGTATGTATCTATGTATGTATGTTCCACATCTCCTCCTAAACCACTGGACCGATTTCAACCAAACTTGGCACAAATATTTTACGCGAAGGGAGAACCAACATAGGAGAGGTGCTTTTTTTGATGGGGTCCTTTGGGGGGTTCTTTGGGGTCTTCTACATCTCCTCCTAAATCACTGGACCGATTTCAACCAACCTTGGCACAAATATTTTACGCAACGGGAGAACCAACATAGGATAGGTGTTTTCTTCGATGGGGTCCTTTGGGGGTTCTTTGGGGTCTTCCACATCTCCTCCTAAACCACTGGACCGATTTCAACCAAACTTGGCACAAATATTTTACGCAACGGGAGAACCAACATAGGACAGGTGTTTTTTTTCGATACGATCCTCTGGGGAGTCCTTTGGGTCTTAAAAATCTATTAGATCTGGTTACTATGGCAACCCAATAGAATAGATTCTAGTTACCATAGCATCGGTGGAAGTCTCCCGCGTAGGAAGTAGTGCGGAAGTCGTCCGACGGGCCTTCCAGGGAGTCCATCCACGGAACCCGGGGAGTCTTAGGTTGGATCCCACGAAAGGCGTTGGGGCCAGAGTCCACGGTTCTTATAAATAAAGATATAGGTTATGATATCAAAGGTGGTGTATGGAAAGCGGTGAGAAAATACAATGAAAAGAGGTCACTTATTCCCTGGAAGATAAAATCTTTGTCGGGCTTTAAATATGACTGTAATACTGACTACAACAATGACAACATTTTATCTATTGGTGATTTTATACAGTGTAAATGGTGTAATGCTAAAAAGTGGAAAGAGGAAAGTCCTGGGTTATGTTGTAGCAATGGAAAAGTCCACCTTCCTCTCATTAAAGAACTACCAGAACCTCTCCACAGCCTTCTGAGGGAAGACTGTTTCTCTCATGGCCAGTTGTACGTTGCCTGTTCAAGAGTTAGCACTCCAAACAGTCTGGTTATTCTTCACCCAGAAGGAAAAACTAAAAACTTTGTGTACAAAGAAGTTCTTTAATGATCCGAGGATTAGTTCTTCATTACAAGTTCATAAATTGAAGAAAAATCTGAAATGTTTTCATACTCAACACAACTTCATATAACAAAAATGTTTAATGTTTATTTTAAATAAAATATATAAGAGGTTTTAATTATTTATTTATAAGAAACCTACTTTAATTGAACTTTATTAATTAAATAAGATTTTCATTATGTACAACGTGAAACTCCGTAGCGAAGCACGGGTATTAAAGGGGTAAAAAAGGGGTTGGAATTTTGTAAGATCAAATTTTGAATTAAGTCATTCAAAGTTTTTGGAAATTTGTCCCCTGAAGGTGAAAAATAGGAGATGATGTTTAAATGGATCGTCGTTTGTAAAGTTACAAACATGAAAATTCATATTAAGGCACTTGATATTAGGCCTATATAAAAAAATCGCATCCAAAGTTTTTCAAAATTTTATTATTTACCTGCTGGTGGTAAACATTATATAAAGTTTTTCTATGGCCCGTCATTTTAGTATATAGTTGTAAATAATAAAATAGAAATCTATTTACAAAATTTTATTTAATTAAATAACTTAAACAGTTAATAAATAAACTTTATGAATTTAAAATAAAATAGCTTCATTCAAATATTTTGGTTAATTCCTATGTAAAACTGAGGTGATTAAAATTTCATGGGACATAAGCCAGATGTTATCCCTACTATATACTCAATATTATAAATGTGATATGTGAGTGTCATTAGTTATTGTAATAATAATAACAATAGTATTTAAGTAAGTAAGTAATAACATTTTCAATAGTGTCATTTTCTTTGACAACAATGCTTTAGTTAGTTGTTCTTGGTTTTCTCAAGGTACCTACATATTTTATTTATGTTCTTATTCAAGTTAATTGCAGTTGTGCTCAATTATTTTCAGGTAGGTATCTACATATTTCTTTTGTTTTCTAGCAGTTATGGAGTTAATGCAAACAAAGCAGCGAGCAAGAGCTAGAACAATTACAGTTACTATCATGTCAATATTGTAATAGCTTTTTGTTCACAGATATAGTATACTTCATAAAAATTATGGGCGAAGAAATTATAACCGCAAACGGGTCAGACATCCTATGCCGAGTAATTACAATACCAGGAGATGGGGCCTGTTTATTTTCGTCTCTGGCTTATTTGGTCCACGGCGACGTGTCAATGGCTGCTCAAATTCGAGCAGACATTGCACGACATGTATCGAACGAATGGCAGAGATTTATATATTTCAGTATGGATCATCATGGAGCTGCTTACGGTACTAAGAGGCTGTACATTGCAGAAATGTCTAGACCGTATACCTATGGGACTACGTGCGAACTCAAAGCAGCTGGAGAAATATTTCCGTTTGAGTTTCAACTGTTCCAAGACGGTATACTTATTGCAACATTTGGAGAGGCAGAACAGGAGATAAAAAGAATCCGATTCTCAGGATCTTTTATCGGAGGACATTTTGATGCTTTGATTCCGTTGGTTGAAACGACAAATACAGATGAGAACGATAATTTCCAGCATACACCGACCATCTCTGAGACAATAAATAGTGAACTAGATTCATCCTCTTCTGCTATTGAGTCGCAACTCACCACTAAAAGAAGAAAAAAGCGTCGAAAAAGGTTAAAGATTCATCCTCTTCTGCTATTGAGTCGCAACTCACCACTAAAAGAAGAAAAAAGCGTCGAAAAAGGTTCACGGACGTGATTAGAAAAAAACAAGTAAAGGAAGCTGTTCAAAAACACACAAAAAATAATCCCAAAAGCCATAGAGTTGCTGTTAAGAAATACACTAAGAATCATCCCGAGGTCAATAGAAAGGCTGTCAAAAAATATTCAACTAATAATCCCCATGTTAATCAGGCATCTGCAACTAAGTATAATAAAAAGAGAACAGAAATGAGGTTGCTGGCTTGGAAAATTAAACATATGTCTGGTTTTGAATACAATCCTAATATTGATTATTCCAAGGACAAAATTGTTGATCTCGGAATATGGTTACCCTGTACCTGGTGTCATGCTTTGAAATGGCGGGAAGAGCCTAATGGAATGTGTTGCAGTGGCGGGAAAGTGCAGCTCGATTCCATTGAACGTTTCCCGGAACCATTACACAGTCTTTTGATGAATCAGCATGTAAAAGGTGAGCATTTTCTGTCTTCCATACAAAAATACAATGGATGTTTTCAAATGACATCTTTTGGAGCTAAAAAGGTAAATGCGGGTAACTTTATGCCAACTTTTAAAGTACAAGGCCAGGTATACCACCAGATAGGGAGCATTACGGTTGCCCCTCAACATGAACCTTCATTTTTACAAATATATTTTGTCGGTGATGATGAAAGTGAGAGGAACATTCGCTGTGAAATTTACTCTGGCGTCAATCGAGAACTGGTTGACCAATTGCAAAAGTTACTGCATGAAAATAATAAATATATTTTAGGTTTTAAAGCCGCTATTGACTCTGTACCTAAGGGTCAAAAGGATTACAAAGTAATTATCAATGCAAATAGAAAGCCGTTTGGGGAACACCAAGGTCGTTTCAATGCTCCAACGTGTAAGGAGGTCGCAGTTCTGATTGTAGGTCAGGAGTTTGAAAAGAGAGACATCGTTCTCCATAGCAGAAATAACAGAGTGGTACGAATCAGTGAGACACACTGTGCTTATGACGCACTTCAATACCCTCTGATGTTTTGCTGCGGGGAAGATGGGTATCAAATTGATATCCCTCAACGTGACCCAAAGACTAATGCGCCTCTTAAAAAGACCGTGTCTGCTGCTAACTTCTACAGCTACAGATTAATGAAGCGTGACAGCGGAGAAAACTACATACTGTCATTTCGCAACCTACTCAATCAATATTTGGTCGACATGTATGCAAAAATAGAAACGGAGCGACTTAATTGGATACGAAACAATCAGAAAAAGCTAAGAAGCGAAGAGTATGTTCATTTAAAGGATGCTATGTCAAGAGCTGACACACAAATTAAAGATTTAGGCAAAATGGTTGTATTACCGTCCTCTTTTACTGGAGGAGCTCGGTATATGCACGAACGGACTCAGGACACGATGACGTATGTCCGCCATTTTGGGCGACCACATCTATTCATAACGTTTACTTGCAACCCGAAATGGACAGAAATCGTAGAGCTTTTGAAACAAGGCCAAAAATCTCATGACCGACATGACCTGATAGCGCGTGTTTTCCATCTAAAGGTTAAAAATATTATGAAGCTCCTCACTAAAAGTTGTATATTTGGAAATGTCCACTGCCAAATGTACACCGTAGAGTGGCAGAAATGTGGTCTCCCTCACATTCATATTCTTCTGTGGCTTGAACAAAAAATAAGACCAGAATCAATCGACAAAGTCATAAGTGCAGAAATACCAGATCCTGAGTTAGATCCAGCCCTTCATGAGATTGTTAAGACAACTATGATACATGGCCCATGTGGAACTCTTAACAGGAACTCGCCGTGCATGGTGAATGGTGCATGCTCAAAGAAATACCCATGACCTCTCTTAAAGGAGACACAAACAGGAGATGACAGCTATCCTCAGTATTGTAGGAGGTCTGTGGCAGACGGTGGGTTTACTGCCAAAGTTGGTGGACTTGATCTTGAGAATTGTTGAGTAGTGCCTTATAGTCCCGTTCTGTCTCGCATCTTCTCGGCCCATATAAACGTTGAACTATGCAATTCTGTAAAATCAATAAAATACATCTGCAAGTACGTAAACAAATGTTCTGACCAAGCAACTTTTAAAGTTGGAGATCTAGATGAAGTGACCAGGTACGAGACAGGACGTTACATAAGTAGCTCTGAGGCGGCTTGGCGTATTTTCTGCTTCTCTATACATGAAAGGCACCCTCCTATTGTGCAGCTGGCAGTGCACCTTGAAAATGGCCAAAGAGTTTATTTCACAGAAAGCAACGTTGTTGATAAAATAATTAATCCTTCAAATACCACTCTTCTCGGCTTTTTCAAGCTGTGCCAAGTCGATGCTTTCGCAAGGACGCTTTTGTATTGTGAGGTTCCGGCTTACTACATTTGGAAAAACCAAAAATTTCATCGCAGGAAGCAAGGGCAACCTGTGACAGGTTATCCAGGTGTGAAGAAAGATAAAGTATTAGGTCGAGTTTACACTGTACATCCCAACAACTCCGAGTGCTACTACCTACGTCTGCTCTTGCACGAAGTTCGTGGCCCCACGTCCTTCACTACTCTTAAAACTGTTGCAGGAATTGTTCATCCGACGTTTCATTCGGCATGCAAATCGCTTGGCTTGCTAGAAGATGATGCGAACTGGGACCACACGTTGGAGGAAGCCTCATTGTTTCACTCTCCTAATAGAATTCGTGACCTATTCGCCGTAATATTGGTTTTCTGTCAAGTTGGTGATTCAGAGAATCTGTGGAAGAAACACCGTGGTAGTCTTGCAGAGGACATTAAGAGGCAAATTGAGAGAGAGTGCGGTAACGTACAACTGGTACAAGACTATGTTTTTAACTGATGTCTCATTCTTATTGAGGATATTGTCATATCTATGTCAGCAAAAAACACTCACGCAATTTGGACTACCGTCACCTTCACGAGAGCAGGAACCTGTTGTCAGCAACCGAATATACCATAGTGAAATATCTTACGACACCATTCATCTCAACAAAGAAGTGGCAGCAAATCTTCCGAAATTAAATGATGACCAGAAGAAAGTCTACGAAGATATAATGAACAGTGTTACTACCGAATCTTGCAAGTTGTTCTTTCTAGATGCCCCAGGTGGAACTGGCAAAACTTTTTAATTAATTTGTTGTTGGCTACTATTAGAAGTCGGAGAAATGTTGCCATTGCAGTAGCTTCCTCAGGAATTGCAGCTACTTTAATCGATGGAGGCAAAACTGCTCACTCTGCTTTCAGATTACCTTTGAATCTAAATTATTCTGAAACTCCATTGTGTAATATATCTAAACAGAGTGACATGGCGGAAGTGCTTCGAAAAGCCAAAATTATAGTTTGGGACGAGTGCACAATGGCTCACAAAAAATGTATTGAGGCTTTAGATAGAACGCTCCAAGACATTCGAAGTTGCGACCGATTGATGGGTGGAGTAACAATTTTGTTAGCAGGTGACTTCAGACAAACATTGCCTGTTGTACCGCGAGGGACACGTGCAGACGAAGTGAAAGCCTGCTTAAAGTCGTCATTTCTATGGCCGAAAGTTAATATTCTGACATTGAGAGTCAATATGCGTGTCCAACATGATTCAAGGGCAAAACAGTTCTCTAAATTGTTGCTCGATATAGGTAATGGACATGTTTTGGAGGAGGAAGGTAAAAGAAACATTCCTAATAATCTGGGCGATGTCGTGGTAGATCTGAACAGTTTAACTGATAGAATTTACCCTAACGTTCACCAAACTGAAGAAAATTGTGCATCATGGCTGCGAGAAAGAGCAATTCTTACTGCAAAAAATGATGACACCAACAGCATCAACAACATTTTACTTAAAAAGTTGCTCACTGCTGAGGTAAAATATGAATCCGTGGACACTGTACTGCAGGTCGATGATGCTGTAAATTATCCCGTAGAGTTTCTTAACACCCTCCACCCACCAGGAATACCGCCTCACATATTGTACCTCAAAGTTGGCGCTCCAATTATTTTATTGCGCAATCTCAACCCTCCAAAACTATGCAACGGCACTAGGCTACAGGTGAAGGCTTTACATAAACACGTAATCGAAGCCACCATTTTTACTGGTATTTATCAAGGAGAAACGGTTTTCATTCCGCGAATTCCTTTGATACCTACGGATTACCAGTTTGAATTTAAATATTTGCAATATCCAGTTAAGTTATGTTACGCAATGACAATTAATAAAGCGCAAGGTCAAACATTGAAAATAGTTGGTGTTGATCTCAGGAATGATTGTTTTTCACATGGCCAGTTATATGTGGCGTGTTCCAGGGTTACCTCACCTAACGGCTTAGTTATGCTCCAGCCAGAAAAAAAAACAAAAATATTGTTTACATGGAAGTTTTAAAATAAATAATTAAAATAAAAGAAAATAATTAGTCATTATTTAATACACAAATAACGAACCTCGCGCGTTGTTGAGGCAACTATATTCACTGGCTGTGGTTCTGGAGAAACAGTTTTCATACCTCGCATTCCTTTGATCCCGTCAGACTACCATTTTCAGTTTAAAAGACTACAATTTCCCATCAAAGTCTGTTTTGCAATGACAATCAACAAAGCTCAAGGACAGTCTTTGAAAATGGCTGGCGTAGATCTGAGGGAAGACTGTTTCTCTCATGACCAGTTGGTTATTAGCACTCCTGACAGTCTGGTTATTCTTCAGCCAGAAGGAAAAACTAAAAACTTTGTGTACAAAGAAGTTCTTTAAGGATCCGATGATTAGTTCTTCATTACAAGTTCATAAATTGAAGAAAAATCTGAAATGTTTTCGTACTCAACACAACTTCATATAACAAAAATGTTTAATGTTTATTTTAAATAAAATACATAAGAGGTTTTAATTATTTATTTATAAGAAACATACTTTAATTGAACTTTATTAATTAAATAAGATTTTCATTACGTACAACGTGAAACTCCATAGCGAAGCACGGGTATTTTGCTAGTTTTATATATAATTTAAATTTGTGGAGCGCCACAATCTTGGAGCGCCATTTATACAACGTAACAAGTTGCAATTTAATATAAGTGTATGTGTATTTGGGGTTCAGGTGTAATTATAATAAGAGTATTGTATTTATGAGTATTTAAAATTCGTATTTATTGTTTACTCAATCTTATAAATAATAATAAACATCCTTAATAATCGTCAGTCATGATATTGCTCATTATTAAATGTTAATATCGTATACTATGCAGTGTTACACATATTTTAAAAACCTCTTACATCTAGACATGTTAATAATCTTTATCTAGACATGTTAATAATTTGATTTACTAATAAATATAAAATTAAAATGTAATTTGAATTGAATTCTCTTAATTCAGATCTGACCTCAACTCGCTCAGTCTATACCAATGTTTAAAATTAAATTTAAATTTATATTAATTACTTTTAGACTGGCATCTGTTTTAATATTCAAATTTAAATTATTCTTTTCTATAATTCAAATATCAAATCAATTTAACTATTTATTTTGATAACAAACTCTACTCTCTCAACTTTAAATTCTCTTTTTATTTAGTATTTCTTGATATGCGATCGCTCATTCTTACGACTAAACATTTATCTACATTTCTAAAATATTATTACTAATTATACATTTTTCTTTGTTTTAATTTATTGTCTTTTGATATAGTCTTTATGAGCTCTTTTTAAAAATCATTTAAAATGCATTACGCATGTCACCTTGAGTTCTGATGATCTTACGACTTGTTGTCGAGGGTCCAGCATTGTCCAGAGTTAGTTTTCCATTCCTCCTGTCCTGGCGTGGTCCTGGATATATCTAGAGTCCAGCGTCGCTCTCCAGCAGCGTGTGTGGTCCTGGATACATCTAGAGTCATTCTACAGCAGTGTGGTCCTCATCAGAGAGTTGTTATCTGCTGCAAGGTAGCTCTTAAATATCATCTAACATCCAGCATCCCTCGTCGCTCTGGTAGCTTCACCGTAGATACTCTTGGTAGACTTATGATTCCGGTATTTACGTTTTCCGGAATATTGTCACGAAATTAATGAATGTTTTCTTCTTTTGTTACTGCGACTTGTAATAAAAATAAAAATAAAACTGTTCTGCCGACGGACAGCATGTCCGACTGCAACTGTGTCTTGAAATGAAGAGAAGGGTTTTCGGTCGAACCCTCAATTTATATCCTCTCGAGATTCCGCGCCAGTTGGCTCCAAAATTGTCCTGTCGATACCTGCATATCGTGTGATAGCCCTCACTCCCGAACCTTTTCATCTATTTGCAATTATTATCAAATAGCAATGTTTTGCACGGAATCGAGATAGCACAAATCATAGCTAATTCGATTAAGCACTCACTATATTAATTTGAGCGTCTTAGGGTAATTTGCGTATTTTTTGGCATGTTTATTTCGCATAGCGTGTCCTATTAACATCATCTTTTCACTGGGGATAACTATAAATTTTACACACACTTTGGTGCCTTTGGTTTGTTTATACACTAATTTTTTTTCACACAGTGAATTGAAATAATTATTTTATTAATTACTTGGGGCGGGTTGCTGAGAGTCCTGTCTTTACATGCATCACTAACACACACAAGATACACGTGTAACACACATACAATTGAGCAGGTGTTCACTGCTTGTTGGAACAGGTTAATTCTCCCCTAATCTAACAATGAAATATTTTTACAATCTCAGACCTGGCCATTTACCCATAACTTATAAAAATGCTACAAATTTTATATTTATTCATATTAATGCCTAATACAGCGTATGGCTGTATCGTTGCAATATGTTTATACAGCATTATACTATATTGTGTATTCCATTTATGTTCCTAACAATACTAATTACAAAAAACACTAGTTTTTGAGGATGAATGCAGTATGCAGTGGAGCCTATCTACAACATGCCACCATGTGCCGACATAATCAACCTTGTTAAGGTAATGTATGATTTTATTTATAAAGAAAAAAGAATTTAGATACATATATGTGTTATTGACAACAAAGGGGAACATAAATATACTCTGAGATGTACATTGCTTGAAGAAATATTATGAATCATTATGCTCAATTAAAATTATTTTAAATACAAATTTAAACTTGAATCTGGTTATTTTATACCACTGATGTAAACTAAATAGGGTTTATATTCAACTTTTTACTAATATTTGTGGTATAAATGAAAGCAAAATTTTATTCTATAACAAAATTCTAAATTTATTAGTGTTAATTCACACTTAAAAGCAAGATTATATAATCATTATAGTAAAACAAATATATAGTATTTTTTAAGTATAACAACAAAATTTTTTTTAAATTTTCTGTTAAAAACTGGAATTTTATAAAATGAATTTAATGTCCATTTTGACAACAGATTAAGTAAGGAGAGATGACTGAATTTGATTTTTCATGAATTTTAGTTAACTATATAAAGGACAATACAGAAATTTAAAATGCCAGACATTTTATTAGCAAGAAAAAGTTTTTGGATAATACAGTATAAGTTTAACCTTGTTTGTAAAGGTATTAACTTATTATTAACTTTACTAATAAAAATGTGAGTTTCATTATTAATATAATTGGCTGACATGCATGTCAGTGTTCTAGCAACATTGTTCTATTCGTAAAAAAATAAACCAAAGAAGACTGCATTATGTTCTAGTTTTGTAAAAGAAACTAGTATGTTTCTTCCTATTCTAGTATCCAGATTTTTGAACCAATAGCGGTATTGTCACACAATAAATGTTGATATATAACACAGCTACAGTACACAAAGACTTCTCTTCTTTCTCCCCAAGCATGATTATTATAAGACACGACTTCCATAATAAAACCAGAACATAAAATCTGTTACTACAACTACCTAACAGAATTTTTTTATATTTGATACTTCATACCACCTTCAGGTCAGAAGAATGTCAGAAGTACTGATGAGAACAGTTTAGATCAGTGGGACAAAAAAACAGAAGATACTGGTGAGAAGCATATGGTTTTTCTTATTCATATGTATAAATTAACTAATAACTAATTTAATTTCACTGATTTGCTTATAAAATTGAGTTAGGTCCTATTGAGATCATATCCCAACATAAGCAGAATTGCAGAGTTTAATGCAATAGTGTAGTTATAGTACATAAGATGCAGAATGTAGCAACAGTATTTATAATATTACAGTAGCATTAATACAAATATTTATACGAACATGTTATTAACATTTTGTGCTTAGAAAGTATTAATATATATATGTGTTACACTTTTGTACAATACATGCAATTTGCTGTTAAAATAAACTAATTAAAAACAATTCTAATGAATTTCTCTTCATATATTAATTGAATTAGTTATATTTTTTTTCTAGTTGTCAGATTGACCAGTATAAAAGAAACAATCCATTATCAGAAACAACAAAGAAATAGTAATACTCCAAACTAAAGTCCGATCTACTGTAAGAACAGTATCATTAAACAACCAAGTACGGTATGAACTTGTATACATCAGTGAAAAGTATCAGTCATCAGTCATCAGTATCAGAAGTATCATTTTTAAAGAAGTATGATGCAGCATTAAAAAAAAAGGAAGATGGTATTATCTAACAGTAAAACAAGTATTACTTTACAAACAAATATGAATGAAGCAGTAAAAAAAGGAAGACTGTATTATCTAACAATAAAAATAGTATTATTTTACAAACACATATGAATGTAGCAGTAAAAAATATCGGTATGGAGAACCATACATGACTTCCATATTCTAAGATTTATATTTAAAATCATTTTCAGCCAAACAGCCAGGGAAGGAATTTTAACAAAAAAATACTTCTTTGTTGCCAATAACGTAGTACACATATAAAAAAAAATTATCCCCTCCCCCTTCAACTATAATTTTGATTTATAGAAAATTACCCCCAGCCCGTTCAACTAGCCTCTACATTTATAGATATTTCATCTATGTTTCTACAGTGGATTATTAAGATCTTATCAGGATACTTTATCAAAATTAAGTACTTTACTCATGTTACAACAAAAAATGTTTCAGGTAAACTGCCCTTTCCCCGTAACCGATCTTCACCAAAATCAACAGACATTGAGTTCTCTATAGCTCAGGCACATATGTAAAAAATTATTTGATTCTGTTTGAATTTACGGCAGTTATGGTTCGTCATATAAAAAATTACCCATGTTAAAACATACAACATGAGATTTATAAAACATATCTAAGATTTATATTTAAAATCATTTTTGAAATAAAATATTTTCATAGAACCTACTAACGCTGGGGAAATCTGAGGAGCCAATCAGAGTTGGGCCTACCTGTCACTCTGCTGAATTTGGTGGAAAGCCCTGTCACTGTCGTCAAAGTATCAGCCTTGACAGGGTCCTCTTTTTCTGCAAAATGGGAGAGGCTTGAGATGGAGTGAGTGACATGGTCCCCACCTCAATGAAGAACCCATTGTTTTATAAAAATATATTTAAATTTTGAAAACTGAAAATTCTTTTCTTGTTGTAAATATTTATATTTTATAATCAAATATCGGTATGGAGAACCATACATGACTTCCATATTCTAAGATTTATATTTAAAATAATTTTCAGCCAAACAGCCAGGGAAGGAATTTTAACAAAAAAATACTTCTTTGTTGCCAATAACGTAGTACACATATAAAAAAAATTATCCCCTCCCACTTCAACTATAATTTTGATTTATAGAAAATTACCCCCAGCCCGTTCAACTAGCCTCTTCATTTATAGATATTTCATCTACATTTCTACAGTGGATTATTAAGATCTTATCAGGATACTTTATCTAAATTAAGTACTTTACTCATGTTACAACAAAAAATGTTTCAGGTAAACTGCCCTTTCCCCGTAACCGATCTTCACCAAAATCAACAGACATTGAGTTCTCTATAGCTCAGGCACATATGTAAAAAATTATTTGATTCTGTTTGAATTTACGGCAGTTATGGTTCGTCATATAAAAAATTACCCATGTTAAAACATAAAACATGAGATTTATAAAACATATCTAAGATTTATATTTAAAATCATTTTTGAAATAAAATATTTTCATAGAACCTACTAACGCTGGGGAAATCTGAGGAGCCAATCAGAGTTGGGCCTACCTGTCACTCTGCTGAATTTGGTGGAAAGCCCTGTCACTGTCGTCAAAGTATCAGCCTTGACAGGGTCCTCTTTTTCTGCAAAATGGGAGACGCTTGAGACGGAGTGAGTGACATGGTCCCCACCTCAATGAAGAACCCATTGTTTTATAAAAATATATTTAAATTTTGAAAACTGAAAATTCTTTTCTTGTTGTAAATATTTATATTTTATAATCAAAATGACTTTATTTTTGTTACCTGGCAACAAAATTATTTTATTTTCAACAATTACCATTGTTTCAAAAAGTTTAAATAATTTTTCAAGTACTTTACTCTTGTTAAAACGTAAAAGGTTGCAGGTAAACTACCCCTTCCCCTTAACCGATCTTCACCAAAATCTAAAGGCCTTGAGTCCTCTACAATTCACTGACGTATGCAAAAAATTATTTGATTCTGTTTGAATTTGCGGCTGTTATCGTTTGCCATAGAAAATACGCTTGATAGAAAACGTTGCAGGTAAACTACCCCTTCCCCTCAACCGATCTTCACCAAAAACAATAGGTCTTGAGTACTCTACAAATCAGGGCTGTATGCAGAAAATTATTTGATTCTGTTTGAATTTGCGGCTGTTATCGTTTGCCATAGAAAAAACCCTTGTTAAAAAAACGTTCTTCGTATTGTTTAAATTAGCAGCCATCCTTACTTTTCTTTTATAAAATTGCTAAACTGCTATAATTGTTTTTATTATTTAGACAAAGCTTTTCGTCATTACTGACATCTTCAGGTCTTAAACAACGCTTCAGGACTTAAAAAACCGTTGTAGGTAAACTACCCCTTTCCCTTAACCGATCTTCACCAAAAACAATAGGTCTTGAGAACTCTACAATTTAGGGCTGTATGCAAATAATCTTTTGATTCTGTTTGAATTTGCGGCTGTTATCGTTTGCCATAGGAAATACCCTTGTTAAAACATAAAACGTTACAGGTAAACTACCCCTTTCCCTTAACCGATCTTCACCAAAAACAATAGGTCTTGAGAAATCTACAATTCAGGGCTGTATGCGAAACATTATTTGATTCTGTTTGAATTTGCGGCTATCGTTTGCCAAAAAAAAAAAAAAATTTCTCTTGATAAAAAAAAACCGTTGCAGGTAAACTAACCCTTTCCCTCAACCGATCTTCACCAAAAACAATAGGTCGCGAGTACTCTACAAATCAGGGCTGTATGCAAAAAATTATTTGATTCTGTTTGAATTTGCGGCAGTTATCGTTTGCCATAGAAAAAAAATCTACAGACAGACACACAGACAGACACACACACAGACACTTTTCGGAAAACGACTTTTTTTCATGTTTTGAGTGTAGTAGAATCAGAATCTGCAATAATCTCGAACACGATTTTTTTTGCCATCACCATACTTCCATTCCTTAAGGAATATGGAAGTAAAATGACTTTATTTTTGTTACCTGGCAACAAAATTATTTTATTTTAAACAATTACCATTGTTTCAAAAAGTTTAAATACATTTTCAAGTACTTTACTCTTGTTAAAACGTAAAAGGTTGCAGGTAAACTACCCCTTTCCCTTAACCGATCTTCACCAAAATCGAAAGTCCTTGAGATCTCTACAATTCAGGGATGTATGCAAAACACTATTTGATTCTGTTTGAATTTGCGGCAGTTATCGTTTGCCATAGAAAAAAAAAAACGTTGCAGGTAAACTACCCCTTCCCCTCAACCGATCTTCACCAAAAACAATAGGTCTTGAGTACTCTACAAATCAGGGCTGTATGTAGAAAATTATTTGATTCTGTTTGAACTTGCGGCTGTTATCGTTTGCCATAGAAAATACACTTGTTAAAAAAACGTTGTAGGTAAACTACCCCTTTCCCTTAACCGATCTTCACCAAAAACAATAGGTCTTGAGAACTCTACAATTTAGGGCTGTATGCAAATAATCTTTTGATTCTGTTTGAATTTGCGGCTGTTATCGTTTGCCATAGGAAATACCCTTTTTAAAACATAAAACGTTACAGGTAAACTACCCCTTTCCCTTAACCGATCTTCACCAAAAACAATACGTCTTGAGAACTCTACAATTCAGGGCTGTATGCGAAACATTATTTGATTCTGTGTGAATTTGCGGCTGTTATCGTTTGCCAAAAAAAAAATTTCCCTTGATAAAAAAAAACCGTTGCAGGTAAACTAACCCTTTCCCTCAACCGATCTTCACCAAAAACAATAGGTCTTGAGTACTCTACAAATCAGGACTGTATGCAAAAAATTATTTGATTCTGTTTGAATTTGCGGCAGTTATCGTTTGCCATAGAAAAAAAATCTACAGACAGACACACAGACAGACAGACAGACACACAGACACACACACACACACACACTTTTCGGAAAACGACTTTTTTCATGTTTTGAGTGTAGTAGAATCAGAATCTGCAATAATCTCGAACACGATTTTTTTTGCCATCACCATACTTCCATTCCTTAAGGAATATGGAAGTAAAAAAGAAGACTGTATTATCTAACAGTAAAACAAGTATTATATTGCAAACAAATGTGAATGTAGCAGTAAAAAAAAAAGATGACTGTGAAGACTGTATTATTTAACAGTAAAACAAGTATCATTATGTGCAAACAATTATTGATATAGCAGTAAAAAAAAAAAAACACAGCTCCTATAGAGAAGAGACACCTATCAAAGAAGAAGAGATCATTCTGTTTACAATTAGGTGTTGTTCTTAGCAACAGTCAAAATTCAAAATACATTCAAGCAAGATGATTAAACCTACTTCATTAAAGGTGTTAAGGCGAATTCAAAATTACTGGATGTCTTCAATCCAAATGTGGCTGTTCTGAGTAAAAGTCAAAATTCATCAAAAGTGCAGGCAAGACTCTATAATACCTACCTATTTAAAGGTGTTAAGGCAAAGTCAAAATTCATCCTAAGTCCAGGCAAAACTGTATAATACCTATGCATTAAAGGAATAGTGTAAGAAGTCACAAGACATCAACATAATATACTAATTAGTAACATGGTGAAGTATTTGCATTGACTGCCTTTAAAAATATTACTATGTGATCTTTCTGTTATAAGGTATGTATTATGTATCATTACTTTCACTTGTCTGACATAATACTGAATACATTTCTACTCTATCTGGCAGATGTTTTTGTAAGGCAAAGTTCATGCCTGCTACATAATATGTGTACATTGTGTTACATACCTGAGGGACCGTATTTCTATGCTTTTTTTATTCTTGTTTTTGATCTTTGTTAATGACTATATAAACATAAACATAAACATAATGACTATATAAACATATTTGTAAATGATTATATAAATCATATATAAACTTTATGATTTGTACTTGGCGTTTTTGCCATCACCTGAGTTTTTGGTGCACTGGGCAAAGTTGGTCAGGCACTCCCCTTGTTAGTTTGATTAGATTTTTACTATTATTTCCATTATTTGACTATGTACCTGAACTAAAAAGAACATGCTGTTAATTTTAAGTTGTTTAAGATCATAGAGTATACCTGAAAACATACATGAAAATCAAATCAATATTGAAAAAACACTAAATGAGTATGGAATGAAACGATCAGATATAATGATGGTATAGTGTCAGCCAGCATTGCTACCTCTGAGATGGGGTTGTAAACAATGAAAGTATGTTTTCAGCAATGCAAATGCAATGGAATGCATAGATGGCAGAAATGAGCGCAATGTTAACACAATGTTAAAATGAATTCTGAGTAAAAGTCAAAATTCATCATAAGCGCAGGCAAGACTGTATAATACCTATGCATGAAAGAAATAGTGTAAGAAGTCACAAGTAATCAACATATATAATAAGTAGTAACATGGTGAAGTATTTGCAAAAACTGATGAATTTGTAAAAATGAAAAAAAAAAATTCCTTATAAAAAATGTCTTCATTCCTTAATGAATTTTTATTGAAATAAAATATGCATATTTCAAGTTTTAAAACAGGTGCTCCCAGAGCATATGCACAGTCTGTCCAATTATAATGCAGAGCACAGGCATTTGCCTATAAATATTAGTTTGTGTTATGGAGATATCGAGATTTTGTAGTTTCGCTATGTTTTTTAATGCATACAGCACACATTGTAAAATAATTGTTCATCATAAATTGTATGTACTATTATGATTAACTTTATGAACTGTTAAATTAAGATATCCTAATAAGTACTGTATTATACTATAAGGTATTCTAATAAATGGCAACAATTCAATGATTTTTACTTCCATGTTCCTTAAGGAAATGGAAGTATGGTGATGGCAAAAAAAATCGTGTTCGAGATTATTGCAGATTCTGATTGTACTACACTCAAAACATCAAAAAAAGTCGTTTTTCGAAAAGTGTCTGTCTGTCTATCTATGTGTCTGTAGATTTTTTTTCTATGGCAAACGATAACAGCCGCAAATTCAAACAGAATCAAATCATTTTTTGCATACAGCCCTGATTTGTAGAGTACTCGCGACCAATTGTCTTTGGTGAAGATCGGTTGAGGGAATGGGGTAGTTTACCTGCAACGGTTTTTTTTTATCAAGGGTAATTTTGTTTGTTTGGCAAACGATAACAGCCGCAAATTGAAACAGAATCAAATAATGTTTCGCATACAGCCCTGAATTGTAGAGTTCTCAAGATCTGTTGATTTTGGTAAAGATCGGTTAAGGGAAAGGGGTAGTTTACCTGCAACGTTTTATGTTTTAACAAGGGTATTTTCTATGGCAAACAATAACAGCCGCAAATTCAAACATAATCAAATAATGTTTTGCATACTGCCCTGAATTGTAGAGTTCTCAAGACCTTTTGGTTTTGGTGAAGATCGGTTAAGGGAAAGGGGTAGTTTACCTGCAACATTTTATGTTTTAAAAGGGTATTTTCTATGGCAAACGATAAGAGCCGCAAATTCAAACAGAATCAAATAAGTTTTTGGATACAGCCCTGATTTCTTGAGTACTAAAGACCTACTGTTTTTGGTGAAGATCGTTTAAGGGAAAGGGGTAGTTTACCTGCCACATTTTTTGTTTTATCAAGGGTATGATGAAACACTAAAATCACCAGATTCCCATGGCCCCGTAGTATCTGAAAGAGTTGAGATGGCTTTTTAATAAAAACATACTACTTATTCAACATTTAAAGAGAACTAATGTGTTTGAGGACTGAGTACTCATGATTTAAATTTTCTGATGAAAACTGATCAATTTTCACTGCCCTTGAATAATCAATAATCGACAAAACAACAAAATAACTGAATCAGTCGCCTGTATCAGTTGCCTTCTGTCTGTCAAAACAAATGGAGGCAACTATATCTGTGTGTCATCTATTGTCACAGCATCTACCCAATGGAATGTATGGTCAACTATTGTTCTTATAATAAAAATTCCTTCAAATAAAAATTCATAATAAAAATTTCCTTGAAACTGGATAAACTGTGACATGTTCACCAAATTCAGAAAAAACTGGCATTCAGTAATTTCTAAAAAAGAAACAGGTTATAGAGGCAAAAGTAACTTTGCTGTAGTGCTACACTAGCCTTGTTTGCTAGTGAACTTCATGTGGATATATTACATAACTATAAAATTGAAACTTTTATAGTTAGTCACTTGTTAAAACTGTTGGTCTATTCAACAATGGCAAAAAGTACCAGACATTTCAACTTTAGCTACAGAAGTCACCTTCAGTGTTGTGGGTCTTTATGTTGAGCAGTCAATGCCATGAAAAATTGCTTCTACAGCTGAATTGAAATAGCTGGTACTTCTAATAAAAAATTGGTGTGTCATGCAGGGCCGCATTTAGGATTTAGGCGCCCCTAGGCACTTCAAGGGCCGGCGCCCCTCCACTCCCAATTAATTGTCGTTGTCGATATTTATTGCCTATTCTCACATTACACGCGTTTTTTAGACTATTAAATGAGGACTGTCATTAGGATTAGGCCTATAAATAAGTAATAGAATTGTCTTTGAGTAATAATCATTTTTAATTACATTTTGAACAGTGATCTGTTACAAACTACAATACATAGTAATTAATTGTTTAAAAATCTACAAAAAAACTACTAAGTCTAGTTTCATTATCAAAATTTTTTAGTACAGCATTGCAATCTTATCGAGTAGAAAGTCCACGAATATCTACGTTACTTTTCAATGTTTACGTTCAACAAGTCCATTGGTGGTTTCTAATGCTCAGTAAAAAGTCTTTACTTTTTCAATTTTTATACTGTGATCACTGTTCTCCGCTGCTTGATTTTAACAAATTTCTCTATTAACTTCTTGGAAATCCAGCGCTTCAGTCATGTCACTTTTGATCATCATGACGGCTAGAGCATTCAGTTTAATTTCTCCCATTGAGTTTCGCAAATAGTTCTTAACACGTTTCATTGTAGAAAATGAACGTTCACCAGCGCAATTTGTCACGGCCATACTTAGAATAATTCTAAGGATAATTTCTACGTTCGGGAAAAAGTTTTGTAAGTTTCCTTCCCTAACTGTATGCAGAAGATATGAGAATGATCTTTTTTTCTTTTCTTTCTCTTCTTTGTCGTCAGTTCCTGAACTTGGCTCAAAAAAAGTTGCATGAGGTGTGTCCTTCAGGAAGTATTTAAACTGTACACATTCATCAGGAAAAGTATCCTGCAAATCTTTGCTGTATATTTTCACAAGCTCCCTGCAGCAAGAACGGATATTTTTATCGTCAAGTGTTAGCAGGTTTAAAATAAAACCAAATCTCTTGAAGATCATTTCATATGCTACCGCTCTTCTTTGCAGCTCTGCAATTAACCTGTCAATTATGACAAGATAAGTTCATATCCTAAAATACTCTTTAGTATCAAGATTAGAGTCAGAATCAGATGATTCTTGTTTTTCGTCAAAGATCAGTTTGGGTTTTCGTTTTCGAGCTTCACAACTCCATTCACTGGATTTTGCTATAATATCAGTCTTCTGTAAGTATAGAGAAAACTTGTCTCTACATAAAACCATGTAATTTTCCAATGATTGAAACTAAACTAATTTATTGCAAATAATAAATCTTATTGAATTTATTAACTTCGTTATTCTTTTCCTTACCTTCGGGTTTTAATCCAGGGTTGTACAGATGAAAACAGCTGCAGAAAGATTATTTGGGTTGAGTTGCAAAGTGATAGTAACACAGTTTATGCTGTCTAAAACAAATTACTTCTTGTTTATTATGCAAAATGATTATTTTTACTCACTTGGATGACAGTCAAATTTCTTATTTTTTTCTTGTAAATTACAACATTCATCGAATTAACAACATATAAAAAAAGCATAAAATTAACCAATGAACAAATCTTACTTAGCTGTAACAAAATAATTCATAAGCTTAATGAACCAGTACTTTTATAATTCCATTTTTTACCCCATTTATAGAGCTCTTTAGATCTTTATTTTACAATATTAAATTATTTGTTTGAGATGCTTAATATTTTTAACTGATAGTTTATTCAAATATATTGCAACTTACCGTCTGCGGCTTTTAGATTCTAAAAGCGGCAGACGGTAAGTTGCAATATATTTGATTAAACAACACGTGGCTTGGTACTAAAAATTTGGGATTTATTCCTTTTAAACATGATAGTTTATTCTTGGTACTTAACCAAATCCGGAGAAGTTCTAGTTGATTTCATCACCTCCATGTGTTAATTATCATTTCCCCGAGCACTCCGTACTTCGATGTTTCACACTTTTATAAGTTTTTCACACTCCGTATTATGTAACTGTACAAACAGTATTTAGTAGTTTAATACTATGGTTGTTTACATTTTCTTTTATAACATTTTGTCGGCCGACGTAACTCGCTCGCGAGCACTGATTATTTTTTTTTTTAGTTGTTGACTGCTATATTGTTTGCACAGATTAATAGTCACTTTACTAGATAGGCTGACGATGCTTTTGGCCCATCTTACACGTCCAAGGCCACCGTTGGCTTGCTAGCGCTCTGTTGTAAGGCTGCTTTCTGCTCTGCTGTTAGTCAACGACTGCCTGTGACCTCCTGATGCAAACTGGCCTGGGGTAATTACGTGTTTCTCTGTAATTCACAGAGATACTGAGTTTCCAGTGGTTACATAATACGTCTAGCCGGCTGTCTAGACATAAACACAGACGGGTGTTGTAATAACATTGTATCCAGCTTTGTGAAAGCAGGGGTTCCCAAAAGGTTGTACCTTGTATGAATTGGCAATTTTATTAACATTCTCTGCCTCCCAATTCTGTACCATTACATGATGTGAACAGAGCAACAACATTCCCAATGTCAACATTTTCGTTTTGTAAAACTTTACTAACTTTGTGAAATTTATTCATAGCTTCTTCCCAGAATACCAGCAAAAACACATTTTCTGGTTTCTGCAGTTTTCGTGCTCAGCCTTTTGACTCATGGCGACAGGCAGGCTTTTCATCAACATCCTCAGATATTTTCTTCAATGATTCCGTTATTTCGGGCAGAGATTTAAGCAAAGACTTCAAAGCATCAGCTCAGGCTGACCATCTTGTAACTGACAGTGATTTTACCACAGGACAACCATCTTTAAGAATTTCTTTCAAAACAGCCTAACGATGGGTGGAGGCAGAAAAAAAGTTGTACACGGCCTGAACAAGGTCAAAAAATGCTAAAGCATTATCACAGGCTTCGGCTGCTGTTACCCAACTAGGTTTAGTGAGTGGGCGGAACAGGGAATATATTCTGCCAGTTCATTGTGTTCCTTGATTCTTGTCTGAAGACCAGAATATACTCCAGACGTGTTGGCAGCGTTGTCATAGCTTTGACCTCTACAGTCTTTAATATCGAGGCCAAAAGTTTCCAGCGTTTTCAAGACAGCCATTGTCAACTCTTCTGATTTATGTCCTGTATTTGGTAGGAATTTTAAAATCTTTGGATTTCGTTTTAAAAATTTTAAAAATCTCTCCACAGGTTCACTGACTTTTTTTACATAGCGTACGATTAGAGTTAGCTGATCAACATGCGCTATGTCAGGGGTTGAATCAATAACTAGAGAATAGTACTTGGATTCTTTAGTCTCCTCAATAACTTTTTGTAAACCAGTGTCTCCCATAATCACGATAAACTCATCACATGTGAAGTGTGAAAGGTATGACGTACTTCCTTGCCCTTTGTTCCCAAATCTAGCTATGTGTTGAGAGAAAAAAGGGTCAAACTGAGCTATCAATTCCAAGGCTCCTAGATAAGCTCCATTTCGTGAAGAACCAAAAAGGTACCCTCTTGTTGACAGATATTTTACTGTGTCAATTACACGCGTGAAAACTTCTTTCCAGTACTGATCTTCAGTCTGGCGAGCTTCAATTACTTTGTTGTCAATGCGGGTCTCTGAATTAGTTCGACTAATATAAGCTAATATGGCCTTTCTGTGTGTAGCAGAATTTTCATGGGATTGGAGTAAGCTACTGGCATTCTTCCAGTCATTAAATCTCTCAGTGAAGTTGGATGATGTGTTTGAATACAGTTTACAACAAGCACAAATTACAAAACCTTTTGAAGGTGAATAAACGAGATATTCACGATTCCTCAGTTCTCCATTTTGAAGAACCCTTAATTACAATATCTTTTAACACCCCCGTATCCGTAGTCACGCTCAGACCCAGAAAAGCCACTTTCAGTGTTTTGTTTAAAACCATTTTGTGCATTGTACTCACGTGTGAACTCATCTTTTCTCCAAAAGGCTAGATCATTTGAGACACTTTGCTGGTCTTCTTTCCTTGGTGAATTTTCCAAGTTCAGAGGTCGCTGAGGGTTCATTTTCGACGTGAACTGAAACATCAGAAGTATCTGTAGGCCTATCATGGTCTTTGTTTACACATTGGTCCACACTCTTCACTTCACTAACATTCCCTTTAATTCCACTTGTGCTGGGTTGAAAAAAGTTAATTATTTTAGGGACTTTTGCTAAAACCTTTTCCTCTTTCTCATCTTTTTCTTTGGACCTTTTCTTGAATTCAGCTCCACTTGGTTTTATAAAAATTATAATTATTACCTCTTGAGCTCACTTCACTAAACATAAAATAAAATTTATTTCACTATAGTTATTTACGTTACATGGCTGGGAAAACGAACATTTCTCGGTAGGCGCGGCCGTAGGCGAGAGATGAGAAACTCTGATGGCGTTTTGGGGCACGAATGAAGTAAAATGTATTTACGATACTCTATTTCACTTTCACTTGCACAGACAAATAACTACTCGTTCAGCAATAACAGCACCTTGCGTCGCGCCAATGTAACTAATAGGTTATCTTACTGTTTACGTCTCGCTCTAGTCTTGACATCACTCATCAGGAGACTGGGCGAGTCCATATTGGTCATAATGTGGGGAGGGCAAGTTGCAAGTGCTATTACGGAGGCACGTAGTAGCGTTGCGTCGGTTCGCAGAGCAGGCGCTTTTGCTGAAAGAAAGACAGCGTCTCTGTGTTTTTGTTCTGTCATTTTCTTAAATGCAACTAGAAACTTTATAAAACAGTGTTTTAAATACCTACCATATTTGTCTTTAAAATTGTGATTTCATTTTTTCGATTAATTTTCTGATTTTTTTATACAGTTCTCAAAACTTAGCTTCTCTATATTTTTCCTGTTTCAAAATTTTGCGCCCCTCAAAATTTTGCGCTCTAGGCACGTGCCTAGTCTGCCTATTGGTAAATGCGGCACTGGTGTCGTGGGACACACGCAAGAAATGAGAACATCAGTATTGAGTGGCGAGTGAACTGATTCAACATGTAAAAGGTGTTTGAATGTATCAGGAGTAAGAGAGATTTTGCTACAAAGAATTATGTGAACGGATTTTTATTCACTCTTATTATTCAATAAGAGTGCACGGACAATTAAATGAGACAAGGGTCAGTAGTGTTTATATATTTTATTATAAAAAATCGAAATTAATATGTACAATGGACATAAATTCATATAACACATTGCATTTTATTAGTATACATACATATATAAACAATATATACCAAATATTTTTTTTGAATGTAACAATATGGTTTACACAATACTTAGTTGAAAAGTAGAATGTGATATGCAATAATTTGTCATTGCAAGTGCCTAATACCTCTTTTAGATTTAATGACATACTCAACAACACTTTGTGGACAAGAATATTCTCCTTTGGTGCACTGTAAATCAATATTTGACTGTACCTTGTTCAATATGTAAGGACTGAACTGATTATAGCATATTTTAGATGGTCGTTCGTTTTGTTCAAGCAAAGCCTGGTGAAGAAATAATTATCAAAGAACATTTCCTTGGTTTTATTTCAGTTACAGGTACTACTGGTGAAGGTCTAACTGATGTTCTCTTAAACGAGCTGACAAGACGGCAGATTCCTTTGAAAAATATGCGAGGCCAAGGGTATGATAATGGTTCGAGTATGAAATGGAAAAATATAGGACGTCAAAAAAGAATTAAAGACCTTAACCCTCGAGCTTTTTATGTTCCATGTGGGGCTCATTCATTAAACCTTGTCGTGAACGATGCAGCGCTATCATGTCTTGTTGCTGTCAACTTTTTCAGTACGGTTTAAGAAGTTTTCAATTTTTTCTGCATCTACTTATCGATGGGGTATTTTGAAGAAGCATTTATCTAATCTGACTGTAAAACCCCTCAGCGGTACCCGTTGGGAAACCCGAATAGATGCCTTAGAGCCTCTTAGATATTACATTGAACAAGTGTATTGTAACCCCGCTTTAACTTAGACTGGTAAAAAAAAAATCAATTGAAAATTAATTGAGATAAAATCTATATACTCCTTGACAAAGTTAATTAAAAATAATTAATTCTCTTGAAAAATATTAATCGAAAATTAATAGAGACAAATCTACATACTCCTTATCAATGTTAATTAAAAATAATTAATTCTCTTTAAAAATATCAATTGAAAATTAATAGAGATAGAATCTATATTCTCCTTTTTAAAAAATGTCTTTTGAAATTAATAAATCTATATAAACCCTATGTTTTATATTTTCCTTTTAGGCCCTATATCTAGCCCCCCAAAAATACACACAAATGTACAATACATATAGAACCCCCAAAATACACACACGAATATACAATACATATACATGTTCCACAACACAGGACAATTATAACATATATCTCTTGCCACACCCTTTTCTACCCCATGAGGTACACCATTAATAATTTATGAAAATCCATATTAGGTTATAATTCTTAATATGTGCATAACATATTACATGTGTATCTGATTATATATATGCAACACCAGTAGTCCCCAGGACATAATAAATTCAAAATTTGGCAAAGTGCCTGATACTATTATAAAATGCTGCCACACTGGGCACTTAGGCTGGGAGAAATAAAATTTAAAATACAGTAAACATCCCAGTGATCATAATTAATAAAAGAATTTAAATATAGATAAATTTAGTTAAGTCTTGAAAACAGGAACGTGTCATAAAGCTTATAACCCTTTTAAAAGTAATTTTGGCCCAAAGACCGACATGTTCATAGGCAAGATAGTGCATAACTCAACCTGTCCCAACAGCATGTTTAACTCTGCATGAAAATGCACCTATACAGGATTAAACTGGTGACCCGACCTGTTTAAACTTTGTACTTGTTTATCAGCTGTACGCGGTGTACCGCCGCAATGCGGCACGAGCGGATGACGTCACGCGCTTATCAAACGCTGCCGCCGGTCATCACGGCCGTCTGCAGGCAAGTTTAGTTTAGTTTCTAACAAGGCTCCGAGCGGATCTCTCGTAAAACACTTCTCTTCCAGCCGCGGCTTCTGGACATTTTTTAATATGCATTGATAATATTCAATTTAATTCAGATTACCTGCGTCCATCTACAATGGACCACGATTTCGTTCAAAATTAATTTTCGGGCGTTATTGCCTCAAATGCATCCGCACGTGCCGATCACAACTAATAATTAAAAATTTCAATAAACGCATGTCAAATATTCGCAATACAGTCCACTTCTTTCTAATACAATCCAGCCTTTCCTGCTTAGCGTCTTTGGAATAACTCGCGATTCATCAAGAGCTTCCAAACCGCAACATTTTTGGTCCTCCGGGCCGGATTTCATATTTTTGGGCCCAAAAACGACATATTTTTGGTCCCACCGGGCAGGATTTCTTATTTTTGGCCCAAAAACGAAAACGTTTTTGGTCACCACGGGACGGATTTCTCATGTTTGGGTCCACAAGCGACAGCATTTCTTTATACGCATCATTTCTGGACCAACCGATCTGAATTTAATCACGCCCTACGGGCATCATTCTCGTCCTGAGCGACACCATTGTTGTGAATCACGTCGCAATCATCTCGACAAGATTCGGCCAAGCAGTAGACCAGAGACGACGGGACACGGCAGGACAGCATTTGCGAGGTCATCAAAAAAGATTCCACAGCTTTAATTCATGGAGGGTACAACATGAGGCGTCATCTGACCAGCAAAGACAGGAGGTGCAACAGCTCCTAACAGGATCGAACAACGGGATCGAAGCCAGCTTCATCACGAATGGATCAACGGCCACGTGACTATAAACTTTTTACTTGTATTTGATGTTTAATAATATTTCACTTTAGTGGTTATTTCTTAACACATTTGTATAAACAAACACCGTCATTACACAATACAACTTAATAAATGGTTGGCAGCTCATTGTCAGTTAAAACTTTAAAGATAAAGATATACTTTGTTACCATTTAGATTCATAATTTTAATAATTTAATTGCCAACAAAGCTTGATTAGTAAGAGAGAGTAAGTTTATGTTCTAAACAACGATCGCTAGCTACCGAAACGTATTTAAATTCATTCAAAATTAAGTTTGTGGTTCACATGCTCTATGCTCAATTTCTTTCTAAATATTTTTCCTTTTTTCTCTTAAATTGTAATAATGGCCGATGTAAGGGCTCTAATAAAAAAACGAGGCACAATTAAAGCCTCAATATCCCGAGTAAATACTTTCGCGGATAACTTCGATTTGTTAACCAGCGATCCTCATGCGCTGAAAATAAAACTGCGTCATTTGATGGAATTATCCACCAAATATGATGAGATTCAGTCTCAAATCGAAGCTGAGGAAGCGGACGTTGCTTTAACGAGTGATAGAGTACAAACGGAGGACGATCTTTGTAATATAGAATGTAAATTGCAACACCTGCTGGAGCAAGCTGAGCATATGAACCAAAAACCAGTAATTAATGCTGAAAGTAAACAGCCTAAAACACCCCCCATTCAATTGGAACCAATAAAATTACCTCGGTTTGCGGGTAGTATTGTTGAGTGGCAACATTATTACCATATTTTTCTTGAATTAATTCACGTCAGAGCAGATCTGACGGATATACAGAAACTTCACTATTTGCACTCGTCATTACATGGCGAGGCGCTTAACGTAATAAAATCGTTGCCAATCACTCATGAGAATTACGCGGTGGCTATCGATCTGTTGAGGAATAGATATGACAGTAAGCTAATTGTTTCCGCCCATCATGTAGGGAATGTCCTAGACGTACCATTAGTTCAACAAGAATCCCAAGTTAGCATATCGAAAGTTATTGATGAAATCTATGCCAATATAAACGCTTTAAATAATCTCAAACTGCCAGTCAACACGTTCGAAATTATTGTCGTAAATTATTTAGCCAAAAAACTTGATAATTACACTTTCCGTTTGTGGAAAGAGAGTTTGTCGGAGCATAAGTTCCCTGATTTTAATAATTTTATGAATTTTCTAAATTCACGAAGAAATTTACTGCAAAATCTCGATAACGCGACTACCCCAACGAGCAGGTTGAACAAAAGCGATAAGTCTCCTTATCGCAAGGCAGTTAAACAGATAAGCGCTCCAAAGGGCGCATTCCATTCTCATATCAGAAACAATTTATGTAGGCTGTGTAACGGTGAACATAGACTTATCGACTGCCTACAATTTACATCGCTGTCTATCCCTGACAGAAAAAACGTGTTAATAAAAAACAAACTTTGCCTAAACTGCCTCCGTTCGGGACACGAAAGCTCAAAATGTCCCTCAAAATTCTCATGCAAAAAATGTTCTAGGCGTCACCACACCACGATTCATGTCCCCAACAGGGACGTAACTTCTGTCAACAACCAATGTTCACTGAAATCACAGACCAATAAATCGGTATTGTTATCTACCGCCGTCTGTATGACCGCCAATAAGGTCGGTAAAAAATTTCCCGTTAGGGTATTACTGGATTCCGGTTCTCAAGCGAACTTTTGCACAATGGATTTCGCCCGCAGAATGGGCCTCCAATTGGTTAAATCGCAACTGCCCATCACGGGTATAAACAACTCGCTTTCCCAGGCTGACTTCAGTACTAATGTAAGGCTACATTCACGCTATAAACCCTTCACGTTAAACGTGCATTGTGCCGTATTACCCAGTATAACTAATAATCTACCGGCGGAGTCGTTCAAACTTGCCTCTTTGAATTTACCCAAGCGCATATTCTTGGCGGATCCTCACCTACATTGCTCGGCGCAAGTCGATATATTAATCGGCGCTCAATATTTTCTCCAACTAATTGAACCTATGAAATTTACGCGCGGACCACACTTTCCTATAATTCAGGAAACCAAGTTAGGATTTATTTTGGCCGGTGACTTACCCTTCAACGTCGATATAACTAAAACAGTTTCTTCCTTTATGGTCTGTAAGGATGATAATCAGATTTCCTCGCAACTAAAAGAATTTTGGAAGTTGGAGGAGATCTCTAGTCGCGAAGCCCGATCTGAGGACTCGCCGTGTGAAAAACATTTCGTGGAAAACACTAGCCGCAATCGCGATGGGAGATTCGTGGTATCCCTGCCCCGCAGATCCGATAAATTTCATTTGGGAGATTCTCTCCGCGGAGCCATCCGCAGATTCCAATCGTTAGAGTTCAAGTTCAAGCAGAACCCTATCCTTTATAAGGATTATAGTGAGTTCATGAGTGACTACTTGAAACTTGGCCACATGTCGCCGCTTAATGACTACGATCTGTCGCTTGACAGGTCAGAGATTTTTTATCTGCCCCATCACGCAGTTTTCAAGGACTCTAGCTTAACCACTAAATTGCGCGTGGTATTTGACGCCTCCGCTAAAACCACAAATAATTTGTCCCTCAACGATACTTTAATGGTAGGTCCTACGATCCAGCAGGATCTGTTTTCGATAATGGTTCGGTTCCGTACACACCGATACGTACTTATTGCGGACATAGAAAAGATGTATCGCCAGATCATGGTTAACCCTAAGGATTCAAACCTGCAACGCATCGTTTGGCGTGATGCGCCGCATAAGGAATTGCGACATTACGCTTTAAGGACGGTTACATATGGCACTGCTAGTGCCTCCTTCCTTGCTACACGTTGTCTGGCTCAGATAGCCCACGAAAATAAATCCGACTACCCTACAGCTTCTAGGGCCATAGCAAATGACTTTTACGTAGACGATCTCATAACGGGTTCGGATGATCCGAACGGCTTAGCTGAAATGAAATGCGAGATCGTGAAGTTGTTGAGTAGGTATGGTTACATAAGTGGTTCTCTAACCACCATAAGATTATGACCCTTCGCGCCCAAGTAACCCGTGACTTCAGCAAAGGTCAAAACGTGCGTACATTGGGAATCCAATGGAACGTTGAAAGGGATAACTTTTTATACACCGTTAGGGGTGATAATAAGAAGCCGAAATCCGAAACCGGATAGTCCAAGCCAATAAAGCGTATTTCGCCACATCAAGTATCTTCAGATCCAAAGACATCCACAGAAACACGAAACTAAGGATATACAAATCAATAATAAGACCCATCCTAACATATGGTTGCGAAACGTGTATCCTGAACTCCAAGGCAGCAAACACTCTCGATACCTTTGAAAGAAAAATATTACGAAGAATCCTGGGACCAGTTAATGACGTACATGGCTGGAGAATAAGATATAACTATGAATTGTATCAAATGTATAAAGAACCACCGTTAACACGGTACATAAAACTACAGCGTCTAAGGTGGGCTGGTCATGTAGCCAGGATGGAAGAAGAAAGGATACCACAAAAACTATTGTATACCAGAATCCATGGAAAAAGACCAGTGGGAAGACCAAGGAGAAGATGGGAGGATGCGGTGGATGAGGATGCAAGAGAGATATTAAAAGTGCGTTCCTGGAGGAGGATGGCTGCTGACAGAGGAGAATGGGGGGAAAAATTGAAGGAGGCCAGGGCCCAACAAGGGCTGTAGTGCCATAGAAAGAAGAAGGGGTGATAATAGTTTAACCGTGTTCAACAAGAGAAGCATGTTGTCGGTCATCGCCGGGATCTATGATCCATTAGGTTTGATCGCTCCCATCACATTTTACTGCAAGCATTTCGTGCAACAGTTGTGGTTGGCGGGCACAGATTGGGACGAACCCCTATCTGGGTCATTAGCCAATCAATGGTTGGAATTATACGCTCAATTAGTCTCCGACACTCATTTTGAGATTACGAGGTCGGTTAAGAGTTCGAACAATTACCCAATTAGTTCATTACAGCTGCACGGATTCGCCGACGCTTCGGCTAAAGGTTACGCGTGTTGCATTTATGTGCGGGCAGTCTATTCGAACGGCGCCATATCATCAAGCTTGCTGTGTGCTAAATCCAGGGTCGCTTCGCTGAAACAGATAACGCTACCACGACTTGAGCTTTGTGCTTGTTTATTGCTGGCGCAATTAACGTCCAAGGTTTTAAACGCCATCAATTACAATTTTGACGGACTATATCTCTATTCGGACTCGATGATAGCGTTGTATTGGATACATCAACAATCTTCCCGCTGGAAGGTATTTGTGGCCAACCGTGTCGCGGAAATACAGCGTCTTGTTAGCAGCAGGGGAACTTGGCGTCATGTAGTATCAAATGACAACCCTGCCGACATTTTATCGCGCGGTTGCCTCCCTCGTAGTTTGCACTGTCATACTCAATGGTGGCATGGTCCCTCCTGGTTAGCGCATGAGTCAGCTTCATGGCCGGTCAGCGCGTTCGACATTAATACTCCCTGTACTTTTCCCGACATTGAGGAGGAACGTCGCAAGCAGGTTCAAACCTCACTAATTGTCGCGTCCTCTACACATAGTTATGTTGAAAATTATTCATCACTTACGAGGCTTATTCGCGTCTTCGCATATTGCCGTCGATTTTTTCGCAATTCTAGGCTCGCGGTTGTTGATAGAGACACGTCCTTTTTGTCGGCTCAAGAATTGTCAGACACGCTCTTGATTTTTGTCCGGCAATCTCAGCAGTTGCATTTCGGCGTAGAAGTTATGGAACTTGAGGCACACCGGTGCCTTCCTCGCAGTAGTAAAATTCTTGCTCTCAACCCATTCCTGGATGAATCGGGCATTTTAAGAGTGGGTGGACGCTTGCAATTCTCCCCACTTAGCTACGAGAGTAAACACCAAATAATTTTGCACCCGCACTCTCATCTCACGAGATTAATAATTGAATACGAACACATCCGTTTGTTGCACGCTGGAGTGCAATCAACTCAAGCTTCGCTTAGGCGAAAGTATTGGATCATACACGACAAATCCTATATCCGCTCAGTGATACATAAGTGTGTCACTTGTTTTCGTTTCCGGGCTAAAGGCGCGAATCAACTACTAGGTCAGTTACCCCCTTCTAGGGTCACGCTTTCAAGGCCATTTTCACAGTCGGCCGTGGACTACGCCGGTCCTGTACTTTTGCGCCATGGCGGGCAGCGCTCTAAGTCCACGACCAAGGCATACATCGCGCTATTCATATGCATGTGTACTAGGGCCATCCATTTAGAATTGGTGTCGGATCTCACTTCTAACGTCTTTATAGCGGCTTTAAAAAGGTTCATCTCGCGCAGAGGTATTCCCGCGCAGATATTTTCGGATAATGGTACGAATTTTCGTCGTGCCAACCACACTTTGCATGATTGGTACAAATTTTTAACCTCCAAGGAACTTGAGCAATCTTCTCTGGAGTTTTGCGGTCTCCACGGTATCAAATGGTCCTTTATCCCCCCTTCAGCCCCTCATTTCGGTGGTTTGTGGGAAAGTGGTGTAAGGAGTGTTAAATTTCATTTACGTCGCGTAATAGGCGGAACGATCTTGAATTTTGAGGAATATTCTACTCTTCTTTCTCAAATTGAGGCTTGCCTTAATTCACGCCCGTTATGCGCGGTGTCCGACGATGCTAGAGACCCTGAACCCTTAACACCTGCTCATTTTTTGGTCGGTGCTCCACTGACGGCACTTCTGGAACCCGACTATACCCAAAGCAATAATAGTCATTTGGGCAGATGGCTTCTGCTCCAAAAATTTACGCAGACCATCTGGAAACGGTGGTCTAGGGATTATCTGCACCAGCTGCAGCAGCGCAATAAATGGCGCACCCCGTTAAGGAATTTGAATGTCGGACAGCTTGTCCTCATTTTGGATGACAATTCCCCCCCCTCTAGAATGGAAGCGTGGGGTAATTACCAATGTTTTTCCGGGTCAAGATTCCTTAGTACGCGTCGCAGAAGTTCACACCGCGCTAGGTATCTTACGCCGACCCATCCACAAATTACGCCCCCTTCCGGTGGCTACAAACTAATCGTATGCGTGCCATACGAGACATGCTAGGATTGTGAATTTGTCACATCGCCTGGACCACGCCCGGGACATTCCCCGGGCGAGCATACAAGTCAATTGTATCATAAACATTGTAAGTATCATAAGCATTGTAATATTGTTTACGTGCCGCTAGCTATTACTGCAATAGTGACTGTGTTTCATATGTACTATCAATTATTATGGATGTTGTGTATTGTCAATATGTTTATATAATTCAAATTCTGAGAACTACAAGTGTTACTTATAGTGCCAATCATTCTACGTGTGTATTGTATTTTTCAATGTCATGTACCATTGAACTTTGATCTGATTATGATAACATTATGTTTCTATTATTTCTATTACTATACATGAAGCAGTGATTAAGATGGTTTCTCTTATATAATTTAAGGTTATTATTTACGTTTGTCAAGGTTTAAATATATGTATTTTTTATCCACATGTTATGCTTCAAGAGAGATCATGTTTAGTTATGTAAAGGTTCGTTTTTATCATGATTTTTTATTTGTTGTACCTTTTCTAGCACAGAAATTGTTTTGTTTTGACTTAAGCTTTGTGCTAGCTTAATGAATTTTGTTTTCTACAAATTTTATGTATAAGCCTTTAAGTGTATTATGTATTGTTTATATATATATTGCAACGTGACAATTTGGCAAATTTAATTTAATTTAAATTTGTGGAGTCATTCGATCTTGGAGCACCAAATTTAAACAACGTTACATATACATAAATAGGTGTGAACGGTCTCACGTTCAAGATTGACAAATTCTTTAAACATATAACATTTAAGTAGGGGGTCAGGTGTATCTGCAATAAGAACTCTACGGAACTTGAAACAGTAATTAAAATTTATTTGATACTATAAAAAAAATATGTGCACATGGCACTGATTTCGATTTAAAAAAAAACATTAGTTATTATTTGTTATAATGCCGTAAGGCTTAAGATATATACATCCTTACTAACTAAACATTCTATGCTACTAAATAGTATATAAAAGAAAAATCTCATTTTTAGACTACTCAGTCTATTAATATGTTTCAAAATCAATTTTTAAATCTTTTTTCTATATATGGTACGTACTCAAAAGATTAATAGTTATTACTTCTCAGTACAGTTTTTTCAAATACTAATTGTTTTTATTTATATTCTTTGTAATCATTTTATATCATATTAATTTGATACTTGTTACGTTAATCGTATTTCTAAACATCTATGATTTTTAACTCTACTATACAAGAAATATTACTCTTATTTTTAAATAAAATATTAATGTCTTTAACTGTCTTTGTATACTGTGTATGATTAAGATATGAATAAGTTGTCTATCACCTTATTGTCGTCAATCATACTCGATCATTTTTTGTTCCATCGGTGTTCATCTTCGTCTCGCCTCCAGCGTCGGCTGTCTCTCACTCTCTCGTCCTCTCCTCTTGTCCAGCGTCGTATCGCTATAGAACTTCTTCTCTTGTCCAGCGTCGTATCGCTATAGAACTTCTTCTCTTGTGTAGCGTCGTATCGCTATGGAACTTCTTCAGTAGTGCTGTTATTAATTACAATGTTTGTCTTATAGCTTGGTTACGTATTTGTACATAACTGGCAATTTAAACTGTTTATAAAAATATTAATAAATATGCCGTGCTGACGGGCATAAGCTCCCGCTGCATCGTGGATGATTCAAGAAAGAGAGCCACTGAAGCTTGCGTGTCCTATTTATACCCATGTCTTGGTTGACACCCTTCAGTGATACAAAATCGACATGTTAGAAACTGTCTTTGGCGTCAGTTCCCCCACTCTTTGTCAAATTCACTATTTTTTATATTTCTGCGAATTGCAGAGTCCTGTAAGTATTTTTTTATACTTATCTTATAACTAATTTTACAACACATGTTCATTGTAATTTTGGACATTGCAACTTAACCCTTTTGATTTGTACACAGTTATTTCACTATTGCACTTGTACGGCGTGTCACTTTCGCGTGGTTTTCGCACACAGTATTTATTAAATTTATTTACATTTTATGGTGCTTTTGGATTTTAATTCTTAATTCTAGTTTATGAATAATTACGGAAAAACAGTCATTGTGCAATTATTCATACTGGGGTGGCAAACTTGCCTCCAGAGACCTGCGTTCACACACACTAGCAAAATACTGGTGTACACACTTTCAGTTACATTTGTGTGTGTGTGCACGTTGATTCAGGTCGAAACACCTGTTCATATTTTTGTCTGAGTCAAGCTTGCAATCCATAACATGCTTATTTCTAATATATTATTAATTATTTACAGTTTATTAAGTAAATTTAAATTTTTTATATTTCATGCTCAGTACATCACTTATTTGTACTGTCGCATTATTCCTCTGCTTGGTAACAAAAAAATTTTAATAAATTTATTTATTATAAATTTTTTTTTAAATCTATTTATTTATTATTATTTGCAAAAAAAATATAACAAATAATAAAGAATAATATTCGTCATTTCACCCTTAATAGGAGTGTATACAAATGTCTTACCTCCCCTCTTTCGTACGCTCACTGCTCGCGACCTTGAATTAGGGTGGCTTTACAAACAGCTGATTTGACTGGTTTCAATGACCTCTGTTTTATGTGTAGAACTTCTTAAATGACGTTGCGTGGAATTTACCAATTTCTTTCTTCTGTATCTCATCACATACAATGAAAGTGTTCTGTCCCACTCGCTGTCTTAACGTATACGGTCCATTATAAAGTCTGAAGAATTTCTTCGCCGTATTATCACTCCTTTTTCCCACTGGATTTGCTTTGAGTAGTATACTTTCTCCCACGTTGAATTGTTGTAACTTGTGAGTTAGATTAAATCTCTCTATTCTCTTGTTACCTCTCTCTCTTATTCGTTGCTTTGCGTATTCAATTTTCACACTTATTGGTACAGGTACATTTTGGTTATTAGGTTTGTTTAGATATTTAGTCCAAAATCTGGTTGGCTTCTTATCTTCTCTAATTCCATTGGAGTGTATCCTGTTGCTTCACTATAATTTTCGTTAATGGCTTTTTCAATAAATGGTAAATATTCTGCCCATTTATTGTGTTGATTATGGCAATATATTCTTAAATATTTACCTAATTCTTTGTTAACTCTCTCAGCAAGGTTTCCTTGAGGATGTCTTATGGATGTGAGTACTGGTTGTATTCCATTTTTCCTTAACGTCCTCTCCCATTTTTCACTTTGGAATTGCACACCTTGATCACTGAGTATCTTCTTCATTTTTCCATATAACGGAATATATTTTTGCAGTAGTATCTTTAGAACAACTTTGGTTGTGGGTCGCATAATTGGGTACAGTCGGACTGCCTTGGAAAACACATCGATACATACCAATATGTGCTTCACACCTCGACTTGATCGTGGTAATGGTCCCAGAAAATCCACTGCAATTAGCTCTCCTTTGTTTTCCTTCTGTATACTCTGCATTCCTACATATGTGTGTAAATTCGGTCCTTAATTTTACATTAACTTACTCATACATTCATACCTTCGCTTCTAAACTTCCTTAGCTCTTTTCTTAACATGACATTACTTTATCTAATACATTACTTATACACTACATTAACATTCATTACCTTATAATACATTTCTTTAACATTACCTTTCTGATCGCTACAACTTTCTTGAAATACACTTCCGTAACAGAATACTCTTTTAGCTCGTAGTGCGTCGCATGATCGGTTACAGAGGAACTGTCTTGGAAAACAACGATATTTTTCTCGAAGTCCTTAATCCTAAGTAGTCTCTGCCCTTATGACTTTTCACTCTCGCTTTCTTCTGTGTCCTTGTATCTTCGATAAGTGTTCGCTTGATCAGCCGTTCTAATAATTATGGCAATTATTGCTCATCTTAATCATTTCTTCATATTTATAACGTATCAATAACATTCCTTACTTTCTTAAATATTTCTCTACAATAGCATTCCTTACCTTCAATAATACATTTCTTAATTAACCCTTTCAAATAATATTCCTTATAACATTTCTTAATTATACTCTCTTATATTATTACACATATTATTTCTCATTTAAAAATAATTATTTATTTTATTCGGGTATTGAGTTCAGTGTGTAGTTAGAACTGACACCCTTCATTATACAATTGCATTGTTGTACACAGGAAATTCATTGTGTTCACCCTCGTATAAACAACATCCGCGTTCCATTGTATTAATCCCTTGTTACCTTTCCGTTGCATAGCTGCGACGTTTGTGTTTATCGTAGAAGTCACCTGTTCATAGTGCAATGTTTTCATCTTGCCTCTCGGCCACACAAAATCTACCCTCTTTCTCTCGTTACAAATGCTTCGCTCTTTCTCACTTCTCTCGTCCCTAGTTTGGTTGAGTGAACTTACCTGACCAGTTGTCGACGGTTTTTTCATACGTCGTTTATGATAACCTCTGTAGTTTTCATACTTACAGTTATAATTATCGTTACCATAATTATCGTGCGTATATCTAACATCATATTTACCACAATTTTGCGTAGTGTTTCGACTAGATAACATACTACGTTTCTTGTTAGGCCTACAGTGATATTTATCTCCGTAAGTGTGGTGTTTTATGTGTTTCAAATGTGTCATCTTGTGTGATTTACTATTGTGTGTGTGCCTCACACTTGGAATATCGCTATTAATAAGGTATGTTTTATTAACCTTAATTTGCTTCTCCTCCTTAATGTTAATTACTTTTTTATAATTATCATTAGTAATTACACATGTATTTTCAACTACTATGGTTTGTTCACCTTCTACAGACGCTATGTGCGTATTTGTGTCTCTAATTTTCTCTTTTGCTATCCTTTCTTCTCTTAATTCTTCGGTCAGTTTTGTAAAAAATTCTGTTAACTCTTCTATTTGAGTTCTAATATTATTTTCTTTTTTTACTTTTTCTGTTTGTTTGTTCTCTACTTCACCAAATACAGCTTGCATCATGGCTTCAAGTGCTTCTCCCATCCTCGAACTTCCCGATATTGCCATGGTGAATAATTAAAATTAAAATATTTATTTAATAGTAATTCTTTAAAAATTATTATTGATAACCGTTCCCTACTTATTTATTTATTTCTGTATTTTTATTAATAGTTATTATTAATAATCATTACAGTTACACCTGTTACATAGACAACAATATTATTTGTGGTGGGCGCCAGCTGTGTGATTACACAACAATTAACATTACATTCAGTTACTGTTTACTACAAATAATAATTACATATTATACATTTTTCATTTAACACTCTTTATATATTTTAGAGCAACCATTTAGCTACATAAAAAAATTTTAATAGTCACATTATGGGTATCGGGTCATACATTCATGATCTACAATTTATGTCACAAATTTTTTTTGTACATAAATTTAGGCATGTGGGGCCCCACGTTGGGCGCCATTAATGCAACGTGACAATTTGGCAAATTTAATTTAATTTAAATTTGTGGAGTCCTTCGATCTTGGAGCACCAAATTTAAACAACGTTACATATACATAAATAGGTGTGAACGGTCTCACGTTCAAGATTGACAAATTCTTTAAACATATAACATTTAAGTAGGGGGTCAGGTGTATCTGCAATAAGAACTCTACGGAACTTGAAACAGTAATTAAAATTTATTTGATACTATACAAAAAATATGTGCACATGGCACTGATTTCGATTTAAAAAAAAAACATTAGTTATTATTTGTTATAATGCCGTAAGGCTTAAGATATATACATCCTTACTAACTAAACATTCTATGCTACTAAATAGTATATAAAAGAAAAATCTCATTTTTAGACTACTCAGTCTATTAATATGTTTCAAAATCAATTTTTAAATCTTTTTTCTATATATGGTACGTACTCAAAAGATTAATAGTTATTACTTCTCAGTACAGTTTTCTCAAATACTAATTGTTTTTATTTATATTCTTTGTAATCATTTTATATCATATTAATTTGATACTTGTTACGTTAATCGTATTTCTAAACATCTATGATTTTTAACTCTACTATACAAGAAATATTACTCTTATTTTTAAATAAAATATTAATGTCTTTAACTGTCTTTGTATACTGTGTATGATTAAGATATGAATAAGTTGTCTATCACCTTATTGTCGTCAATCATACTCGATCATTTTTTGTTCCATCGGTGTTCATCTTCGTCTCGCCTCCAGCGTCGGCTGTCACTCACTCTCTCGTCCTCTCCTCTTGTCCAGCGTCGTATCGCTATAGAACTTCTTCTCTTGTCCAGCGTCGTATCGCTATGGAACTTCTTCACTTGTCCAGCGTAGTATCGCTATAGAACTTCTTCTCTTGTGTAGCGTCGTATCGCTATGGAACTTCTTCAGTAGTGCTGTTATTAATTACAATGTTTGTCTTATAGCTTGGTTACGTATTTGTACATAACTGGCAATTTAAACTGTTTATAAAAATATTAATAAATATGCCGTGCTGACGGGCATAAGCTCCCGCTGCATCGTGGATGATTCAAGAAAGAGAGCCACTGAAGCTTGCGTGTCCTATTTATACCCATGTCTTGGTCGACACCCTTCAGTGATACAAAATCGACATGTTAGAAACTGTCTTTGGCGTCAGTTCCCCCACTCTTTGTCAAATTCACTATTTTTTATATTTCTGCGAATTGCAGAGTCCTGTAAGTATTTTTTTATACTTATCTTTTAACTAATTTTACAACACATGTTCATTGTAATTTTGGACATTGCAACTTAACCCTTTTGATTTGTACACAGTTATTTCACTATTGCACTTGTACGGCGTGTCACTTTCGCGTGGTTTTCGCATACAGTATTTATTAAATTTATTTACATTTTATGGTGCTTTTGGATTTTAATTCTTAATTCTAGTTTATGAATAATTACGGAAAAACAGTCATTGTGGAATTATTCATACTGGGGTGGCAAACTTGCCTGCAGAGAACTGCGTTCACACACACTAGCAAAATACTGGTGTACACACTTTCAGTTACATTTGTGTGTGTGTGCACGTTGATTCAGGTCGAAACACCTGTTCATATTTTTGTCTGAGTCAAGCTTGCAATCCATAACATGCTTATTTCTAATATATTATTAATTATTTACAGTTTATTAAGTAAATTTAAATTTTTTATATTTCATGCTCAGTACATCACTTATTTGTACTGTCGCAATATACATTGATAATGTTTGTAATATACTGTTCCCAGTTAACGTTTAATGTACATAATCGTCCCGATTTTGGCGGGCAGTATGTTTAAACTTTGTACTTGTTTATCAGCTGTACGCGGTGTACCGCCGCAATGCGGCACGAGCGGATGACGTCACGCGCTTATCAAACGCTGCCGCCTGTCATCACGGCCGTCTGCAGGCAAGTTTAGTTTAGTTTCTAACAAGGCTCCGAGCGGATCTCTCGTAAAACACTTCTCTTCCAGCCGCGGCTTCTGGACATTTTTTAATATGCATTCATAATATTCGATTTAATTCAGATTACCTGCGTCCATCTACATTGGACCACGATTTCGTTCAAAATTAATTTTCGGGCGTTATTGCCTCAAATGCATCCGTACGTGCCGATCACAACTAATAATTAAAAATTTCAATAAACGCATGTCAAATATTCGCATTTTGTGATAAATTCTGAATTTTGTAACATGAACATTAATCCAGATTTGAAAAAGTTAAAAGATCTTCAATTGGATGCACCACTGCACCAAATTTTAATAGATCCATTGTTCATTGGTGGAAGGTTTCATTTTATTTAATATGTTTACAAATAAGAAAGCAGCAATTTCTGGATCAGATTACTCATTTCTTGTGACGGTCTGTTTGATCTTATGAAGTGTGATGTACTAACTTTACATAAAGTTAGCCCTCCACCAATTTTTTTTTTTAATATGAGCACAACAAACAATACAATTCATGACAAATACTGCTAATTAATGGCTAAATTTTAGCATTCTGCAAATTTAAACATTCAAAGTTTGTGCACTAACTTTATGTACCGTATCTTCTTCTTGTGTTTATATTATTATTTCAGATTGTCATGCATGCCTGTGTATGTTATAATGAGTAAATTTGTACATATGTGTGCATCCATATACAATAGTGTGTATGCTTTTGCACTTTATTTATGATTATGCATGCTTGCTTATGTGTGTGTATGTATGTTTGTGTGTGTGTGCATGCGCGCACATGTGCAGCACACTTTAATTCCAAGCTATTACAGTCATAATGGTTCAATATTCAGAAACTCCGTTAACACCTATTCTGGCAGATGTGTCAGATATAGCAAACAAATCTGAAGCATTATACACTGAAGAATTGTTTTCCACTCGTACTTGGGTCACTTTATAATTTCTTTCAAAGCAAAAGAAATCACTCAATTTCCATACACTCTGGAAATATAGACCTTGCAGCAGATGTTAGGTAGAAAGAAGAGTTTACATAGGTAGATGATAGGTAGGAAAACTAATTAATTTTACTCAAACATGTACCAGTAAAATCTGTAGATTAGCAGAAATTTTTATTAATGAGGGACAAATTATAACATCTGTATGATTACACATATACCATTACATAATAAACATTTAATCATCTAGACCTAAGATTCATGTGTCTATAGTGGATTTTCAAAAAGGGCATACGTTTTTAATAACTTCTTCTTCTTCTTCTTCTTCTTCTTCTTCTTCTTCTTCTTCTTCTTCTTCTTCTTCTTCTTCTTCTTCTTCTTCTTCTTCTTCTATGGCATCACAGTTCGGAGTCGAACCTTAGCCTCCATAATCATCCACCTCCATTTTCTGTGTCCATGGCAATTGATGTCCATCGTTTTATTTTAAGTAAAGTATCAGCATCCCTTGCCACTGCATCAATTCAACAGGCTTTCTACCCTTTTTTGACTAAATAGTACCTTCCTAGGTATTCGGTTGCCTTCCATCCTACTGATGTGTCCTGCCCATTGCAATCTATTCAGTCAAATGGTGGTGGGCAGATCATTGTCTTTATAAAGCTTTTTTTAATTATATAGGCTTTTTTATAACAACGCCTATATTATTTCAGAAATTTAAGAAAATCCTATATTAATAAATTGATGAAAAACATTGTAGTATTAAAACAGTTGGCTTTAGCATTGGCATTAGCACATTAATATTCATAATATAATATAGCTCACAAATATTGAAATATAGATTATAAAAATTTTAAATTTGCCAGCTTTAATTTTTGGTGTAGTAGCTTCCATAAAACTAAAACTATAAAGCCAATTACAGATTTACACTTTACTTTTGTTGTAAAAGTAGTATTATAATAGTATTACATTAGTGCAGTAAAATATATTAAGCCTAATATACAACCAGAGACTGAGGAATAATATTCGATTAAGAATAATAGGAACAAAATTATTTAAATATGAATTCTGGTATTCAATTTTTACTAGCAAATTCCTTTTAATATCCTCATAAAGTAAGAAAAAGCTTTACTTTTTCCAAGGAGTTGTTTTCAGTTGATAAAATAACATAGTGCTGTTCTAATTTAATTACTAATTCTTCTTGTGACTGGGCTGTTCTAATGCACTTACTAATTATTCTTAGTGCTGAAAAAGATCCTTCCACTGTTTCAATTGAACTGATATTGTCAGAATTAGTGAAATCTTGTAACTTGTAAATTTTACTCATAATGTTAAGAATATTGTTGGTGTTCATATATCATACCAGTTCATGTACATGTTTATTTTAAAATTTCAGAGAAGACGAGAGAACAATCAACTTACAAGGTGAAATAATTTATAATATAGAGACTGACATTAAGTTTATTCAGTAAAGTCTCAGGGAAATTAGTTTGTGGGAAGAAAATTTCTCTTACTCAAAAGAGACATGCATTTGAGACTAGTAAGAGAACCAAACCTTTCATATATGTGATTGGATGTGCTGTTTGTAATATCATAGTACAGTCACCTGAGTTTGCATTTGAATATATATTTTCTTTACAAGAAATTGATTCGACTGTTGTATATATGCCTGCTCCTGCAAAATCTTAATTTTATGAAGTAAGCAGACATTGAAACTTGGCAATCTCTTTATCACAGTAGCAATATCGAAGGTTTCTTTGTAACATACCAAAATTAATGGCAAAGTATTCATGAAAAAAGTTGAAAAAAGGAAAACAACTCTTATATTCTGTCAGAAATTTAATGAATCCATGAGCCTGTGATATAGCCTACACATAAGCCATCCAGTCCTCACAATTATCTGTTTACCTTGGGAAAACATACTCAGTAATTTTTCGTTTCTTGCACTGTGTTAACAAGCTCAGTCCATCATGTAGGTGCACAAATTTTTAAGCACATAATTTCTTTTCAAAGACGTTGAAAAAATGCACATATTCCAGACAATCTTTTAAAAACACAAAGCACTCTTTAACTTTTGTAAAAGCAAGTTTAAAACTCTACTGTAGCAATGAGTGAAAATGGCTCATGAATATTTTTCATGTACTTGTTTTTGTAGCTCAGTAATTTGCCCTGCTATAACTGCTGCTTCATCATAAGTCTGATCAACCAACTTTGATTCAAAATTGAATTCTTTTATAATATTGTTACATGTTCATATAGGATTTCAGCAGAGTGGCCTGTACTTATATCAGGAAAACCTATAACTATTTCTTATGACACCACTTTATAATTTTTATACCTAAGGTATGTGATTCATTTCTGCCATTTCATCTAAGAGGTTGAAACAAACTGAGAATGTTGCTATTTCATTTTTTTATAGAAATCATGAGAAATTTATAAATGGAACTTATATCATTCTGAATAGTTCATGTCTCATGGAAGACCATACTATTTTTTAGATAATTAGCAAACATAACTTAATAATTACTGAAAAAATTTAGTAGTTGTACACAATTTCCCCTGTTTACAAAATCAGTAAGCTATTTCTATATATAAAATTAAATATTGTATCGAGACGAGTACGTACGGTTCAAGTCACCACTGTTGAGTTCGTTAATTTGTAATGGGACGAGTACGAGCGTCTCGTTATTTTCACGCAATGTAAGCCTATTCGTTGCTATGAGCGGGTATGTCCCCTGTCTTTACTCTCTCAGGTCGTTTAATTTACTTAATTATTTAAATATCTGAGATATTTAGAGTTATGGGATATATTGATGTAATTAATTAATATTAACTTAGCTCTCTAAAAAATATCAGTGTTAGTGTACCTGAAACATAAATAATTAATGAGTTATTCTGTAATTTCGTTCAACCCTATTATACCTTGAAGAGAATTATGTATAATTTTGTATTTTTACGCTCTCTCTTTGGTGTCAGATAATTCCGCTATAAGCGCTGTAGTATCGGCTCAACGAAACTTATAGGTTATTTCACTGTTTATGTTAACCAATTATTCTATACTTATTCAGTTACTTTTTATTCCCAACTCATTAAATCATACTCCAAATGACAAGATTTTGCAATTATATAAAGGTTCTTTATTTGTTTACTTCTTTAACATTGAATAAGATATGTTCTAACTAACATATGCTTGGACTATAGATTGCGTGAATCGATTGTTGATTATTCTGATCCTTTATTTAAATTCAGTTATATAGTGTGTTTTAATTTGTAATTAATTTAATTCAGGGTGTGAAGGTTCTTGTAACTGTGGGGAAGATTAAAAATACATAGATAAGAATGCAAGATTTACATATTTGAAGTGTTGTGTAGTTAGTATGATTAATATAATAATAATTTACCAGACTAGAACGAAGCAAATCGTGTAGGCGGTTGATTGATAAATTTACTGTTCTGTACGATTATGCCGTACGATATTCTTTCTTCGGTTTGATAAATGGAATTCTTGTCCTGTCCACTTCGGAAATACAGCTCCCTGGATTGATTTACAGCCCGATTGATGCTTCTTCTGCAACTCCTGGATCCAGATACGTTCTTCTCTCAGTTGAAGCAATTAGTGATGTTCCGTTTATTTGAAAGGTTATAAATTCTGGTGTAGTGTATATTATTATTTGTGATACTTTTGACTCTTTCTATTTGTTTTAATGTATCGTCAATTCCTTTCGGATATGGGACAGTTCAAGCCCTTCCTTGTAGAATCCAGTTATTTATTTCCTATTGCGATTTCATACTATTGCCTTGTTTGGTTAATTTATACTGGCAAGAGTCATAAATATTATCATTAGTATTTTATATTTTATAATAGTATTTACTAATTTAGTATATTCCAATTAAATAGATATTTCTTGGTTTTTTTTTATTAATCTCATCACATTCAGATCATCAAAGCAATTATTGTCAAATCAACAACTTCCTCTTTTCCTGTCGTCCCTAGCAACACATGATTTTTCTTCCTTCCACATGTTTTGAATATAGTGTTTATTTCATATATTTTTTGTCTATTCCTTATCAATTTGCTATCCTATCGGAATGTAACTTTACCGATAGTTGGTTTATTATTTTCTACACATATTCTGCTGGTTTTTTTATGTAAGTCTGTTTTTTCTTTTTTATATTTAATACCCTTTCGATATTAAACGTTATTAATCGATATCATGGCATTATGGCATTATCATAATTTGTATAAATTTTATTATATATCATTATTAATTTAATGTCTTTTTTCCAGCTCTTCAAATCGTATTCATTAATTATTATTAATTGATGTACCTAACCTTTATGTTATGAGTGGTTATATAGTGGTTTTGGCTGTTAGGCCTTTTATTGTAAACGGATCTACCTGTGTTTATAACTGGTAAACATCTATAGCCCCTTTTACATAAATTCATACATATAATCAAATCTTAACTATTAACATTTACATAAACAATTATTTTTTCCATATCTAATAACAATTTTATCTTGACCTATGGATCACATATAAGAAAATTCAAATCTATTAACGTTAATTAGCTGCTTCACACTTCATTCTACAACAGTCATTGAATAATACATCTTGTTTCATTATCTTTCATTAACTCAACACATATTTGGTATAACATAACATAAACTTTATCATAATACTTGTTGTCACAAAATAATACCTTTTAACTCAAAATTCTTATTTGCTATTACTATAAAGTAAATTATTGTTTCATTTTTTGTTTGCTCTTCACTAAACATATATCATCAACTATTATCTAACTTACAGGTTTGTTTATTCTTGTTAATACTACCTTGCATCCTTATTTACCTTTATCTATAATTATAAATGTAATTATTAGATCTTTGTTCTATCATGGGGTTAGATATTGACTTGTTTATTATTCTGTTAACCTTGTTTTTATGTAACACGGATGCTAGCATTTCTGTTGCGTTACATATGCTCCCCCTCCTAAAAAAGTTTAGTTTACCTGAATGAAGTTTAGGTCAAATAAACTTGTCTTTTTCACATGCCTTTTCTTCATTTCATTGTTAATGGTTGACGATGGGATTCTCAATGTAACTTCATTAGACTAGTATTAATACTTTTTTTTATTTAATAACATTTCATCATTTTAATTAACATTCTTGATCATTTTTAATTTCTGTAAACATTATTTGTTGATAGTTGGCTACAATATTCAATGATACATTAGTTTCACATCTCTTCTACTTATAATTACTATAATCACTGTATTTCTCAATTATTCTTCTGTCAACTCATTTCTTTCTGTTTTCTTCGTCCTACTCTTTTGGAAACTGAAGTCATTCTTGCAACTATTCTAATATTCCTTAAATATTTAATTTCCCTAACAATCCCTAATACATGCGTTGGTACAGTTCAGAGAGGCACTGTTTGGCTTCATACTCTGCTGCCCACACCACATCTTAATATAGTACTGCTGGAATTCATCTACAGTCAGCTATAAAATATAATAATCTCCTAATAATCTCTTTAATTATTTAATAATAAATATTTGGGAAAATTTTTTTTCTTTGTTGCTTTTATATTTCTTCATTACTATCCTTCATATTTTGTGATTCCATTTTAGTTCCTTAAACCTTCTTTGATATTAAATTTGACAGTTATCATTTGTAATCATTTTTGTTTTCATTTTTGTTGTGATTGTAATGCTAAGTATCTTCTTCATTTGTTTTTTCTCTGATCTCAATATTTTCTAAATAGTTGTTGTGTGATGATCATTATAACTGTATTTCTGACTAAATACATTCCTTAGCCCAACTATTCTTCTTCTTATCGTATTTCATTATTTTGGCTGTTTATTTTTCAATGAATTATGTTCATAAATACTCTTTCTTTCTTGTCTTCTTTAACATTACATTGGTTACATTCAATCGTTTACTGAAGTTGTTTCCTTCATTTGGCAATGTGGTATGTATTTTAGGTCATACGATTTTTCTCTTTCTTTATTTTGCATAGGTAGATTTGAGGTAAAAACTTTTATCTTGGGGTTTCATTATTTATCATTCACATTATTTCTTTGTAGACGTTTAGTAATAGTTCTCGCTTTCTTCTGTAATCTTGGGATTTCATTATTCATTGCTCACACTATTTCTTTATAAACATTTAATAATAATTCTCGCTTTCTTCTGTAATCTTGGGGTTTGTTATTCATTATTCACACTATTTATTTATAAACATTTAATAATAATTCTCGCTTTCTTCTGTAATCTTGGGATTTCATTATTTATTCTTCTTAATACCTTCTTCATAACTATATTTTAATTCAGACTTACTTCATTTTGAATGACACATTTTTTTTTCTTTTATTTTATTGTTCAAAAAATTCTCTTTTATTTACAAGTGTTTTTTTCTTCAAAATCGATAATAGGTGGTTCTTATTGTATTTTAGAATTTAGTGGTAGTATTCAACTTAAATTCCTTTTTAAATTCCAAGTATTTTCTCTTCAAGACTGGTAATAAGTTGTTCTTATTATTTTTAGAATTTATTCATTATATTTCTTTATGGACTCTTGGTTGTACGTTCCCTTAATCCTTTTCGTGATAGGGTTCATTATTTCATACGTATTGTTATTATTATTTTTTGTTATCACATATGGCCCAGTATATAATAATAATAATTTTTTAGTTATTCCCTCTAGAGTGCTTGGTAGCTCCCTGTTTCTTATTAATATTTTCTCACCCACTTGGTACTTAATTGGTTTTGGATTATTCTTTTCATATTTTCTTTTCTTCATTTCCGCCTTTTCCATAACTCGGTTATAAAATTTAATTGTTTCAAATTGATATTCTGAGTTATTTGGAAAGTTTATAATATCCTGGATTTCTCTAGGTGGAAGCCTTTCAAACATAACAGTATAAGGGGTATTTTCAATGGACTGATGGTAAGATATATTTAAGAACTCTTCGGTTAGTGACAAGTATTCGTACCACCTTCTCTGTTGGTCATGACAGTAAGTTCGAAGTATTCTGCCAACTTCCCTGATATTCTTTAAATAGTGGTTATTAATTATGGTTATTGTACGATTATTCTTAATATTGTTTATAAGTCGTTGTTCCCCAAGATTACGGTTCAGTGAAGGGTATTCGTTAATTTTCACTGCCTCTATTAGTTTAAATGAGGGCTTACCCCCTCTTCTCTATTTTCATTTTGATTACTGTGTTGATTTTGTACGGTTTCAGTGCGATCCTGCGTATTAGGTTCCGCTATCCTATAATTTCCTTCAGGTGGATAGTTGTCTTCACGCCGGGACTGGTCATAATGGTTGTCATATCGGTGACTCCTTGGGTAATACCGTCGCTGATTACCTTGAGGCCTGGAGTAGATATAATTGACGTTATGCCTATAATTATTGGGTCGTCTGCCCCATCTCCTCTATTATTGCGACTATCGCGGTAATTATAATTATTATTGCCACGATAATTATAGTTCCTGGAATTATTATTCGCGTGCTCATTTTGGGTTCTATTGGCATTAACGTTCTGCGCAGGTCGATTGTGATCATTATTATGAGAATTGGTTGGTGGCGCGTTATTATTATACTTCTGATATTTATAATTTAACATTCTATTTCTTTGGTATTGGTTCTCGTGCTCATAATTCTCCAAGAATTTGGCCATGGCTGGAATCGTTTTGATTTGACTACACATACGTGCATTTTTTATCCCTTCCTCGTAATGGTATGATAGTTGTATCACCAAACATTCTTCGGGAATTCTGGGCTCTAAGTTCTGTGCCATACATACCTTTCCTAGAAAGTATGAAGTAGGAGACTGGCCTATGTTTGTTTCGTATCGACCGTTACTCAAATTATTCCTAATCATGTTCTGGGTCGATTCAGACCAATATTTCTCTTTAAACTGTTTTTTGAACTCAGTCATGTCCAGTATATCCGGGCGCACCGCTGTCCACCAATTATCATAAGTATCTTTAAACGTTTCATCAATCATACTGCGTATAATACTCCAGCGATTTTCTCTATTTCTTGTGATCACCTCTTCCAATCTCTTTAAAAATTCCATCGGATTGCGCTTGTAATTACGAAAATTAATCGATTCCCGGTTCTCGTGGTTATTTGTATGACTATGTTGGCATGTCCTATCCCGCCATGAATCTACTTCTTTTTGTAATTGTAATTCACGTCTACTAATTTCCTCTATTTTATTTTTACTGTTATTAATTTGACCTTCCATACTGTTTAAATTGCCATAGACTCTTTCAAGTCGTTCACCCATGTCTGTCTGTATTTGCGTAATCCCTTCCTTATTCTCTTCCCGTACCTGATGTACTTCGTTTTTAATTTGCTCATATTTTCCGACAGTTTCCTGTTGGATTTCTTCGACCAATGTTCTACTCTCAATTTTTATGTCATTAATTTTATTTTGTAGTTTATCACGAACCTGTACTATTGTTTCGTTAGTTTTTTCTAACCCTTCATTTGTTTTGGCAATTTCTAATTTTCTTTCCTCATTATTTTGGTCTACCTTCTGGTTAATTGTCACATGAAGATTTTCAATTTTTTCATTAATCTGCCTTAAATTCTCTTCATGTATTTGTAAGATGTCTTCCTTCATTTGTTTTAAACCCTCGTCATTCCTATCTAACCTTTCGTGAATTTGGTTTAATCTTTCGTTCATTTGTTTTGAGGTTTCTTTAATTTCCTCATTTGTTTTCCTGGAGTTTTCCTCCTGTTTCCTAAAATTCTCATTAGTGAGTCTGTTATCTTCCTTCCTACTACTCATTAACTCCATTAATTTTTCCCAATTTAGTCCTTCTCTGGCTCCCGCTTTATCTATTTGGTCCCCTTGGGCATCTTTTTCGATTACTTCCTTTTCCTTGTCCGCAATTATTTCAGTTTCCGTTATTTCGTCTGACTGTTGTTCCATTTCACTATCTGTTATTAGTTCTATTTCCTGTTCTTGTTCATCTATTTCCTTCTCCGTTTCTCCTGCCCTAATCCTTGATCTACCTCTGGTATGCATGTTTATTCTCCCACAGTTGCCTGCTCTGGTTAAGTAATGTTATTATAATTATAGTTACTTAACTTAAGCCCTACACTGGTTGAGCGCCAATTTGTATCGAGACGAGTACGTACGGTTCAAGTCACCACTGTTGAGTTCGTTAATTTGTAATGGGACGAGTACGAGCGTCTCGTTATTTTCACGCAATGTAAGCCTATTCGTTGCTATGAGCGGGTATGTCCCCTGTCTTTACTCTCTCAGGTCGTTTAATTTACTTAATTATTTAAATATCTGAGATATTTAGAGTTATGGGATATATTGATGTAATTAATTAATATTAACTTAGCTCTCTAAAAAATATCAGTGTTAGTGTACCTGAAACTTAAATAATTAATGAGTTATTCTGTAATTTCGTTCAACCCTATTATACCTTGAAGAGAATTATGTATAATTTTGTATTTTTACGCTCTCTCTTTGGTGTCAGATAATTCCGCTATAAGCGCTGTAGTATCGGCTCAACGAAACTTATAGGTTATTTCACTGTTTATGTTAACCAATTATTCTATACTTATTCAGTTACTTTTTATTCCCAACTCATTAAATCATACTCCAAATGACAAGATTTTGCAATTATATAAAGGTTCTTTATTTGTTTACTTCTTTAACATTGAATAAGATATGTTCTAACTAACATATGCTTGGACTATAGATTGCGTGAATCGATTGTTGATTATTCTGATCCTTTATTTAAATTCAGTTATATAGTGTGTTTTAATTTGTAATTAATTTAATTCAGGGTGTGAAGGTTCTTGTAACTGTGGGGAAGATTAAAAATACATAGATAAGAATGCAAGATTTACATATTTGAAGTGTTGTGTAGTTAGTATGATTAATATAATAATAATTTACCAGACTAGAACGAAGCAAATCGTGTAGGCGGTTGATTGATAAATTTACTGTTCTGTACGATTATGCCGTACGATATTCTTTCTTCGGTTTGATAAATGGAATTCTTGTCCTGTCCACTTCGGAAATACAGCTCCCTGGATTGATTTACAGCCCGATTGATGCTTCTTCTGCAACTCCTGGATCCAGATACGTTCTTCTCTCAGTTGAAGCAATTAGTGATGTTCCGTTTATTTGAAAGGTTATAAATTCTGGTGTAGTGTATATTATTATTTGTGATACTTTTGACTCTTTCTATTTGTTTTAATGTATCGTCAATTCCTTTCGGATATGGGACAGTTCAAGCCCTTCCTTGTAGAATCCAGTTATTTATTTCCTATTGCGATTTCATACTATTGCCTTGTTTGGTTAATTTATACTGGCAAGAGTCATAAATATTATCATTAGTATTTTATATTTTATAATAGTATTTACTAATTTAGTATATTCCAATTAAATAGATATTTTTTGGTTTTTTTTTATTAATCTCATCACATTCAGATCATCAAAGCAATTATTGTCAAATCAACAACTTCCTCTTTTCCTGTCGTCCCTAGCAACACATGATTTTTCTTCCTTCCACATGTTTTGAATATAGTGTTTATTTCATATATTTTTTGTCTATTCCTTATCAATTTGCTATCCTATCGGAATGTAACTTTACCGATAGTTGGTTTATTATTTTCTACACATATTCTGCTGGTTTTTTTATGCAAGTCTGTTTTTTCTTTTTTATATTTAATACCCTTTCGATATTAAACGTTATTAATCGATATCATGGCATTATGGCATTATCATAATTTGTATAAATTTTATTATATATCATTATTAATTTAATGTCTTTTTTCCAGCTCTTCAAATCGTATTCATTAATTATTATTAATTGATGTACCTAACCTTTATGTTATGAGTGGTTATATAGTGGTTTTGGCTGTTAGGCCTTTTATTGTAAACGGATCTACCTGTGTTTATAACTGGTAAACATCTATAGCCCCTTTTACATAAATTCATACATATAATCAAATCTTAACTATTAACATTTACATAAACAATTATTTTTTCCATATCTAATAACAATTTTATCTTGACCTATGGATCACATATAAGAAAATTCAAATCTATTAACGTTAATTAGCTGCTTCACACTTCATTCTACAACAGTCATTGAATAATACATCTTGTTTCATTATCTTTCATTAACTCAACACATATTTGGTATAACATAACATAAACTTTATCATAATACTTGTTGTCACAAAATAATACCTTTTAACTCAAAATTCTTATTTGCTATTACTATAAAGTAAATTATTGTTTCATTTTTTGTTTGCTCTTCACTAAACATATATCATCAACTATTATCTAACTTACAGGTTTGTTTATTCTTGTTAATACTACCTTGCATCCTTATTTACCTTTATCTATAATTATAAATGTAATTATTAGATCTTTGTTCTATCATGGGGTTAGATATTGACTTGTTTATTATTCTGTTAACCTTGTTTTTATGTAACACGGATGCTAGCATTTCTGTTGCGTTACATATGCTCCCCCTCCTAAAAAAGTTTCGTTTACCTGAATGAAGTTTAGGTCAAATAAACTTGTCTTTTTCACATGCCTTTTCTTCATTTCAATGTTAATGGTTGACGATGGGATTCTCAATGTAACTTCATTAGACTAGTATTAATACTTTTTTTTATTTAATAACATTTCATCATTTTAATTAACATTCTTGATCATTTTTAATTTCTGTAAACATTATTTGTTGATAGTTGGCTACAATATTCAATGATACATTAGTTTCACATCTCTTCTACTTATAATTACTATAATCACTGTATTTCTCAATTATTCTTCTGTCAACTCATTTCTTTCTGTTTTCTTCGTCCTACTCTTTTGGAAACTGAAGTCATTCTTGCAACTATTCTAATATTCCTTAAATATTTAATTTCCCTAACAATCCCTAATACATGCGTTGGTACAGTTCAGAGAGGCACTGTTTGGCTTCATACTCTGCTGCCCACACCACATCTTAATATAGTACTGCTGGAATTCATCTACAGTCAGCTATAAAATATAATAATCTCCTAATAATCTCTTTAATTATTTAATAATAAATATTTGGGAAAATTTTTTTTCTTTGTTGCTTTTATATTTCTTCATTACTATCCTTCATATTTTGTGATTCCATTTTAGTTCCTTAAACCTTCTTTGATATTAAATTTGACAGTTATCATTTGTAATCATTTTTGTTTTCATTTTTGTTGTGATTGTAATGCTAAGTATCTTCTTCATTTGTTTTTTCTCTGATCTCAATATTTTCTAAATAGTTGTTGTGTGATGATCATTATAACTGTATTTCTGACTAAATACATTCCTTAGCCCAACTATTCTTCTTCTTATCGTATTTCATTATTTTGGCTGTTTATTTTTCAATGAATTATGTTCATAAATACTCTTTCTTTCTTGTCTTCTTTAACATTACATTGGTTACATTCAATCGTTTACTGAAGTTGTTTCCTTCATTTGGCAATGTGGTATGTATTTTAGGTCATACGATTTTTCTCTTTCTTTATTTTGCATAGGTAGATTTGAGGTAAAAACTTTTATCTTGGGGTTTCATTATTTATCATTCACATTATTTCTTTGTAGACGTTTAGTAATAGTTCTCGCTTTCTTCTGTAATCTTGGGATTTCATTATTCATTGCTCACACTATTTCTTTATAAACATTTAATAATAATTCTCGCTTTCTTCTGTAATCTTGGGGTTTGTTATTCATTATTCACACTATTTCTTTATAAACATTTAATAATAATTCTCGCTTTCTTCTGTAATCTTGGGATTTCATTATTTATTCTTCTTAATACCTTCTTCATAACTATATTTTAATTCAGACTTACTTCATTTTGAATGACACATTTTTTTTTTCTTTTATTTTATTGTTCAAAAAATTCTCTTTTATTTACAAGTGTTTTTTTCTTCAAAATCGATAATAGGTGGTTCTTATTGTATTTTAGAATTTAGTGGTAGTATTCAACTTAAATTCCTTTTTAAATTCCAAGTATTTTCTCTTCAAGACTGGTAATAAGTTGTTCTTATTATTTTTAGAATTTATTCATTATATTTCTTTATGGACTCTTGGTTGTACGTTCCCTTAATCCTTTTCGTGATAGGGTTCATTATTTCATACGTATTGTTATTATTATTTTTTGTTATCACATATGGCCCAGTATATAATAATAATAATTTTTTAGTTATTCCCTCTAGAGTGCTTGGTAGCTCCCTGTTTCTTATTAATATTTTCTCACCCACTTGGTACTTAATTGGTTTTGGATTATTCTTTTCATATTTTCTTTTCTTCATTTCCGCCTTTTCCATAACTCGGTTATAAAATTTAATTGTTTCAAATTGATATTCTGGGTTATTTGGAAAGTTTATAATATCCTGGATTTCTCTAGGTGGAAGCCTTTCAAACATAACAGTATAAGGGGTATTTTCAATGGACTGATGGTAAGATATATTTAAGAACTCTTCGGTTAGTGACAAGTATTCGTACCACCTTCTCTGTTGGTCATGACAGTAAGTTCGAAGTATTCTGCCAACTTCCCTGATATTCTTTAAATAGTGGTTATTAATTATGGTTATTGTACGATTATTCTTAATTTTGTTTATAAGTCGTTGTTCCCCAAGATTACGGTTCAGTGAAGGGTATTCGTTAATTTTCACTGCCTCTATTAGTTTAAATGAGGGCTTACCCCCTCTTCTCTATTTTCATTTTGATTACTGTGTTGATTTTGTACGGTTTCAGTGCGATCCTGCGTATTAGGTTCCGCTATCCTATAATTTCCTTCAGGTGGATAGTTGTCTTCACGCCGGGACTGGTCATAATGGTTGTCATATCGGTGACTCCTTGGGTAATACCGTCGCTGATTACCTTGAGGCCTGGAGTAGATATAATTGACGTTATGCCTATAATTATTGGGTCGTCTGCCCCATCTCCTCTATTATTGCGACTATCGCGGTAATTATAATTATTATTGCCACGATAATTATAGTTCCTGGAATTATTATTCGCGTGCTCATTTTGGGTTCTATTGGCATTAACGTTCTGCGCAGGTCGATTGTGATCATTATTATGAGAATTGGTTGGTGGCGCGTTATTATTATACTTCTGATATTTATAATTTAACATTCTATTTCTTTGGTATTGGTTCTCGTGCTCATAATTCTCCAAGAATTTGGCCATGGCTGGAATCGTTTTGATTTGACTACACATACGTGCATTTTTTATCCCTTCCTCGTAATGGTATGATAGTTGTATCACCAAACATTCTTCGGGAATTCTGGGCTCTAAGTTCTGTGCCATACATACCTTTCCTAGAAAGTATGAAGTAGGAGACTGGCCTATGTTTGTTTCGTATCGACCGTTACTCAAATTATTCCTAATCATGTTCTGGGTCGATTCAGACCAATATTTCTCTTTAAACTGTTTTTTGAACTCAGTCATGTCCAGTATATCCGGGCGCACCGCTGTCCACCAATTATCATAAGTATCTTTAAACGTTTCATCAATCATACTGCGTATAATACTCCAGCGATTTTCTCTATTTCTTGTGATCACCTCTTCCAATCTCTTTAAAAATTCCATCGGATTGCGCTTGTAATTACGAAAATTAATCGATTCCCGGTTCTCGTGGTTATTTGTATGACTATGTTGGCATGTCCTATCCCGCCATGAATCTACTTCTTTTTGTAATTGTAATTCACGTCTACTAATTTCCTCTATTTTATTTTTACTGTTATTAATTTGACCTTCCATACTGTTTAAATTGCCATAGACTCTTTCAAGTCGTTCACCCATGTCTGTCTGTATTTGCGTAATCCCTTCCTTATTCTCTTCCCGTACCTGATGTACTTCGTTTTTAATTTGCTCATATTTTCCGACAGTTTCCTGTTGGATTTCTTCGACCAATGTTCTACTCTCAATTTTTATGTCATTAATTTTATTTTGTAGTTTATCACGAACCTGTACTATTGTTTCGTTAGTTTTTTCTAACCCTTCATTTGTTTTGGCAATTTCTAATTTTCTTTCCTCATTATTTTGGTCTACCTTCTGGTTAATTGTCACATGAAGATTTTCAATTTTTTCATTAATCTGCCTTAAATTCTCTTCATGTATTTGTAAGATGTCTTCCTTCATTTGTTTTAAACCCTCGTCATTCCTATCTAACCTTTCGTGAATTTGGTTTAATCTTTCGTTCATTTGTTTTGAGGTTTCTTTAATTTCCTCATTTGTTTTCCTGGAGTTTTCCTCCTGTTTCCTAAAATTCTCATTAGTGAGTCTGTTATCTTCCTTCCTACTACTCATTAACTCCATTAATTTTTCCCAATTTAGTCCTTCTCTGGCTCCCGCTTTATCTATTTGGTCCCCTTGGGCATCTTTTTCGATTACTTCCTTTTCCTTGTCCGCAATTATTTCAGTTTCCGTTATTTCGTCTGACTGTTGTTCCATTTCACTATCTGTTATTAGTTCTATTTCCTGTTCTTGTTCATCTATTTCCTTCTCCGTTTCTCCTGCCCTAATCCTTGATCTACCTCTGGTATGCATGTTTATTCTCCCACAGTTGCCTGCTCTGGTTAAGTAATGTTATTATAATTATAGTTACTTAACTTAAGCCCTACACTGGTTGAGCGCCAATTTGTATCGAGACGAGTACGTACGGTTCAAGTCACCACTGTTGAGTTCGTTAATTTGTAATGGGACGAGTACGAGCGTCTCGTTATTTTCACGCAATGTAAGCCTATTCGTTGCTATGAGCGGGTATGTCCCCTGTCTTTACTCTCTCAGGTCGTTTAATTTACTTAATTATTTAAATATCTGAGATATTTAGAGTTATGGGATATATTGATGTAATTAATTAATATTAACTTAGCTCTCTAAAAAATATCAGTGTTAGTGTACCTGAAACTTAAATAATTAATGAGTTATTCTGTAATTTCGTTCAACCCTATTATACCTTGAAGAGAATTATGTATAATTTTGTATTTTTACGCTCTCTCTTTGGTGTCAGATAATTCCGCTATAAGCGCTGTAGTATCGGCTCAACGAAACTTATAGGTTATTTCACTGTTTATGTTAACCAATTATTCTATACTTATTCAGTTACTTTTTATTCCCAACTCATTAAATCATACTCCAAATGACAAGATTTTGCAATTATATAAAGGTTCTTTATTTGTTTACTTCTTTAACATTGAATAAGATATGTTCTAACTAACATATGCTTGGGCTATAGATTGCGTGAATCGATTGTTGATTATTCCGATCCTTTATTTAAATTCAGTTATATAGTGTGTTTTAATTTGTAATTAATTTAATTCAGGGTGTGAAGGTTCTTGTAACTGTGGGGAAGATTAAAAATACATAGATAAGAATGCAAGATTTACATATTTGAAGTGTTGTGTAGTTAGTATGATTAATATAATAATAATAATTTACCAGACTAGAACGAAGCAAATCGTGTAGGCGGTTGATTGATAAATTTACTGTTCTGTACGATTATGCCGTACGATATTCTTTCTTCGGTTTGATAAATGGAATTCTTGTCCTGTCCACTTCGGAAATACAGCTCCCTGGATTGATTTACAGCCCGATTGATGCTTCTTCTGCAACTCCTGGATCCAGATACGTTCTTCTCTCGGTTGAAGCAATTAGTGATGTTCCGTTTATTTGAAAGGTTATAAATTCTGGTGTAGTGTATATTATTATTTGTGATACTTTTGCCCCTTTCTATTTGTTTTAATGTATCGTCAAATCCTTTCGGATATGGGACAGTTCAAGTCCTTCCTTGTAGAATCCAGTTATTTATTTCCTATTGCGATTTCATACTATTGTCTTGTTTGGTTAATTTATACTGGCAAGAGTCATAAATATTATCATTAGTATTTTATATTTTATAATAGTATTTACTAATTTAGTATATTCCAATTAAATAGATATTTCTTGGTTTTTTTTATTAATCTCATCACATTCAGATCATCAAAGCAATTATTGTCAAATCAACAACTTCCTCTTTTCCTGTCGTCCCTAGCAACACATGATTTTTCTTCCTTCCACATGTTTTGAATATAGTGTTTATTTCATATATTTTTTGTCTATTCCTTATCAATTTGCTATCCTATCGGAATGTAACTTTACCGATAGTTGGTTTATTATTTTCTACACATATTCTGCTGGTTTTTTTTATGTAAGTCTGTTTTTTTTTCTTTTTTATATTTAATACCCTTTCGATATTAAACGTTATTAATCGATATCATGGCATTATGGCATTATCATAATTTGTATAAATTTTATTATATATCATTATTAATTTAATGTCTTTTTTCCAGCTCTTCAAATCGTATTCATTAATTATTATTAATTGATGTACCTAACCTTTATGTTATGAGTGGTTATATAGTGGTTTTGGCTGTTAGGCCTTTTATTGTAAACGGATCTACCTGTGTTTATAACTGGTAAACATCTATAGCCCCTTTTACATAAATTCATACATATAATCAAATCTTAACTATTAACATTTACGTAAACAATTATTTTTTCCATATCTAATAACAATTTTATCTTGACCTATGGATCACATATAAGAAAATTCAAATCTATTAACGTTAATTAGCTGCTTCACACTTCATTCTACAACAGTCATTGAATAATACATCTTGTTTCATTATCTTTCATTAACTCAACACATATTTGGTATAACATAACATAAACTTTATCATAATATTTGTTGTCACAAAATAATATCTCTAACTCAAAATTCTTATTTGCTATTACTATAAAGTAAATTATTGTTTCATTTTTTGTTTGCTCTTCACTAAACATATATCATCAACTATTATCTAACTTACAGGTTCTTTTATTCTTGTTAATACTACCTTGCATCCTTATTTACCTTTATCTATAATTATAAATGTAATTATTAGATCTTTGTTCTATCATGGGGTTAGATATTGACTTGTTTATTATTCTGTTAACCTTGTTTTTATGTAACACGGATGCTAGCATTTCTGTTGCGTTACAATATCTATATATGTCTGTGTGTCTTCTTTCTATCTTAGTGGATTTCCAAAAAGGACAGCGTTTTACAACTATCTTATATCTATCTGCTTATCTATTCATAATACAATGACAATATTTACCAATACGCTGCAGAACTCACTCACAATTTTGAATGAAGTACACTTATTATTACATAAATTTTGATATTAGATCATTTTTCAGTTATAGAAAAAGTTACAAAACAATCCCAATTAAATACAACTATTTCATTAACGACTCGGAACACAAAGTTTTTTATGAGTAAAAACATAAAGTTTTACCTTACAACCTGAACCGGTTTTCACTTTTAAAAAACTTCTTCAGATGTTCAGGTGAAAACCGGTTCAGGTTGTAAGGAAAACTTTATGTTTTTACTCATAAAAAACTTTGTGTTCCGAGTCGTTAATTGAAAGAGTTGTATTTAGTTAATTAACGGACACGTCATGGACAACAAAATCCAATCCCAATTACTCTACTATTTCTTAAGTAATGTAACAATTGTAGAGCACACAATAATATTATAACAAACACCAAAAATTCAAAACACTCGGATTTGGGTTACAGATGTTTTAGTCAGACACTCTGATGGATTTTCACGATTTTTCAAAATTTTTATTTTTTTTTTTGGGCTCTGGGTCCCAAAAATTTAAAATTTCATAAAATTTACTATTGTTACAGAACTTCTCACTAAGTTAAAACTTCCCTCTTTAATTTGTACCCCACATGAATTTTGGCAATTTTATCAAAATTTTTACCAAATTTTTGGGCCCTGATGTCCAAAAATTTGTTAATTTTCAAAAGTGATCACTGTACTCAGATTGCGGTTAAAATTCCCTTTAATTTGATACCACCACATGGGCTTGCAATTTTTTCACAATTCTGTCCCCTCATACTTTTGCCTCCTATTTTTAGGGGAATCAATCTCAAAATCAATAGGGGTCTGTAGGGTAAAAGTGTGGCCACATATGCCAATTTTAATGAAAATCAGATGATGAATTCAAAAGTTATTGTAAGATGTACTACAAATAGATAGACAGGCAAATGCCAAATGGTCATGTTATCTTTTTTTGAACATAACATGCAAATAGACCATTAATTTTTCTCATACTACAAACTGTTGCTTTGGAATGGCTAAAAGCTCTCTATATCAGTGTCATCACCATTACTACTTTCTTTCTCCTATGTGATGCTATTTTTTTCTAGCCATATTATGCAGTCGTCAACAGCATTATCTAAATTTTTACTTTCCAAACAGCTTCTTGGATTTCTGATTTTGTATTCAAAACAACTTTGTACATTTTATGCACAATCTACCCCGTCCGCTCCACAGACACAAGGTTGTCAGGTGCCTGTTTGGAGATATTGGTTAATTATTTTTGCACGGATTTAATAAGTATTGTCAACCAGACTAATGCTGCTACAGTCATTGCATTTTCCCTTTTTGAAAATGGCTACAACTTGAATTATTGCCCAGTCTCCTCGTCCTTATGACAGGGGAGAACCTAGTATTTCATTTCGGGTGGGGGGGGGGATGTTTTCAACCACATACCGTTTTCTTATTATGTCAACCACACAAGGCAACCGAATACCTAGGAAGGTACTATGTAGTCAAAAAAGGGTAGAAAGCCTGTTGGAAGACCCAAGCATCGCTGAATTGATGCAGTGGCAAGGGATGCTGATACTTTACTTAAAATAAAACGATGGACATCAGTTGCCATGGACAGGGAAAATGGAGGTGGATGATTATGGAGGCTAAGGTTCGACTCCGAACTGTGATGCCATAGAAGAAGAAGAAGAAGTTATTAAAAACGTATGCCCTTTTTGAAAATCCACTATAGACACATGAATCTTAGGCCTAGATGATTAAATGTTTATTATGTAATGGTATATGTGTAATCATACAGATGTTATAATTTGTCCCTCATTAATAAAAATTTCTGCTAATCTACAGATTTTACTGGCACATGTTTGAGCATCCAATTGAAGATCTTTTAACTTTTTCAGATCTGGATTAATGTTCATGTTACAAAATTCAGAATTTATCACTCATTATCCAGTCCTTAGTTGTGGACAATTTTTGGATATTTTCATGTACATTAACATCCGTAAATTCAACTGAAAAACTTATCCCTGAATAAGCATATGTGACTGAATTGACAAATAGGCTGATGGGCCCGTATTTTTAAAAATACAAATTAATTTCCATGCAACAAGGATAAGATTTCACCACTCAGGATCTAGTATTTAGTCATACAGAAATACTCATGATATATGCTGAAAATGTAGCACGGGGACCTTCTCCTCCTCCTCCTCTTTGATTTCACTACCGACACCAACATCAGTTTCACAGTTGTCATCATCATCATCATAAGGTATTCTACCGATCGAGAGATTCTCAACACCACTATTGTCTTCAAATGCTTCTGTCTCAGAACTGTTCTTTAGATCTATTACACTCAGGGGCATATATAAGGGGGGGCTTCAGCCCACCCCAAAAATATAAGCCAATAAAAAAAAATTAAGAAAGTGTTGTTTTGGTAAAAGCATAAAATAATTGTAAATTTTGTTGTACCATAATCTTATCTTATTGGCTAAGTTATAAACCATATTAAAATTGAAATGGTTTCACACTACAATGAAGGCATTGCTTTAATCAAAACAAAATAAATGATTTCTTCGTTATTGCTGAATTTCATAATAGAATAGTTCCGGAAAACCCGGATCACTGTAAATACAAGTGAGCCCTCTCGCGGTAAGAAACAAGGAACGTGTCGGCGACGTTTCTAGTGCTATCACCGATTTTTTCGGTGAATTCAGCTGTCGGCACTGAACATAAATACGAAATTATTTCGTAGCACCCGGCGCAAACACATTTCATGTATATGTTTAGTGCCGACAGTTTGCATTCAGAAGACAGAACAATTGCATTCCTTGAGCGGAGCTCATGCCGGGTCGTCAGACAAGGGGGGGAGGTGGAAGGAAGCGTCCGTCCACGAATGCGCGTCTCGCTCACTGTCTTGCCTTCCAGTTCTCCCTCCTCCTGTCTTCCTCGTGACTCCACGTGAGCAACAACAGTGCTTAAGTGTTAACACATTTTATTAAATAAGGGTTGTTAGTGGTTACTTTAATAGGTAATTATGAAGCGACAGGCTTCTATTGAAAGTTTTTTTTCTAAAAAGACGTGTTCATCTTCTACAAACACCACAGTTCAATGCAGTGAAGTGCGTGATGATTCCATTGCAACAATGTCATCAGAGGGAAATGTTTGTTTTGACGCTAGTTCTGTTCAGCCCCTTCCCCTTGGTCATTCATCGTACGAAGGCAGTAGTGGTACAACTGGTACAAGTAAGTGTAGCATAAGCATACCGGTACCAACTTTAAATCAACTCAGGCCTAATGATATTGGACACCTAACTTTGGACGGAGTAAAAAACTTTAGTAATGAGGAGCGTGTTTCCTTAATTGACAATCTCTGGATTCCAAGTTCTAATTATGTATTCCCTAAAGTACGTGATCAAGCTAACAAATTTTACAGATCTTTCCAGTTAAAATGGTTGAATGATTTTAATTGGTTGGCGTACTCAGAAGAAAAAGAGGGCTCTTATTGTAAGTTTTGTGTTTTAACTAGTAAAGGTGTTGGAGGAAAAGGGAGTCACCAGGCTTTGGGTGCTCTAGTCACTAAACCATTCAAAAACTTAACTTAAAAAAAGCCAAAGAGGTGTTCAGTGAACATCAAAACTCAAAGTACCACATAGAAGCTGTTTTGACTTTTGATCATTTGAGATTACTAGTAAAAAAAAACTGACACCGTTATTAATCAAATCGATGAGCAAAGAAAAAAAGAGTGTGAAAAAATAGAAACAAACTCATTCCTATCATTCAAACAGTTGGACTTTGTGGCTGCCAACAGTTACCTATGAGATGTAAACATGATTCTGGAAAAATTGACCTTGATGAACCGATTAGTAATGATGGAAATTTCCATGCCTTGCTAAGGTATAGGGCAAACAGTGGAGATTTACATTTAAGAGATCACTTGTTAACAAGTGGCGGAAAAAGCATGTATACCAGCTCAGTTATACAAAATGAAATAATAAACGTGTTTGGTGAATTAATTCAGAAAGAAATCGTTACCAAAGTTAGAAAATCTATCTTTTATTCAGTATTAGCAGATGAAACTACTGACATCAGTCAAATTGAACAGTTTTCCCTAAGTGTAAGATATATAGACACAGAAACCATCAGTATGAGGGAAGATTTCCTCTGCTTTGTACCCATATTTGATGTCACTGGCGCTGGTTTGGTGCATACTTTAATGGAAAACCTAACAGCCTTGGGTTTGGACTTGGCTAATTTGAGAGGACAAGGGTATGACGGTGCGTCTACCATGAGCGGCGAATTCAGGGGAGTACAGGCTTATGTTCATGAAAAAGTGCCTTCAGCTGTCTACACTCACTGTGCCTCACACTCTCTCAATCTATGCCTGTCTGATGCGAGTAAAGTCTCATTTGTTAGAAATTGTATGGGGGTGATTAAAGAAGTGAATGCATTTTTCCATATGTCAGCCAAAAGAACAGAAATTTTAAAATGTAAAATAGCAGCATGTTGCCAAAGTGATTATAAGAAGAGAAAACTAATATCTTTGTGTGAACCTGATGGGTGCAACACCATGATTCAGTTTTAATGTTTAAAGAGATTCTAGAACCAATTATCTTGGCCCTTTTGGATATTGAGAATGAATCTTTTTCAAGGGAAGCAGCTGCAAAGGCTCATGGTTTGAGTAATTCAATATGCTAATTCCAATTTATTGTCAGTTTGTTCATGTTGAGCGATATGCTATCTATAACTCTAAATTTATCGGAGACACTACAAAAGAAAGAAATTGATCTTTCAAAAGCTGTTAAGAAGATTTCTGCTATTTTAGAAAATGTGTCTTTAAAGAGAAGTAGTGCCAATGAACATTTTGCTGAAATATACAAAGAGGCAAAAATATTTTCTGATAAAATAAAAGTTCCTGAAGACGTCCCTAGAACATGTAAACTGCAGGTAGGCTGTTCTAATATAACTTACTCCTCCGCAGAAGAGTATTACCGACATTCTATCTACGTGCCATACTTAGATGATTTTTCCTCCTCCCTCAAAGAGCGGTTTGAATCACACCAAGAAACAGTTTCGTCATTACAATGTGTCTTGCCCGAGTTTTGTGTCTTAAATGATTTTGAGTCTTTAGAACCAGCTTTTCACTTTTATGAAGCAGATTTATCATACAAAGAAGTTGTAAAGAGTGAGTATGCTCTTTGGAAAAATAAATGGAGTCAAGAAAGTGAGGATCTACCTAAAACAGCAGTTTGTGCTCTTGTAAAATGCGACAAACACTTTTTTCCTAACTTGTACATTCTTTTAAAGATTTTAGCTGTATTGCCTGTTTCCGTTGCTACTGCAGAAAGAAGTTTCTCCAGCCTTAGAAGATTAAAGACATATTTGAGGAATACTACATCAGAAAACAGATTAAATGGTTTGGCACTACTTTCCATTCATCGTGACATTTATATTAGCGATAAAAAAGTTATAGACAAATTTCCAAGCCTTCCAAGAAAACTTGATTTTGTTCTTTAGTTGTTTTAATCTATAACGCAAGTTTTTTGAATATGTTAAGTTGTGCATCCATCTAATTTGGACTTGGTTTAACAGGACACTAAATAATATATATATAATAATAATAATAACATTTTATTATGTAGTATACTCAGGTACAAAATACACTGTATTCCACTGTACTTTTGAGAAATAAACTATAAATTTGTAAAAAATTTAACTGTTTACCTTTCTGCTTAATAAATTGACAAGTATTTAGATATTTGCCATTCATACTCCATAGGCTATAATAGAAAAATTCATTAAGTATAAAATTTTATTTATGTGTTGTATTTTACAGCTTTGTTTGTATTGCCACTAATTGTAGGCTATATAAACTTAGAATTTTACAATTAAATTCTTGGATTTCGTTGTCCATGACGTGTCTGTTACTTAACTAAATATCACTATTTACAATTAACTCTTATCTAAAATAATTACACAAAGTTATATGCTCTTAGGGCATAAAAGCTAAGATATTGGTTGATATTTATGGGTATTTTGTGGTGACAATCCCCTGAGAATACTCACAATTTTTCCCTGATTACACTCAACTCTTAACTAGTCTACCATAGTAATCTTATTCTCCCCTCTGTTTTCTATGTGTCTTGAAAAGTTGTTAATATTCCTTTTCTTATCATAACATGTTCTATCTAGTTCCCTTCCTCTTCACAAATGTACCTAAAAGTGTTATTTCATTTATTCTGTTCAGAACTATTACTCGCTCTGTCAACTCACTTTGTTGATTCCATTTCTCTCCAGGCCCACATCACAGTAGCCTGAGTCTATTGTTTCAGTTTTCTTATAATTGTTTACAGTATCATGCTGCTGTAGTTTCTGACTTACAAAAAAGAGATTTTATAAAAACATATTAATATCATAATATGTACTGCGTTACTTCAAGTATATAAAATTAGTAACATTTTGTAACATTTTCTTTCTTTTACAACCAATGTTTTACTTTTTATGTTATAACAAACTGACAGTGACAAGCATTGGACACATAATGTGATATATTGAGGGAAATTAAATTAATACCATATGAAGAAAAATTGAAAAAAGTGTTTTAAATGTAAACTATCATCCTATCTTTAATATTCACATTTATTTTAATACTATCCTGTCTAAACTGATTCGTACTTCGATGTTAGTAAAAATTTGGAAACTTGGATAAATTCTACTTTGTAAACACCTAATACCTTTGTAACCTCTTACTTTTGAGACTCAGACAAGCCAGGGCATGGGTACACACGTATCTTATTTTATCTTTTTTATTCCTATAGCATCAAACTTTGTGTTATATGTCATACAAAAATATATACATGTGGGAAACATGTGTCTTACCATACAAGACTGTTGTTTTATCACCAATGGGATCAAGAAGTGTACCATGATTCAATTTCTGTTCTGACCTGTGTATTATCTGAAAAAACTAAAATCTATTACTACTATACTCTAGAGAAATAAATGTGGTTTGGAGGAAATTTGCCAATAAAGATATCTCATCTTGACTATTTTTAGCCTTTTTTATATCAGAAATATATACAAAAGTCTCACCATCAGAAGATCTATGAATCCCATAGGAATTTGTATATTTTCCATAAAATCAAATGGAAACATTTCTGATAACTCTTAATACACAATCCTTAGTGAGCTCTTCACATTTCTTCATATAATTATAAAATTCTTTACTACACATTTATGGAGTTCAGATTCCTTCTCTACGTTTTTCTCGTTGAATTTTGCAGTTAAGCTCCATGGACTGTATAAGTCCACTATATGTTGCCAAATACATTGTTGAAATTATCTTTGTGGTAGCCATAAAAAGTACTGAATATTTGACATTTCTTATAAATTCTGAAATGTTAGTTGCGTTTTTTTTGGTACCTTATAAGCAGGGTCGGTCCGAGAACATCTTTCCACACAAGTGACATATTGTTTGGCACCCCCCTCAAACAACAGTTTTTGTTCTTTGCGCTCTTGGTAACACCTTTAAAAATAAACCTAAATCTATCGATTGTGGAAAGAGATTGTTACTTCTTTTAAAGTGAGTACTGCAAAGACATTTCTCTGTAACAGAAACAAACTTCGGAATGTCATTGCAGTACTAAATATTAAAAGAAGAAACAATCCATTTCCACTTAAGGTAGATCATGAGTTCTTTAAAAGGTTTTAGTAAAAGCACAAAGAACTACTGTATTGTTTTGGCTACACTCAAAATGTGCTAATTAGTAAACTGAGTGGCAACGAGAAAGAATAAAAAGATCAAATTTCTATTTTATTTTTTTTATTTTAATAATGAAACTGCTTAATTCTATAACTTACAAATTATTTTACTTTCCATCGTCAAAAGTGGGAAAGAAATACAAAAAACATCATCTAGTTTTATATTAACATGTTGAATATATGACATGTTTGACTGCTGAATTTGTATGTTAGATGTGAAGAAAACTCACCTATAAATAGTTAAATTTTAGAAAATTTACCATGACATGAAAGTAATTGAAAATTGAGAAACTAGCTCAAAATATTGAAGTATAACACTAAAAAGGAAAACACAAATTAAAAATGAAATTATAATATGAATTTGAACATTTAGGCTATTAACAAAGTCATGTACAGTTTCTACAGTTGTTCAATATATGTACTGACAATTTTTCCCTTGGATAAAAACATTATATTGAAATTTTTCTAGCCTTTAACTTAGCAAAATCTTTCAAAATAGAATCTGTATCTATTGACTTCAAAGTGTCGCTTTCAATGGCTAAAGTTGACAGTCCACACAATCATTCTTGAGAAAGTGTTGACCTAAGGTTATCAACCTGAGTTTTGAAAACTTCTTTCACCACTAGCTACAGATATAGGTAAAGTCAGGAGGATTCGTAGACTTACAAAAGGATTGGGAAAAATCTCAATAAAACTGCTTTTTGTAATATAAGATAATGAGCTTTCTGGAGAACTTCCAGCAGGAAGAATGGGCGCTAAGATCAAAAGTACATCGTTGAGTTCCTTCCCGTTGATGTCACATTCATCACCATCACTTAAAACAGTCTGAAGAGTCATGCATGCGGATTTTAGTTTTTCACCATCCCACGTCTGCAGATCATGAATATCGTATAGAAAGCTGAAGCTCTTACTATGATTGTCCATAAGCTCAAATCTTTCTTTTAGTGAGTTGATAGCTGTATCCAGAATAAGGTAGAACAAATTTACCTTAAAAGGATGGTTTTGCTTCACCTTCATCAATAGGCTCATCGTCAGACTCATAGGTAAATTGCTTCTTCACTCTCCTGGGACGAATTTGCTTTTCTTTTTCAAAATCTGAATGAGATCCAAGTTTGTCAGCAAGCTCTTTTGCATTTGTTATCACACTATTGAAGCCCTCTTCTGATCTCATCTTCTTCAAAAAACTGCCAACACTTTCAACTAGATCTATAGCACTCTGTAGGTTTACAGTAACTTTTTGGAGAACTTTGCTAACCTTGTTGATTTTGAATATAATTTCATACCAGACCACTATGCAACAAAGAAATTTGAATTCTTGTACTTTCTTGCAATAACAATGACAGTGTTTCTTCCCGAAAGCATCTACTTTAGAATCTTCGCTGGCTTCATAAACAGCACCATACACTTGTTCAATGTAATATCTAAGAGGCTCTAAGGCATCTATTCGGGTTTCCCAACAGGTACCGCTGAGGGGTTTTACAGTCAGATTAGATAAATGATTCTTCAAAATACCCCATCGATAAGTAGATGCAGAAAAAATTGAAAACTTCTTGAACCGTACTGAAAAAGTTGACAGCAACAAGACATGATAGCGCTGCATCGTTCACAAGGTTAAACGAATGAGCCCCACACGGAACATAAAATCTCGAGGGTTAAGGTCTTTAATTCTTTTTTGAAGTCCTATATTTTCCATTTCATACTCGAACCATTATCATACCCTTGGCCTCGCATATTTTTCAAAGGAATCTGCCGTCTTGTCAGCTCGTTTAAGAGAACATCAGTTAGACCTTCACCAGTAGTACCTGTAACTGGAATAAAACCAAAGAAATGTTCTTTGATAATTATTTCTTCACCAGGCTCTGCTTGAACAAAACGAACGACCATTGACATTTGTTCTGTGTGACTCGCCGGACTCACGTCAGGAGTACAATCTAAAATAACTGAGTAGTATGATGCTTTTTTAAGTTCATTTAGAATGTAATCTTGAATACGTGTTGATAACAAAGTGATGAAATCATTTTGCATTTTTTTACTGAGATAATGAACATTGGTTTCATGAGAACTTACTCTTTGCAAATGTTCTTTAAAGACAACACCAAACATGGCAATTGGTTTCAAGAAATTCCGATTATTTTTTTAAAGGGTGTATCTGTTGTTCCTCGAAATGCCAACCCCTGAGTCCCAAGGAACTGTGTTATGCAAAGCAACCTTTTTAATACCTCATACTAATGCTCAGTCTCAGTATTTGATTTTCTTCATCAAGGGTTTTGCCTAGACGCAAACACAGATGTAATTCTCACCATGATTAGTATGCTTTTATATGGTTTGGGGATTTTTCGTGTTGGGCTAGAAATCCGGATATATTTTGCCAGTCTGAAAACCCAGACGTACCTGCAAGTGAGATACTTTCAGCACTAAAAAGTTTGCAACAAAAACAAAAAATCGAATTTTTTGAAACAGAATAAATGCGCCAATCTTTGCGGACTTCTTCTCCGTTACATAATTTTCTTTTGTAGTTTGCCAGAGTAAATCTTCTACCTTTCTTAATAGCAGGAAAGTTAACATCGGTTATTTGAAAAGGGCCTCTTTCTACAAGAGTTTGTTGTATGTCATCAGTTATTTTATCTGGCCACTTTCCACAGTCAGCTGATAAATTAACAATGTGCAAGGCAGGTGGTCCTTCCTGCAATATAAAACGAAATTTTAAAAATGTTAAATAAACTGATAGGCGGCTCATAACCTATCAAGCAGGTGAAGGGCAAGGTGACCATATTAACAAGAAATCAGGTCACGTGTGAAGGGTAATACATTACTGAGGGGTCTGGGGCTATGAAATTTTTCGTCAATCTTTTCGTTGGTTTTTTTAAAGATGGTATTATTTCTTCCATGTTCCGTAAGGAGTAAGGAAATGGAAGTATGGTGATCGTGAAAAAAATCGTGTTCGAGATAAGGGCAGATTCTGATTCTACTACCCTCAAATCATGAAGAAAAATAATTTTCCGCGAAGTGTCTGTAGCGCAGCTCAGTAAATGGCTTGTACTATTTTATAATACAGTACTTCGAATCAAGTCATGGCCGGCTCTGGTAGAAGGCCGGAACATTAAATGTGGCAACACTGGAACCAGCTGATATTTTCAGGCCGACTAGACCATCTCTTAATTTATGTATTTGAATAATCAAATCGCGTCATTTTTAATTGCCTTTTAACAGGCGTTTTATAATTCTTCACTTTTTGCAAATTAAAAGTTTATTATGTAAAATACTGTTATATTATTTAAGAAATATAATAATTAACTCATTCATATGATACGAATTTAATAATTCATTAAATTAAAAAATTAATTCATTAGGCCTAACAATAATTCACTAATTTCTTCAACTTAAACATATAGTACTAAGTGCGCACAGACCTATAATTTAGGTTTAGCTATAAATAGGCCTACTCATGATTTTAGTAATGCTATGAAAGTAAATCAAAATATAACATGTTCAATTTAGCTTTTTATTATACTATGCTCATAGGCCTCAGACACAACGTTGCCACGTTTAATGTTCTGGCCTTCTACTAGAGCCGGTCATAAGCAGGTACAATGCGGTGCATTCCTTTGTTCATAATAAAATAAAATTACAAATTGGTTCACGGGTGCATGAAAACTTATCGACAGGCACACTTATGCACACGGGCGCAGGGTTGCCGACAACTGCTGTAGGTGATTTAGAAGATGATGTTTCTTCCTGCTAATATAACACGTTTACTACAACCATTGAACCAAGGTGTCATTGAGTGTTTCAGAGGCAGTACAGAGAGTATTTTTTACAAAATTTGGCCCTTTGCAAAAATGGTGTGGATATTTTGGAAGATGTACATTATAAAGGATGCAATATATGCAACCAGTGCTGGAGAAAGTATTACAGAAAACATTTTAAAATCTGCTTGGAATAAATTATGGTCATCTGAGTTTCAAGAAGCTGCTACAGTCCAGAAGGTCTTCACTCCACATCAGAAGTGTTAAATATCTGTAAGTACCTACCAGCATATATAAGTTTGAATAAATAAGACAAAAAGTTAGAGTAAAAGTAGACTTTCTGGATGTAGGCTATGAAATGTTAAGTAATGATGAAATTGTTACATTCATATCCATAGAGCCTACAGAAGCTAATGAGGAAGACGATGACCAGCCAAATAAACCTGCATTCTCTCATAAAGAGGCCATTCAATCCAACTACAGCAATCAAGTGATACAAATGCCAATCTGAAGCAGAGCTGCCTAAAGTAATTTTATTGTGCCAGAGTACATAACTTGGCTCTTAAAATCACAGTTGACAGAGAAAACAGAAGAAATATAGTTTTTCACATTAATTAAAAAAAGTTTTTTTTGCAATTCCAGTGCTTATTTGTTTGAGTTTTCAAACTTCAGACAGTACATGTTCCAGCAAAATATTAGCACATGGTGTGTGTTGTAAAAAATAATTTAAATTGTCTGTAATGGGATTTAAACTTACTCCCTCACTAATTCATCTATTTCGCTTATTCACCACCCTTTCACTTCTGCAGGTAACAAATTAATAAGGTTATACTGTCCTTCTTACTACTACTGCTACTACTACTACTACTACTACTGTTACGATGACGATCTACTACTGTTACTTTAGTGATATCAAAGGTGGAAAAAGTGTCATGTTTTCAGACCAAAAAAAATCAAAATGAAGATAACAGGACTTGCAAGACTTTCTAAAACAAACAGAGAAGACTGTAAGAAAAACAGTGGCAAAAAGTGGATCCATTGTTTGTTTTGTTCAACAGCTTGCCATGATACTTGCTAATAACTACAGATTGATAATGTTATGGCTATTTATTTGTGTGATACTTCTATAGAAACTGAATTTCCTGATGTTATCAAATTTGATTATCATATGTTTTATTATTTGTTAAGATAGTTGCTTGCTAAGCAATGAAAATGTATTCTTTATATTTTGTTTAATTCATTTATTTGTTTAAATGCTATTTAAATTATTCAACAAGATAAATGAATTGACATAAAATTAAACTCAAATAATTAAATTAAAGTCAAGAATTTTAATTAATCAAGTAAGATATGGTTTTCATTAATAAACAATTCCCATAATAACCAGTTTAGATTAGGTTACCAATCGGTTTCCATAACGTGAGGTATTTTTTTTTGACAACTAATTACACAGTGAGATACAAAACAATAACTTTATGGAATGTTAATGTAATTTTCCATATAGCGCCCGATTTAGTTATAAATCTACCAATAAATAACTTTCAGTATTGGTAATATAGATTAAATTACAATTTAAAGACTTAAGAACATAGTACATATATTATACTCAAGCAAACAATACCATGGTACATATTGGGGAAGAGGGTAATATTACAATATGTGTCTGAGTTGTAGAGGAAGACCTTACAAAAGGTCTATTGATTTTGGTGAAGATCGGTTAAGGGGAAGGGGTAGTTTACCTGCAACGTTTTATGTTTTAACAAGAGTAAAGTACTTAATTCTGATAAATAAAATATCCCGAAAGAAGGTCATAATAATCCAGTGTAGAAAGGGGATAGGATAATTTTTTATATGTGTATTAGGTTATTGGCAACAAAGAAGTAGTTTGTTGTTAAAATTCCTTCCTGGGCTGTTTGGTTGTGGTCCAATGTTTTATGCAAAATCAGACATTTCTGCAGTGCCATCGACTGCCATCCTCAGTGAAAATCAAGTGCGCTAACGTGAGGTGGTATACGTTAGTGACCACACTACTGTGGTTAAGGCTGAAGCAAGAAGTAGAAAGAAAAATTTCTATGGAAATATTTCATTCCCAAAATGATTTTAAATATAAATCTTAGAACATGGAAGTCATGTATGGTTCTGCATACTGATATTTTGAATTTCCTTTAGATGACTGAAAAAAAAATTATAATACTCCTTCCTTGTTGCACAAATGTTAATTTCCAGACCACGTCGATATTTTTACTTCCATGTTCCGTAAAGAAATGGAAGTATGGTGATCGTGAAAAAAATTGTGTTCAAGATAAGGGCTGATTGCGATTGTACTACCCTCAAAACATGACGAAAATTCATTTTCTGAAAAGTGTGTGTGTGTGTGTGTGTGTGTGTGTGTGTGTGTGTGTGTGTGTGTGTGTGTGTGTGTGTGTGTGTGTGTGTGTGTGTGTGTGTGTGTGTGTAGAATTTGTTTTATGGCGAACGATAATTGCTGCAAATTCAAACAGAATCAAAGAATTTTTTGCATATATGCCTGAGTTGTAGAGGAATCAAGGTCTATTGATTTTGGTGAAGATCAGTTAAGGGGAAGGGGTAGTTTACCTGCGACGTTTTACGCTTTAACAAGAGTAAAGTACTTGAAAATTCATTTAAACTTTTTCAAACAATGGTAACTGTTAAAAACAAAATAATTTTGTTGCCAGGCAATAAAATTATAATTTTTTTAATTTTAATTTAAATCATGTATGAGTGAAAATGTATCGTTCCTGGCAGGCAAGTATATCTCAATCACGTAATGTTTACGTTTCCAAATTATTGTGATTACCGCAGTAAAAAGGCAGACACACACACACATTTCGCGTTATTTACGGCTTCACTCATGTTTATTTTCTTACGTCTGCACGCTTTTTAAATGGAACGTGCCGAAACCCACACCGACACAACGAGTGCAAGCCAAAAAGGTGTCCAGCGTGAACAGCCATTTGTTTCCTGTGGATCGCTGGCCAGTGTAACTGCTCGTGTTTACAGAGGAACGGTTCATAGACAAACTTTTCGTCTTTAGGGAATGAACCCTGCAAGATGCTCAGGGTCCACAGAGACTTCGGAGCGCTCCTTGTTTTCCTCGCGTTTGTTCTGTGAAACGTACACTGTAGATTCGCAGCTTTGCTCTCAGCAACGCTCCATAGGGAATGTTGAAAATGTTTGTCCATGGTGTACCCTCATACCCTGCTCTAATGTTTTGATTACGGACATCATACTATTAAAACTTTGGAAACTTGAGCACTACTTAATGGAGCTCAAACATTAACTTTTACAAGCCATTAATTTTATGCATATTTTGAAGCAATAAATGTTTTAATAAATTATACTTATTTCTATTATGGTATAAGAATTACAAACTAATATGTGCATGTGCGTATGTATGAAAAATATATAAATATTTTTCTCCTCTGGAAAATTTTTTGCCCCTCCTGGAAAATATTTTGACCTCCCTGACGGCTAGTTATTTACTAGCCTGTGTGGAATATAGCGTTATGACATAGATCAGAATGGTGGGTGTTAAACAGAAGCCACAAACGTATTAAGGAAGAAAATGTATTTGCTGAGAAATTTATAATTGTACGGGTGAACAGAATCGTCGTTCAGGAAATCAGAAGACGAATGGAAAGAAAGAAAGACTCGATTTTAAAAAAGAAAAATGACTAGTATAGTATTGACAGGAAAGACTTTGATAACACTATAGACATCATTCATCCTCGGCCGATAACTCGCAGCGAGAGTCCAATTTCATTACAGGAATCAGATCACAGCTCCCTTTGGCCAGCTTTTTGTTCGGCCTACAAACATTTTATTCAAAAGTACAGTCTTTCCTCACGATGGATGAGGATAATCTTCACCCACCTGACATGGGGGTACCATTTAAGCTGATACGTCATTTCTTCAGAACTCAAGCATCCACTTATTTGATGTTTTCTCACCATATCTAGCTATGCTTCTTGTCAAATATATATTATAGACACAAACGTAAAATTGTGCACCTGTCATGTCTTGTTTTCTATGGCGAACAATAACTGTCGCAAATTCAAACAGAATCAAATCATTTTTTGCATATGTGCCCGATTTTAAATTAATTCTTATAACATGGAAGTCATGTATGGTTCTCCATACCGATATTTTATATGTGTACTACGTTATCGGCAACAAAGAAGTAGTTTGTTGTTAAAATTCCTTCCCGGGCCGTTTGGGGTTGGTCCAATGTTTTTCACAAAACCAGACGTTTTTGAGACTGCCATCAACAGTGAAAATCGAGTGCGCTAATGTGAAGTGGTATAGGTTAGTGATCACAGTACTGTGGTTAAGGCTGAAGAAAGAAGTAGTTTCTATGGAAATATTTCATTTTGAAAATGATTTTAAATATAAATCTTAGAACACGGAAGTCATGTATGGTTCTCCATACCGATATTTTAAAGTAGTAAAACAAGCTTAATATTAGACCTATCTGGCCGCAATTTTACTTTCTTAAACAATTAGTTTTGTTTTCTGATAATTTCACCAAAAGCTTATTCAAAGTGCACCGCTTCAGTCTTTCTACTAAATTTTTCGCAGTTGATTCTTCTTATGATCAATGTATTATGGAGTGTTTCACCAAATTTTGAAATAAATATGTCCGATGCATCCAAATGCACATAAGCATTACGTTAATGTTAGTCTGAGCAATTAGGGAAGATAATATGTTGTAGTCGAGTCTAGTTCGATACTCGTTGTCAGTGTGTGTCGGATAGTTCGTGGCTGATACGCCTAATGCCACCAGGCTGTGGCCTGTTATGGCGATCATCTTTACCTCATATGCACCACTATGTTTATTATTAGTTGCTATTTCGTATTTGAACGAGCCAAGTGTGTTCTCAGTTTTCACTCGACCGTTTGGCATTTGTCTGTCTGCCTATCTACCTATTTGGTGTATGTCTCATGATAACTTCTGAACGCATCAATAATGGCGATAAGCAATATCAGCAAAGCTTATTCAAGGAGACATAAACGTTCCACGAAGAACTGGATAACTCGAAAGGGTAATTGTATACTCTAGATACAACTCGAGACATTTTTCGAAAGAATGTCACAAATGTACACTCCCAGGAAACCTTAAAATGTAACTGTAGATGGAATTCACATGTAAATAGACACAGCAACCAAGGGAACTGCAAACATTACATATTTCTCTCCTTGATTGTAAAGCGCCAGAGGCTGGTAAAGCCAAGGAGGAATTATTCTGAAAAGTAAGAAACTAAAAAAAAAATCTACAGTGGTCTTATTCATCTAACAAAAGGATACAAAATACAAGCAGGAAGAAGGCTACTACTACTACTACTAATATATAAGAGAGGGATCAGAAGAAAACTTACGAATTACCACCAATCATCCTTTTTATCGGAAATCTACAGTTTGCTAATCATAAGCATTCCCAAAAGTGTGAAAGTCAAGCTGGAGTACAAAAACAAACGTGCAGGCTAGCTTACAGAATGCATTCAGAACATTTCACCTTTTATTTATTCTTAAAATTACTTGAAAAAGCTATTGAGTATTACCTGCCGTTATACATGCCTGTCCTTCCTTGATTGTGAAATGTCTTATGTTATTTGCGTAATAGCCCAGTGATTTAAGTCGTTCTGAGGACAAAATTGCCCAAAAATCCTACTGATCTCGATTTTTGTATACATCTTTATTTCGACGTCCTGAATAACGTGTGAAAAGTCACAATGCCAATCGTGTACGCGTCTGAGTTATTAAAGGTCAAAGGTCACAAAAAATGTTTTTTTTTTTCAAATATCTCGCTTCCTATTGGTCGGATGACAATAGAGGTGAATATCAAAATTGTAGATCCTAATATTCGCTATAAAAAAGGTCCTATACAATTTTTACGTAAAACTAGCCGTTTCCGCGAAATAGCGCAGAAAAAATATCAAAGCCGCTCAATGCATTCTTTTCCGCACCACCTTCGAGGTAGAATGGAAGGCGGTTTTTTTACATGGTTTCCCCAGTAGGCCTAATCCATGTTATGCAGGGGTTATGACATTAATAATTAAAAACAAATTTTAGTATAATATAATTATAATAGTATAATTAATATAATTAATTAATTAATCAATCAATCGTATTAATTAATTTTCGCTTTCGTCTTCATCGTGCATATCCTGAAAGTCATCAATGTTCGGCTCAAGCTCGTCGTCATTTTCTTCTAATTCTGCCAAGTTTGCGGAAAATATTTATTGGATTAACATCATTGACCATGTCCAAAGTATCAAATGTTTCACGTGATGCGGCATTAAAACAAGACCGACCATGACAGTGTCCACAGACTGCGGAACATTTTAAGCCAATTTTTCTGCAACCGCAATTAACACCATAAAGTTAATTCTAATTGGCTCCAAAAAGTTGTTCTTGACAATCCATCCCCATTGTTGAGGGTCTAAGTTTTTCCCTAACCAAGTTTGTAACTTGTAATAGATGCGGATAAAATACCTGTCTATTGGATATATGGGATGCATGCAATGAATGTTGTTTTCGGATGAAATTGAAAGATTTAGTAATGTAGTAAACTTGGGACAACAATGGGGATGGATTGTCAGGAACAGCTTTTTGGATATGACTTTCAGGATATGCACGATGAAGACGAAAGCGAAAATTAATTAATACGATTAATTAATTCAATATATTAATTATACTATTATAATTATATTATACTAAAATTTGTTTTTAATTATTAATGTCATAACCCTGCATAACATGGATTAGGCCTACTGGGGAAACCATGTAAAAAAAAACCGCCTTGCATTCTACCTCGAAGGTGGTGAGGAAAAGAATGGATTGAGCGGCTTTGATATTTTCTCTGCGCTATTTCGCGGAAACGGGTAGTTTTACATAAACATTGCATACGACCTTTTTTATAGCGAATATTAGGATCTACAATTTTGATATTCACCTCTATTGTCATCCGACCAATAGGAAGCGAGATATTTGCAAAAAAACATTTTTGTGACCTTTGACCTTTAATAACTCAAGACGCGTTCACTATTGGCATTGTAACTTTTCACGCGTTATTCAAGACGTCGAAATAAAGCTGTATACAAAAATCGAGATCAGTAGGATATTTTGGGCAGTTTTTTCCTTAAATCACTGGGCTATAAGCACTTCTGGAGTCGATCAAAAACATACGAAAGTCATATAAACCGCGAGTATAGCCACTACCACAAATATCGAGCTACAAGAAAAGATTGAACCCATCTCAATAGGAATATGCGTAGGCCTAAGTCGAAGTGAACCAAATCTCACTAAAGCTTTATAAGTGCGCTCGAAGTCGATTTCAAAAAACAGTTGGGAAGAAAAAAGTGTCAGTATACTAAATCAACTCGGATTGTTGATGAAATCCTACTGGCAGCCAGCAACCAAGTTGACCTCTAGATTATGATAGAGGATCTCAACATTGGATCTCAGGAAGTAGGCTTGTACCCTTACCAAGAAAATATGCGCAAACATTATGAGCCTATATTAAAAATAAGTCTATAGGCTATACGAGCGTATATGTAGAATGAAGCAACGACCAATGGAACGGCAAATGTTAAATATTTCTCTACGTAATGTAAAAAGTAATCATTAGCTCAGATCAAAAACAAAAGTAGCTGATGTAAGACGATGTGTAGCAACACTGACTGGATATTTGTAGGTGGGATAGTGAGACAAACACCAGAATAGCGACGACACGACGGTGATAAGCTGCGGTTGTTGAATACTAACTGTGGCGAACCCAGCATCAATGTGAAGTGAAAACGGTAATCTCATCTTACTAACGGTGTAATCTGATTAGTGTACAGAGCCAGTGCCGCGAAGTGCCGTTCTTTTAACAATATATTATTAAGTTCAGACTGTCATGTTGGCTGAGGCAGTGCTAACTGTGAAACGAGAAGATGGAGTCTTTGGTGAGGGAAAAGGCAACAACATAGACCATAATAGATACGGGACAGACAGCTTAACATGAACGGTGGGATTAGTGTGGAGAAGATTGGCGTTGGGCAAAAAAATATCATTAAAGAAGACCTACATCTGTACATTACTAGTACTAAAAGTCTAAAGAAGCAGAAGAGACGAAAACCAATGTTACTGTGAAATAAAACGTGTTGTCTCTAAAATCGTACGGTTTTTCTTTTCAGCCGTTTCCTTTCCTAATACTGTCTACGAGAGAAAATAATATTTAAATTGAAGTACAAATTTCAGCGCGCAGTTACATTTTACATATAGTGGAAAGTTTTTAAAAGCGTGTAAAATGTAAATACAAAACAAAAACAGCTATTTATTTACTGTGTTTTTTTTTAAAGTCTAATTGTTTAAACTTCTATTTCTTTGTCCATTATTGCAAAATGATCAGGAAATCAAAAATAGAAAATGTATTATTGTCTTTTTATTTGTTTATAATGATATAAAATAATAATATAACTCAAATGTTTATAATGACAATGTATGACGAACAGTATTTCAACCGTGTACAGTAACTATTGAGATTACGTTTTTCCAACAAAAATATTTCTAATTTTAAAGTGTTAATCTTGAAGTATGAGCTAGTACAATTAATGAGAAGTAGAAATGTGACACTAAATAGTGTTCTAAGACGTTCTGTAACAAGATTCGCTAATAGTAAATACAGGTAGTTGCGCTACCAAATTTAATTAAATTATTGCAAAAGAACAAAATTTTGTATCTTAGTTGTGATCAAGTTTGTAAAAAGTCTGAAAATCCAGCAGTGTCAGACTAAAAGGAATGTTACCCATATCTGAATATTTCTAATTTTTTGTGTTTATTGTACGATTGTGTACGTTACAATTGTTATAGAAACAGTAGAATTTTTGTGTTTTTTTTGTAGTTTTCCCATAATTGAAAAGTAATGTAGTATCGAAAATTATATAATAATAAATGTACTTAGTTCAAAATAGTGAGCAAGTTCTGCAGCTGAGGGAGGTTACTAGTGCTTCTGTAGAATCATAACAATATCATTGGAAACTGTTTATAAATTAAACAGCTTTAAAAATTAAAAGTTTTATGTATTAATTTAAGAAATTAATGGTACTCAGACATAAAGTCCAAAACACACACACACACACACACACACACACACACACACACACACACACACACACACACACACACAACTTGTAAGTACTAATGGTCCACACGCAGACACAAACGTGCAAAAAAAGCAAAAACTGCTATTGGCGAATGCGTGCAGTTGTGGTCAGTTAATGTCACACTGGTACCGCATGACTCGTAGTTGTCATGGGTCTGTTTTTTTCCTTCACTCCTTTGACTTGATGCCGGTTCTTTACAAAAAAAAAGTAATTTACGTCCTGGAGTTGTTTAAAACCATAAAGTATATTTTGGTATAATGTATGTCATCAAATGTGTTGTGCAGATTTTGTGACAAGTTTTTGTTCCGCTTAATATTTTCTGAACTTCTTCGACAAAAAATATATAATGTATAACGTGTATATCATTTCTGTTTCGTGTGCATAATTCTCTGTTTTATATGAGGATGATAGTGTAATAAAAATGGTGAGAGTTTTAAAGTGCCAATTGTGGACAAAGACAAGTGAGAGAGAGAGAGAGAGAGAGAGAGAGAAAGAGAGAGAGAGAGAGAGAGAGAGAGAGAGAGAGAGAGAGAGAGAGAGAGAGAGAGAGAGAGAGAGCGCGAAGGGTGGAAGAGTGAGAGAGGGAATAAGGGAGACAGTGAGTGAGATGTAGTAAGAGAGAGAGCGAGTGGGAGTGATAGTGAGTGATAGAGCGATTTCAGGTTAGAGTGAGAGGCTGTGAGAAGGACTGGCAGGGGGAGAATGGGTGAGAGAGAAGGCGTGATTGTGGACACATACATAAATTACATTATTCTATAGTACTCTTGACTATATTTTACAACATGATTACAATTATTATCCAAGTTTACCTGTTAGTAAAATTTACCAGAAACTTTTGTTTGTAACCTTTGTCAACTATCTGATGTAAGTCGTAATGTTCTACAGTTATTGTGTAAATTGTATGTTTCTAAATTATGATTGCTTGTTAATACCAGTAGGGAGTGAAACATGGTAAAAATAACTTTTAATAATTACGTAGTGAACATCCCCTAATCTGTTTTAGTTATAGGTAATATATTACTTTGCTATATGTTGACCGCTGTAGGTATAATACAATTTATGTACCAATCTAATATCCAATTGTTGATTACTGTTTGTTTAATTAATTAAAATATCATTACATTTAGTAATTTAAATTGTAATACTGTATAAATTAAGTTCTCTCATACTATAATTTGCTCGTTTTCTTAAAGATAATTTGAAGATGTACCGTAAACAACTATCATAAGTCTTCACATATAAAATGATACATAGGCCCTACATACGCACTACAATGATTTTATGCGTTTTAATTGCATAAATCGATTAATTGTTAATTATATAATTGTGTTTGCCGTGCCCCACGATCTTGGAGCGCCATTTTTACAATGTGAATATTATATATTAATATTGATATCAAATCGATATAATTGATTTATAACGTCCTACGTACTTTGGGCGTCATTAATATAATGATATTTTATTACATTTATTTGCAATAGATAATATGTAGTTACTTGCATTAATTGATTACTTTCATGCCGCGCGTTATGCAGCTATTTAATACAATGTATAACTATTCTGATTATTCATAAACACATACTTGATATCATTTAATAAATTAGTGTTGTCAATTCATTTACTTTATTAGAGCAAAAGAAACTCTTAAAATTCTACTTTATATTTCCTTCAAATTTTAAGTTAATATCTGGGTTGTATTTGGTAATAATAAACGCATATATAGGATCAACTTAAATTACTAGTTTATTTATCATTCACAATAAATTATAATCGTACATTTGATACGTCGCTGTACCTGAAATACATACATATTTTATAAGAACAAATTCATGTTTTAATATATGCTGAAACAAAGAAAAACATACATACATATATAAATCAAATAATATAACAATTCATATTCTACTTATTAATGCGTTCATTAATCCCAGATAAGCTTTTGTTAATATATTTATCAATTACGTTTTAATTTCTGATTTATTCATTGCGTTTATTAATAATTTCTCAGGGATGAATTCTTTGAAAGAATCAGGTCAGTAGAAGTAACTAAGTAGTAATGATAAAATAATGGTTACTTGATTTATGAAATATCCATTAATCGTTGGTGAAGTCTAGTTCCAGTGATGAAGATGGCATGGAGACACATTTCGTTGAATGCTGTTGTTATCACAATCACTTACACACACTCTTCCGGTCACTCGCGTTGGCGTTGGTTTATGGGAATAATTGATGTTTAGTGTTCAATTAAATACTTCATCTTACGATGTATGTTGTGTGTTCCTTTTAACGTTAATGTACATGTCTAGTTCCACTTATATCGCTGCTTTATAAAATATTCATGTGATTTAATACTTAGTTTAATGTTTCATGTTCATTATGGTGTTAATAAGGTGTAGTAACACTGAATTAAGTTCAACTGCTTAGTATATTATTTATGTGGTGATATCTGTTCGTGTAACGATCTGATTGTTCACTTTGAATAATTCTTATCTAAGTCCGTTACATCGCACTTCGAAATTCACTCTTAAAAGTTTACTAAGTCTGACTATCGTGACATGAAGATATTACTACGTCTTTTAAGCTACGAGTTAACGTACTAACTCCCGAACTCGAGTTAACTCTCAGCACGATTAATGTACTCTTGTGAACTTAGAGTAAAACTAACTCCGAACAATTAGAGTAAACTGTTTGAAAATTTAAGATATACTGGCTCCGAATAATTGAAATGAACTGTTTAAAAATGTGAGTAAAAACTTCCTCCCGGACTTAAAGTGTATTACTTGAAAAATTTGAGATAAGACTCCCTTTCCCCGTCTTGGACAAATAGTTTTATTAATTCGTCCCTACTCAAAATTTTGTCCCTGGCGCTGTTCACGCCTACTTCATTTCGTGATAGGTCAGTTTTGAGTTTTCTTGGAATATTTTGTCCCACTATGTCAAGATCCTACGTCATAGTTCTTCCGATAGGTTCTTCGTTTCTGTTGCTATGGAAACACTCCTCTCTACCAGTTTTCTCCCTGGCTTTTGGCTTCTGATAGGTTCTTAGACATCCCCCGATTTTGCTCTGACGAACGTTGACCCCTTTCGTAGAAACTACGGCTATTAGACGCTTGTCCATCAACCTATTGTCTGAAGTAAACTCAGTGTTTCTCTAGATTGCCATTATCTGTACTTTCGGTTCTACCGGCGTATTGTTCTATGTTATACCCCTTTTTTGTAGCTATTAATAATTTTGGACATCTGCTGGCTGGTGAAGTCACCCCAACTTTCCACTCGTAAATTCTGTCTGTCACTTAGACGATAACTCCAGCTGCGTAACATGACTTGAGTTTTTGTCTGATCTCGGCCTTCGTATTGTTTCTTAAGGAGCAGTGCATCCGTTCCATTGTAACATATAGTTTCACTCTTTTTGTCGTCGATCGTATACTGACGTAACCTAGTCGAACATCTGCCACGTTTCTCAGTACGAGTGTGAACGTCCTCGCCCAATTGTTACAGCGGTAGAGAGCAATAATTCTGAACTAAACTTTCCCTGTCATCTTGTGCCACCAATTTCTATAGTTGGTTTGAGCTTAACGTCTTTCTATTGTCAAGTTAGCGACGTTGCTCTGACATCTTCTCATTACGCTTTATTTATTGCGTCAACTATAAGTCGTTGACACCGCCTCGTGTGAACGCACTCCGTCGAGGTGAAAATTTAAAAAATTTTAAATTTTTTGCTCGTTACAGCACGCACACACTCACATACACCAACACGTTCACACAAATATTTAATTGTTTCGTTATGTTTGATATTTCTATTGTATTTCATAAACAGGTCCTGAAGATGACAATAAATATTGTTCAAACGTCGACGCAAAATAGCTAAAATTTGTATTATTGACCGATCCTCACTAACCATCCACTAAACCTTCATCGATTGACGGTCACTAAAAATTTAAGGATTTAAATAATGTGTAACGTTATTTCAGCAGACAGTAATTCTGAGTCGCCATTCACTCCTTCATTCATTCACTCCTAAACTTTCAAATTTCATTTTAATAAGTTTCTATTTCATTTACTTTTATTGCCATACAACGTATGAAATCTGTAACTGTGGCGGCGGTTAATGGTTACAGTTAGACATTTTTCTTTTTCTCTACATCTTACACCTTATTACTTTTACTAATTAAATTATCTCCATCAATATTTATTAGATACACCACTCCTAAAAACCGCATTAGACAGATGTATAGGCTATACAAGCGACAGTCTATATTCTTTTATGGAATATTAAGTTTAAATTTAAGAATGGGGTATGCACATATATTATTAGCTGTTTATACACTAATAAGGATAGTACGATAGGTAATAAGGATAAAAGGGGATTTGCATTAGAAATTGACAAGTTATTAACTTATGTTTTTATTCATACATTAATAAAACTTGGTGAGTAAACACACAAAAATTTGATTGGATTCAGAATTCAAAAGACCAAAGACAAATAAGTCGAATATTTCATAAATCAAAGTAAATTAAATGTTTTCAAGCCTTGATTTAGAAAATGTAGTAGGCATAATGAGCCTACATGACTCGCATATGAAACATGCATTGATCGTATCTTACTACTACCAAGCTCCCTGAGTTGCAGAACTCGCTCATTTTCAACGAAGTACATTTATTAGTATATACATTTCGATATTACATTATTTTTAAATTGTGGAGAAAAATACAAAAAATCACGATAACTACTGTTTCTATAGCAATATAACACAATCATACAATAAACATTAAAAATTAGAAATATTCAGGTCTAGGTTACATTCCTTTTAGCCTGACATCTTGCTGCAGTATCAGATTTTAAAAAATTTGAAATTTCCAAAACGTAACGCTACGTTCAGATGTTAGTTATAATTTTATTTTATTTGAAACCCCACATGAATTTTTGCGGTTTTATCAAAATTTTCACCGACTTTTTGGGCCCTGATGTCCAACAACTTTGAAGTGTTCAAAAACGAACTCTGTATTCAGATTTGGCTAAAATTACCTTTAATGTACTACCTTTAATGTGGCATGAGCTTTTACGAGCTTTTTAGTAGTAGTAGTAGTAGTAGTAGTAGTAGTAGTAGTAGTAGTAGTAGTAGTAGTAGTAGTAGTAGTAGTAGTAGTAGTAGCTTTCTTTCCTGTTTGTATTTTGTATCCTTTTGTTAGATGACTAAGGCCACTGTAGATTTGTTGTGAGTTTCTTACCTTTCAGAGTAATTCCTTCGTGTCTTTACCAGCCTTAGGCGCTTTACAGTCACGGAGGGAAATATGTAATGTTTACAGTTCCCTTGGTTGCTGCGTCCATTTACACGTGAATTCTATCCCTCTATAGTTACATTTTAAGTTTCCTTGGAGTATACATTTGTTACAATCTTTTGAAAAATATCTCAAGTCGTATCTGGAGTAAACAATTACCCTTTCGACTTGTTCAGTTCTTCTGGACAGTTTCTGTCTCCTTGAATAAACTTTGCTGATCTTGTTTATCGCCATTATTGATGCATCCAGAAGTTATCATGAGACATATACCAAATAGATAGATAGACAGAGAAATCCTGAGTGGAAACTGAGAACACGTTTGGCTCGTTGAAATACGAAATAGCAACTATAGGTTATACAACGTTGAAAACAACCTGCGGAGAACAAACATTTTTGACACACTTGGGACATGTATAGGAGAAAGTCATGTGATGTATGTCAACTGTGTGGAAGGGATCATTCACTCGCCGAACACCGTATGTGAAATATACAGCATGTCGTTGATTAGGAAGGGATGGGGTTCAGAAAGACAGAGAAAGTGGGAGAGGGTGGAGCCTTACTTCTCCATTTTGCGCGTTCTTAAATCGGTGATGGCTTTTTTTCAAAGTTGTAAGGCCTTAATAATAAACATAGTGATGCATATGAGATAAAGATGATCGCCATAACAGGCCACAGCCTGATGGCATTAGGCGTATCAGTCACGAACTATCCGACACATGCTGACAAACGAGCCTCGACTACATTATTTTCTACAGTAACTTGTAATTTGTACAGTTTGTAATTTCTGTACCATCTGTTTGTTTCAACTGTCGGACTGCATCCCCTGATGCAATGTGTTACATCTTTGACTATCTTTATTTTTGGGATTAAAGTGCAATCTAAGTTTTTAGTTCCTTGTGTAGTTTGGACTCACCTAGGACTGTTTTCGTTGAACATTTTTCCCATAAGCAAAGATTTAATTGCTTGTAAACATTATGTTCTAAGTAGTTGTATAAGGAAACTCATGTTTCATTCCTCGTACCATACACGTAATTACATATTCTCCTTCTGTGGTTATCTGTATTATGGTCTGTTTTGCGTCGCACATTTCGAGAAATATCAGGTCGGATTGTCTTGAATTGCCTTATTTACGCTGGACAGAAAAGAATGGCCCTTATGTATGATGTAACACTTATCGATACACTGTGCAATAGCAGTTTGTTAACTTTTAATTTAAATACTTTTAAACAATTTAGGTGCGACTCATTGTAATTTCTGCCCATATAATTTAGTCGTGGAAATCACTAGCATAACTTAAGCTGACACAGCAATTTCATAATTCATAATGGACGGAGTGGTTAAGGAATAACCGAATATAACAAGTGACAGAAAATTTTTGAACGATAGATAACTTTTACAAAAGTTATGGAAGTGAAGAAGACTCGCATTACAAACTTATGTTTACAAAAATTTATAAACGACGTACTAGTGAGGATTATAATGGACATAACATCTTTACTGTAAAGTGTTAGTCGTAAAATCTATTAAAAAGAAAATAAATTACTAATGACGTAATGTCTTTAAGCTGCAGAAAGAACGATGACTGTTTCTAAGAAATAAGAACCTAGAACTATAATATACTCCACACTATTGCATTCTGACCTCAGTACTTGCCATGTGTGTGGTTACTGAAGCATATTATACAAATGTTAACATATATAACTTGTAAAATAGAATTGCATTTCGACCCGCGTGTAAATCAAAATACCCAGTCCGCAGAGTGCTCAATTTATTACGCCCAATGCCCAAAATAAAACGCACACTTAGCGAATATATAATAATAGGCAATAATTACGAATAACAAATATGTATTGATATACGGAGAGTGCGGACAACAGGAATGTTGCGAAGAGTGCGAACAGTGGTAGAGTCTGATTCCTGTGGAGGGTGTACTGAGATTTCACAAACATTTCACATGCGAAGAGTGCGGACCCCACCTCGGACTAGGGGGGGGGGGGATCAAGTAGAGACTCCGAATAATTTTCGTTTAGGCCAGATCAGATACATTGTATTGAAACACCTTTACGTTTTGCAAACTGATTCTCATCGCACGTTTCCAGGCTTTGGACTGACAAAATGACACTAAGACTGACAATCATTTTTGGGTGTTTAAAATCATTTTTGAGTGTCTTCTTTTTTTGTTATACTTTTGTATTTATTATTTTTTTAATACTTTTAATCTTTTCATTTTTTATCTGTTACATTTTAAACTATATAAATATGTAAAAATAGGCCTACATAAATTCAACATCCACATACTGCAGTTTTTGAGTGAAAGAAATAATTTTAAGCATGATTTGATATCGCCTGTTTCTTTATACTTTTAAACAGTTCTTTCTATCCTCTCGTCCATCTTCACTTACTTTCTTTTCCTCTTATTTCCTTCGATGCTTAATCCATTCTCATGTGCATACTGTTGGTGACCTCCGCTTCTTTTTTGAACATCGTATGACATCTTTCACCGTGGCTTGGGATTCAGAAGAATGCTCTTGATTTTATGATGCCATCCCTCAACAGCGTTTCTTGTCCTGTGTCGTCTTTGGTATCAAGTCCACAGCGATAAAGAGATTTCTTCATTTTCTAGCCACTGATCAACAAACTAATCAAAAACTCCAGAGAGCTTCTCATTATCCGGAGCTTGAGAATGAACCTCGACAAATCTATTTTCTACATGTTCTGGTTTAAGAAAGGCGAGGGCTGCGCACATCCTTATGTGTAATCTAATTTCTTGGATTTCTCGGTAGTCGCTGGTAAGACCAAGTTCCTGTACTCTCCTACACAAACACTTTTTCATGTGAAAAAAGAAATCATTTACGTCTGCCAAGGAGAAAACTTCGCGAAGCGCCGATATTGCTACTGATTCGAAGTGGTTTTTTGTAGTTTCAATTCTGGAGTAGCTTTGAGGATAAGTTATATCTGGATATAGCTGGAGGCAGTAGTTTTCCTTGTTCTGTAGAAGAATAAATGCCACAGGAATAACGTTTGTTTCCTGATTTCTACTTTAAAAATCTGCATGAATGGTAAAAATTTGTGCAAACTGCTTACTGCAACTCTTGAACGTTCCATCCATCAAAAATATCTTGCAGTGCTTTAGACTTTATCTGCCTTATACGCTACTGAACAGTGCGAGCCTTTCTCTTGAGGAGTCGTCACTTAGAAGAAAGCTGCTCCGTCATTCATTTTCAAACATTCGTCCAGAAGAATGCCATCGCGCGTGTTCAATCTTTTTGGTTTCCTCGAACGACACTTCTGTGTGCTTGCATTGTTCTCTTCAAAGTGCTAGATGACGGAATTTCTGTTACAAAATCGTAACCTCTGTTATGCAGATCACCCATTTTTTTCTATATATATTTGGGATATGGAGACGGATTCCTTTCGGGCTCACTTCTTTGCATATAAAAAATACTAGCAATACGATTTTTTATTTAAAAACGAAAAACTGCTCATTCATTGTAAAGAGTGTTAACTTACCTTAATAAAAAGATTTAAAAAACATAAACGCCTAGTAGTTACGTAAAATTTATTGTTAAATTCTGACAATTGTTTCAGCCGATTAAGCTATTTTGAAAGAGATTGTAAGAATAATTAAATACAAAGAATGTGTTAGAGCAGGGATTCTCAACTATTTTAGTTGGCAGCAGTAAAGAAAACATTGCCTAAGTGGGTGGAAGAACTGAGCTAAATGTCTGTTATTATGTAATTAAATGAATCGTATATTTCTTACAGAGTTTGAGTCTAATTGTAGCATTAAGATTTTTCTTCTGTTCTGGACGAATAGGCTATTTATGCGCTCGCAGAATTAAAAAAAAAGAAATCCTTACAGAATTACACACATAGGTTACACGCGTAATTTCATTTAATACTCCTACCCGCGCGCGCCACCATTTCACATCCGAACTGACTATTGTTTTTACTTATTCATCAAATTTAGTGCGACTGTGTACTGATAACTATGTATTCTCTGAATCGTAACATATACACAAAGAATTGGATACTCCAAAACATACAACGTTTGTTGATGTTTGAATTTAGCTTAGTGGAAACATTACTTTTACAAAGCACCAACAGGGACCCACAGGCTTGTTATACAAAGACACAACATTGCTAAGACGCTGCCTGTAAAATAATAACTAAATATTTATAACTCCGTAAAATATTCATATTGTTCCCTTCCTGTTGTTCTAATCTAATGCTTATTCGTCTTATAAAACTATGTGTACTGAATTTGGTCTTGTGTGTAACTACAGATATTGTATGTGTTACCGGCAAAGTATGTAATCCAGGGATTTTATAGAATACCAATATTTCATACAATGCCTGGAGTTTTTTGGCAAAGTATAGAATAAAATACTTTTCAAATGTTTTTTACACTTTTCCCAGGTATTCTGTACATTGCCTAGGCATTCTATATACTGCCAGTGATACTTTAGGGAAAGTGTAAAATAAGCTTACTACGTTCAAAATGAAAACATTATATTACAAAATCACACATAATTGTTTGATTTTACACAGAAGAGGACTTTGTATGACATTTCGTGGTTATCTATTCTCTACTTAATTATGTTCAGATACTATTTTATTAAAATTATACTGAATAAGAACTTTTTTAAACCAATCTGGTTAAAAAATACGTACATGAGATTTATTGGTGTTTATTAATTCTAAATATATAGAATATACTCTACTTATTACAAGACAGAGAGCTGTGACATTTCGAAGTACACTTTCTTCCATTTTTTACACAATTAGCCTACATTTTTTTTTACATTTAATCTTGCACACACATTTTACGAACCCTTGTCTGGACCCTGATGATTTGACAGTAGCACCAGAACGAAGTTCGGTTTCTTGTTCAGGAACATATTCAACCCCTGGTCTTGGGGTTGAACTGGGATCTTGTGTACAGCTGCTTTAATTCGTTAGTGATTCCAGTTTATAAAATCCGTCTTCTGTCACACTCACGTCGACTGCTAGGATGTTTCGAAGATCTCCCCGCCCCTTGTCTACTTCAGGAATTGGAATACGAACAGACGCGCCCTCAGGAGCTGAAGGAAATTTACTTGTCATAATCAGATTTCATTTTCTTTGCCTGAAGTTCTAAAAATGATTTTGACCTTTTCTTTCTTCATTTTGTATTCAGCACGTGGTTGCGACATTTCGAACGTTACTGAAAGTCAGCGGGAGGTAGGCGCGTACAAAGGTACGGGGTGAGGGAGGGGGATTCATGTTGTAACATGAAACCATAGCGCACACATTGTCTTCTATACATTACCTAGAAGACGTTAGGCATTCTATACAATGCCTAGGCGATGTATGAAATGTTTTATTTCATACTTTAAAGGCTGGATTCAGGCATTGTATGACATTCCTAGGAATTCTATAAAATGCCTGATTTTGTACTTTACCGATAACATATGTACTTTAGATTGTGTAGAGTTAGGTAAAACGTTTTAAGTCTTATATATATATATATATATGTGTGTGTGTGTGTGTGTGTGTCAAAAATTACTGACGGTTAACTTGTTTTTATGTCACGCCAATAAAACGTGCAAGTTTTGGTGGTGTCCGCACTCTTCGCATGTCAAATGTTTGTGACGTCACGGTCTACCCTCCTCAGGTATCAGACTGTACCACTGTCCGCACTCTTCGTGCCACCTATTGAACAGCAATAGAGAGAATTTAGCCTATATACTTCTGCTCCCTTATTCACTCCTGTTAATTTTTATTTCTGTCTTTGGTTTTATAACAGGTGTTATTTCTCTTACGGTGGTGGGTTCCCTTATTGTCTCCAATCGCATTTAACGTCTGTAATGCGATTTAATGTATTCAGGTAATTTTACAATTTTAAACCAGTCCTCATTGTTGAATGCCTATTCTAGTTCAAGAAACTACAACAAAAATAGGGTTCAATAAATGTTTTGAACAGCATACTTAAACTAAGAGTTGCTTCTCTGAGTTCTGTAAGGATCTGCTCCGATTTTCTTTTTTTACATTCGGTGTGCACATGCAGATCTGTTTATAATGCCCCCCTTGGTTTTCCGATTTAAAATCTCCATTTTTTCAGTCTAGTCATAAATCAACATCAACTTCGGTCATCTTAAGTCTTTATCAACAACCTAACACTAGATTGTTGGTCTATTTGGTTCATATCTGCCTTTGGATGGCCAATTTAATACTTGTTTGGGGACTTTAAGTTTGCCCTTTTGTTCGTACCAAATTGACTGTTTACTTTTGATGTCGTCTGTAATCGAACTCGAGAACGCTCGTTTGTTATCCCTTCTCTCCTGGTTCCAGCTGTTCACCTAATGCTGCTCATTTTCATTGCTTGTAGTGCTTTTTCTGTGCTCATCTCGAAGTACTGTGTTATTACACTTTTTACTATTGTATTGTAAATTTGCTTTTCATTTTCTTTATAGTGTTTTCACCTCACAGATACTCTATAATAGGAGTATAGCTTTTCTTCTCAGGCTCTATCCAATGGCATGCAGCCACTCGAACCGCTTCGGCTGCTATGTCGTTCTAAGAACCGGAAACCGCGAGATGTGAATCGGGCCATTCGCCGTACGGCAGCTGCACCTATAGCAGCTCTAAGCTCCTGTGGCACGCCAAAGGGGACTCATACCTTACTACAAATGACAACGCTACTCTGGAAGAACCTGGCGCTCATCGGGCTGCCACCCGGACATCGCCTACACATCCCGGTAATTTCTGTCTGTCTGTCTTACATCATTATGGAATTATTGACACATTACTGGTCTTAAGGCTCGATTAGCACTGACAATGGCCGTCGATGGTACGGCCGAGATGTTTGCTATGTAGCAATGGACCACGGCCAAACAGCCCGGAATCTGACATCTTAACAACATTGACTCCGGCTGTGTAAGCCTTAGAAGATATTTATTCCCTATTTATTTACCTATGTCTTTCCTTTATTTTATCATTCATATATTTCATTCATATGTTATTTATATATCATTCATATAAACTCTCTTCGTATTTATTCTAAAGTTGATCTAATAATCTCCGCATTCATTTCTGATTTCAGTTCCTTGATATTTCCTTTTCTTCAAGCTATTCCTTGACTAGTTGGTAAGTATTTAATGTATACTCCCTTTTATCGTACGTTTGTCAACATCAGTACAGCGATCCTTAATGTCTTTGTCTCTTTACTACTAGATTTTTAAAATAAACAAATTTAAATCTTTACTACTAGATTTAAAAACCTACTAGATTTTTAAATCCAACATGCTCTGTTTTATCGGTTTGCTCTTTATCCTTATCACAGTAATTTTGTTTTGTTTCTGTCCCTCGTTTTGTTAATTGTGTTATCAACCCAGAGTTTTCTGATCAATTTTACTGCATTTCAGATGTTCATTAGATGTATCCCTAATACTGCTGTTTCAGTTTGTTCTATTTCTCAATTGAATTGTACTTCCTAAAGTTGTTGAATGCAAATTAAAAAAGAAAGAAAACTGGAATTCTCACTCTTTAGTTCTGACAAGTCATAGTTTCATCTGGTTTGGTTCTATTTACTTTCTTCAGCTTGATTTTAACTTACATGTAGGCTACGGTATTGATACTTCAGTATCTTCGTTGCGTTATCCTTTTCTTACGAGTACCTTTTATATTTTATTATGTTTTAAATCTGATTAAGTGAAGTTGTGTGTTTGCCGTTAGCAGCAATTGTCCTGATGATGACAATAAACATTGTCGAAACGTCGACACAAATAAATTAAAATTTGTGTTATATTTTTGGCCGATCCTGACAAACTCTTCACCGAAAAATTTATCGATTGACGGTCACTACGAATTTAAGGATTTGATTATCTTTTGAACTTAATCTATGTTTATTTACTTCTTTTCTTCTCTTCAAACATAGTCTTCTCTATTGTTAGTAATCATCTTTTTTCTTGGTGACCTGAATTACCACTGAGCTTTTCAAAACTGATATTTCTCGTTTCTCTAACAAAAGTTTTCCAATTATTATTTTTAAAGATAAAATACTGCTACTTTTCTTGTTATGTTGTTTAACGTTTTCCCCGGTATTTACCAAACGGGAAACCTGGTCCCTTCTATTTTTATAATTTAGATCATAAATTTATCGGATTGCTTCGCTAGAACTCACGTTAACTCACTATTTGACTCTCTTTCACTCTTAACAGAATTAGCGTAGTAACTACTGACTAAACATAGAAACATAAATTATGTGGACGTGGACGTACACAAACCAGATGCAATCGAGAGGCTTATGGCTACGATTGTTCAGTTGCGTGAAACAAATTACAGCTTAAAGGAATCAGCATCACTCTTGACTTGATAGCTACACATAATTAGAACATAAACGCTTATTGAATTACATCTAATTACACTTTTGTACATAAGACACACCATAATGTATATCAGCTCCTACTAAAGAACAAATGTTTAGTAGTAAAATTACCACCATCTCAGCACATCTGTTACCAGTATAAATAAATGAATTCGCAGAATTTGCCTATGTTATAGGCGTGTAGACGACTCTCAGTTGTTGAGAGAGTTAAGTGGGGAGTCTGATCATTCAAGTGAAGTATATCAATAAACGTAAGATAAGCACAACAATAATATAATCTGACATGGAACACTCTATACAGCATTGTTACCGTGTTATCTTGTTTTTTTTTCTGTGACTTTGTGTCAGGTGTAGCTCAAATGGACCAAAATACGTTTTAAGATACAAAATGATAATTACTTTGACGAAAGTAATGCAATATGTTACAACGCTTTAGTTTTTCATGCGCGAGACAATTTATAAAGGGACTGAATTTATAAATAATAAGCAGTACCTTTCCTTCAAAAATCAACATTCATATAAAGTTAGTGACGCAAGCCCCTAACTTTATAACATAGCCCTTCAGTAGGGCAAGTTAGTCAGTTTAATTTAATCGAACAAGATTACAAAACAATTGGGATTATGGAATTAAATTTACAAAGAAACGTCCAAATATAAATTTTGTAACATAATTACTTCCATGTTCCCTAAGGAAGTGGAAGTATGATGATGGCGAAAAAAATCCTTTTCGATATGAGGGCTGATTCTGATTGTACTACCCTCAAAACATGAAGAAAAGTTATTTTTACTTCCATGTTCCATAAGAAAATGGAAGTATGGTCATGGCGAAAAAATCGTGTTCGAGATAACGGCAGATTCTGATTGTACTACCCTAAAAACATGAAAAAAGTCATTTTAACATGATAATGTTTTTAGGCTGGGGGTCATTCCACAAAATGCGTGATGCAAAATGTGTAACGTCATCGAAAAATGTAACGCTCCAGGTGATGTTAACACTATATTTTTTCCACACTTTAGATTCCCCACAGTCTATAAATCTTATTTTTAAAGCCTAAAAACATTATCTAGATTCGATGTTTCGGTTACGTCGGAATTCTTTCTTTCGTCTGTTTATAGTCGCTAATGACCTACGCTGTTGAAGCGACCTGATAAATAAATAAAATGTAAAAAAAAAATCACACAAGTCGTTCAGGTAAAGCCACTAAAAAGAATGAGAGCCAGAACACGGCAGGATAGAATAACATCATCATCTTCATCTTCATCTTCATAATGGTTTTAGACTTTAGCGGCCTCTTCCTATTTCGAAAAGTGTATGCGTGTGTCAGTGTGTAGAATTTTTTCTATGGCAAACGATAACAGCCTCAAATTCAAACAGAATCAAATAATTTTTTACATACAGCCATGAATTGTAGAGGACTCAAGGTCTATTGTTTTCGGTGAAGATCGGTTAAGGGAAAGGGGTAGTTTACCTGCAATGTTTTACGTTTTAACAAGAGTAGAGTGCTTAATTATGATAAATAAGGTATCCTGAAAAGAAGGTCATAATAATCCACTGTAGAAAGGTAGCTGAAATATCTATAAATTAAAAGGGTAGTTGAAGGAGGAGGGGTAATTTTTTTATAAATTAAAATGGTAGTTGATGATGGAGGAGGTAAATTTTTATAAGTTTTATATGTGTACTACGTTATTGACAACAATGAAGTAATTTCTATGGAAACATTTAATTTCACTTTAACAAAATTCTATATTTTTCATTTTAACTTAAATCACGTATGAGTGAAAATATGTATCGTTCCTGGCAGGCAAGCATATCTCAATTATGTAATGTTTACTTTTCCAAAGTTTTATTATTGTGATTACCGCAATAAAAAGGCCGGCAGGACACACACACACACACACACACACACACACACACACACACACACACACACACACACACACACACACACACACACACAATTCGCGTTATTTCTGGCCTCACTCATGTTTATTTTCTTATGTTGCAAGCTTTTTAAATGGAAAGTGCCGAAACCCACACCAACACAACGCGTGCAAGCCGAAAAGATGGACATCGATTTGCTTCCTGTGGATCGCTGGGCAGTGTTGTTGTATTACATCAATTAGTACAATATGTGTACTTATTTCTATTATGATATGAGGATTATAAACTAATATGTGTATGTGTGTATGTATGAAAAATATATAAATATTTTTCTCCTTTGGAAAATTGTTTGCCCCTCCTTGAAAATATTTTGACCTCCCTGATGGCTAGTTATTTACTAGCCTGTGTGGAATATAGCGTTATGACATGGATCAGAATGGTGGGTGTTAAACAAGAGACACAAACGTATTAAGGAAGAAATGTTTTGCTGAGAAATTTATAATTATACGGGTCAACAGAATAGTCGTTCAGGAAATCAGAAGACAAATGGAAAGAAAGAAATCAAGACTCGATTTTAAAAAAGAAAAATTACTAGTATATTATTGACAGGAAATACTTTGATAACACTATAGACATCCCTCGGCCCCTCGCAGCGAGAGTCCAATTTCATTACAGGAATCAGATAGCAGCTGCCTTTAGCTAGCTCTTCGTTCAACCTACAGACATTTTATCCAAAAGTACAGTCCTTCGTCACGAAGGTTGAGGATAGTCTTAATCCACCTGACATGGTGGTACCATTTTAGCTGATACGTAATTTCTTCAGAACTCAAGCATCATTTAATTAATTTTAATTAAAACCTAAATGATTTTAAATATAAATTTTAGGACATGGAAGTAATGTATGGTTCTCCATACCGATTTTTACTTCCATGTTCAATAAGGAAATTTTAATTTAATTTAATTTTAATTTTAATCACGTATGAGTGAAAATATATCGTTCCTGGCAGGCAAGCATATCTCAATTATGTAATGTTTACTTTTCAAAAGTTGTATTATTGTGATTACCGCAATAAAAAGGCCACACACACACACACACACACACACACACACACACACACACATAATTCGCGTTATTACTGGCCTCACTCATGTTTATTTTCTTACGTTTGCACGCGTTTTAAATGAAAAGTCCCGAAACTCACATCAACACAACGCGTGCAAGCCGAAAAGGTGGACAGCGATTTGATTCCTGTGGATCGCTGGCCAGTGTAACTGCACGTGTTTACAGAGGAACATTTCATGGACAGACTTTTGGTCTTTAGGGAATGAACTCTCTGCAAGATGCTCAGGGTCCATGGGAGACTTCGGAGCGCTCCTTCTTTCCCGCGTGTTAGTTCTGTGAAACGTACACTGTACGGTAGATTCGCAGCTTTACACTAAACAACGCTCCATAGGGAATGTTGAAAATTTTTCACAGTGTACCCTCATACACACTAAAACTTGCTCTGATGTTCTGATTAAGGACATCATAATATTAAAACTTTGGAAACTTGAGCTACTTAATGGAGATCAAACATTAACTTTACCAAACCATTAATTTTATGCATATTTTTATATACTACATTATTGGCAACAAAGAATTAGTTTGTTGTTAAAATTCCTTAGCGGGCTGTTTGACCAAGGTCCAATGTTTTATGAAAAACCAGACGTTTCGGCAGTCCCATCGCCTGCCATCATCAGTGAAAATCGAATGCGCTAACTGGAGGTGGTATACGTTAGTGACCACAGTACTGTGGTTAAGGCTGAAGAAATAAGTAATTTCTGTGGAAATATTTATTTCGAAAATGATTTTAAATATAAATCTTAGAACATGGACGTCATGTATGGTTCTCCGTACCGATATTTCGAAAAGTGTGTGTGTGTGTGTGTAGAATTTTTTCTATGGCAAACGATAACTGCCGTAAATTCAAACAGAAACAAACAATTTTTTGCCTACCTGCCTGATGTGTAGAGGACTCAAGGCCTATTGATTTTGGTGAAGATCGGTTAAGGGAAAGGGGTAGGTTACCAGCAACGTTTTACGCTTTAACAAGAGTAAAGTACTTGAAAATTCATTTAAACCTTTTCAAACAATGGTAATTGTTAAAAATAAAATAATTTTGTTGCCAGGCAATAAAATTATATTTTCATTTTAATTTAAATCATGTATGAGTGAAAATAGATCGTTCCTGGCAGGTAAGCATATCTCAATTATGTAATGTTTACGTTTCCAAAGTTTTATTATTGTGATTACCGCAATAAAAAGGCAGACAGGACACACACACACACACACACACACACACACACACACACACACAATTCGCGTTATTTCTGGCCTCACTCATGTTTATTTTCTTACGTTTGCACGGTTTTTAAATGGAAAGTGCCGAAACCCGCACCAACACAACGCGTGCAAGCCGAAAAGGTGTCCAGCGTGGGCAGCGATTTGCTTCATGTGGATCGCTGCCCAGTGTAACTCCACGTGTTTACAGAGGAACGGTTCATAGACAACTTTTCGTCTTTATGGAGTGAACCTTCTGCAAGATGCTCAGGGTCCATGAGAGACTTAGGAGCGCTCCTTCTTTTCCGCAGGTTTGTTCTGTGAAACGTACACTGTAGCCTACGGTAGATTCGCAGCTTTACTCTGAGCAACGCTCCTTAGGGAATGTTGAAAATTTTTGTCCACGGTATACCCTCATACCCTGCTCTGATGTTTTGATTACGGACATCATAATATTAAAACTTTGGAAACTTGAGTACTACTTAATAGAGATCAAACATTAACTTTTACAAGCAATTAATTTTATGCATATTTTGAAGCAATAATTGTTTTAATAAATTAACACAATCTGTCTACTTATTTCTATTATGATATAAGAATTACAAACTAATATGTGCATGTGCGTATGTATGAAAAATATATAAATATTTTTCTCCTCTGGAAAATTATTTGCCCCTCCTGGAAAATATTTTTACCTCCCTGATGGTTAGTTATTTAATAGCCTGTGTGGAATATACCATTATGACATGGATCAGAATGGTGGGTATTAAACGGAAGACACAAACGTATTAGGGAAGAAATGTTTTGTTGAGAAATTTACAATTACACGGGTGAACTGAATCGTCGTTCAGGAAATCAGAAAAAGAATGGAAAGAAAGAAAGATTCGATTTTAAAAGAGAAAAATGACTAGTTAGAAATTATCGAACCGAATTCAAGTAAATTATTTTAAATATAAAACTTAGAACATGGGAGTCATGTATGGTTCTCCTTACCGATTTTATTTTAGATGCTATGTATAATCATATAATATATGTTATAACCATAATGTATGATTTATGGTAAAGTCGTGTTTATAATTCGCAACAAACTACTATACGAAACGAGTAAGGAGGTAGGCATGTATATATTTTATTGCATGAATACTTCTGATTTTGTTCACTGTACGTAACGTTCATATCATTGCGAACATGGAATTTAATTGTTTTCTGCACAATAAAATATATTTATTCAGTGTAATGTTGAATGACTTGAGAAAATGAATCGATACTGATATTATTGCCTTCATCGTATCTTATACCTCAACGTTTTTGAAGTGATTCTGCTTGAATGAAGACATCCAAAAATTTTGGGAATCCAGTTTACCAAAGAAATTGCTCTTTGTATAGCGTTATTATGAGGTGAAGACAACAAACATGTGTTGGTATCAATGACTTTTGTCCAATTTAGAACAGGCGTTTTAGCTGTCGACGTGTTTGAGTAATCTCGCCGCTATAACAGCTGTGACGGTACGTGAGTGTTCCCAGTTCCGGTTCAGCTAAATGACTCTAACACGCCTGCATAAGGAATGATGCGAGTTGAATACAGATTCAAGTCGTCACAATTACCGTCTCTTGTTTTCCTGGGTTCAGAAAACAATGGAACTGTGAAAGACAAAAAGATTTTGCAAATAATATACAAACACAACGTTTCCATAATACTGAAGAGACAATGAAGTGAACGAATAATAACAGCCTTTACTTAGGTAAGTGGAATTAATCTGTTTTGTAAGTAACAATAGTGACGTAACTAGTAAGCTCCCTGATTTGCAGAATTCCCTCACTATTTTGAACGAAATAGATTTATTGTTAGATAAATTTTGTTATTAGGTATAGGCCTATCTTCAATTACCAAAAAAATTATTAAAACTCCCATTACTCTTCTGTTTCTATAGTAACATAACATTGTGAATCAGACGATCATACAGAAACATTAAAAATTCCGATCTTCTGCATTTGTTATTTTAGTTAAATTTATAGCCATAATACCTAAATAACAGATAATTTAGACTTAGGTCTAAGTTCATGTATGTTTTCATAGACATCTATAGTCCTATATCTAATACTTTCACTAGTACACATAATTAATAACAATGTGTAAAGTTTTTTGCAAACGTAACTTATAAACGTTTTGAAGGCGGTCCAAAATTTGCAAGGGGTGTTGAGAAATATTAATTTTGTCAAATTATTAAATATACGGAGTTTTTATTTTTAATAAAATTTCTCACACGTAGGCTTCTATAATTTCTTAAAACTCTTGATTTCCATATTTTTGACTTTATTTTGAGCGTAAACACTACATTCGGATTTGAGTTAAAATTTTCTTTGTGTGATATCTGGAACGGATTAATAAAAAAAATTTTCAAACTTTTAAAAATTTTGTGGGCCCTGGTTTTGAAATTTCAAAAACTGAGCATCGTCTACAGGTTAAATTCTCTTTAATTTGACACCTCACATGACTTTGTGTGTGCTTGTGTGTTTTTAATTTTGATCTCTCGCATTTTTGCCTCCCACCTTCTATTTTTCGGAGGCTCAGTCTCAAAATCAACAAGGTTCTGTGTAGTAAAAGTGTGACGTGCATCCCAAGTTTACGAAAATCGGTTGATTCATTCAGAAGCTAGTCTGAGAGATCCCTCAAACAGACAAACAAATACCTAACGGTCGACTTAAAACTGACAATTCGTTTCGCTCGTTCAAAATTGACATATCGTAAAAGCAAAAACAGATAATGAAAGAATTAAGTACTTGTCAATCATGTTAACAGTGTGTGAACTCAGCAAGCAGCATTCAGAGATCTATAGCGGAGTTACCGATAGAAAGTGTAGTTTCTATTGTCAAAAAGAATGTATAGGTTATTGTCAAAATCAAGATGAGTGTCTGTTCCATAACGATTATGTGATTCTGAACCCGACTACGCTTCTCGTTGATTAAAAATACAGACTGTTATACTACGATGTAATAATTATTGCTTTTACTCTTAATTTTGGTAAGCATATCCGATTGTCTGGTTGTAGTGGTCCGAGATTTACTGTTTGGGTTGTCGTAAAGGCATACTAACAACGAGGAAGTATAAAGTTAATTTACAAATAGGGTAATGTGGCGTTACGCTTAGACCTAGAGGCCTAGTTGTGTTCACGATCGTGAAAGCCATTCATCCTGAGGAAATTACGAATTAATGACTTGCTGTAACTAACGCGAAACCACTGCCATTTGAAACACAAATTACACACAATCAAAATTGGCCTAGTAAAAACTAAGTGGATTTCAAAACGAATGTAAAAAATGTTTCCGTGTTTACCATTTTGTTTAATAAACATTTCGTTTGAATATAGTGCATTACACAAAACTAAGTTTTGACTTACTGTAGTTTAAATTAACTCAATCTATAATTTTTCCGTATTCTTTTATTTATGATAAAGAATAAGTGAACTAAATGTCATATCAAGTTAAAAGAGCATTGCAACATATAATGCTGATAACAAATATCTCTTTGAGTTTCTTTGCTATAATCTCTGTTACGTTCTCCATTCTGCCTTCTCTAGTAGCCTCATTACTGGACGTTCAACTGAAAAACAAATCGAAACGAATACCATACTTCTGGTTAAACTACTTTATACTGGACATCTAACACGTTCTACGGAAGTAGGCTATGAGTAGAGGGATAATGGGGGTTCAAACCCACAAAGGAATGCCGCCTTTCTTAAAAAACAATAAAAAACACTAAAAAACATGATCTAAGAGATGACGCCGCCACCGCTGGACCCGCAGCATCCCGATGGACCACAGCATCCGCGAATTTCCGCGAATAAATTTTTTTATTTTTTTTATTTGGTTTTTTATGTTTTTATTTAAATTGATTTGCATATCAAGGGGGGTGGGATGAGGTTCAATGGACCACCAGCATCCGTGAATATACTTTTTTATTTTTTTAAGAAAGCTGATTTGCATATCAAGGGGTGGTGTTGGGTGGGAGGTTTTTTTATTTCATATCAGTGGGTGGTGGTGGGTGGGGGGTGGTTCCAACTCGATGCATTATAGTGTATATTAAAATATATGATCAGGTGTACCAACCTTTGCATGAGTTCAAATTTGTCGTGTGTTATAATGTATATTAAATCTATATGATCAGGTCTACCAACCTCTGTATTATTATTATAGTGTATAGATATTTTATATGAGCAGGGTTGTCAACATTTTTTTCTCTTCTGTGGTGGGAAATTCAAACTATATGATCATAATTGATACTCTCTCTCTCTCTCTCTCTCTCTCTCTCTCTCTCTCTCTCTCTCTCTCTCTCTCTCTCTCTCTCTCTCTCTCTCTCTCTCTCTCTCTCTCTCTCTCTCACACACACGTTGTGTATGTCTCTCTCTCTGTGGTCAGTACCGTGCGCATGTATATGAAATTAGAAAGTTTATATTTATTCGACAAATATTAACGTCCTCTCTCTCTCTCTCTCTCTCTCTCTCTCTCTCTCTCTCTCTCTCTCTCTCTCTCTCCTCTCACTTGTTTCAACTGTGTCAACAAATAGTAACGTCCCCTCTCTCTCTCTCTCTCTCTCTCTCTCTCACTCTCACGCATTTCAACTATGCAAGGTTTCATACCCTTTCTCCTGTCTCTCTCTCTCGTACATTGAGTAGTCGGTGTGATGAGTAAATAATTTTAGCTCTCTCTCTCTCTCTCGTTGTCAAAACGCCGTCTTCATTTTTTCAATGTATTAAATAATTAATTAATAGTTTTATAATGCAGTCAGTGTGATTGATCCTTGTTAGAAATATATATATATTTGGCAAATATTAACTATGTATGTTGTTGTTGTCAATGAACTACTTACCTGTACGAATATAATGTAATACCACGCGTTGGGCATCATGTACGAATGTACATTACTTATGCAAATTTATTAATTGCATAAATTAATTGAATTTTTAATTATATAAAATTTTCTCTTGGTTACAATTATCTACTAGAATTTGCTTCCTCGTGTCACGTGTTGGGGCACCATATGCAACTGTAATATATTTTATGTTTGTCTCTACTTGCATAAATTAGTTAAAATTATTCAAAGGAGTTTCCATAAATGTAAGTTTTTACTACAGATCTTGTTTACTGCTCCAGGACGGGCATGCCATATCTGATGATACACTCTGATATCACTGAGCTTTAATACGCCCCGCGTGCTGGAGCACCATATGTAAACAGGTGTTTTGGGTGAATAACAATTATGTGACTCAGACACTATTAATTTTCGTAAACAATACAAATTTAATTTTTATAAACAATACAAATTTATTATATGTTTTCAATATCATTTAAATACTGAATAAAGTTAGCGTTTCTATACAACATATTAAATACACAATGCTGTTATATTATCTCTAACGTTTATAAACATCTACAAATCAATAAAGATTAATTAATGACCATATAAATTTCAATATATCCTACTCTATGGATTCATATTTCTCAATTTGCGTTACTTTTGAGCAATTAAATATATGTATATTCAACGATTAAATAAATGTATATTCAACGATTAAATAAATGTATATTCAACGATTAAATAAATGTATATTCAACTCAGTGGCGAGTTCTTTTTGAGTGGCAGGACAGTGGCAACCTAATCTAATGTTACATGAATGATAATGATTTACTTGTTGTTTGTATCCAAATTGCGGTGATTGACTGCGTAGTACCTCTCATACTGCGACGAGGTCCAGGCTGAAGATACGCCCATTAAATTACACTTGACACTCCGCCACGACACTATTTGTTCCACATTTTATCCGGATACTCGCATGAACGATAATGACTAATTGCGTTAACTCGAATATTACTTCATCGTCTAAAACTCTTTTGCGTGTAGGTTCTTTGTCACTTTCGATGTACGCGTGCAATAGTTTATGCTGCGTTTAACTAGAGCGATTGTACCATTTATACTGTATTCACAATGCAAATATAATTGGTTTTATTTGAATTTCAGTGAGTTAATTCGTGGCACAATCTTACTATATTGTCTCATGTCACTTATGTCACGGTAATGTGATATTGTCAATACCTTATCACTCGCATTAGATTCATAAAAATGAGATTTTTATGATCACGAAGTCTGATCGTACTTAACTCTACATTGTCATAGTATTTAGTCACGGGTTAGTTCTACAGTTTTACATAGTTTCTGATACACTCCCGAACAATCTCTCTGCTCGTATCAATACACTTTGCTACCGTCCATCTGAAAGACTTTGGCTGGTTTATACCGAAATAGAATTGACTGACAAAAATTAGAATACGACCGAACTGAGACTGAACTCTCCAAATCGACTGAACTGACTGATTTAAATAAACTGACCTAGATTTTAAAATAAACTGAACCTCTTCTTCTCTGCGAACACCTTATTTTATTACTTCAGCAACACGACTCCCTCCACGGATATCATACCCTTACCACAATCACTGTCATGATTGGTTTCTCGCATCAGATTCTGCGAAGGCTCCTCCTGGATACTCTGGCTGGGGTCTCTAGTCTACTTCCCATTCGCTCTTCACCCTTGTCTCCATGTTGACGTCTTCTAAACACCCGCCTTTGCCGAATTCCTTGCTCCTGATAGGTCAGCCAAGACCCCTCTCTAAAAGTCTTGCTGTCCACACCACCTCCCCGTATGACGACGGACCTAATTACACGGTTGTCTGTTATGTGATTGTCTTACGTTCCCTAGCGTCCTTTCTAAGCGATTTCCTTTCCGCACATGTGTGTACCATAACCCGGGTGTGCCGAATCGCCGTATTGTCCTCGACTTCCCTTGTTACGTTCACACGCTGATGGTGGTCATCTTCCAGGAACTAACATCTGTTCTGCAGCCCTACAAGATGCTCCGTATGTCGTGCCAGTAAGCAAGTTGCCCGCTGTGCGGCTATGTAAGTTCCTTTGTACTTAATTGCATCCGCTCTTAGACTGCTTTTGTGGAAAATGTTATGTCCATGTGCAGCCGCTAACTCACACGTGTATGTCGAAAATGTTGGCGTCCCCTTAGTACACGCTTTGTCGGTAGTTGTGACGAACTGACACCGTCTTTTGTTTCTTTGTTATTGTCGCCACTTGCGCTTATGTCGTTCATCCACGTCCAACATCTGTTGTGTGCCAAGGCGTTGTCTTTCTTAAGTCATTGTCTAACGGCGGCCGTTTGGCTATACCATGCATCACTCTTGACAGTTGACGCCTGCTACAGTGCCGTTTACTCAAAAAAAAATTCTCTACCGTAATTGCTTTACACCTGTGTGCTGTTACAGATGACAAATCCATACGTTAACGGCTTAGCAATCTGGTACAATACTTCTGTTTAATGGGTACAGTTTACACACGCACATAGGTTCAGTGGTGTATAGCGAAATAAATTAAAATTATACACACACATGAAAACGGTGGTTGAAATTCATACAAATCTTCTGATGTAACAGTTCACAAAAATAAATCAATTGTACACATGTTCAGAGGTATAGAGTGAAATAAAATAAAGTCATAATTTGTTAAAATTCATATATTTAATTTGTTAAAGTCATATATTTTAAAATTCATAATAAAATTGAAAATTCACAATTCACAATTAAATAAATACATTATAAAATTGATATTTTTTCGAAAGTTTATATATAATTGTGTCGTACTTGTAGGAGAAGCAACCTGCAACATAACAATACAACAACATTAAAATCATGTTAAATATCACACACACACACACACACACACACACACACACACACACACACAGATATAGTTGGTAGAATCAACGCTTTACGCGAGTAACTTCTTAAATTATGTGTCATTCTCTCTCTCTCTCTCTCTCTCTCATAAATTAATGTCCATTCATCAAAACTTTGTAAATTAGAATCTGCACTACATTCAAACACACACATACACACAGTGATAAAAAAATTGTTTATTAAAAGTAGTTTGTTACCTTAACGAGGTACATGCAGAACTAGTGCTGTTACAAAATATATATATATAGTAGGAAAGCCCACAGACTACTAGAAATAGTTATCGCCTGAAAAAAAGAAACCACACATTACGAACTAATATGTATAAACACAAATATCGTTACAATAATAATAATAATAATAATACGCAAACTTACGTTTACTGCCATCCGAACTGAAGTGTGAGGAGGCAATAACTATAGATATCACAGTGAGAATTTTTTTGTTGTTTTTTGTTTTTAACAAGTGGTGTAACGGGGAATTTTAGCAGGTGGAGGAGCAGAGTCGTCATCGTCGTCGGCACGTATCCGATAATGACCGTACGCAAGCGTATCACGACCATTGTCTAATATATAGCGCTTATCATCATACGGTGACAACGCTTGCTTATTTACACGCATCGTGTACAACGTATGATGATCGCTACGTAAACACAACGCACTGACAGAAAACTGACAATGATCAGTGAGACACTTGCGATACATATCGTGGCGCAGACTCCTCTTAATAGCAACTCGAGGCACACCTTTACACACACGTTTTTGACCCGCATTGCTAGAATCTTCGTTGGCCACAAGAAACGAATAACATTTCGCTCTGAGACCTACGAATTCTCTAATAGGACGACCACACGTTTCATCCTTGAACAGTCCGACAACCTTTTTGTTCTTAAGGCTATAACAAGGATGAGACGTAGGGTAATCCGAGGTGTCAAAAACATGCAAGTCCTTCTCCATATCTGCATACAAGTCTGATGTTTGAATACTATACATCAGACTGTCTGTATCAGTCATTAACAATTTAACGTTGCGGCCGTACTTGGCGACAGCATAACGATAATGAAAGTCGTACATTATTGTTTTGCTAACGTCAAGCACCGTGAAGCCGACATACACGGGACGAGAAAGAACGATGGATTTTTTACGGAGTGAGAGCCCCACCAGATCGTTCGTATAACGAATCATACGTTTTAGCCTAGGTGTGGAAACTAGTTTTTGAAGCCGTCGTTCATCTGAGACTAGTTGAAAGTCTATATGTTTCCGTACGTTCTCCAGCGACTTACCGTATACGGCGTTGTTCATCAGTTTGAAAAGGTCTTTTTCAAAGCTGTTGACGGCTGCTTGCCTCTTGCGGGTGTTGAAATCGATAAACGGTTTCAACCAAGCGCTTTGCTTAAAACACAACACCCTATGAGTCGCTTTCAGCTCTAAACCAAGACTTAAATACAATTTCAAATTTCGATAATGGAGAACGTAATTTTGTTTGTCCTCCAAAGTTGTTAACAACTTCTCTACGGATGACCCTGATTCGTTATACGATGATCTGTATATACTCTCGTGTAACCGTTTGGAAAAGGGAGAAAGGATATCGTGTGTTATGCGCTGGCGCACAGGTGCAAGCGGGTAGTCGGAATGCAGGTCGTGTAAGGTATTAGGATAGTGTAGGTCGACTTCAAGGATGTACCCGATGTCAGCATCATCACTCACATTACGTACGTCCAAGGACTCGATTTCGTTACGATCGAGCCATCGGAAGTCTGCGTAAGGGAGTGGTTGCGACATGGCTGCACCGTATAAATTGTTACAGTCCGTATACAGAATGAAGGAGGTCGGTTTCGAAACATCGTACTGATCTGGAATCAAAGGATTGTTAGCGACTGCATGACGGTTGGATATCACCGCGCAGCCTCCGCGAATCCCAGACTCGAGGAACAGATGCAGATTTATTTCTGTCAACAGTTCTAATTCGACCCCGGTCATTTTTAGCATCGCGTTCCAAGCGAGTCCGGGAAGCGAGTAAAAATGACATGGGTCCAAGCAGTAATCGCGTAAGGCCATGTCTCGAAAACTTTCAAAGACATCGGCCAGCAGCATTACGTCTGTCAACAAATACAAATCATGGTAATCTCCAAACGTACGCAGATTGAATGCACTCCACACGTTTTGTGCGTGCTCGAAATCTGCGTCCGAAATAGATGATTCCATCAACCGGTTATCAAAGTGTTCACGAGCGGGTAGACTTGTTTCGTTGAACCGATCAATACTGTCAACGTACTCGTATGGGTATACCCCCTTGCGTACGAGCAGATTGGTCTGTTCATCGAAACCCCGTCTAAGCATTTCCTCTCTAAGCAAAGGAAATTGGCTTCCGGACGCGGACAGATTGGTAACGAGTGTGTCCAGAGAGCGATTAAGAAATTGAAAGGAGTCTACGAAACGCAAGGGACCCAGGGAGAACGACACGTAACGCTCACTGGATGTTGCGATGCAGGATACGCGTTCGTCCTTATATTTCCCCAAACCCTGCATTAAATGGTGACAGTCGTAGCCACGAAGGTTGTGAAAGAAGACGGGGATATGACGAGGCATCTTGTAGCTCAGATTACAGCTATTATGGACTGCTCCCAAGAATTTCCCCGTAAGATGACAATGATTGCGTACCTTGTCATCGTCTGTCAAAGGGCGCTCACACAAATGACAAACGGCGGCGTTAGTGAACGCAACATTGTCATCATCGGACATAATTAATTGTACGTTATGTCGTACCACCTTCATCATATCCTCGGCGTCTTTCATCAACCACGAGAAGAACGTGTCTACAACGTTTTCACCCCGATAAACTTTAGCCTCTCTCCAAAGGCTGTGCGTGTGATCGACGATAGCATAGGAGAAACCTGACGGAATATGCATCGCTTCGTATGATGTGGACGATACAGGAGGAGAAGTTATTTTCTGACGGGCACCGCTGCTATCGACAGAGTAGAATTCACCTAACTCGTGCACTGTCGTCGGGACGTTGTTACCAGGTGAACACGATTGAAGCGGAGTGATGAGGGACTCGAAGTCGGCGTAGACGGTGAAGGGTACTTTAAGACAGTGCGCGTAATTTTTAAAGGACATAAACTTCTCCTCCTCCGTGGGCATTTTAGTCTTCTGCTCGCCGTAAGGTGTGCAGTAGGGGAGATGATCGGACAGACCATGTTCTGTGGTGAAACGATGCAGGCAGTAGTCACAGTAAAATGATTGAGCGCGGTGTTTTGTTAGGGATGATAACAATCTACTCATGTTACTGATAAGACAGTAATGTTTTCGGCTATTCGTATCGGTCAGAAGCAAAAGATTAACGTGATGCGACCTGTCCTTATTCGGGGTAATTCTCAGAGGGTAAACCTCATTTTTTGATTCATTTTTGATATTGTCTTCTATATCATAGCCGAAAACGTTTATAGAAATGTTAGGATTCTGTGCTTCAAATTTGGAAATGGACTTTAACGAAACAGGGTACTCGATACCGGACATATTTAATGTGTTTATGAATGGGATGTAGTTTGAAGCACGGTCTCTCTTACGTTGTTGAGGGTGTATGTGGGCTAGAACAGACCACAGAAAACACATTTCATCATGGGGGTTCTTGATGTTGACTACTGCCCTGGTGTGTGAGAGTTTTCGCGGGGTTGGAAGGTAGGAGGACGCTGCTAGAGGCTGGTACCGTCCAACAACCAGTTCCAGCTTAAGTACAGCATCCACCGACCATCCGCTCCCGTCACGGGTAAAATTAGATATGCTATTGAAGATTTTATCGTAGGATTCATCGAGTAGACAATTCAACTCGTCGCTGTCGTCCGCGAGCAACGTGCGATAACGTCCGTGGAAGACGGCGTCTTTCGTTACCTCTTTCTCCTCACCACTGTCACCATCTACCACGGTTTTGGTAAAACGTATCCTGCACGCAATATGCCACTTGATATTGCGTAAACGTGCCTGCTCTGCCTGAATATCCTCAAGCAATAAAGGACGTGCCTCAGTCATCACGAATACTATGTCATGATCCGACGCGTTGACGTTCACTGGAAGGTAGTCGAAAGTTGTGATGCACCCTCGGACACTGCTGTTCCTCTCGATATAAAACCGAGTCACAACTGAAACAATAGAAACATGAGTATTAGTAACCAAGTAGGAATGATAAATAACGTGTACACAAATTCATGTTTGTAGTAAATACATAACACTCGTCGGGGTAATATGTCAGTTTATTACAAACCGTGAAGATGTCGGCTACTCCTGATTTTAGTATTGAAAGTGAAAGAATAAAATCATTCAAGTATTGGGAAGTGACGTTTATCAGCCCCGACGAGTTAGCGTTTGCGGGGTTCTACTTCTACCCTAGAAATTTCGATGTTTGTGGGCATAGTATGTCATTCGTAGACGATAGAGTTAAATGCTTTTGTTGTGGAATTGAATTAGTTTATTGGAAAGAAGGTGACAAACCTATGAAGGAACATGAAAAATTTTCATCTACATGTCAATTTCTAAACGATGTTAAGAGTGAGACTTTTCATACACACACCAATAGCCATAGTATGACTCAAACGTTAATTCGCATCAGCAAGTTTGCACGCTACATAATTACAAAAATAAGTTCTTAACTGTGACAATTGGTATTGAACTTTTTACCTTGTTCAGTCTGCTCCTCCCCACGTTCCTGCTGAAGGTTAGCCATGATCTTCAAGAGAGAGTGAGAATGAATGAATACTGAAAAACAAAAGGTACTGTTATAACGCTGGTATTATGTTAGTGTATCTTAAACGTTTTATATATCAATTTGTACATAATACATGTACGCTTAGACCAACTATTTGCTAGATCGAGAAAATTAAGTTTATTTTCACGCACACACACACACACACACGCACACACGGACGCATACGCAACGAGCATCAAACTATATATATCATTCGTTGGGTTGTAATTATTATTAAACAGTAAATATGCTTAGAGTGAAAATATTTGCTATGATTTTAGTAACATATAACAGCGTCTTACATACCACTCGAATCTATATATACTGTTCTGTTTCAGATAATAATAATAATTTGATCACACACATACACACACACACACACACACACACATACACATACATGTATTAAATCAATAAATAATGCACTTGATAAATTATGCTCACCAAACTAGCGTATGTTGACTACACACACAGGAACTTGTGTATACTGAGACGTACAATAATTCAAGCAGTCTTTCAACTATTAAAAAAAAACTGCTGAGATAGATTTATCAACGCACGCAAGCAGTCAGTGTGAAACCGATAAAATTCAGTTATACCTAAAAATATATATCTTCAATTAGAAGTGTAATATAAAAGGTACAGTAAGAATATATTTCAGAAAATTGTAATTTGATCACACACACACATGTATTAAATTCAAATATATATCTTCAATTAGAAGTGCGTTAAGAATAAAAGTACGTTAAGAATATATTCAGAAAATTGTAATTTGATCATACGCACACGCTTACATACACATGTATTAAATTCAAATATATTTCTTCAATTAGAAGTGTAATATAAAAAATACGGTAAGAATATATTTCATAAATTGTGATTTGAACATACACATACATGTATTAAATAATGTTTTAATGCAAATACTTTTTACGTTTAAATAAAATCTGTACATACAATAAATTATGCTCACTCACCAAAACTAGCGTATGTTGACTACACACAGGAACTTGCGTATACTGAGATGCACAAACAGTCTTCCAACTATTAAAAATGTCGTGATAGATTTATCAGTGCACGCAAGCAGGTCAATGAGAAATTATCGTTAAATTTGTTGAGTATATATTGGTCTCTGGTGGTAGGGGAAACCCGGTGTTTGTTTTGGAAGTGAATACTTTCTAATCCATAATTACTTCCGGTGGTGCCACTAATGAGTGTCATATTAGAAAGTGAAAGGAGGATTTAGCGAATACACACAATGGTTTATTTCGGTATAACCCTCTGAACATTGTAACGATACGATAATATTTATCTCGTGATTGAATCTTATCGTATCGTTACGTATGTAGCCTCACTTCGGGTTCGTCTATTTGTAATCGGATTTTCGTTACGTACAATGTTATTGTGAACGGGTTACTTGTATTTATATAGTGTGCACTTGAATTACACCACCCGTTGGAAGTGTCAACTTGTAATATAGGTAAATAATGTAGCGACAAACTCGCACTGGAGTCGTCGATGTGTAATTATAAATGTGTTAGTTTGAACGGCTAATGGTTTTGTAAATTGCCGCTTACTCCCACTATGCTCCACGTTTCCGTGACGTCACTCTACGATGCCAACTGTCGGGTTCGCTGCAATCTGTGAATTCTATTTACTAAATATAACAGCAATAATAACGACACACAAATATTATCAAACATATATCCTTGTGGAATCCTTTATTCGGAAAAACACTGATTGACTGTTTTAATAAATTTAAACAGAATAATCGCAATTGTAGCGCAAAATATAATTCTTCCTTTACCAGTTGGCAGCAGTAGCCAAACGTTTAGTCTTTCTTCCAGACCAAAAAAATGCTTTTGTTAACGTTTTAAATAAAAATATTAATTATCTCAGGGCGTATATGGTTCGGGGATAATAATTATACAAAATATTACACTATTAATCAAAATACAAGTTTACAATTATAGGATATTACAACGTTAGAGTGTTACGTGCACACAGAAATTGTATAGTGGTTACCAGTTTTAAAAAGGTTATGTCCAGTTCAGGCTTTGATAGTTATTATATTAATTAAAAGTTCTTGTTGTGTTTAAAAAGGTGTTAATCTTATATGGTGTTATTAGTGGTTGTTTCTAGTGTTCGTGTTATATGGTGTCTGTAGTTTAATTGATTATTGCTTAACAGTAGTGTATACAAATGTGTGTGTTGTAGTACGATATAATGAGATGTCAGATTCACCAAATCCTCTTCTTGTACTCTTCTTGGTTGAAGATAGGGCCCACGTACACGTCAGATCTTCCTTCTCGTCCCTCGTCCACTTCAAATCTTCTTCCTGGTTGTTATTTCTTCTAATCCATCTAATGGGTAGTCTTCTGTTATTGCAAAAAGTTCGTGTAGTGTACCTCTAACTGTATTTATTTAGGTGTATTGTTTTTTCACACTTTATAACATATAATGTAAGACGATTTAAGAACGCGTCTATCTGCTAAGATCGTTGTCAAAGAAGTCTCATTTTATTTATCCGAAATTTCTGGTTGCTAAGGGTAAACTTGGAATCTGGTTGGTTAATTCGGATCTACATTGTCACATACTTTCGTTATTTCAAAGTCTAAAATTTGTTCAAAATCTTTAAATTAACATAACTTTTCTATACTGAATGGGAATTTAAAACCATTATCAGCATTATTTTGATCTTCACATTTGTTATATTTAGACACCAAACATGCCTATTTTTACTTAAAAACTATGGATGTTACAATTTTATTATTTGGAATTTTCTTAAATAACTTGATATGTGTTATTTTGTTTCTACATTCCTTGTACACGTTATTACCTATAAATACATCTACCTTTTCACATTTGCTTTACAAAATTTCTAATATAATTGTTCAAAATTTACTAAAGTTGGTTTCACCTGGCCTATGTAATAGTATTACCTTCATCACCATGTTTTAACATCTTTAACAATTAAATTAACTTTTAACACTCATCAAAATGGTTTAACATATAACGTTATTTTAACAACACAAAAAATATATTACTCCAATAGTTAAATTCATGCCCACATGGCTATGATTATACAAAATCCTTGCACAAATAATTGTTTTCTACTCAGACTGTATAAGTGTTTGACACTTAACAAAACATCTTTGTATAGTCCATTCTGCTTGGTCAATTAATTTACCCTGGTTTAACATCAGCTCTATTGTTATATTTGTTAACACAACATAAAAAAAATGGAATTAATATCATTAAATTGACATTCCTTTAAACTAACTGTATCATCAGTTACATATAAAAAACACAACACAAATACTATGATATAACACTGTGCCTAAAACATAAAACATGCACATTTTACAAAACAAATTCTATACTAATTGGTTAGTCCTTTGTCAGCTAATTTACTCATTATTCTGACACTGTCTATGTCACGTTTACTATTTATATGGGTTTCAACATCCGTATACTTACTGATGTCTGACTTACAAAAATTACAATAAATTGAACACTGTTGCTCTACCTCACCACACAGTTCTAATAATCTTGTTACATTTACTGTTTATCTGGGTTTTACTCTTGTTATAAATGTTATTGTGACCATGTTATAATTTGTTGTTTACTGGACAACCCTATGAACTCTATATGTGACAATTATTTGTATGGTTCATGTATCTATAATCATGTGTATCTATATTTTTGTTACATCAATTAACTTAATTATTTAATAATATTTCTCTTACATAATATTACATGTTTGGGCCTATTATCCCTCACTTTGTATTTTGATTATCTGGATATAATGATACATTAACTGAAACCATTTGTTTCTTTATAGTCCTGGTTCATAAGCTGTTTGTCTTTACAATTCTTTGTTTGGTCAATACTGAAAATTCATGTCATAGTTGGGGTTTGAAGATATCTACATCACTTAGCCATAATCATTAATTTGGGTACGGTCAGTTGTCTTACTAGTCAGTCTAAAATTGTTAGTCGTTCTTCTTCACTATCATCTTTGAAGATATTGTTCTTCTTGTTAGCTTCTTAACCAAAGTCTTCATTAAATCAGGTAAGATATTATGTTGTTCCAAATGTAATGTTACATATTACCCTGCCACCAAATTTGATCATTTTAATAAAATATTGTTTTTTGTTGAAATTATCAATTATCTTAACTTTCACATTGTCATTTGTTATTCCTATTATGATCTGGTATACTTGTCTTTAATTATAAGTGTTCTATCCCTGGAACATGTTACTTCCCTAACAAATTAATCACCATATATTCTGGAATCAGTCGGGGGGCTCTCTTGACCTAATACCCCGCTGTCCTTACAATACATAATACATAAATAATATCGATTGCTGGAGCTATCTCGTCAGTCAATCACATTTAATAATCACTAGTCTATTCACGACTAAATCAAATAAAAATAATATAATATATTCTTGGGATTGTTCACTCAGTCTAACTTCTCAGATCTAAATATTTCTTTCCATTGATTCTTTCAGATGTTTATTTTCTTGTGGCGATATTAATAACATTTTTTATTTTTAATTGGCACTATCTTCCTTCCTTCTTTATCAGTACTGCTTAATCTTCATTTTTCATTCACTATCTTCATTCAAATTAAAACATAACAAGTATCTGTATCTTTAGTTGTTGTTGATTCTCTCACAATCATGATAGGTTATTTGCAATAAATTCGTTTCTAGTCTTGTCTCATTTTCATCGTCGACTGTCTACATTTGTCCTTTCTTATTCATTTTATAGCACTATAGTTTCTTCTAATTTATGGATGTTGTATCTTTCTTTTATATTCCAATAATAAGTTCATAACTGTGTTTAATAAGAGGTGCTTATTTTGTTTAGAATTTGGAAATTTATTCCCGGTTGTCTATCTGTTCGATTCATCATAACATTATCAAACTGTACTGTAAGTTGTCCTTACTATTCATTTGAATTCTGATATATTCAAATTTGTTTATTTGGCTTAATTTAAAGTTATATTTTGGATTATCAAAGTTGGTTAGATGAGCTTACTATGTTCTTTGAGTTTTGAGGTTTTATAATAATAAATTCTTCAATTACATGTTAATTCTCATAAATAATTAGTTGTAAGTTGCTCTTACTCTTTGTTTGGAATTTTGTGGTTTTATAATAATAAATTCTTGAATTCCAAATTAATTCTCATAAATAATTAGTTGTAAGTTGTTCTTACTATTTCTTTAGAATTTTGTCGGTTTTATAATAATAAATTCTTGAATTCCAAATTAATTCTCATAAATAATTAGTTGTAAGTTGTTCTTACTATTTCTTTAGAATTTTGTCGGTATTATACAACTTTGTTTATTAGGTTCATAATACATTTTTAAGGAAACTTGGTTGTATGTCCCCTTAATCTTTTTTGTTTCCACATCACTAATGATATATAAGTATTATTGTTATTGTTTTTTATAACAACATATGGTCCATTATACAGTAATAATAGCTTTTTTGCTATTCCTTCCTTAGAACTTGGCAATTCGCGGTTTTTTAACAATACCTTGTCTCCAATCTTGTACTGGATCACTTTCTGCTGAGTTATTTTGTACTTTTTCCTTCTTTTCTCCACTTGTTCGTTCAGTTTGCTGTGGAATCTCATGTAGTCGAACTGGTAAGCTGGGTTGTTTGGGAAATTGATTATTTCACTAATTTCTCGGGGTGGTAGTCTTTCATGCATTATGGTATATGGAGTATCTTGTATTGCTTCATGGTAAGCTAAGTTGATAAAGCTCTCAGTTTGTGTAATGTAGTCACTCCACTTCTGGTGTTTATCAAAACAATATGTCCTGAGTATACGGCCGACCTCCCTCAGTACTCTTTCCGCTGGGTTGCTATTTGGGTGATAGACAGATGTTTTATATGTCTTGACACCTAAGTCTAACAAAGTCTCCTTCCAAACCCTTCCTCGAAATTGAGTTCCGTGATCGGTAATAATTGATCGTGGAGCTCCTAACTCTGGTATGTATTGTTGGATCACTATTTGCAAAATCTTTTTTGTAGTTGCCCGATTAATGGGGTATAGTTTTGTAAACTTGGAGTAATGGTCGAACATGATTATAATGAATTTATACTGTTTTCTCCCTCCACTACGAGGTAACGGACCACACACATCTAAAAATACTCTCTCTAATTTACCAGTTGATGTAATAGGTTGCATAATTCCTTCTGTTTTTTCATTATTGCATTTTGCCAATTGACAGATGTGACACTGCCGAATACATTCTCTAACTCTTCTGTTGATATTCTTAATGTAAGTGTGTTCCTCAAGTGCCTTCATTACTTTTAATGCACCCATATGCCCATATCGGCTATGGTAGTCCAATATTAATTCTGTTTCTAAAGCTTTGGGTATCACTACCTTCCATGAGCCTTGGTTATTATTTGGTTTGTAAAATAATATGTCTTCATGTAGACAGTAATATGCAGTGATTTTTTCATCCTGTTGGATCAGTCTTTGTCTAAAATTGTTGATTTTGGTATCCTTGGTTTGTTGTTGTGCAATTGATTTCATGATGTTTTCCAAATCTGACTTGTTTTTTATTATAGTGTATACCTTGATGATTGTTTCTTTTTCCCCTTCAAAAGTTTGTTGTTCTATGTTAATCCGGGACAATATATCTGCAGCAATATTCTGTTTTCCTGGAACATACTCCCAATTTATATGGTACTCCTGTAGTGCGAGTATCCACCTTGTCAATCTCCCATGGTTGATCTTGCAATTTTTTAGGAAAGATATTGACTTATGATCGCTCCTCACAGTTATCGGGTATCCAAGAATGTAGGTTCTGAATTTCCCACAAGCGAATACAACGCTTAATAACTCTTTTTCTGTTACACTATAATTGCGTTCACATCCATTAAGTATTCTGCTTGCAAAACTCACTACCTGATGTTCTCCCTCACTATCTTCTTGATATAATACAGATCCTAAACTTATATCACTGGCATCACAGTTCATGAAGAAAGGTTGATTGAAATTAGGATGTTTTAATACAACTGAACTTAGGAAATTGTGCTTGATCATTTGGAGTAAATTGTCTTGTTCCTGTCCCCAGGACCATTTGTTCTTAGAGGATAATTGTGGAGAAAACTTTGCTGTCATTTCAGAATAATTTCTCTGAAACTTCCTATAATAATTGCAAAGTCCCAGAAATGATTGAAGTTTCTTTTTATTTTTAGGACTTGGGAACTTCTGGATAGCTTCAATTTTTTCATTGGATGGTGTTATTCCTTGTCTTGTTAGGTTAAAACCCAGGAATTGGACTTCACTGGCGATAAGCTTAGATTTTTGAAGTTTTAGTGTAACGTTATTGTCTGATAGTTTTTGTAATACTTGTCCTACTCTGTCCACAATGGTCTTCCCAATTCACTGAAGTAATCAACAAGTCATCAACATAGACTGTGGTATATGGAATAGTATCTGGACCCAACACCTGGTCCATACATCTTACGAATACAGCTACTGAATTTACCAGTCCAAACGGTAGTCTCTTGAACTGATAGTTCCTTCCTTCGAAAATAAAGGCGACGTACTTTCGACTATCTGGGTGTAGCTCCACCTGCCAATACCCACAAACCGTATCCCAGGTGCTAATAAATTGTATGCCATTGAATTTTTTCAGTATCTCCTCAATCTCTCCAGGAGATGTTCTGTCATTAACTATGATCTTATTAATCTCTCTAGCATCTAAGCAGAGTCGTACTTTGCCATCTTTCCTTGGAACTGCTATTAACGGACTGGTATATGGGGAACAGCTATATTCAATAATATCTTCTGCTATCATTTTGTCCAGTTCAGTCCTCACTGCTTCTTTTAGTGCATAAGCAACGGGATATGATTTTTTATTAAAATTTACAGGCTCCTTGAATTGTAATGTAAATTGATAATCCTTTACCTTGCCAGGTACATCAGAAAAAACATAGCGGTATTTATTATATATTGAAATTAACTTCTCTATTTGTTGTGTGGTTAAATTACATTCATTTTGTACTGACCAAAATTGTCGGATCTCTTCTAATTTTTCCAACCATAAACTATCTTCACACCCAAAGTATTCCCTTCTTACATTCCAAGACTCATCTTGATTATTATTGAATTTTCTTACACTATTGCATGAAGGTACATTTTTGTTTTCTACTAATTTTGCTGTCCATTCTATATTATCCACCTTTAATGACACTATGGCTTGTCTCATGTCAATTATTGCTGAGCATTTTCTCAAAATATCACAGCCTATTAGTAGATTAAATGGTAGATTACTAGCTATTAGAAAAATCATAGGTATAGCTACATTTCTGCTGGTCACTGTTAATGATACCTGTTTTCTTATTGACTTTTTTGCCTTCCAGTGGCTCCGATTAAAATTATATTTTGAATTGGTAAAGTTGGTAAGATGGCCTTACTATATTTTTGAATTTTGAGGTATTCATTGTTGTCGATTAACGACACGTTTGCGCCCGTATCTATCATACATCTCGTCTCTAGTCCATTCACTTGGGCGATGATATAAACAATCTCATTATTTGAATTATTTTGCGTTATCGTGTCTTCGTTCAGTAGTTCTTCTCTAACATTTTTTAAGAAATGATTGTGCACTATTGTCAATGTATCGTCAGTCGTTTTGTCACGTCCTAGTAAGTACCCAAATTGCCGGTTCAGTGATGGGACCTGGTGGATTTTCACTGCCGCAGTTCGTTTAAATCAGGGCTGATCTCCTCAGTCCTGTTGTCTGATTGATTGGGTCTGTCTCTGCTCTGTGACTCTTGTACCTCAATGGCGTTATTATTGAACGTCACTGAGTTTCGGTTGTTTCTGTTGTCGTCGCAGCTTCTACTTCGCCGATGTTCATCGCGGTAGTGCTGGTTACTCTCCTCCCGAAAACTTCTTCCACGGTTTCCATTATAGTTTGCTCGTCCCTGGTACCAACGTCTTCCCACATCCCTATCGTCAACGCTTACATAATTCACTTGTCTTCTATATGTTTGATTTTGACTGTTATTATTGCCGTTATTATTATGCCTGTATCGGTTATCATAGTTGTTGTTATAACCCCGGTTGTTCTGGTACTGGTGGTCTCGTTCATTGGCACGCTGGTATCCATTATTGTTATTATTTGTAGGAGGGCTACGGTAATAGTGGTTGTTGTTATTGTTGTTGTTATTTGCGTTATTTCGTGAATAGTTATTGGTGTTATTCTGGTTTTGGTAACCGCGCTGATATTGGTTACCGTTGTTGTTATAACTATTGTTTGGTCGTTGTCCATTATTTTCATATGGGGCGTCGCGGCGACCATTATTTCTATTTATCTCATCGTTCCTTCGTCTATACTGGAGGAAGTTCTTCTCCTGTTCCATCTCTGCCAATAATGTTGACATCTCCTCGATGGTTTGTATACGTCCATTTATTCGGCCTCTTGTAATTTCGCCATCATAGTGGTATGCTAATAGCCGCACTAAACATTCCGTAGGAATTGCAGGCTCTAAATGTCTGGCTATATTTATTTTGCCAAGAAAATATGCGGTTGGAGTTTGCTTGCCGTGCAGGTCATATCTGCCCAATCCTATGTCACTTCTTATCATGTGTTGTGTGGCATCGGACCAATATTTAGATTTGAACTGTTTCTTAAATTCCTGGAAGTTCTGTATACTCGGCCGCATCGCCGTCCACCAGTTGTCATATACCTTTCGGAACATCTCGTCCAACATGCTCCTTATCACAAACCATCTGTCTTCTCCGGTTTTGGCTATCTTCTCTTCGACTCGTTCTAAGAATAGCATGGGGTTTCTTCTATAGTTTTGAAAATCGATCACCTCTCGATTTTCCTCGCATGTTGTATGGGCACCGGTACACTGTCTGTTTTTTAAGGAATTGATTTCATCTCTATGAGCAGTTGTTTGGTCTTGTACTCGATTGAGACTATTATTCATATCTTCCAACCTCTCTCCCATCACTGCTTGGTTGGTTCTGATATTTTCAACTCGTCCATTCATTTCTTCCCGGACGCTCAGTATCTCTTGGTTTATCCGCTCACACTTTTCCTTGGTCTCGGATTCCACCCTTTTAATTTCAGTTACCGGTTCTTCCAGCTTCTTGTCCCATTCTTCCTGCAATTGCCGGTTATTAATCTCCATCTTGTTATTCCACTCTTCCTTCAATGACTCTTTGTGTTCATCCAATTTTTTCATGGTCTCTTGGTAATTTTCCTTCAATTCTTCCCTCAATGCTCTATTATTTTCGTCTATTTTCTCCTCCATTTTACTGCTATTCTCTTTCAGTTCTCGGCTCAATTCCTCCTTTGTTTGTTTATTATCACTCTTTATTTCCTCCATTAGTTTCTTATTACTCTCCTCCATAGACTGTTTACTGTCCTTTTTTAATTCCTCCTTCAAGTTTTCTAAGTTCTTATTACTCTTCGCGCTTAATTCCTCCATTTTTTCTTCCGTTCTCTTACTGAAATCTTCATGACTCTGTTTTAAATATTCCATAAGGCTCTTCAGGTCAACGCTCTCTGTAACTTTGTCCGGTTCTTGTCTATCTCCTTGGTCCTCTCTTATTATTACTTCTACCTCCTCGACCGGTGTCGCTTCTTTGTCTTCCATGTTTAACTCGTCTACATTCTCGGTTTCGGCTGCTCGTTTTCGCGATGTTTCTCGCTTCCTCATCTTGTTTATTTTGGTTTATTTGTCTATTAATAATAATTTAATTTATATTAAATTACACGCCTCACACGTTGGTGCGCCAATTTGTAACGATACGATAATATTTATCTCGTGATTGAATCTTATCGTATCGTTACGTATGTAGCCTCACTTCGGGTTCGTCTATTTGTAATCGGATTTTCGTTACGTACAATGTTATTGTGAACGGGTTACTTGTATTTATATAGTGTGCACTTGAATTACACCACCCGTTGGAAGTGTCAACTTGTAATATAGGTAAATAATGTAGCGACAAACTCGCACTGGAGTCGTCGATGTGTAATTATAAATGTGTTAGTTTGAACGGCTAATGGTTTTGTAAATTGCCGCTTCTCCCACTATGCTCCACGTTTCCGTGACGTCACTCTACGATGCCAACTGTCGGGTTCGCTGCAATCTGTGAATTCTATTTACTAAATATAACAGCAATAATAACGACACACAAATATTATCAAACATATATCCTTGTGGAATCCTTTATTCGGAAAAACACTGATTGACTGTTTTAATAAATTTAAACAGAATAATCGCAATTGTAGCGCAAAATATAATTCTTCCTTTACCAGTTGGCAGCAGTAGCCAAACGTTTAGTCTTTCTTCCAGACCAAAACAATGCTTTTGTTAACGTTTTAAATAAACATATTAATTATCTCAGGGCGTATATGGTTCGGGGATAATAATTATACAAAATATTACACTATTAATCAAAATACAAGTTTACAATTATAGGATATTACAACGTTAGAGTGTTACGTGCACACAGAAATTGTATAGTGGTTACCAGTTTTAAAAAGGTTATGTCCAGTTCAGGCTTTGATAGTTATTATGTTAATTAAAAGTTCTTGTTGTGTTTAAAAAGGTGTTAATCTTATATGGTGTTATTAGTGGTTGTTTCTAGTGTTCGTGTTATATGGTGTCTGTAGTTTAATTGATTATTGCTTAACAGTAGTGTATACAAATGTGTGTGTTGTAGTACGATATAATGAGATGTCAGATTCACCAAATCCTCTTCTTGTACTCTTCTTGGTTGAAGATAGGGCCCACGTACACGTCAGATCTTCCTTCTCGTCCCTCGTCCACTTCAAATCTTCTTCCTGGTTGTTATTTCTTCTAATCCATCTAATGGGTAGTCTTCTGTTATTGCAAAAAGTTCGTGTAGTGTACCTCTAACTGTATTTATTTAGTTGTATTGTTTTTTCACACTTTATAACATATAATGTAAGACGATTTAAGAACGCGTCTATCTGCTAAGATCGTTGTCAACGAAGTCTCATTTTATTTATCCGAAATTTCTGGTTGCTAAGGGTAAACTTGGAATCTGGTTGGTTAATTCGGATCTACATTGTCACATACTTTCGTTATTTCAAAGTCTAAAATTTGTTCAAAATCTTTAAATTAACATAACTTTTCTATACTGAATGGGAATTTAAAACTATTATCAGCATTATTTTGATCTTCACATTTGTTATATTTAGACACCAAACATGCCTATTTTTACTTAAAAACTATGGATGTTACAATTTTATTATTTGGAATTTTCTTAAATAACTTGATATGTGTTAATTTGTTTCTACATTCCTTGTACACGTTATTACTTATAAATACATCTACCTTTTCACATTTGCTTTACAAAATTTCTAATATAATTGTTCAAAATTTACTAAAGTTAGTTTCACCTGGCCTATGTAATAGTATTACCTTCATCACCATGTTTTAACATCTTTAACAATTAAATTAACTTTTAACACTCATCAAAATGGTTTAACATATAACGTTATTTTAACAACACAAAAAATATATTACTCCAATAGTTAAATTCATGCCCACATGGCTATGATTATACCAAATCCTTGCACAAATAATTGTTTTCTACTCAGACTGTATAAGTGTTTGACACTTAACAAAACATCTATGTATAATCCATTCTGCTTGGTCAATTAATTTACCCTGGTTTAACATCAGCTCTATTGTTATATTTGTTAACACAACATAAAAAAAATGGAATTAATATCATTAAATTGACATTCCTTTAAACTAACTGTATCATCAGTTACATATAAAAAACACAACACAAATACTATGATATAACACTGTGCCTAAAACATAAAACATGCACATTTTACAAAACAAATTCTATACTAATTGGTTAGTCCTTTGTCAGCTAATTTACTCATTATTCTGACACTGTCTATGTCACGTTTACTATTTATATGGGTTTCAACATCCGTATACTTACTGATGTCTGACTTACAAAAATTACAATAAATTGAACACTGTTGCTCTACCTCACCACACAGTTCTAATAATCTTGTTACATTTACTGTTTATCTGGGTTTTACTCTTGTTATAAATGTTATTGTGACCATGTTATAATTTGTTGTTTACTGGACAACCCTATGAACTCTATATGTGACAATTATTTGTATGGTTCATGTATCTATAATCATGTGTATCTATATTTTTGTTACATCAATTAACTTAATTATTTAATAATATTTCTCTTACATAATATTACATGTTTGGGCCTATTATCCCTCACTTTGTATTTTGATTATCTGAATATAATGATACATTAACTGAAACCATTTGTTTCTTTATAGTCCTGGTTCATAAGCTGTTTGTCTTTACAATTCTTTGTTTGGTCAATACTGAAAATTCATGTCATAGTTGGGGTTTGAAGATATCTACATCACTTAGCCATAATCATTAATTTGGGTACGGTGAGTTGTCTTACTAGTCAGTCTAAAATTGTTAGTCGTTCTTCTTCACTATCATCTTTGAAGATATTGTTCTTCTTGTTAGCTTCTTAACCAAAGTCTTCATTCAATCAGGTAAGATATTATGTTGTTCCAAATGTAATGTTACAACATACATGCAATTAGTCGTATAGTAATCAGAAATGTGTGTGAGAGAGAGAGAGAGAGAGAGACAATTTAATAGTATGAGTTTTATACCACAAGGTAAACTATATTTTTTAAGTCGTGCGTTGTTTCATTTTTTTTTCTTTTATAAAATTGCTAAACTGCTATAATTGTTATTATTTAGACAAAGCTTTTCGTCATCACTGACATCTTCAGGTCTTAAACAACACCATCTGTTAAAAACAAAAGAATTCTCACTGTGATATCGTTAGTTATTCTCTCTCCACGCTTCAGTTCGGTCGGCAGTAAACGTAAGTTTGTGTATTATTATCATTATTGTAACGATCTTTGTGTTTATAAATATTAGTTTGTAATGTGTGGTTTCTTTTTTTTTTATAGTATAATGGAAAACGCTGCTGTAATAATTGACTTTCACTGCTTTTATGATGACGACGGCAATTATATAGTAAAGGAGTTGTCGGTTATGGACGTAACACGTTTTGCATGCAGACATTGGATTTTCGCCCCGCCTGCTACAGTCATTACGAATTCGAAATACACTAGAACCAACTGTTGGTTAACGACAAACTATCATGGGCTGAGATGGGGTGAAGGAGAGACACCGTACAACAATCTTGTTTCAGTGTTAACAACGTATACGAACATATATAAATATGTGTTTGTGAAGGGTCTTGAGAAAAAACGTTTTTTAGAATCGAAAATAATTCATCGTCATATAATAAATCTTGATAACATTGGTTGCCCAAAAGACATACCATATCTATTTCCCGGTACGGTATGTCTTACACATTGCAATTCTTCTTCTTCTACACTATGTACAAATCATAATGTGCACGCACTTAGAGAGTGGATAATTAATGATTTTTCTGTTATACAAACATTTTTAATGTGAGTGTCTCATAGCATTGTTAATTTCGTTAGTAAACTTGTATATGCCTGCAGGCGATAACTATTTCTATGGACTTTCCTAATATATATATTATGTAACAGCCATAATTCTGCATGTATGTACATGCAAAGCTTCAGGGGATGAAAAACACCACCTGTTAAAAACAACAACAAAAATTCTTGCTGCAGGCGATAACTATTTCTGTGGGCTTTCCTAATATATATTATGTAACAGCCATAATTCTGCATGTATGTACATGCAAAGCTTCAGGGGATGAAAAACACCACCTGTTAAAAACAACAACAACAACAACAATTCTTGCTGCAGGCGATAACTATTTCTGTGGGCTTTCCTAATATATATATTATGTAACAGCCATAATTCTGCATGTATGTACATGCAAAGCTTCAGGGGATGAAAAACATCACCTGTTAAAAACAACAACAACAAAAATTCTTACTTTGATATCTATAGTTATTGCCTCTCCATACTTCAGTTCGGACGACAGTAAACGTAAGTTTATGTATTATTATTATTATTATTGTAACGATATTTGTGTTGTGCCGTACTGGGTTCGGCAGCGTATTATAAGTATTTTAAAACGAGCGGCGGTGACGTCATGCACTGCCATACGGTTGTTGTTGTCGTCCGTTTATACACACAGATGTAGTGCAACTACGCAATTCGGTTGGCGCGTCCAGCTGTTTCTGTACATTCCTGCATCCAGAGTTTACCTGGGTAGACCGACACATTGAATCGGTCTCATTTCTGTTCGATCCTCCAACCTGGTCATCTGCTCTCGACTGGCGGTAACCTTCTGTTCTGGACTTCCTCGGCTATCGCTATGGTTGGCTAAATAAAGTATAGCTCCAGGTATGTACAAGTTAGCGGGTTCTGAAAATATTCTAACCCCAAATATATTTTTGTGTTTCAGCGTCTATTATAATCTATACTTGTGTGTGTGTGTGTGTGTGTGTGTGTGTGTGTGTGTGTGTGTGTGTGTGTGTGTGTGTGTGTGTGTGTGTGTGTGTAGAGCAGTTTTCAATGTGTGCGTTAACGCAATTACAAAATTAAATTAATATGAATGTAAATGTTGTGGGCCAAATTGACTTCAATAAAGCAAATGCTAATGCATCTTGCACTCAGCTGTGTTTGGTGTTATTAACAATTATGAAATACGCAGTAATTAATTGTTATATTTCAACGAAATACTTAAAAGGTAGTTGGTACATGAGTGAGATAAGTCACAGCTGGGGAGCTTAATACTGATTAAAATGAATTAGTGGCGATGTGTGTGTGCGCTGTTGATGTTTAAAGTTGGTGTTGGAGTTTAATGTGGACGGCCTATGTGGCGTATTTTTTCTTATGACACCCTCTACAACCTATTACATGTCACAGGTGCTCGAACAAAGGCGAGATGGATGTCGGGTGTGACGAACATCTGTCCACTCTACTGGCAGAGACGATCTTCTAGCCACGATTGCCGTCAGTCGAGAACAACTGTTTGGAAACTCCTCCAACGCTAAGCTGCCCCCAGGACTTGTGACACGACCGTTACATTACTGATCAGCGCCAATATTGACTAAGTGCACCGGACAATCCAGGTGGGAACATTCTAATTATCTATTTCTCTCTCCACAACATGGTGAATGCACAGAAGCCGCCAGAAGCTCACTCGTGAAGTTCTGACCGTTATACTCTAGCACAAACTCTCATGTTCAATTATGTTATTGCATGTGTGAACATTACAGCAGTACACCTAATGAAATATCTTATAACTGTTTATAATGTGTAAGAAATTACACACATACACACATATCCGTAGTTTGGTGTAAGATCTAACTTTTCATCTAATTAAGACCATTAGGGAGTTAATTATCTTGTGCTATTATGTCATCTGGTCATGGCTGAGTTTTAATCACGTAACGGGGGCTGTCTGATGCTTTAGATGAGAATCTATTTTCTTTCTCACATATACTTAGCGCTTTAATGATTAAAGTCAGGGTCGTTTAGCAGGTTGAGTCTTGGGGCGGTCACTTACATTCTCTGGTGTTAACTACCAAGGCAAATCTATGCTTAGGAGCTGTGATTGTCAGATTACGCTGTCATTTATATTTGTACATATATATTCATATTATGGTGCATTCATTTACGGTAGTTGGAATGGGTTTATGAGGAATTTAGTACTGATATGAGGGGTGTTGTGTCATTCATGTTGTGTATGTGTTTGTGTGTGTAATTTTACTATATTTTGCTGGGGGAACATGTAATGAATTTAAAAAAGAAGAAAAAACCATAAATGTGCTTACTAAGACAAAAAGGCTAGCCTATTTGAAACTATACAACACTTATGGATTAATGAATTGCTTTTATGAATGAGATTATTGCTGCCATTGACTCATACATAATCAGGCAGAAATTTTGCAATTATGTTAATATCAAATTCACTTATTTTTTGACATTATGAATATTAATTGATATACATATATATATATATATATATATAATCCTGCCATTAATTGTGTGCTTACACAATCGAGAACTTGTCATTTTATGTAACATCTTGCAGGTTTAATAAAGCATACGCTTGTTGGTTAAAAGACTTTTTCATTTGCAAGTCCTGTCATTCACCTGGGGGGACATGTCTGTAATTGTAATTGGGCCTTGTACACTTTTGCTTCCTCTAGGTTTTCCACCTAGTTCTAAATATGATGTCTCTCCCCTTTACAAAAAAAAACTTAATAAAAATAAAATAAAATAAAATAAAAATTCAAAAAAAAATTAAAAAAAAAACTTAGAAAATAAAAGGGGGGTTTCAAATGTTAGATCAGAGCGTGGTTATGATTCTAGGTAGGTAGTAGGTATTATTTCTGCCTTATTTTTTTTCTTTTGAACTTGAGAAATTATAGAATCTGGGGACTTACATTTAATTCCTTAAATGAAACTTAGTGTGGCTACAGACATGTCAGCTGGTGTTAGGACTTGCAAATTATTTCAAATTATTTTTAATTGGAATCCAATTGTTGCAAGAAAACTTAATGGTAGTGTAACGAATTAATAGAAAGAATAACCAGAAAAATAGCACATTTTATAAAATGAATAAGGGGTTGATGAAGTTTAAAATAATTTAATATGTGTTAGTATTTAAGTGATTATTTTGTGATGTTGAGTGTGAGATGAATTTTGAAAAGGGGTTATAAGAATATGATTGATTTTTTACTTCCATATTCCTTAAGGAATGGAAGTATGGTGATGGCAAAAAAAATCGTGTTCGAGATTATTGCAGATTCTGATTCTACTACACTCAAAACATGAAAAAAAGTCGTTTTCCGAAAAGTGTCTGTGTGTCTATGTGTCTGTGTGTCTGTAGATTTTTTTTCTATGGCAAACGATAACTGCCGCAAATTCAAACAGAATCAAACAATTTTTTGCATACAGCTCTGATTTGCAGAGTACTCGCGACCTATTGTTTTTGGTGAAGATCGGTTGAGGGAAAGGGGTAGTTTACCTGCAACGGTTTTTTTTTTAGCAAGGGTAATTTTGTTTGTTTGGCAAACGATAACAGCCGCAAATTCAAACAGAATCAAATAATGTTTCGCATATAGCCCTGAATTGTAGAGTTCTCAAGATCTGTTGATTTTGGTGAAGATCGGTTAAGGGAAAGGGGTAGTTTACCTGTAACGTTTTATGTTTTAACAAGGGTATTTCCTATGGCAAACGATAACAGCCGCAAATTCAAACAGAATCAAAAGATTATTTGCATACAGCCCTAAATTATAGAGTTCTCAAGACCTATTGTTTTTGGTGAAGATCGGTTGAGGGAAAGGGGTAGTTTACCTGCAACGTTTTTTTAACAAGGGTATTTTCTATGGCAAACGATAACAGCCGCAAATTCAAACAGAATCAAATAATGTTTTGCATACAGCCCTGATTTGTAGAGTACTCAAGACCTATTGTTTTTGGTGAAGATCGGTTAAGGGAAAGGGGTAGTTTACCTGCAACGTTTTTTTATTTCCATATTCCTTAAGGAATGGAAGTATGGTGATGGCAAAAAAAATCGTGTTCGAGATTATTGCAGATCTGATTGTACTACACTCAAAACATGAAAAAAAGTCGTTTTTCGAAAAGTGTCTGTGTGTGTGTCTGTGTGTCTGTGTGTCTGTCTGTCTGTGTGTAGATTTTTTTCTATGGCAAACGATAACTGCCGCAAATTCAAACAGAATCAAATAATTTTTTGCATACAGCCCTGATTTGTAGAGTACTCACGACCTATTGTTTTTGGTGAAGATCGGTTGAGGGAAAGGGGTAGTTTACCTGCAACGTTTTTTTAACAAGGGTATTTTCTATGGCAAACGATAACAGCCGCAAATTCAAACAGAATCAAATAATGTTTTGCATACAGCCCTGATTTGTAGAGTACTCAAGACTTATTGTTTTTGGTGAAGATCGGTTAAGGGAAAGGAGTAGTTTACCTGTAACGTTTTATGTTTTAACAAGGGTATTTCCTATGGCAAACGATAACAGCCGCAAATTCAAACAGAATCAAAAGATTATTTGCATACAGCCCTAAATTGTAGAGTTCTCAAGACCTGTTGTTTTTGGTGAAGATCGGTTGAGGGAAAGGGGTAGTTTACCTGCAACGTTTTTTTAACAAGGGTATTTTCTATGGCAAACGATAACAGCCGCAAATTCAAACAGAATCAAATAATGTTTTGCATACAGCCCTGATTTGTAGAGTACTCAAGACCTGTTGTTTTTGGTGAAGATCGGTTAAGGGGAAGGGGTAGTTTACCTGCAACGTTTTTTTATCAAGCGTATTTTCTATGGCAAACGATAACAGCCGCAAATTCAAACAGAATCAAATAATGTTTTGCATACGTCCCTGAATTGTAGAGGTCTCAATGACTTTCGATTTTGGTTAAGATCGGTTAAGGGAAAGGGGTAGTTTACCTGCAACCTTTTACGTTTTAACATGAGTAAAGTACTTGAAAATTTATTTAAACTTTTTGAAACAATGGTAATTGTTAAAAATAAAATAATTTTGTTGCCAGGCAATAAAATTATAATTTTTTCATTTTAATGTAATATAATATTTTTCATTTAATACAGCAATAAAAAGGCAGGTAAGACACAGCCTGGCTGTTTGGCTGAAAATGATTTTAAATATAAATCTTAGAATATGGAAGTCATGTATGGTTCTCCATACCGATATTTTTTATGAATGTGTGCTGATTGATTTCACTTGTGCATACTCTGGAGCTCAAACAGATTCTGGACGTGATGAGGGCCGTCAGTACTTGTCGATTTTGATTGTGATTTGTCTCATGGATTAGACAACGTGTTTTATAGCATTCCCGTTATATAGTACTTGTTTATTGAGGGCGTTGCGTGGCGGTATCATGTATTTTGAATGCGGTTATGGTCCGACCAAATGTCATTGATGTGATAGTTTTATATTTTCGATTACATGCAATTTTATGTGTGCTTTGTGGATTGTATTTAGTGAGTTGGTTTTGGTTGTTTTGTGTCGTGTTCTCTTCTGGGCATTTTGCATGGCTGTTTCTCTGCTTTTATGACACCCATCTCGTCGCATCGCTAGAGCACTCTGGAGCGGCTCAAAGGAAGAAGAGTACTTGAGTTTTTTCCGGATTCTTTGTCATTATGTTTTGTAGGTAAAGTTTGTGTTAGGTGTTTCATTGGGATTTACGTTTTATTGTTGTGTTTGAGTATTATGCAACTCTGGCGACGGTGTGTTACCAGGAATTGCCACACCCCATTTCAGGGATTCTCCAGAAACTTGCGGTGTTGGATGGAGTAGATGAGGACAGGTTGTTGGTCTTCTTGGACCTGGTCCTGCAGTTGGTAGATTTCCCGGGTGTGTCCGATGAGGAGGTCTTGTCCCTTATATACCCGTATTGCCGGGGTTCATTGGCCGGTCTGGTCACCAACACTCTGCGTCGGGGCTGCAGTGTTGACACTTTCCATGGGGAAGTGTTGGATTTCTTCATACCCCATCGGCGACGTTTCCAGCTTAAGTTAGATTTATTCTATCGCCCACAGGCCAACGGAGAGGCATTGGGGGACTTCGTGCATGATATACGGAAAGCTGCCCGCATATTAAGGTTGGGGTTGCCCGAGACGGAAGTAATACAAGTAATACGAGAAGGTCTGAATCCCCAAGAGAGATCCCGGCTAGTTTTCGCAGATCCTCCACGTTGTTTTGCGGACCTGGACCGGTGGTGTGCGCATGCTAGGAGAGTCCAGGAGAATGATGAGTCCCGGGAAAGAGCTGCTAGAGATGTCCAATACTCCAGTGGTTCCTTAGGAAGAGCTAAAAAGGACAAACATGGCGGTTGGAGGAGAAGACAAGAGACTGTCAGAAAAACTGAATATTCCGGAAGTAATGGAGGCTACAGAGGGGTGGCAAATGAGAAGACGGTAACAACAGTTACAGCTGAGAGAAGAAATAAGTATGAAATTAACCGGGGAAGAAGTAGTTATGTTAGTAAACAGACATCGGCAAGTAGGGAGCCTGTAGTTAGGCGTTATTCTTATTTGGAGAAAAGTGAGACTTTAAAGGTTCCAGAGGAATTACCAGTGTCTAATAGAGTAGTGAATGAAGAAGGTGAAGCAGAAGAAGAAAAGCGGAATAACTTCTGTGGATCAATACAAGAGCATAAGAACGCATCAGTTAATACGGAATTACAGGACTCAGAGAGGACGTCATGGTTGAATCCAGATGCAGCAGAATTTGTTCCGGTATTGTTCGTGAGGGATCCAGATCCTGTGACATCATCATCGTCTACGCAGGGATATGAGAACTTACTTGATGGTGTAGCTTTGCCATCACCAGTAGAAATTAATTTAGTCATTGCACATGAACCTGAACAGTTGGATTCTAGGGTGGAAAATGATGAGGACGTTGTAGTTGCTGAGAGTGGTGAAGGAGAGGAATCGAAGGAAGAGTCAGAAGAGCGGTCTGCGGATGCTGCACAGGGAAGTATAGTTATAGGTGTTAGTCAGACTGAAGAGTCTGAGTTTGCAGATGGGCACGGGGATGTCCAGGCTGCAAGTGTTTCTGAGGTTGTGGATGGACAAGGGGATGTCCATGCCGCAAGTGTGGTAGAAGTAGATGAGGTAGAAGTTGAGAAATTTGGTGGCAGCGTTGTGGAGTGTGTGAGTGAGAATGATGTAGTGTGTGAAGATGTGCAGACGCCTTCTGTAAGTAGTGTTGAAGATTCCGAAGAGCGGAAAGAAGTTTCAGGTGGACCAGGTGAACAACTAGAGGAGGACGAGGATGTGCAGTGTTCGGATGGTAGTAGTGGACGTGATGGCGATGATGTTGATGATGATGAAAATGTTGGGGAAAATGAGATCGGAGAAGAGGTTAGTGAAGAAGTTTGTGAAGGAGCTGGGGAAGATGCGGTTGAAGATGGATCAGACGAGCAACTGGAAGGTGGTAAGGATGTGCAGTGTCATGATGTTGAATTGGATTATGTGGACGAAGAAGAGAAGAAAGAAGTAGAAAAGGAACAAATTGTAGCAGAGGAGTTAGACGACGAGGATAATCCAAAGCGAAGTGAAAGTAGTGAGGTAAGTTGCCTTGATTCTGATTCAGAAGAAACGAAGCAGTGCAGCTCAACACGAAATAATCTCTCAGAGAGTTGTGTCCGAAAGGAACGAGTACCGAAAGTCCGTCACAGAAAGGTGAGAAGAAGCGGTTAATGGGTAGCGGGTAGATGTTCCCCACAGTCCCAGTGGTGTTCATCTATTTCAGGGTTGCGTCCCTGCCCACGCGAGCCTTGGTTTCCTCCATTCATCCTTATTTCCGGAGGGAGCCATGCCCTTACCCTTACTCCTAGCTATTGAGCCTTTAATGATCCTTACCCCATTTCATCTTCCTGATTTTATCTATCAATAAGGAGTTAGAGAACCTTGCCAAGAGTAGTCCTGGAGATTGTCAGTTTCCCCTGTTCTGGAAAGTTATCATGGCGAAGGTTGGAGAGTTGGAGAGTGCCCGTAGATTGTCGAGGTCGTCAGTTTTCCCTGTTCTAAAAATAAGATGGAGAAGTTATGTGCTGTTGTTTCCTGGTTCATAGAGGTTGAATTTAGTTGTCGATCATTGTAGGGTCGGGTCCATGCCGCATTCCTCGTTTGATTTCTCTGGTGTGTTAGTTTTGGATTAAGTGTGGTTTGTTTAGACGGTGGAAAAGTAAACCCCCCCTCTTGTTAGTTATGCTGTATTTGAAAAAGTTAAGAAATAGGATTGATGTTCGCGTGCCCTCTGCACGGTCTTCTCTGCCTTGTGAATCGGGTCCGCCCACCCTAGTGTGGGGAGGTGGGCCAGTCATGTGTCAAGGATGGAGGATGCCTTGTTTGCTTCACATGGCTGGTCGGTCCACGACGGTGGACGGTTCTCGAAGGGTACTCGCATATCAAGGTTTGTAACACCTTGTTAGCCTTCGGGCGTGAATATGTGAGTGCCAGGAGAGTTAGGTGGTGGTCACCGGAGATGGTGACGTGTTGGGGCGGTCCTGAGAGTTGGCATGGAGGAGAGGACTCGCGTGGGGGATGGTCGCAGTGTGGTAGAGATTTTCAGTCCTGGGAAGGAAGGAATAGTGTTAGTGGTCCTGGGTCTCAGTTGTTGAGTTTGGGAGGCCTTGGTGGTCGGTACTCAGAGGCCTGCGATTCTTCTCTTTCTCCTGTTCTTTTCTGTCTCTTATATCTGCATGCAGACCAGGGCCCGGCGAGCATGCAGGACTCACACTTACATCTTCTCTTTCAGACACACATTCACTGACTCACACCTCTTCCTTCTGCTTTTCGTTTTCCTGTGTTACTGAACCCACCAAGAGCGATTTAGAATCTGAGATTTCCCAGGTTTCCCGCAGCCGTCGTGCTTGAGGACTGGTTTGTTTTGGGTCAACCATGTTGCCCTTTTGGGGTGAGGGTGTGCCGTACTGGGTTCGGCAGCGTATTATAAGTATTTTAAAACGAGCGGCGGTGACGTCATGCACTGCCATACGGTTGTTGTTGTCGTCCGTTTATACACACAGATGTAGTGCAACTACGCAATTCGGTTGGCGCGTCCAGCTGTTTCTGTACATTCCTGCATCCAGAGTTTACCTGGGTAGACCGACACATTGAATCGGTCTCATTTCTGTTCGATCCTCCAACCTGGTCATCTGCTCTCGACTGGCGGTAACCTTCTGTTCTGGACTTCCTCGGCTATCGCTATGGTTGGCTAAATAAAGTATAGCTCCAGGTATGTACAAGTTAGCGGGTTCTGAAAATATTCTAACCCCAAATATATTTTTGTGTTTCAGCGTCTATTATAATCTATACTTGTGTGTGTGTGTGTGTGTGTGTGTGTGTGTGTGTGTGTGTGTGTGTGTGTGTGTGTGTGTGTGTAGAGCAGTTTTCAATGTGTGCGTTAACGCAATTACAAAATTAAATTAATATGAATGTAAATGTTGTGGGCCAAATTGACTTCAATAAAGCAAATGCTAATGCATCTTGCACTCAGCTGTGTTTGGTGTTATTAACAATTATGAAATACGCAGTAATTAATTGTTATATTTCAACGAAATACTTAAAAGGTAGTTGGTACATGAGTGAGATAAGTCACAGCTGGGGAGCTTAATACTGATTAAAATGAATTAGTGGCGATGTGTGTGTGCGCTGTTGATGTTTAAAGTTGGTGTTGGAGTTTAATGTGGACGGCCTATGTGGCGTATTTTTTCTTATGACACCCTCTACAACCTATTACATGTCACAGGTGCTCGAACAAAGGCGAGATGGGTGTCGGGTGTGACGAACATCTGTCCACCCTACTGGCAGAGACGATCTTCTAGCCACGATTGCCGTCAGTCGAGAACAACTGTTTGGAAACTCCTCCAACGCTAAGCTGCCCCCAGGACTTGTGACACGACCGTTACATTACTGATCAGCGCCAATATTGACTAAGTGCACCGGACAATCCAGGTGGGAACATTCTAATTATCTATTTCTCTCTCCACAACATGGTGAATGCACAGAAGCCGCCAGAAGCTCACTCGTGAAGTTCTGACCGTTATACTCTAGCACAAACTCTCATGTTCAATTATGTTATTGCATGTGTGAACATTACAGCAGTACACCTAATGAAATATCTTATAACTGTTTATAATGTGTAAGAAATTACACACATACACACATATCCGTAGTTTGGTGTAAGATCTAACTTTTCATCTAATTAAGACCATTAGGGAGTTAATTATCTTGTGCTATTATGTCATCTGGTCATGGCTGAGTTTTAATCACGTAACGGGGGCTGTCTGATGCTTTAGATGAGAATCTATTTTTCTTTCTCACATATACTTAGCGCTTTAATGATTAAAGTCAGGGTCGTTTAGCAGGTTGAGTCTTGGGGCGGTCACTTACATTCTCTGGTGTTAACTACCAAGGCAAATCTATGCTTAGGAGCTGTGATTGTCAGATTACGCTGTCATTTATATTTGTACATATATATTCATATTATGGTGCATTCATTTACGGTAGTTGGAATGGGTTTATGAGGAATTTAGTACTGATATGAGGGGTGTTGTGTCATTCATGTTGTGTATGTGTTTGTGTGTGTAATTTTACTATATTTTGCTGGGGGAACATGTAATGAATTTAAAAAAGAAGAAAAAACCATAAATGTGCTTACTAAGACAAAAAGGCTAGCCTATTTGAAACTATACAACACTTATGGATTAATGAATTGCTTTTATGAATGAGATTATTGCTGCCATTGACTCATACATAATCAGGCAGAAATTTTGCAATTATGTTAATATCAAATTCACTTATTTTTTGACATTATGAATATTAATTGATATACATATATATATATATATATATATATATATAATCCTGCCATTAATTGTGTGCCTACACAATCGAGAACTTGTCATTTTATGTAACATCTTGCAGGTTTAATAAAGCATACGCTTGTTGGTTAAAAGACTTTTTCATTTGCAAGTCCTGTCATTCACCTGGGGGGACATGTCTGTAATTGTAATTGGGCCTTGTACACTTTTGCTTCCTCTAGGTTTTCCACCTAGTTCTAAATATGATGTCTCTCCCCTTTACAAAAAAAAACTTAATAAAAATAAAATAAAATAAAATAAAAATTCAAAAAAAAATTACAAAAAAAACTTAGAAAATAAAAGGGGGGTTTCATATTAGTTCGTAATGTGCGGTTTCTTTTTTTCAGACGATAACTATTTCTAGTAGTCTGTGGGCTTGACTTTCCTAATATATATATATATATATTTTGTAACAGCGCTAATTCTGCCTGTGTGTATGTACATGCAAAGCTTCAGGCGCTGAAAGTGAACTTTCCTGATGACCACACCACCACCACCATTACTTTCACTAGTCTTCTTTGTAGCGAATATTCTGACATTGTTTGGTTCCACCTCGTTTGATACAGACGTCTTCACTTCTAATAAATAATGTCGTTTATCACAAAATTCAACGCAGTTTCTGCTATTGAGTACAAACGGTGTGCAGAATTAACAGTGGACAAGCAGTATCCGATCGTTAACATGGTGCATGTGGATACGAGATATGGGAAGTCTGTGCTTGTAACGTTGGAAGATTGTGAGCGCCGCTATCGTGTATATCTACCTAAGAGGTATGCTGACGTCTTTACAGATGAAGAACTCCGTCATATAAATCCCAGCGACCTACATCTCGTGTTTCGAGGGATGAGGAACCAGACAGTGCATGTGGAAATAGTACCTCGTTAAGGTGACAAACTACTTTTAATAAACAATATTTATCACTGTGTGTGCATGTGTTTGAATGTAGTGCAGATTCTAATTTACAAAGTTTGATGAAAGGACATTAACTTATGAGGAAATTAATTTCTATTTTTAATTTATTTCACTATACGCCTCTGAACCTATATGTAATTATTTGTAAACTGCGTTACCTGTTGCAGCAAACGATAACACTAGAACGATTATATTATTATTATTCAGTGATATATACATACATACAATTTACTTATTAAACACTTCAAGGATTGTAACGTCTTACAATGACTATAGCATATTTACATCTGTTATCTGTTTTATTGGACCTACATGTACATGATTCAACCCAAACGTGTGCACGTTGTATGTATGTGTATGTGTGTGTGTGTGTGTGTGTGTGTGTGCGCGCGCGCGCGCGCGTTGCGTGTGTGTGTGATTACGTTGCGTATGCGTCTGTGTGTGCGCGCGTTGCGTGTGCATGTGTGTGTGTGTGTGTGTGTGTGTGTGTGTGTGTGTGTGTGTGTGTGTGTGTGTGTGTGTGTGTGTGTGTGTGTGTGTGTGTGTGTGTGTGTGTGTGTGTGTGTGTGTGTGTGTGTGTGTGTGTGTGTGTGTGTGTGATATTTAACATGATTTTAATGTTGTTGTATTGTTATGTTGCAGGTTGCTTCTCCTACAAGTACGACACAATTATATATAAACTTTCGAAAAAAATATCAATTTTATAATGTATTTATTTAATTATGACTTGTGAATTTTATATTGTGAATGTTAAAATATATTTAATCATTTAAACAAATTATGACTTTACTTTATTTCACTCTACACCTCTGAACATGTGTACAATTGATTTATTTTTGTGAACTGTTACATCAGAAGATTTGTATGAATTTCAACCACCGTTTTCATGTGTGTGTATAATTTTAATTTATTTCGCTATACACCACTGAACCTATGTGCGTGTGTAAACTGTACCCATTAAACAGAAGTATTGTACCAGATTGCTAAGCCGTTAACGTATGGATTTGTCATCTGTAACAGCACACAGGTAAGTAGTTCATTGACAACAACACACATACATAGTTAATATTTGCCAAATATATATATATATATTTCTAACAAGGATCAATCACACTGACTGCATTATAAAACTATTAATTAATTATTTAATACATTGAAAAAATGAAGACGGCGTTTTGACAACGAGAGAGAGAGAGAGAGAGAGCTAAAATTATTTACTCATCACACCGACTACTCAATGTACACGGTAAGAGAGAGAGACAGGAGAAAGGGTATGAAACCTTGCATAGTTGAAACGCGTGAGAGTGAGAGAGAGAGAGAGAGAGAGAGAGAGAGAGAGAGAGAGAGAGAGAGAGAGAGAGAGAGAGAGAGAGAGAGAGAGAGAGAGAGAGAGAGGACGTTACTATTTGTTGACACAGTTGAAACAAGTGAGAGTGAGAGAGAGAGAGAGAGAGAGAGAGAGGACGTTAATATTTGTCGAATAAATATAAACTTTCTAATTTCATATACATGCGTACGGTACTGACCACAGAGAGAGAGACATACACAACGTGTGAGAGAGAGAGAGAGAGAGAGAGAGAGAGAGAGAGAGAGAGAGAGAGAGAGAGAGAGAGAGAGAGAGAGAGAGAGAGAGAAGAGAGAGAGAGAGTATCAATTATGATCATATAGTTTGAATTTCCCACCACAGAAGAGAAAAAAATGTTGACAACCCTGCTCATATAAAATATCTATACACTATAATAATAATACAGAGGTTGGTACACCTGATCATATAGATTTAATATACATTATAACACACGACAAATTTGAACTCATGCAAAGGTTGGTACACCTGATCATATATTTTAATATACACTATAATGCATCGAGTTGGAACCACCCCCCACCCACCACCACCCACTGATATGAAATAAAAAAACCTCCCACCCAACACCACCCCTTGATATGCAAATCAGCTTTCTTAAAAAAATAAAAAAGTATATTCACGGATGCTGGTGGTCCATTGAACCTCATCCCACCCCCTTGATATGCAAATCAATTTAAATAAAAAAATAAAAAAACCAAATTAAAAAAATAAAAAAATTTATTCGCGGAAATTCGCGGATGCTGTGGTCCATCGGGATGCTGCGGGTCCAGCGGTGGCGGCGTCATCTCTTAGATCATGTTTTTTAGTGTTTTTTAAGAAAGGCGGCATTCCTTTGTGGGTTTGAACCCCCATTATCCCTCTACTGCTATGCAATACGAAAATAATAAACAGTTTTGAGGATTATTTCTGCAGTCTTTTTTGATAGAAAAACATTTCGTATTTGTATTCATTTCGTATTGTAAACATTTCGTAAACTGTATTTTTTTGCTGTTTAAGCATATTAACTTCTGAATTTTTATAACCGTTTACCGTAGCATAATTGTAGTTTTATTAAACGTCAAGTGTTACATTGTAGGCACGCTTGTAGGCTAATTACGAAACAGATGACAACAAAGTTAGTTTCATTGGTTTTATGAACTTGGATAATCGAAAAAAAAGGTTTCGCATCATTGTATCAGTTTTTAAAAGTAAGCTCAAGGGCACACGAAATATAATAACATAAAATATTTCATATAGAATATACAATTTTGTATTCATAATATAAAATATTTCTAACTTTACAGAGATTTAATATTTTCTCAATTCAAACAGATGTTTGGTAGATGTTTGCAATCCGTTACTGGTAACTTCACGGAAATAAGAATTCGGAGACATGAAGCTGTAACTGAGTGATGGCTCCTTAAGGCAGTATTGTTGTCGATATTTAGTTTCAGATCATTTGCATATTCGGCATTGCGGATTCACGGTAATATACATGGAACAACACTGTTTAGCGTTTAATGGATGGTTTATTTTAACCATCACTAAATGTTAGTACGTTCTACAGAGTGATTCAAAATTGCACGGCAATCTCTCGGGACCTGATTCTATAGCTGAAAATAAGAAAAAAATTTCATATAAACATAAGGCCGAAAACGGTTCGTTACCGAGTTACGGCTCTCGTCATTTTCTCTTGGGAGCAGAGATCAGGGCGAACTGGTTCGCGAGCCGTAACTCGGTAACGAACCGTTTTCGGACCTATGTTTATATGTACGTTTTTTCTTATTTTCAGCTATAGAATCAGGTTCCGAGAGATTGCCGTGCAATTTTGAATCACCCTATATATTGTCAAGACTGAGGTTTAATCGAAGTCTGGCGTGGTTCCACTTCAAAATGAATGAACTATTTTTGATATTTTAGTTTTTTTACATTGATATTTTAATACTTAGGACTTCAAAATTTTTAATTCTTCGGTAATCTCTTTTCGTAAATTTTATGTTTATACTAAAGCCTGTCTGTTTTTCCATTTTACAATCAGTGTTCAGGTTATGGAAAGCATGTACTCATGCATGTAGTGTTTGAAATATATTCGACTTGTATGGAAGTTTGAAGGGCTTATTGTTGTCTTAGAATAGTCCACTACACCTGCTAACGAAGAAACATTTTCATTCAAAAATATATTATTAAAAAAAAATAATACAATAAAATAGAATATACATTAAGTACTCAACTTCATCTCCCTAGCTTATATCATCCACTTAATTAAACATATAAATAAAAAGAATAAAACTACAGAAAAATAAACAGTGAATATAACAAAAAATTTAATGCGATACAAATGAATTAAAAGAAAAACAACAATGGACAGAGTCTTACGCGTAGGCCTATATGAAGACATTTTTAACAGCGACGTTTCAAACTGCTACACTTACCTACAACTGGTACATAATGACGTTACATATTGATACAACCACCGTATTAGTGTATTATATTACTTTATGTTTATTATTATGAATGTATTAAAGGATTGTAAGTACCGCGGATGCAACATTATGGACGTGACGTTTTTGACGCGGACGTTTTGTTATGGAGTCATTTTTGACTGCGACGATTTTCGCGGGTGTGACACCAGACCTGTTTTGTAGAAGTACCCTCTCACGAATACAGAACGTAACACAAAATATTACAATACTGAAATGGTGGAAGTAGGGTTGAGGTTATCTACTAATATTTCATTGTCTGTACTTATTTACGTTTGCTTCTGGCTCGTTTTTCAGTCTTTTAATTGTACGTCTAGTTGCCACACAGGAATACTTAATCCCAACAATATTCTTATTTTTAATCTCAACATTCTGTGACTTTAACCAATCACAATGCTTTTGTACGAAAAGTTTCGGGCTTCTTTATATATAGGAGTATGTCTGGTATCATAAGGGTTGTTTAAAAACTGAAGATTTGCGAATTAAGTATGTTACGTTCCACACAGTGTACAACTACAGATCAGAAAGCCATAAGGAGTGTATGCCAGATTTACTATAGTAACAACATCAGTAAATTACCATGATAATGACATTGTCGGTGAAATTCAACAGTCGGTAAATATGACACGACAGCGTTTACGGCAGTATCGCATAAACAGTTTCCCCTAATTTTTTAACTCATGTTAAATATATTTTGTTTTTGAAAAACTACACAGCTTATTCCTCAAACGGCTTTTCTTTCTCTCTCAAAGTTTCGCTAATAATACTTTGATAATAATTGGTTGGAGCCTTTTGACTGATATCAATAACAGAGCCCTAAAACACCGCTGATGAGAAGCCTGTCCTTATATGATATAAAATATTGACATCGTGAACGTAGGCTTACTGAACAATTATTTGTGCGGTGTTAAATGTTTTGAACTGAAAAAAAAACAAAATAGTGAGAAGCATAAATGTGTAATACATGAATAGCCAAGAAATTAGTTCACGGAAATGATTATTGGATACGTGCTCGCGGTAAAGCTATTCGCTTCCATTGTTATGACACGTGTCGCTTTTGAAAACTGCCACGCCAGTAATTAACAGAAATGAGTTTATGCAGTCATTAAACTAACTCACATTTTCCTTTAAAAGTTAAACCACACAGTTGAATTTTACGAGTTAATACGTTTAAAAAAATTTTGACGTTAAAACGTTTTTCTGGAAGTAATAGTGTATGAATTTTTATTCAATTACTGTAGTTTTAAGATGATTGTAAGAGAAAAATATTTTTATATTGTTACGATCTAAAAAACGTTATTAATCATAGCTATTAATAAAAAAATTTTCCAGTTACAAATAGCAGAAAGTTTTATGAAATGTATGTGCGTATTTTCACGTCAAGGAAAAAACAAAGCAAGTTTCAAGAAATTGTCTCCCTCGGGTATTTGGTTAATTGAATTAAAGATTTTGTTATTAACACTTAAATGAATTCACCTTTTTCAGTACTTAAAAGTAGATCAGATCAGGTAACATTTGGATCAGTGGGGATCACATACTTTAAGATCAACACAATGGGCGTTCCCTCTGCATTACTAAGGTTTGATAAAAAGGCTAGTTGAAAAATGACTGGCGAAATATTTGTGGCAGTGGGCAGTTGTACCGTCCGGATATCCCAGTAACAATTTGAATGATTTTAAGTGATGTTTTATAATGTTCTATAAAATAAATAATAGACTTACAAACCGTTTTCTGGCGAAGTGTTACGCTGTTACCGATCCTTGAAGTACACGTAGCGATTAGTAAGGGAACAGTTTGCAATGGAGTGTTTAATATCAACGATTATTATATCCATTATAATGATTATTATTTTTATAATATTACTAATAATCATAGTGGGACTATGTAAGAAATCATTATAACAAAGAGTTGATAATTTATGTCGAACGAGTTACATAAAAATAAACAAAGGGTCGCGATACATTAAATGCGCAATTCAAAAAAGAATATCAACTTCTCATTAGTTAAAAAAAATAGTTAAACATAGAACCCCAAAAGTGAAAGTTGAGTTAATAAATACAGAAACTGGAGTAAAATAAAAATAAAAATTGATCCCCTAAAGCAAAAGAGTTCTGTGATTATGCACTAACAAATAAAACAATTAGCCCTATTCGATTTTAGAAGATCTTAAACGCGCTTAAATGGAATGTCTGTTTGTCCACACTCGTGTTAAAACGTTATAAATTACTGAGAAATAACAACTTAATGTAAAAAATTGTTTTTGAATGTATTGTTTTCTATGCAGTACCTTGCCATAATCATAGTAAATAACAAATAATACGATACGTTTTTATATGCAGTCGAGTAGCATCTCTACACTAAAAAGAGTATCGAGTGTTACTTTTTTTACTAATTTAGAACTATTTGGTTTCTCAAACGTTAATAGCATCTAACGAGAATAAAACCGGGTACATCTCATTTGGAAGTCGTAAATATTACGCCTAAACTGCTTCGTTTCAGTTACAGTATTGAAATTAAACAGTAATATACAAGTTATAAGTTTGGTAAATGGTTTAGTCATTAGCCTTACCGTAGTAACGTTACTGCGATAAGAAATGTTACTAGCAGAGTTGGACGCATGTTACTACTCTCTCGGTACGTAACCCAAGCATTAATATTCACTACTAAATGCACGAGTGCACACAGCTAGGACTGTATAACATAAGCTCGGCTATTCGTAGCATTAATTTACAAACACATCTCCGGACGTTGCACCAGTGAATGCTGTTTGTCTGTACTCGGATATATATAATAATAACATTTCAAAAAACAATTGGAAGTAGAGTGTCTTATTTCAGACAATGAATTATTGGAGAAAATAACATTTTGTGAAAGATGAATTGTTTCATCTCAGTTTTGCATAGCTTTTACCATCCACCTATTTTTCATACACAACGCCATCAATTCTTCTTCTACCCTTTGGTAAAACACCCCTCATAACTCACATAGAAGTATACGTATGATGCTTGGGAGTAGTTATAATATTTTTTCCTTCTCTTAGCTGTCACAGTATTTGAGTTATGGCGGAGGGTGGCAAATCGTGTAACTGTATTTATGTAGCGTGAACGTTGAGTACGAACAACACCGGTGTTGTGTTCCCTCCGCGCGCAACTATTGTTTTGTTCTGTTTTGTTTTTGCTGACACAATGCAACTCACTGGAAGAAGGCCTAAGCAGCTAATTACAACTGTCCCTACTTGTAGTGTAGGACACAAAATAAGAAACTTTGAAGCTATTAGACCCGTCGTCTTGGTGCGTATGTTTCTCTGCCTCACACACAAACACACGCCCGTAAAGTTACATGTAAGCGAAAGCGCATGCGTATGGGAAGAAACGGAGCAAAAGAGAGATGAATGTTACTCTTTGTTGAAAAGTAAAAATATTTAAACATGGCACGTTGTACAGACTGTTTAGCAAACTGAGCACGCATAACGGGTTCGCCATGCGGACAACCGTAACTACATCTGCGCACTGCAAGTAACCGAAATGTTCTACTAACTGCCTACAAATTCTGACAAAAATGTTAAACGTCCGCAAAGAATATGAGGTTTTTTTACATATGATTTTGTTAGATTTCAATCTAATCGTGTCCGTTCTGGGCAGTACTGACCTTATGGAATTTAGAGATTTAAACATAGTATTCTCGTTTAAACATTCCGTTTGCTATATTGAGGTATATATTACAAAGTTATGTGAAAAGTATAATTATATTAAAAATTTTAATTATGAAAGTGAATAATAATTACGCTGAAAATTATTTTTTCGATTTGTATACAATTACTTAAAACAGGATTTGGTGGTAGTCGCGTCGCTGCTCCGAACGTCTAGGGAACGAAATTGAAATGATTCAGATGTTTGCACCCAATGTAACTGTAATATTCAATGTTGACATTGATATGTTACATTGTCAGAGTTCTATACACATTTTAATTTTAGTTGTTTTTTACTTAGAAAGATTATCGGGGGATTCTGAATGCCTGAGCTGTTGTAATAATCCAGGCACTGTAAATCGCGAATACATGAATGAAAGGAAGTGACGAATATCTAAAATTTCTGGCGTTATTAATCTTCATAAACAAAGTCAGTACGCCCAACCCTACGAGCGAGCGCGGAAATACGCAGACACACACAAACGCGCGCGCGCGCACACGCGCACACACATTCATGAGCACTTAAATGAAGAACGAATATTATACAATAATTACATCAAATGGAGTTATTTCTGTCTACACATTTTGCTACACAAATGAGTAAGGGATTTTCATAAGATGGGCACTACAGGTCCTCAAAATCATGCTGTGGGGTGCGACAGTACAGGTGGTCAGTAGCAAATTTGGCATACACTGGTAGAGCGCTTGTTAACGTCGTTCCGAAAGCCGTTTTCTTGTTTTTTTTTTTTTTTTTTAACTTTATTTCATCACAATATTAAAAATAGGTCTATAATATTTCAGCATCAGAATAGAATGATGAAACAAAATAGGGGCCTCCTAGAAACGACCGTGGTGGGGCTTCTCTCACGACCGTGGTGGCGCTTCTCTAGGACCGTTTGCTGCTTCACAAAAACAAATCAAATAAATTTCTTGATTTACAAAAAAGATTATTAAAATAAAAACATAAATCCCACAAGCTGCATTAACGAAGTACGCCTACAATATAATATAATACAATAATATAAAGAACTACAATATAATATAACAAAAATACAATTCCACAATATAACAAACTTTATATATATATTGTTTTATTGATAATTTAATTTTTTGTTCAACAGTCTTCAATATTTGTAAGTGAAAGCAACCATGTTTACAGAGATTGCAGGAATTCGCTTAGAGTATCCCCAAGAGTAACATATAGCATTAGCAAATTAAAGAAGCGTGGAGGACTACTACAATAAGACTGCTGATGGGCAGTTAATTTTGACCGCGGAACAATAACAGTGGCTTTTACGTAGATCATAGTCTTTATATTTAAATTTATATTTTATTATCACTTTTAATATAAAACAGCCTAAGAACTTTAAAACCATACAGACGCCTTAAGGAATAATTCCAAACTTTTGAAAAAGTGGCCAAGAGTATTTAAACTTACGTTTATCAGAAATAGTTATAATGATTGTCTTTTGTGATATAGTAACTGGCTTTAACAATTAATTTAATGTACGTACTTCCCCAACAACTAATTCCAAATAATTTATTTTAGATCCAGCCAACGCATGATAGATTGTGATCAGTAAGTTTTCAAGACAAAAATCTCTTAAAAAGTAGAATTTTCGCAAGAATGTACACAACTCTTTCTTCAGTTATAACATGACCTTTCAACTAGAGAGTATTATCTATTATTAAACCAAGCTATTTCATTTGTTGACTTTGTTCAATCACCAAGCACCTACAGTCAAATTATTTGTGACATGATGGTCCATGATAGAACAAAGAACATGAAGCTTGCTTCTCAAACTGAAAATTATATATTTTGTTTTTTTCACTTCAAACCATAAAATGTTTACTAAATGAATATTTTATTTTTAAAAAATCAAGCAGAATATAGTTCTGAAGCGAATCCAACGTGTTACCGGTATACAACAAGTCATCGCGAATGCAGTAACTTGCTCACAGAATCTATCCTCACATAGATGATTAGAATAAATTAAAAATAAAATTGATAAAACTGGATCCAAAACAGAGCCCTAAGGCACACCTATGCACTTCAGTGCATATACTGCTCCCAATACGAACAACCTGTCTCAGATTTAAAAGATAACTTCTAAGCCACTCATATGTAATTCCCATGAAGCCATAGGTTGTCTAAAAGAATAACATAACATGATCTACTGTATCAAAAGCTTTGGCTATATCAATGAATAAAACAGCACATCGGCTACCGTATATATTGCTGTATAGATGTCAGTCATAAAGTTGAGACGTAGTGCATCCTCTGTCGAGAGGCCGAATCTAAAGTAATTCTGATTCCTGGAGAAAAAATTATCGAATTTAAAAATAACATCGTTCTTAATTTAAACTTTTAAAAAAATTTAGAAAATGGTGACAACAAAGATATTGGTCAATAATTTGTTCGTTCTTTAGAATCATTACGTTAATACATTTGAATTAAAGTAGCCACTTTCATAGGCTCAGGAAACTCATCTGTGTTTCTTCTTGTGTATTTATTATTAAATTTATTAATTTATTATTAAATTATTTCCAGAAATTTGATTTAATATCAGTACTATTAATTTGTTACCAATAAAACTATTGATCACTTTCCATTGCAATCTAGTATTATACGTATATATATCTCATTGCAACGTTACGATTATTTCATAAATTCACACAAATACAGAACCATGTAGGCTACTCAATGCAACTATTATGTGTTGTACACCGGCCAGGTCGCAGGATTTTTGTTTCTCGTTGCGTCAAGTATATGTAGTTGCACAATAATTAAATAAATCTTAAAGAGGAGTGAGATGTTGTTGACATGAAATAATTCTTTAAAACCATTTAAAAATAATCATCCCAAGATTTATTCATTAATAGAAAAATATTACAATATTAAAAAATTCAAACATTAGATAGATCAAATATCCACTTTTATAAGTTTCACACATATTAGGCTGTTCATAACATCTAAAAACTAAACAATCATATACTCTTATTAACTAAACACACATGTTAAATAAGTCATCTAAATTCTTTCATTTTGTGTATGTCTGACTTTGATTCAATCTTCAAATGCTAATAGCAACTCATTTAAAAAGGAAACAAAAATAATATTAAACTTAAGCATAAAATTACTAGTTGCTATAGACAAAATAAACTAATTACATTTACTTTAAAACTATTATTTAACTCTATTGACACACCCAAATTTTTAACATATAACAAAAGATTTAGTAACTTTCAAAATTCTTATAAAATTAAATTATTGACTTTAACTATTATTTACATTTAAAATTTTTAAGTCTTACTGTTCATGTAAAATTGTCTTTCTGAAAGTTCTTTTCACAACAAAATTATAAATATTTAGTCATCACCTGCATACTGATGTCGTTACCGTTGTGTGTGTGTGTGTGTGTGCGTCCTGAATCCTGAGAATTTTATGATGATGATGATCATGCTGTGTTTTCTGTCTCTATGGGTTGTTGTTGCTCCTGAGTTCCTCCATAAGTCGTGTGTGTGGTAAAAGTTTGTTCAGTCGATCGGCAGACCAGCAGCGTGACGTCCTTTGGAAATAGCTTATCAAACGGACATAGTGTCCTCTTGTAGAGATTCCTTGAGTCTGAGAATGCCCAAAAATTGTTGGTCGTATTTATACTGGACTCAATCTGACATGTCCAGGATTGCTCTTGACATGTTAGAAATTGTAACTCATGCAAAGCGTCCTTTTAATTACGAATAACTTTTTTGTTCATTTTAGCGAATTCGTAAACACACTTGTAGCATGCGCGATATCATTGTTTGCATAATTTTTTCTGTTCACGTACATATAACACACATGTTAATTACTCTTTAATTACACCCGTAATTAACATTAATTACTTAGCGTCTTTAATAGTGCAAATTTCTGCAATATTTTTATATCACTGCATTCGTTAAAAATCCCTCAATGCAATGGTGTTTTTATAATTGGCGTAAGTCTTTGCTTACAGGTTTAACACAAGTAATTAGTTTATTATAATCCTGTTAAGACATGATTACAGACAAAACAATAAGTCGTTCGCATCACCCCATATTTTCATGTCGTATCGTGCTCACACACACAAACACACATACGCTGTAACTTACGCTACCACAGCAGGTGTTCCTCTCGACAGGTTAGATATTGTCAATTCCTGCACAAAATTGTATAAAACTGTTCCTTATTCTATTTATACTAATTACAATATAGAACAATATATATGTATTGTTGCAATATACTGTATGTATATATATATATATATATATATATAATACTAGCACAAGACTGAAATTTTGAATAGTAGTTCCTATCCTTCGTTTTAGCTTGTTTCTGTAGCGTATTTCGTAATTCTGTAATTTATTATTATTTGGGTGCTGTATCGTTAGCGAATATATTTTTTCCCTCTCTGTACACGAGAATAGAGAGTATCATTCATCCATGGCTTAATGCAAGATTTTGGAGTAACGTGAGTACGGAATAGCAGACACGTTTTAACATTTTATTTGTTGATTTGTTTTCGAAATGTTAATAAAGAATTAAATTTAAAAATACGAAAAATACGAAATAAGGTTTGAAAAGGCGTGTACAACAATAGACATGCCTATATAAGGTTCGAATAGCAAGCTAACCAGCGATTAACATAGAAATGTTTTAAGTTGCTGTGCTTAAACAAAAAACAAATTACTGAAATATAAATATCGTAAACCGAGTTGAATACACTGCGGGCTGATTAAACATTCGAAGGCTACCTTTTTTCTACTCGCTAAGAGGAACAACGTTAAAAACTATGAAAAAATTTGAACCATCTCTCAACCAGCAGACAACTAGCAATGTTTACAGGAAACGATTGCGTACTCGCAAGGTGGCTCTAACGTGCCGCAATTGAAATGTAATTAATTGGCCGAATTATTTAATTCGACTTACATGACTACATTTTGCCTGGCACATTTTAACAAAATTTCGACATTTCCTCGTTTCTTTATCTCTTTGGGGGACGCTGTGCCATTGATCAAATAATAGTAGCAAAAATTAATAATCTTACTTACCAAAAAGCTCGTCATGCTGAGTAAGGAGGGATTCCACCTGAGTTAAAAGCAAAACGATATATTCAGCTTTTACGATGACTGGTGTCCATAGTATTATTCGTTGTAATAATCCTACAAATGTCTGGTTTGTTGAAAAGAAATTTCAACAATTTCTTTGTTCTACAAAGGTTTGGTTTAAAGGTTTTCTTCAATTTCATGTTTGACTTTTCTCAAGCTATTAAATTTGGCAAATAAGTTGTTGTGATAACTGCAATTGACCACCTGTTGCTTTCTCTGAAACCTAGAATAATTTGAAACACAACCGTATAAAAATAAAAAATTTTTAAATTCTGTTTCAACATAGTGCAACTGTTCTCATATTCTCCGTAGCCTTCTACTGTTTTTAATAATGCAAGAATCTGTTCATAATAATGCAAAGAGACAGCCGCTTGACATCCGCCCGACACTCGTTGCTGTCTAATCACGTGTTAATGAACTATTGTAATGAAAGAAACAGAATACTCTCTCTCAAAAACATTCCGATCGTAAATCATCTCCAAGTCGTAAATATAATTCAACGTGGTGAATTCGTATGATTCTAATTCGACACGGTGATGCAGCGGCTGAGCGGTGCACCCACACGTTATAAAAGTAAATAAATCGTCACATTTTACTTTAAGTTTTTATTACAAAACAGAGTAGTAACAAACGAGTTCCAACTCGTAAATCTGAATGTTTCGTTGTAAGTTGTACGAGCCGACGGTCTGTGTGGGCTCTGCTTGGTGTACAGTCTATGTACAGTTTTCCATTATTATAAGAAAAACATCAACGTTTATGAGTGATACCGCTTTAAGTCGAGATCAGTTAAAGGGCGTGGTATAATGAAGAGCACTGTAACTCGCCTGAGACATTTCAACGTTTCTTATAAGTACCGTAAAAGTAGCGAGCATTAAACAAACAAGCTTTAGGTCTATCTCGTCCTGGTACTGTTTGGTCATTATCAGTAATATACAAAATATTATCCATTTCTTATGGAGTATGTAACTTTTAACATTTTCCCATGTCTGCATCATTAACAAATAACAAATATAATGGAATGGATGGCAAATTTCTTTTAGAAATCTTACCTGCTTTTTCTTTTCTGAGGAACGAAATAATTGGTATTGCCAATAAACAGAGAAAAAATATTTTTGTTTAAAAAATGGTAACGCTATATTTGCCAACTTTTCTTTTTACTTCCATGTTCCATAAGAAAATGGAAGTATGGTGATGGCTAAAAAAATCGTGTTCGAGATAAGGGCTGATTCTGATTGTACTACCCTCAAAACATGAAGAAAAGTCATTTTTCGGAATGTGTGTGTGTGTGTGTGTGTGTGTGTGTGTGTGTGTGTGTGTGTGTGTGTGTGTGTGTGTGTGTGTGTGTGTGTGTGTGTGTGTGTGTGTGTGTGTGTGTGTGTGTGTGTGTGTGTGTGTGTGTGTGTGTGTGTGTGTGTGTGTGTGTGTGTGTGTGTGTGTGTGTGTGTGTGTGTGTAGAATTTTTTCTATGGCAAACGATAACTGCCGCAAATTCAAACAGAATCAAATAATTTTTTGCAACGTCCCTGAATTGTAGAGGACTCAAGGCTTATTGATTTTGGTGAAGAACGGTTAAGGAAAAGGGGTAGTTTACCTGCAACGTTTTATGTTTTAACAAGAATAATTTCTTCTATGCCGAACGATAACTGCCATAAATTCAAACAGAATCAAATAATTTTTTCATATGTGCCCGAGTTGTAGAGGACTCAAGGCCTATTGATTTTGGTGAAGATCGGTTAAGGGGAAGGGGTAGTTTACCAGCAACGTTTTACGTTTTAACAGGAGTAAAGTAATTAATTTTGATAAAGTATCCCGAAAAGAAGGTCATAATAATCCACTGTAGAAAGGTAGATGAAATGTCTATAAATGAAAAGGGTAGTTGAAGAGGGAGGGGGTAATTTTTGTAGATGAAAATGATAGTTGAAGGGAGAGTAAATATTTTTTTTATATATGTACTACGTTATCGGCAAAAAAGAAATAGTTTCTATGAAAATATTTCATTTCAATTTGTCAAACAAAAAACTCGATTTAAAAGGTGAGGGATATTTTTTTAGAAACTATCGAACCAATTTCAAGTAAATAATTTTAAATATAAATCTTAGAACATGGAAGTCATGTATGGTTCTTCATGCCGATTTTTTTCTATGTCGAACGATAACTACCGCAAATTCAAACAGAATCAAATAATTTTTGCATATGTGCCTGAGTTTTAGAGGACTCAAGGCCTATTGATTTTGGTGAAGATCGGTTAAGGGGAAGGGGTAGTTTACATGCTACGTTTTATATTTTAATAAGAGTAAAGTACTTAATTTTGATAAATCAAGTATCCTGAAAAGAAGGTCATAATAATCCACTGTAGAAAGGTAGATGAAATATCTATAAATGAAAAGGGTCATTGAAGGAGTAGGGGGTAATTTTCTATAAATGAAAATGATAGTTGATGGGGGAGGGGATAATTTTTTATATCTGAAATACGTTATCGGCAACAAAGAAGTGGTTTGTTGTTAAAATTCCTTCCCGGGCTGTTTGGCCGTGGTCCAATGTTTTCTGCAAAACCAGACGTTTCGGCGGTGCTATCGACTGCCATCATCAGTGAAAATCGAATGCACTAACGTAAGATGGTATATGTTAGTAGTGACCACAGTACTCTGGTTAAGGCTGAAGAAAGAAGTAGTTTCTATGTAAATATATTTCGAAAATGATTTTAAATATAAATCTCAGAAGAGGGAAGTCATGTTTGATTCTACATACCGATATTTATTTTATGTTTTTGTATATTATATTTTGTAACTTTATAATCTATTACTTTATATTTATACACTACACTTTGTATTCCAACTATTAATACGTCTCACGTATACGACTCACGTGAGCGCTTTGGAGGCTCTCGGCTCATCTTCAGATAGAGATACACTACACATACCTTTACACTACAAAGTTGTAGCGATTTCGATCTGAATGTGAGCCGAAAGACTCGACAGCGCTCATTGCGTTTTTAATGCCATATATTAGTGGTTGCAACACAAAGTGTAGTGGATACATAATAGTCCGTTAAAGCGTGTTTATTCTGTACTTTATATTTGTACTGTATAATCACAACATATCAAACAATGATGAGTCATTGTTTTGTGTGTATAAGTGTGACCAGTAGGCTTGATGTTTGTGAATGGAGAAAGAAACAGCCGAGACCAGCGGAGAGCGAACGCAGTGCTGAATAACAAAATTATACGTGTTTATACAATCCCTGAAGCGTTTATCTTTTACTCACTTGTGTGCGGGGTACAAGTCATTAAATAAATTTAGTGTTCTTCGTGAGAACATGCAGTGCAGTACTTACTGATCGCATATACAGACTTTGCAGCCTGTAGTGTTAACGGATCGTCAACAAAGAATTAAAAGTAAATAAAACTAAAAAATGTGTAATGTTGTCAGGTATCATACCACAGGTAGTTCTATTATGACGTCACACCAGAGTCTGCACACTCCGATGCACACGTATTGGCATACAATAACAAAACTAAGTGTTTAGAATGAAACACACACATTGCATACCGGGATGCTACAGTAAATAAGTTACTTCTCGGAAATATACATACCCTACAACGTATGGTCAAGAATACATGGCCGTGTAAAGCAGTGTAACATGGAAGCATTCTATACAGCTGCGAACCAGAAACAGGATATATACGCAGTGGACAGTGACGTACGCTGAAAACGTCGTTGGAGTATCAGGAACGTCAAGATACCTTCATAACAAAGGTAGAGTAAAGTAAACTCATAACACAGAACACTGAAAATACCCCGAGACATTGAATTTGCATACACCTAGTATCAATATCATAAAACTTTTATTTACGTAAATAAATAAATGCAGAACACTTGTATATGTGCTGTTATATATAAACTGCATAGGCCTCACATGTTAGTATCTCCTAGGAATTCCATGATGGTACTGACGAATTCAGTAAATCGTTGCCTTACAAGAACTATCTTGGAGACCCTAATGCGTCTCTCAAAGCAACACTTGTTGACGGCACTTTCAGATGTAGCGAATTTTGTAAAAGGATAGTCGGATTCTCTAGCTTTTCTACATGTAGGACAAGCATACCGATTATGTAGAAAAAGTATGCAGAGTTTGGAGGTAAGATGACCGAGGTAGAAACTCTTTTAATTCGATAACATCGCACACACTCTCACGGCTTCACAACGCTCGCTTTGTAGTTCTAACCGTTGCTAAGGTATAGATACTAACGTGTTTTTGTTTCCTATTGTTCGAACAAATGTTCTGAGTACTCTATCGTCTTCGGCTCTGAATACGAGTGTCAATTATCAAGTCAATTGCCCCAGTAAGTTCTGGAGGCATGCAGACTATCCACATTTGGTAGTGTACACAGTTTTTTTAATCACAACATTTTAATGAAGAATAGAGCATTTCTTAATAATATACCATTCAGTAGTTCATTTGGAATCGATCATTTCTTAATAATATACCATTCAGTAGTACATTTGCTGAACAAAATAAGTTATCTATTGCAGCAATAAGTTAGATTATTGTGAAGAATAAGCAGGTTCAAGACGAAGATATGCCTACGTTTTTGTGAATATAAAGTTTTGATAATTAATACTATGTAATAATTTTTGGTAGTAATAATTAATTTATACTAAGAAAATAAACTTCCTCGGTGTCGGTGCTTTACAGTAACATTGGTTAGATTTCCATACACAGTTGTGACTAAGTTCAACGTTGCTTTTAACTAAGTGTGAGTAAATGTAACTAAATAATGTTTGTCACACAGATCTATCTTATCATACATTTACGAATTAAAATTGAAAAGGAAAATGTTAGTATTATTGTTCATAATGTAAACATCTCGACACAAGAGACGAATAAGACACCTTGTTGCTTAACAAACAATCTAAAATCATTTTCCAACAAAATTGTGTTATGTCAAAATAAATATATTAATAACAAGACTAGAGCACAACATTGCCAACTAGAATCATTATGTTTGGACTGTGAACGCGACACGCAAAATAATGTGGCCACTAAAAAAATAACAAGAAATTTAAAATAATTTTATTAAACAAAATTATTCAATAACTCAATATTGACGTCTTTTGCAGACAGACGTTAAACGGAGCACCATAAAGACTGAACTCAAAACTTAAAATATTTGTGTTATAATTTTTCATTTTTAGTACATTTTAATTAAGTGATAGTAAATTAACAAAGAAATTTCAGTCCTGTTTTGAGAAATACCATATTGATTAAAGTGCAAAATAAAGTGAGATTATTTATTATTAAAAATCCAATGAACCCTGCCAGTTTCTGACAACTATAATTACAACATACTCATACAGTGATTTCTTGACAACATACAGTATTGAGTAAACATATAGACCTACTACGTTTTCTGAACTTAAAGTATATTTTCTACTATTCCCAGTATTCCACCCGCTATGAATTTAATGTTAAATAATTTCACTTCAACAATATCAGTTATGGACAGCTAGTTTAAAGGAGACTGTAGATTCAGTAAACTGTAGATGAAAATATTTAACCTTAATGTTGTAATCAAAGCCAATACTTAATTAACTCTTTATTATTAATAATGAAGGGAGTGCTTGGTTTTGAAACCAACCACTGCAAAAACTGAAATACATCGTTTAGTCTACGTCACTTACTTCAGTTCCACGACTGAATTTTTATATCTACAGTAACGTATGCTCAAACAGTGTATGTACTGTATTATTAAGTGATAATTAATAATAATTGGTAGTATTAAAATTTAATAGTACTAAAACGTAGAAAAATAAGAAATGTTTTACTTTACAAACAGCGGTTACGAAAATTTAGAAGGAACTGTTATGCAGGTGTATGATCGACTGATACTATAGCAATCATTTCATTTTATCTTTGGTAGGCCTATGGTATGTTAGAATTGGGATTCAGTATCAGTGGACAATGATAGAAGAGTAATTTATTCTACATGGTGTTTAGCCTGTCGCGTGTAATTACAAAACAGGTTTTAACATTCGGGCAAATCACCTCTGACAAGAAGAGAAAGAAAATTCCCCTTCCTACAGAGACACGAGAATGTGTATTATGTGACCACTATTTACACACAATGCTTCTACGGACGGTATTTAAAGATCATTTTAGGGGTTGAATGAATAATGGATAAAAACACTAACGCGTGTTGGTCTCTGAACCGACTTGTGTACGTTCATTTATTAACATAAATGATTACACAGCATTCTGTGTTTTAATAATTCACTTTAAGAAATTGATATGTAGCCCTAAACAAGGGAGCATGCAGTGTTTGTCTGCTGGGTGCCTAGCGTGACCGTTGACAGACGCTCACCCACCATTGCACTACATGACTTTCTGCAACCAAGGTCACGCGTTATGGTCAATTAATAAATTGAACAGGCTGCATCGAACATGTGCTTGCTTGATATTCATGTACGTACCACACGAAATTATGGCACTAATCCGATGGTATGCGATAACTTTATTTAGTAGTGAAGAATTCAGACAAGAGAAAAATCTCTCCCCCCTCACACTCACACACGCGCGCGCGCGCGATTTTTTAATTATTTGGATCTTTATATACATATTTTATATTAATATTGTATATGTTGTCTCTTTATTTATTCCCTATTGTAATATAAAGTTTCCATGCAAATATTTGTTTATTTTAGTCAGTTATGTTTATTTAATTGAATTCTTATTCAACATCGTGAGCATCGTACACTGTAAGATAAAAAAATGCTAGGAGTGTCACTGACACAAATGGGCGGAGCATTTGATATTCGTAATAATTTATTTATCAATATTTTTACAATCAACGTCTTTGATCTGTTAGATAAATAGATTCATAATAATTTATTTTTCAATATTCTTACAATCAACAAAATATAATTATTTCACTACGACTCGGAACACAAAACTTTTTATGGGTAAAACGTAAAAGTTTTACCTTACAACCTGAACCGGTTTTCACTTTTAGAAAGCTTCTTCAGAGGTTGCCGCTGGTAGCACTGTTCGTCTTGTTGTTGGCGACGAAATCGATTTTCGAAAGATCGATGTTGTGTGTGTTGGGTGTGATATGTTCGAATAATGCGTGTGATTTGAATTGCGTCTGTTCATTTAGGATGTCGTTTTTATTTGTTTTTGTGTATTTGTATATTTCCAATTGTTCTAAAGTGTCTAGTTTTCGGCCTTTTGTGTGTACGTGTAGAATGTTCATGTTATTGTCAATGTTTTTGTATGTGTGGTTTGCTTCAATGAGGTGGTTTGCAAAGGTGGATTCTGTAGTGGAGTGGAGTGCCTTTGTGTGTTCACTGTATCTTTGTTTGAAGCTACGTCCTGTCTGCCCTATGTAGAACTTGTTGCAATCTGAGCAATTTAGTTTGTAAACACCAGGTAGATCGAATTTGTTTTGTGCTTTGTTTTATTAGTAGTTTTGTAAGCGATTCTGTATCCTGCATTTTTGAATTTGTGGGCTATTTTTTCAGTTTGTTTGTTGATGTATGTTAGTGTTATGAATGTGTTGTTTTCTGTCTTTGTCTGTTGTTTGTTTTGTGTTTTGTGTAGGAGTTTATTAACTATTGTTCTGTCGTACCGTATCCGTTGGATTCTGGTAGATATTTTATCGTGTTTAGTTCGTCTTTGTAGTCTTTTTCATCTAGGGGGATGTTGTTAAGTCTATGTATCATGGTTCTGAAGGCAGCTAGTTTGTGTTGTATTGGGTGATTGGAGGAGTTGTGTATTTGTGTGTCAGTTGTAGTCGGTATTCTGTATATACTGAATTTGTGCCTGTGTTCAAGTTTTGTGATGGAGAGGTCTAAGAAGTTTATGCTATTGTTGTGTTCGTATTCGGCAGTAAAGGTTACGTTTTTATGTATTTTGTTTATGGGCGTTAGTAATTGTTCACATTGTCTTTTGTTTCCCCTGTATAGTATTAGAATGTCATCGACGTATCTGTGCCAGCAGAATCCAACGGATACGACAGAACAATAGTAAATAAACTCCTACACAAAACACAAAACAAACAACAGACAAAGACAGAAAACACATTCATAACACTAACATGCATCAACAAACAAACTGAAAAAATAGCCCACAAATTCAAAAAAGCAAGATACAGAATCGCTTACAAAACTACTAACAAAACAGAACACACACTATCAAAACACACACACAAAGCATAAAACAAATTCGATCTACCTGGTGTTTACAAACTAAATTGCTCAGATTGCAACAAGTTAACATAGGCAAGACAGGACGTAGCTTCAAACAAAGATACAGTGAACACACAAAGGCACTCCACTCCACTACAGAATCCTCCTTTGCAAACCACCTCATTGAAGCAAACCACACATACAAAAACATCGACAATAACATGAACATTCTACACGTACACACAAAAGGCCGAAAACTAGACACTTTAGAACAATTGGAAATATACAAACACACAAAAATAAATAAAAACGACATCCTAAATGAACAGACGCAATTCAAATCACACGCATTATTCGAACATATCACACCCAACACACACAACATCGATCTTTCGAAAATCGATTTCGTCGCCAACAACAAGACGAACAGTGCTACCAGCGGCAACCTCTGAAGAAGCTTTCTAAAAGTGAAAACCGGTTCAGGTTGTAAGGTAAAACTTTTAAGTTTTTACCCATAAAAAGTTTTGTGTTCCGAGTCGTAGTGTAATAATTATATTTAGTTAATTAACGGACACGTCATGGACAACGAAATCCAAGAAAATATATAAGTTACACTTTTATGATACACACTTTTTATTGAATACACTACATTATAGAACAATATACATTAATTGTCATTAGACGTATTCCACAAGCTTTGCAACGCATCTCTACGATCAACCATTGATGGACTTCTATTAATTTTTAGCAGTCTATCAATATTAAACGCCGGTTTAAATTATAATCCTTCTAATGTTTTCACTCTTGAAAGAGCAACATACAGTATGTTAATCCAACCTGAATTTCACTGTCTCCTAAATTAACAATTGCCTTATCTAATGTTATCCCTTGTGGTCTATGTATACTAACAGCATATGCTAACATTAACGGAAATTGCTTGCGAGTACAAGAAATTTCATTTTTCTTGAATGATGCCACTACTGGTACAATAGGTATTGAATTCTCGTAAAGAAATGGTCCTGTATCTTAGAAAGATACAAGTAGGCTATACATATTGGCATGTGATTGTTATAATTTCGCATTCAACTGCCGGGTCATAAATAATATCAGTTACTGTCCCAAATTAACCGTTGGCTAGTCCTTTTGTGACCCAAAGATTTCTTCTAAGGATAACTCGAGCAACTTTACATAAACGTAATTAGGCAAATAATCCCTGAGCATCGTCAGATTTTGCTAGAGAGCTTCTGGGCAATTATGGATTGCATTGATTAGAGCTACGGGTTGTTTATTGTAATAACGATCCTCACATCTTTTAATTCTTCTTCAAAAGCAATTTTGTATTCACCTTCTAAATCTTTGAAAGTTCCTCCCCTTCTCTTTGAAGTATTTGTTCTTAGAGCTGAATGAATTGTTTGTCCAGCAATATTGTTAGCTGCCATACCAGTAGGAGCCATTAAAAGAGTTGCTTGCAGCCAAATAGAATTCTAGAGATCGTAAATTATCTTCAAATTCATTCTGAAGATTCCTATATCCTGTGTTGTTTTGATCATATAACACATGATTCATGTTATGTTCTGTAGGGCCTTCAACAGTTGCTGCAGCAACACTTTGTTGCTGTCTCATCCGTCTTTGATTTGTAGTTAAACGACCAACATTTGGACCTCTTCTCCGTCGAGACATACTACAAATAATAAGTATATATAAATTGATGAATAAGAATGTATAGAATATGCGTATAACAGGAAAATGTACTTAAATAAAAAGTACAAAATTGAATAAAAAGTATAAGAATAATAATTTTAATACAATTTGGAAAATTGAATAAAAAAGTATGGACTAAGAATAATAATTTAAATAGAAATTGTATTAAAATTTACCTGAACTGATTCGTTGCAATATGTAATGGAAAGTTCCAGTTGTATTAGCGACCACATAGATTCTCGTCTAAAAATTGACACTTGTTCAACACTTAAGTCCAATCCGTACATCTGGCTACACCATAGAACAATGCTCTACTACTGTTTGAATTAAACACGTGTGAGGCACGAATACAAAGTGTATACTTCAAAATCTTATCGAGCGACAGCCAGCGCGGGCGGCGGGAGCCGCACACGCACACGCACCGGCATTTGTGATACAGCACAATCTTATCTTATCGGGCGACAGCCAGCGCGAGTGTCGAAATCGGCCGGTGACCAGTGAGTCGCCTAGCGCCCCGTAAGTGCGAGTGAGACAGAGCGCCGTAGCTGGGCCACGATATCTCTATCTCTCTTCCTCTCACACGTTTAAGCTAAGATTTTTAAAAAATCGTAATATCTTTTGAACTAAATAACTTAGAGAAATAAAAATTACATGTATGCACTTTACAATACAATCCGGATAAGTATGAAAAATTTTATAACATTCGGTTTAGTAGTTTCGGAGGAGTTCGCGGTCTAAATTGTGCACCGAGTCATGGATAGAGGGCTATGCCTGATTTCGCTACCCTCATCAGGCTCCGCCCAATTAATATTGACGAATTGAACAAAAGAACTGAATGAAATTAACACCACATATATTAAAAGAAACATATACTGGCATGGTAAATGTATATTACTATAAAATAAAAATGTATATAATTGTGTATAAGGTTGTTCTTAGGCATGTGTATTACACATTACGTCTTTAGGTGTAGCCTACCTTTTACAACGCGCCTGTAAATATACAGAGCTACTGTCTGTAAAGTTTAAAGCGTTCGTTATTATCTGTGTCGTTGATTAGTTTTGTTTTATCTGCATCATTATGCAGTAAAACATTCCGAAAATTAAATCAAAATGTTATAGTATACACGGTAGGTACAATATTTTATAAGATTATTACAGATAACTTTGCAGTGCTCCCAAACATGTAAATTTTATAAACAATGCAAAGTTTATGTGCAAAGTCTTACAATTTTTAAGTCTGTTAAGTCATTTTCTGATGGGTACATATGTTACGCTATGTATGTAGGCCTACATAACAGATAATTTGCGGAGTCTCTGAAAATAATCTACTGGTAATGCAATTATTAAACACAGTAACTTTATTTTATAACTTTACCTTGAGTTTAGACTTTTAGAAGTACAACAAAACCCATTAACACAAATTTAGGCTGAAAAGTTTTTGTGTTGGACTCAGGTTACTAAATTGAATTAAGTTGATTCTTACGCGATGTACTAGAACAGAGGTATTTAACGCAAATTCTTTATAGGCAAACAATGACAACAATCGTGTCTGATGTCTCACAGGATTGTTCTCAAACAGCAAGAATGTAGCAGTGAAACAAACGCTAACGCTGATCCCATTTAATTTAAAACTGCCACTGTTGTAAAACTGCATGTGTACATAGATTATACATTTATTAAAATAAATAAGGTGATATATAAGTTACAATGAAATTTTATGATTTTAAGAATGGTGTAATTAAATTAATACTATAAATGTTATATTATTAATATGGAAGTAAGCCGTAGAATAGTAAAAGACTTATCCTACCATCTACTACTCTACTAACCTTCTACTGTACCTTACAACTCAGATGTTACTTACAAAATAGGTCCGTTTTTTTAAAGTGCGTATAATTTAAGATGGACAGCGCAATATAAAACTTCTTCATTCCAGCTTCATGAGGACCTTCACATGATAAGGCATAGAGCAATCTGAATGAAGCTTGAGTTTTTAATTCGGTGGAATTTCAGGATAAGGAAACACTGAATAGTTGAGGAAGGGGGTGAGACTCTGGGAAAAGTAGAACAAATTTATCAGCAGCCTACTGTCCAACAAATTGTCTGTCAACTAAAAAATTGGTGTTGATTACTTTAACGACCTTGGAAACAGATTCCTAGCAGGTGGGGATTTTAATGCGAAACATACGAGCTGGGGGTCAAGTCTGTCGCCACCTGGAAGAGGCAGAATAATGTATCAAGTAATGCAAGAACTCAGACTTGGTCACTTATCAACATACAAGCCAACCTACTGGCCTACCGATTCTCGTAAAATTTTAGCTACAATATATACAAAAATTATTTACAAGGAAAAACCTGCAAAACTGGCCAACAAAAGGATCGACTGGTATGTGTTCAGAGATATACTTTCTAACAAAATTAATCTGAAAATCAGCCTTAAATCACCAACAGACTTGAAAATGAAGTGGAATCCTTCGTATCACTAGTACAGGAAGCTGCGTGGGAAGCTACTCCATTATGTACAAAAAAACGAAAACATTCACTTGTCCTCTCATGATTAGGGAAAAGATTGGAGAAAAAAGACGTCTCACAAATGTTTGGATGGCATCAAGACATCCACAGGACAAAACCTTATACAACAGAGCAGCGAGGCACCTTAAAGAAATATTACGGAAACTGAAGAATGACTCATTTGAAGAATATCTGTTAAACTTAACTCCATCAGTAGATACAGACTATGCTCTGTGGAAAGCTATAAAAGGGCTAAAAAATCCGCGTACGCAAATTCCACCCATAAAAAATCCTGACGGAACTTGGGCAAAAAAGATGGGGAAAAGGCTGAAACATTTGCCAAACACCTGATTATTTAAACTATTCCCATCTACTGATACAAACAATGACGAAGAAAACGAATTTCTTGCCACACAGCAACAACAAAATAATAACCATGTGGATCAGTTTGGGTTTAGAAGACACCATTCTACGATCGAACACGTACATCGAATAGTAAACGCAATAATGAAAACACTTGAGGAAAAAAGCTATTGTTCATCGCATCGGTGTTCCTTGATGTCAGCCAAGTATTCGATAAAGTTTGGCATCAAGGATTACTCTATAAACGCAGAAAGCTTATCTGAATCCATGCTCACCATAATAAAGTCGTATTTAGAAGAAATACAATTTTGAGTATGCCACGAAAATGTATCTACCAGTTTGTTCCCAATACGAGCAGGAGTTCCTCAGGGAAGTGTTTTGGGTCCCACTCTGTATCTTATCTATACAGCAGATCTGCCAACTAGCAATAATATGATTACTGCAATCCTTGCTGTAAACAAAAGTCCGGTGGAAGCAACCATTTTACTACAGAATTCGCTGCATGCGATTGAAAAATGGGCAAAGAAGTGGAGAATACAATTAAATGAAACTAAGTCAGCACACATCACCTTCACAAAATGCCACGGGACAACATCAATTGTGAAACTAAATAACAAGGCTATCCCGGTAGCCGACTTTGTAAAATACTTGGGCATCCACCTAGACAAAAGATGACTTGGCGCAACCACATTTGGATAAAGAGAAAACAACTGAACACCAAATTTCGCAAGCATTATTGGCTCCTGGGCAGCAAATCAGTACTGTCAATGCGAAACAAGCTGTTGGTGTACAACTCTGTCTTCAAGCCTGTGTGGACATACTGCTTACAGCTTTGGGGAACTGCATCTAAATCTAAAATGCCTTGCATCCGCGAGGGTAGCCAAGCAAAAGGAAAAAAATAAATATATTATGGATAATGTTTGAATGGATGCATAATAAAATAGAAAATAATAAATTATTTGTATAAATGTTTATACTTACCTATTTTCGCACTGTTTGGTAGTCTATTTTTGTTTAGTATTTTGTAGTTAGTTTCCATGCATTAACTGAAGAACAATATTTTGAAAATATAGTGTATGCAGTTTAAAGAATAACTGAAGAATAGTTATGATTTCTAACGACTGAATACTGTGTGCTTGGATGAAGAGAATGGTGTGAAGAGTATTGACTGTAATATACACGACTGCTTGTCAATGTAGCAATTTTAACAGTATAATGCTTTAACAACTGTCATACGCGTATATATACCTACCGCGTACATATTTATCTAACATAAACATTTATTGGTCTTATGTTCTGTTTCGATTTGGCATGGAGTAAAAGGAATACATTTTTTTCTGGATTTTGTTTCTGTATGTAAGGAGAGTTTAGTCAGTAAGTGAATAACGATAAATATGTGACAGGTGTGAATAGGAGATAGGAAAATAAGGCAAAGAAAATAGAGATTAGAGGAAAAGAGGAGGAAGATTAAAGTAATAATAACTGTTTCAAAAGCATAACCGTTAGGAGAATTCAAGTATATAATGGAACTTATTTTATAATTTATAATCTAGTACAGAAGTGTGTTCGTATCTGTAGTAGAATTTTTGGTTCAAATATCACAGCTTCACAGCCGTGCGTAAGAGACGCTAAGGGGACTTAGCCCCGGCCGGGGACTTAGATTTGACAGGCGTCTAAATCTATGCAAGTGAGAGAGACTACTAAAAAAAGTAACTTCGTGCACTTATTGAAAATGTTGATATAAAATAATTTAATACGAAACTTTAATGTACTTAGTTAAATTTTACTTTATGCTACTTTAAATACAGACTTTTAAAAATATATATGCTTTTCACATAACATATATGATGGTATCTACCAAAATTATCATACATACAAAAAAAAACTGAATTTCAAATTTTTTGAAATAGGAACCAAATTCAGGCTTTGCCCAACCATAACATATTTACTTTGCATGGTCCCATAAGGCTCAGAAAAATGAAAACCGATTATCGAACCATACTTATCGAAAGTATTGTGGTCGAATGCACACCGCAGGCAAATATGGACAATAAAGCTTTATGTATCCGTATTTCAGATTTCTGTAGATGTTACCATGCCTGCTTTCATATTAGAAATGTTATATATGTAAAGGTGGATTTCCTCACAAATACTGTTGATATTGAAACATCTGATATCCTTATTATGATATCCTGAAGTAGATTACGCTTTAAGGCTCCTTAAAAGACATATTACTACCTACATTTTCCAGATCTTTCTTTCTTAAAAAATATCCTTAACGTCATTACAGAAGAGTTGGAACTTATGATTTAAGTCCAAACTGAATCAATTGGGCTGAAAGATGATCTACGTACGTGCACCATCTGTTTCTTAGTATACATTATATCCGATCGACAGTGGCATCCGGTACTCACACACTGAGGAATGTAGAAATAGTCGCTACTCTTTGTGGGAGGGGCAACAAAACGCGAGATCAATACTTTTTCGATTGTCTGTTTTTGTGAGTATAAGAGTTAAATCTTTTCTACCTGTGAGCCGTACATACCTGTGAGTTTATTTTAAAATTAAAGTTTTTTATTTTATAGCTACAAGTAACTGTGAAAACAGAGTATATAAAGTGTACACAGACTCTCAATTTCATCTACCGTCTGGTATTGTTTGAACGCTGATAACCTGCTAATTAATGTAAGACACTTGACAACAGCATGCTTGCCTACAAAAAACGAACACTGAATATCTGCTCTGTAGGCCCTACTGTTGATTTATACGTAACTGTCGAATTAATGTTAAAACGTGATGTTTCTATACAATGACTGGTGTGCTGAATTTTCAGACTAGTGACGCATGGATATGGATGGAATGTACGGTACGAGGAGAAGGAGTTGGAGGAGGGATTGGTGGGAGGGGGAGAGAGAGAGAGAACTGTGAAAGTTTATGTTTGTCCAACATACTCTGCTCTATATCAAAGGTCGCCAAACACCCAAGCCAATGAGCTACTTACTCAACTTGAAAATAATCAAGGAGAATTCATGCTACTTTAGCGTCTCTGGTAATAATTACGGAAAAGTTGTTGAACACTTCAGTTAGGTCCGTCTTTTTTGTTAATCCCAAAATTGTATAGAGTATTAGGCTATACAGGTTACGAATATTATTTGAAGTTGGCAAGTTATCTGAAGGCATATTATGCAGTAGCGTAATATTTTTTGTCTCCTTTGCTTTATTAACTAAAAATCAATATTTTCAGACAGTAGTATGTAGTAGTTCAGTAAAGTGTAGTGTAATGTGAAGGTACAAAAGTAACAATAATAGAGGTAATGATGATAAAACTCCTTTGAAAAGATGCAAATTAATACCGAACATTAAAAATCTTCAGAGATATTTAGATACAGACCACGGAAGAAAGGTCTATGGGAACCACTCCCGCTATCACCAGGACTAGCGGCTCTGGTACTGCCCGATAAGTGGATGCTACTCTGAGGGACAGTAAGATTCTTCTCTGCACTGATTCCAGTCGTTTCCTGTATATCTTTATCGCATCGGCCCAGATTTTGTAACCATACAACAGGATGGATTCAGTGATCACCATCAATAATCGTCATTTCCTTGTAGCGGGGCCTCCTACATTGGCCATTAGCCTGCTAAGGTGTGTCGTGATGCGTACCATCTTATAAACTGCATACTTGATTAGCTCCCAGCTTTGAATCTCACCTCACTCCTAGGTATTTAACTGCCTTCTTTGTCAGTATAGCCTCAGCTTCCACTTGCACCTGTATGATTGTGGGGATCCGTCGACGGGTGGGCAATACTATTTCTGTCTTTCCGGTGGCTATATCTAGGCCGTGTTCTTCAAGCCAGGAGCTCGCTCTTCGCATTACCTGTTTCAGGCTTCTTTGTACATCCTCAGTGTTTTGTGCTACATTCACTGCCTTGATATCATCTGGGTAACATACCAGGAAGGTGTCTGGGAGCATCTCTATCCGTAACATTCCATCGTAGGGTACATTCCAGGGGTCAGGACCCAAAATTGAGCCCTACGCAGCCCCGTAGGTAATCTCGTTCCTACAAGGTCCATCTGTCGTATAATATATTAGTAGCCTGTCATTCAGGTGGCATTCCATCATCCGGAAAAGATACTGTGGGATCCGGAAGAAGTGTTCCAGAGCCCTAAGCATGTCACTCTAAATGACAGAATTAAAAGCGTTCTTAATAACTAGCTTTGCCAACAGGACTATCCTTCTTGAATAGTGATCTCCCTGTCGGGCCGTATGGAAAGTTCTGACAACCTCTTCCATTGCCCCAACAGTTGATCGGCCTTTCCGGAATCCGATTGTCTGTCGGGCAGGTCTCCTGCGCTTTGAGTGGCTGCTAACAAATAATGGTTCAACAACCTTTCCAGACACTTTCCAGCTGGAAAGTATCTAGCATATAGAAAGGTCTATACGCCGATAAGGTGCCCGGGTCACCCTTACCTTTGCTGACAAGTGCCAACCTCTGCACTTTCTATCGTTTGGGAAGATTCCATCTCGTAGGCAGCTGTTACACATATTAAGGAGTATCCGTGAGCAGGAAGGAGCAGTCATCTTCAACACTTCTGAAGGAACACTGCCCGGTCCGGCCCTGAGGATTGCGACTCTTCATCAAGCCTGTGGCCTCCTTCAGTTCTTCCTCACTAAAATAGCGGGACTTCATTTGCTGTAACGCGACACAATCCATGAGCCTTTACTGGGTTGGTCGGAAAGAGCCCGTCCATACGTGGTGCATCCATGGTTAGGCTGAGCACTGTGTCTCAAGCTTGCGCATGACGACTCTGTAACCCAGCCCCCAAGGAGTCATTATTCACTTCAGCCTTTAGTTCCTCTCACTTTCCCCACTTTCGACATTTGGTGCTGATAATAGCCTTTTTAAGGTCTTGTATTTCTGCTTTATATTCTGCTGTTTCTTGTTCTGCTCTGTTGCCATTATTTTTCCTCCTGCTGGTAACAGTCCGCCTAAGTAAAAGACACCTACTCCTCAGGGTAGTGATCTCCTCAGTACACCAGTAAAACGCCTTTCTTCTCCGAGATTACTTTCTCCGCCGAGGCACTGAAAAGTCGTAGGCCTGGGGTATCAGCTTCATTGTAGTCTCGACTACAGGCACTACGGGATTGGACCTCTTCAGCACATAGTCATCTCCCCTCTTTATTTCTGATACAAAGGTTTCTAAGATGAGTTTGCTAACATTTCACTTAGGTCTTTTCCGGGACTTTTTACCACTATGCCTTAAATTATAATAATTTTTTTTTACGAGGGAGTTGTTGAAAACTAATATTCGCCGCAGGAGGGTCCGCACTCCTACGGTGTGTGGGACTCGCACCTACCAAAACCACAAACCCCCAGCATGGATCCACCTCGGGACTCACTCAGCTTTCGCAATAATAATAATAATAACAACAATATTTCGCCTAATAATACCCAGACTAAATTTTGTCAAATTGTCAGTCAATATGTTTCGACAATTTGTAAAAATACGCTCAACTGACAATATAGTATTCTGTAAATTGTATCAACAAACAATAATAAGCAAATTGGTAAAAGTTTTATGTAGACAGATCATTTACAGACTCTAAGGCTGTGTTTGTAGTTTGTTACAGCAACTAGAAGGGGCAAGATTTCACCGGAACCTTGCTGCGGTATTGCTGAGATGACTGGGTAATTACTAATGATAATGTGATGTATTTATAATATACACACACTTGCCTACTAATGGTACCTATAATCTCAATCTTCTATTGTGGTGCATTCATTGTACATAACCTAAAGGTACCATGCATATGATTTATAATAAAGTTTTAATTACTCACATTCGATCGATTTCGGTCATAGACCATCGTCAGGACATATACACTGTGCACTCGCGGTCACTATATTGTAAAATAGTTACTATTTAAAAAAAAAGAATTCGTTTTTACGATTAAAAATCAGTACCTGACGATGGTCTATGACAGAAATCTATCGAATGTGAGTAATTAAAACTTTATTATAAATCATATGCATGGTACCTTTAGGTTATGAACAATGAATACACCACAATAGAAGATTGGGTAATTTCGTTCAAGAATCGGATATTCCCAGGTTACACCAAGAAGCGTCTTCCAGCAGCAGGCGCGAAGTGTCAAAACAGTTGTCGACAGGTTTTTGCGCAACTATAAAAACTCGTCATAACGCTTGGTGGAGCTCTAATATATGGACAAGTTCCAATCAGCAAGAATTCTAGAACTGGTTCTGGGACAAAAGCATATTAACGTTGTCCACACATTGTAACAGGTGATGTCTGATAGCTCAGCAGGGTTATCTTATTTGATTTCTTGCAAGACATTTTCATATTAGAAAGCATCTTTATGTACGATATATTTTTATTTTCATCTGATACGTAAGCAATAGAAACATAACGTTTGACAGCATAATGTAGAAGTATGCGTCATTGCGAATACAGAAATCGATATGCCATGTACAGTGAACTGTACGTGTATGCCTATAGAAACCTCTTAGCCACAGTATGTTATTGGTATTCACATAATACCGCCTCGGTCAAAAGGATGACAGTCGGAAGCCTTTGATGTAATAACGTGTTCTTAAATCTGTGGTCCTGTCCTGGCACTGTCTCTGTGCACCAATCAGATTGTTCCGTTAGTAAAATGACTATCTTTTTTAATCCACGTGGACTAGGTGTTGCCACATTTAGTATTCATCAGCTTATAGCCTTCAATGATCGTAGTCATTCTCCTGTCGGTGTAGCTGTTGTTTTATGACGTGTAGAAACATCAACAATGTAACTACACTGATGCGAGATAAAAAATTAATTACAATCGATAACAGTTGCTTTCATAGCCTACGTTAACTGCTTGAATGAGGGAGTAGTGCATGTATAGGCAATCTTAAAGGATTCTTTGTGAAGCCAGTAATGTAATAACTTTTATATGTTTATTTAGACATATCTGTATTCATTCATATAGGTATATTGATCTGTACAGAAGAAACTGTTTTCTGCAGTTTAATGAAGCAGTTACGAACCAGCAGCGGTAGGCTTAGAATATGCGTTCGATAATATGCACCTGATACATCAACAAAGTCATACATAGTCAAGCGTAGTCAAACATTCTTACTTCACGAGATTAAACGTATCAGCTCACATTCAAATGATTCAAATTAATAAAGGTCCAAATCTAATATAAAAAAAAACTATTCACAGCTCTTCGAACTTCAATGTTCGCGAGATCTGAAAATAAAATGAGGAGGTGAGTGGGAGAGTTCGTCGACCTTTGCAAGAATAATTTGTAACCAATTAAGATTCACAGTGTTGCAAAACATCTGTGAGTTTATTCACGACGTTTTGTTTGTACTGAACAGAATGGAAGTCATTTTGAAAGTTGTAGAGAAGGATACCTTTACATACAGTTACTAATTCGTTTCAATTAACCATTGGAGATTTATTATTTGTTGTAGACGTATGGAAACAAATTAGTCACTGTGAAAACTGCAATGATTTATAAGTGTTGGGTGGAACCTCATTTCTGACAGCACTAAGAAGGCATTTGATTTCAGCTGCAGCTAATTTTACGAGAGCGGTTTATAAATTATTTATTGGTAAAGTCTAGCTGGAGAGCAATGTCTTATCTTTGATAACAAATATTTTTGTTGTTTCTAATTAGAATAATCTTCAACTGATAGACAACACTTCTGTGGATACAGTAAAACTGGTTCTTCATATTTAAAACGGTAACTATAACAGAAATTTTTTAAATGTCAGTCGCCTCAAAGCGGATAGATTTTATTTATTTATTTTTTTAATTAAATCAGGAATATTTCTAATCGACTCTATTTGTATGTAGTATTTCACACACATAGGCTTCATCGTGTACGCGTATTTTTTTCTAAATTGTAACTCTTAAGTTTCTTGCAGCTATGTCACATTACTACTACTACTACTACTACTACTACTACTACTACTACTACTACTACTACTACTACTACTACTAATAATAATAATAATAATAATAATAATAACAACAACAACAACAACAACAATAATAATAATAATAATAATAAAACAGTAACTTCGTCTGAATGTATGTAAATAATTTTATGTCTGTGTAAAATTTATATTTGTGATGTGTAATTTTTTATGATTGTATAATAATTTGTTATAATAAATTCCGATATTTTACTGAGCGAACTTGAATTTTTCTGACTGAATAAATTGCTGTAATCCAAGATCTCATAAAGATAAATGAACACGTCTGGAGTATTCAATGCCTACCGTATAACAGAGATGTTAAGCAATTCTGTTATTTGTTAATAAAATAGTGCATTTGTTAAAACTTAATTCAATAGTATATGTGCATTATTAGCACAATAATAATCATTATGAGTCTTTTAACACACAACATATGATGAAAACAACAATAGAACTTATCGTCATCGTCATTGAAATTAAAAATGAGGTTTACGGTCCAAAGTATAACAAAATAGTAGGCAATTTGTATTCAAATTATGCATTGTTTTTTTTTAGTAAAACGTGATTATAATGAATGGGTACATTTGATTTCATGATTCTGTGCCATTGTTAACTTATATTTAGAGTAGAACAAATACTACTACGTCAGAGGGCTGCGTTACTGGTCATTCCCAACTGCTCAGTTAACATACTAGTGAGTTCACGAGGAAAAGTAAATATTTTTGCACAAGTCGGAAACAAAGTTTTTATAAATGATAATTGTTTTGGAATACCCATAAACAGAGTGCCAATGAAAACGACATAATGTAATAATAACTGAAATTGGAGGATCTTAGTAATCTGATAGGAAGCAATCTGATGGGAATAGTTACGACCTCTAACGATTCCGAAGCATGTGTACGCGTTTGAATGAGGTAAGAAATTTTTAGTTTAATACTGCAGGACTATTGTTTTCTGTACTTAGAAATCGATGCCTTATAGAGCAGATAAGTGGCAATTCGGTTTGGAAACAATATAAATAATTAGCGTTCAGCATAATTTAAACATTTCGTGAAACCATAGTTTCTTGAATTTTACCCATTAAGCTGTTAGTACTGGTTCACTATGCTACTTTTTGTTCTGAATATTTGAAATGTTGGGACTATTAGACATGAAGTTTTGATTCCAGTCAATTTGGACGAGACAGCTTTGTAATGTAAAGCAAAAAATCTCAAGTGATACAAACTAAGTTGTCTGAATAGTTGTCAAAATTTGTAAATAAACAAGGTTAAATTTATTTACCTGAAACTAACTGACTAACTCGTAATAGATTATGATAAAGTCTTACCTCAAAACAGGACAACCAGTTTTTTGAAGGTAACATAATAGAAACATGTTACTTTAGAGATAGTTAATTTATAACTTGATTTAATTTAACGAGAGTTTAGTTTGTATTTTAAAGAAGGATAAAAACGGTCTGAAAAGGATATGGAAATAGGAATTACGACGTTCAGAGAGGACATAAGTTTGGACTAGGCCGTAGTGTTCATCTCTCTTGTATTGCTTCAATGAATTCTCGAGTTTACAAGACGTATAATGTTCTTGCAATTCGAGGGACATTAGAAAAACTAATTAAATAAATTTAATACGACTTGCAGAAAATTTGCTTATATTTGTGGTGAATGGTTAATTAAATTTTACAACCTTAGATCATAAAGGCAGTATATGCCTTTGGTAAACATAGCTGCTTACACGTGCGTCTGCTTACAGTACACTAAAATGGTTTGTGTACAAGGATGCGAATGAACAACGTGTATCGCAATAAAACCTGTTTCGCTTCGAGTGCTGTATAAACCAGCTCGTTAGAAATATTACCTTAAACACCAGACTACCATTGTATTTTATCCAAGTACCACGGATCATACAGTGACTTTAAATGAAGCACAGTTGAGCCGATGTAGAGAAACAAAAGTGCAAAATTAATTAACCTGCAGTAGGAAATAACTCTTACATGTAATTAGAATGGCTGAGCGTAGTGAGAACTGTTAGCCATATGAACGCAACATAAGTTGTAGTTATAGCATCACTTTACGTGAAATGAATAAATTGATGCTTCCTAGTTTCAGATTTAAACTTATTTTATAAGATAATGTAAATGTTATAGCAGAGGGAGTCACGTTGCTGTTTGTTTACACAGTCCTCCTCGTGTCCGATGTATGAACGCCACCAGCCGTGTACAGTAAGAACGCCGCAATTGTCTCCAAGATTTCTGAAAATTTAGGGATAATAGTAGCCCTATTCTAAAGTATTTGACTACAGGTCGAACAAATATTGTGCGAAAACCTATTTCGAAGATTAAAATTATTTTATAATACAAACTAAACTAAATTTGTTAGGCCCCTCAGCAGTGGCGGATTAGACGCCCTTGGGCCCCTAGGCCCGATTTGCTCTGACCCCCCCCCCCCCCAACAACCTCATGCACAACAAGGTTTTTACATTGACCTTTAAAATAGAAATTTGAAATGAAAACAAAAATAAAAAAATATTTTAAAAAATTACAACACCAGATTAAGTTTCAAGGAAATAGTTTACGTGTTAATTGAATAAAATTTGATCAGTATTATGAAATTATGTAAAAAAATCAATTATTTATTAATTTAAGCTATACAAATCTGAAACTTTCCTTTGAACCATAGTTTTTGTATTATATATAAAAAATAGCCTAATCATTACTAAATAAAAGATATTTTTATTGACATGTAAAGACAATTAATTAATAATTCATTATAAGATCAATAAGGAAATCAAAAGTACATAGCAATAGCTGAAGTTAATGTGCTAAAAACAGTTTTATTAAAAAATAATAATAAACTACAAATCAACTTTCCGTGCTTTCATTAAAGAAAAGTCCTTAATAATATCATCAAAGTTCATTTCTGACAATATTTCTGCATTTGCTGTGAAACTGGTTAAGCTTGAAAGTCTGGAATCTGTGGTTGAGTTACGAAGATAATTTTTTACTTGTTTCAAAATACTCAAAGATCTTTCACCAGATGTATTTGTTGACATCATACACAAAAAAATTCTCAAAGCTGTGTCAATGTTGGGGAAAAGAGTTGTCAACTGTTTTTCACGTATAAACTTCAAGAACTCAGCAGGCAAATGGTGATACTTTACATTTAAGTTAGGAGCCTCGATAAACACCTTAAAATGAACAAATTCTCCACCAAGATCTAAGGTAAGGTCAGCAGGATATTTCTGGGCCAAAACGGAAGCTTTTTCCCGAATTTCTTCATTTTCCAAGGTAAAAAGTTTGTATATGAAACCAAAAACTTCATTCTGATCGAAATAAATTTTCGATCTGTTTTTTAGCTCACTGGAAATGTTGTCGATTATGGGATAAAATTTATTTACAATCATGTCTTGTCTTCCGTCAAGTCTGCAGGTATCATTATCATTCTTTGATTCATCATGAAATGTTTTTCTCTTTCATGTCCTCTTTGAATCTAGATCGTAGTCAGCAGCCTCACTTTTGCACAATTCCATAGCCTTCATCTCGTAATAGTCAAATCGTTCTCGTAATCCTTGTACATATTCTGAAAGGGATTTGTATAGATTGCAAATAATTCCTAAGTCAGTACTAATGCTTTGCATAGTTTTACTTGCCGCATTAAAGCGCTCCAGAATATCATTCCATAATACAAGTAATATCGCTATTTCTATTCTTCCAAAAAAATGACATAATCCTTCTGCTGCAGCTCTGGATTCTGGCTTTTCTTGTGGGTTTTCAGAAATATCTTGAAGTGCTTTATAAAACTCCCAGTAATGAAGTAGTAAAGCTCTTGACGCATACCATTTGGCTGACCATCTGGTTATATTTAGTCTTTTGGGCAAGAGTTTTTTCTTGATGTTACTGTCTTTTATCATATTTTCAATTATTGCCCATCTTGAAGTTGATGCGCTGAAAAACACATATAACTCTTGCATAAACATAAATATTTTGGTTGCTTGAAGGCAGCAGGTAGCTGCGTGCGTGCCCACCAAATTCAGTGAGTGTGCTGAACATGGAATGAATTCTGCAAGAGGGTTGCGACTTTTAATTAGAGCTTGAAGTCCTGAATATTGCCCAGACATGTTTGCGGCGTTGTCGTACGATTGACCTCTCATATCAATAGAAATGTCTAGTGACGAAAGCGTGTTCAAAATTAATGCTTCCATTTCAGCAGCAGTGTGATTTTTTATTCTAATAAACTTAAGAAATCTCTCTGTTGGACATCCATTATTTAAAACATAGCGAACAATAAAAGTTAATTGGTCATGATGAGTTATATCAGGTGTTGAATGAACACTTATAGAGTAGTATTTGCTTGATTTTAACTCCTCGACAATTGTTGAAACAATTTTATTGTACATTGTTTCAATAAATTCGTTACAGATTGTTTTTGACAAATAACTTATCTTTCCTTGCCCAGGATTGCCATGGTTTTGTATGTGGATCTTTAAAAAATCATCGTATTCAGCTATTACCTCAAGAATTCCTAGAAAGTTACCATTTGATAGAGATCCAAAAACTTCATTTTCAGAACCCCGAAAGGCTAGTCCACGAGCACCAAGAAATTTAATTACATGAACAACACGAATTAAAACCTTGTGCCAATAGTTCACTTCTATTAAATACTTTTGATGAAGAGCAGAATCAATTTTTCCAAGTACATTGCCTCTCATAACGTAAGATTGCGTGTTAACTCTGTGTTCAGAACTTTTTTCATGTTGTAAAAGTTTAGAACTATTTTTCCAATCGTTAAAACCATGAATAAATGCGTTTTCAGTATCATTTTCATTTGTATGGAAAAGCTTGCACGGTACACAATAAAAACAGCCTTTAGAGTTCGAATACATTAACCACTCTCTTTTTTGTAATTGTCCATTTTGCAAACGAGTAAATAACTTAGTTTTGTTGGCATATCTTGTCTTGTCTGGATAAACGCGTTTAGATTTCGAAAAATCACAGTCAGTTATTTTTGACAAATCCTGTGGTAGGCTTTTAACAATTTTATCTTTTAGCTCATTTGTTAATGGTCCCCAAAAATTTGGGTCCGTTAAATCAAATTCAAGAATTTGTCCTTGCACATTACAGTTAGACTGTGCTCGTGCTTCTGAATCTAACGGAATATCGTTTAAAACAAACAGTATTTTCAGAATCAATACTTTGCAAAATCGTTGAAGTTGTAAAAAACGTATCCAACTTAACTATTTTTTGCAAAGATTTCAAATGAGCATCGTCCTTAGCTTTTTTTAACTTACGTTTGTAATATCCACTTGCGGTGTGTAAATTTTTACTCATGTTCGAGTTTGATTAAGATGCCTACTGTAAGCGTTTAACCTCACACAGAGTCGCACTTCGCACACAAAAACATTCAACACTAGTTAATACAACGCACTTGTCACTTGTAGACTTGTAGAACTAAAACTTTCCCAACTTTCTAGGCTAACCAGTAACAATAACCTCAAAACAAACAGCTGCTTTGTTGTTCAGGCACACGGTCGTACATACAGGTCGGGACCAGGGTTGGAGAATGATGCCATGCGTCATACTCGATGACTGTTAGCAGCTAGTGGCACCTGGTGACGCAATAGAGAACGTTGTTTAAATGATGGGAAGAATTTGAGACATTTAATTTAGTTTTATATAATTTATAAATTAACATAAGATCGAAATTGCGATTTGCAACTGTAAAACGCTTTTGTTAAACATTATGAAAAATAAAGAATCTATAAAAATAATTTAAGCAAAAAAAAAAGGCCTGCGGCCCCTTGGCCCGGGCCTATCGGGCCTAATGGATAATCCGCCGCTGCCCCTCAGCGTTTACTATCATTTCAGTACAGTGGCACCATGAATTACATAGGCTTTCACGGCCTGAATCATCAAAAACTTCCGGGCTAATTGGCCGTGGTCTGTGATTGAAATTTTCCAGTGTCGACGATTCGGCACCCAGTTTTGTTATGTGCTGTATTCCAAAGTTGGAACAACTTCCACCCAGTTCCCCGGTCTGAAGTTGCTTGTCGCGTGTGCATCACAGACGACGGTCAATTAGCCGGAAATTTTATCTAACGATCAGAGTGTCACAATTTTTTATAACTAGACGTGACGTTAATATGCAGAATATTAGGCTTGACAACAACGGTCAGAATAGGCTACTTGGATTAACAACATTGTGCAGGATACTAGGATGAGCACAGTTCTATGCTTGACAACAGTGTGCAGAATACTAGACTTGCAACACTGTGGTAAATTGGATGCGGTAAAAAGTGTGGTGTATACGATTAACGTCATAAATTTTCTTCAGAATGTCTGAAAATTTCGAGCTAATAGTAGTCCTATTCTAACGTATACAGGAAGAATAAATTTTGTGCGAACACTTATTTTGGAATGTAAATTTATATAAGTATAAATACCTTATAGTCCGTCTTGCGGTCTTGCAGTTTTTCAATATGTATCACTACATGTTTCGAAAGTAAACTTTCATCATCAGGTATATTGTAAACTTCCTCCTATTTTCTAGGGCTCGTCAGTGAAAGTAAAAAACAATAAATAAGTGAAAAACATAACACAAATGTACTAGTCAATACGATTAACGTTGACATAATATCTCGCAGCAGTGCGCACTGTACTATTGTCAACACACAACTGAGTGAGCCTCAAAGTTCATTATTTATCTTCATTACTGTGTCGTATAATATATTGGATTTAAAAAGGAGTTGGTCATAAGGTATTTAAGGTATTTATACTTATATAAATTTACATTATTAATGCGGTCTGGAGACTATACATACATAATGAAACTTATTTTGGAGATTAAAATTTTCTTAATAACTAAATAACTAGGTTATTTTTTCATATTGTTTAATAATTACGTGGATTGACTTGAACACCGAGTTTTCACATTAATCAGGTTCCAAAAAATGGTACTGATTTATCTGTTATACCGGTAACCGTGTAACGTTGTTACAAGACAGACCAAACAAGTGTAGTTACACTTACTTATAAGTAATTAATAACATTTACGTAAGTGCGGTCACTTATTTGAGCAGTAACAGAGTTGCCGCATAATACTCTCACTTGTCTGCGGACATTGAACGTTTCATAATTTACCACAAATAATTTCTGTTAAGCAAACTCTGCGCTTACATAATCCTTTAATTCTCAACATTTTCATGAAACACTCTTGAAGTTCTGTCTTCAGATAATTATGTGTGTGCGAGTAATTACTATGAAGCTTTAAACAAGGAACAGTAAAAGAAAGTGGCACACAAGCAATGATTGCGAGATACTTTACAAAATTTTGCCTTCGCGGAGTTGTCATTAATCATCATTAAAACAGACCAAGAAGTAATATAAAATAGTTAACTACCGTCACTTGAGTAACGGACCTGAGGATTGCCGTAGCTGTATTCTTCAGATGTTTACTCAGTTGTTTTGTGTTGAGACGGGCACGAATCAGCTTTATGTGCTTATTTATATGTGTTCTAGTGTACACGTGAATTAATGATATAGTTTAAACAATATCATGGTACTAAATAATAATTTATATTTGAAATTCAACTTACTGTGTCTGTATACACATTTAATTTCAACTTACACGCACGCTCGCGCACATGTAATAATTACATACTCTCTCTCACTCTCTCTCTCTCTCTCTCTCTCTCTCTCTCTCTCTCTCTCTCTCTCTCTCGACTACGTAGCCCCTAATTTTTTCTCTAGTGTGAACAAAATTATAAATATATTCTCGTAAACAACTTTAGTATATTTTCTTTTAGCGTATTTGGTTTATTTCGCGAAAACGTTTGCGAATTTGGTTTGCTGTATTCTTAAACATCCAGTGGAGTTTATAAGAGAATCTGTTACTTATGATTTTTTGGTTTTTTTTTGTGTACAGTTCTGGAGAAATAAAAATTGTTTAAATATATGTTTAAATAAATAAATATACCATTCATTATTATTTTCTTTATATTATTTTATTTATGAAAAAGTAGTAAAAGTAATTGTTGTATTAGAAACTCGTTTACAATATGTTATATTATAACTCAGACATGTGTGTCTGTAACGTGTGTTGTAAGAAATATCACTGGATACAAAAATTATTATTTTCTTGAAGATGTTAATGATGATTGACAAAATAAGTAGGATATTACAATATACGATTAGTATGGACATACAATGTATATACATGTTTACACACTTTTCGCTACAGTCTATTTCTTGATGCATATATAATTTATTTAATATTTATAAATTCTTTACCTCATGATGGGATAAAATCTTTTGGGACAAAATCAGGAAGGCTGAAGATGGGAACAATACGCTTCCCGAAACATGTACCAAATAAGGGAATAAATCATCTTGTGGTAAAGAATTTATAAAAATTAAATGAATTTTATATATATATATGGGTGTGTGTGTGTGTGTGTGTGTGTGTATGTGTTAGTATGGACAATTCAGTCTTATTAAACATAGACAGACACAACCACATACACACATAGGCTTAAAATATTAGTAAATAAATAAAGATATGCAAGAAATACTCACTTTATTCTTATAATTCTACAATTTCCATTATTTAATAAATAAATAAAAACTTTGCGCAATAATTTTATATTGAAATTATGTCGTATTTCGGCAATTTTAATTATTATAATTTTACAAAATATATTTATACAAACGAAATATATAATTTTTACATGTATTTGTTTATGTAAACAAATGGAAATACAATTTATAAATACAGATAAATTATGTTAATGTGTAATACGAACACATACACACGTGTCACATACAATCACATGCATACGCTGTGTTGCAAACTCTGTCAGTAATAATCTTTAATAACTGAAGACGTAAGCGTGAAGCTGTCATACAGTAATTTCATGTCATTTATTCACGCTATTTCATATTTTCTTATAACAAAGCTATCTTAGCATTGCACTGTTAACTCTGTACTGTTCAGCGTATTTGTACAACTTTGTCCAGTAGCCTACTCTCAGCATTCAATGCAATTTATTAAAGAATCTGTTACTTAGGATTTATGATGTTTTTTGCAATATAGCGAAATTAAAATTATAGGCCTAAAAATATAATAAGTTGGAACATTTGTTATCATTCCCCTTATATTATATTATATTATTTTATTTCATTTTACTAAGTGAAATTTTGTTCTCTACATAGTCTACACTGTATTATATTCCAGAGTCGTTGTCTAGTGTATGTGTGAGTGCGCGCAGAATCCTTACAGCTTTCGTATGCCCACTCCTGAGCCTTTCATCTTACAAGCGGCCGTAGTCTTCGTCAGTTTGCATCTCTTCTCTACAACCTTCATGACAATATACCATCTTTTTACGCCAAACCCCAGAGTCCTGCTAATCTATATTTGTGAATCATCTCATCTAGACTACTTCACCTCGTATCCATTCAATTGATATTTGTCTCTCCTTGTCATTCCCGCCTTGGTCTTTTCATGTTTCTCTGTAAAGTCTGGAGACATCGCAGAAAACACATAATGATTACAAGCGTGGTTGGATACTTTCATGTTATTCGTATTTCTAAAATCGCGAAACACTGATTCAGTCGACATTTTCTTACATTGAGCTTTCATTGTTTTTATACAAAATTTTCACTTGACCCACAGTTATCAGACCATGGCCATCAATTCCTACCTCCTCAGCTAATACAGATTATTAACCAATATGTTTGTATTTTCCATATTAACTCTCAGTCGAGCCTTTTCTCTTTCACAGTGAGACGGAGGATGTAGATAGACACACAATTTACTTGAAAGTCAAGTTTATTATTTAATTTAATATATAATATTTTATTGATTAATATCTAATTTAATATTTATTTTGCTTTGACAGTGTAGTGCAATTAATGTAATGTATGTAATGTAATGTAATGTAGTGCAATTAGGGCGCTATAATTATGAATATAGTTAAAAAATTACTAACTTATTTAATAAATGTGGTCAAACTGTCTTATTTAACTTTATGTGTCGGTAACAAGTAGAAATATTTAAACGCAAAATCTTAATCATAGCGTGATTCGGTTATTGCATGCATGTTTTTTATTTAAATAATATTATTTTTTCTTTTATGAAGGCTTATATACATGTATATAATATTTGTCAAGAACAAATAATATAATATAATAATATATAATTATATTTATATATAATAGTATATTTGTTTGTTTGTGTGTTGAACAAGAATATATTTCTTGTTATATATTACAATGTTTCGATAGTTTATTTATTACTGTTGTCTTCAGAAATACAATGTACAAATAAATACTGTAGTTATATAAATTTTAAATGAATAAAACACGTATATTTGCTTATTAGATGTAATTTGTTTTAAATACGTCTTCTAGCCTAAGTATTTTAAAGAACTGATAGGCCAATGAACTGTCACTTGTCAGAGGTAATAATGTATAGTATTAAAGGTGTAGGTTTACATGTTTCTTGGGAGCAGAAAATTTATTTTAATTTGCAGAATTCAAAAGACGGAGGAAATCTATTTTTACAAAGTAAATGTATTTTTTACAAAAGAAATTCTGATTTGTATAAAAATGGCCAATTTCATGCATGTGACGTTGATATGTGGTCAAAACTACTTCGACATTGAAGAGTGGCTTGGTGTCAAGAACAGTGATGGATTTGATTAGTTATACACTATATAGTTTGACAGTGAAGACAGGTAACGTGTATACGTATTTTTGTGGAAAAGTGTGGTATGACTCATATTTCAATATATGCATATTTTATGTGATGACTAACAAATTGTATGTAAATTTCAGAAAACCGATGAGTATAATAAATATATACAGAAAAACTGTATTGTTTCCTCGTGAAAATAAATACGTGTAATTGAATATTTGACGAAAATCGACGAAGTGATTAAAGAAGAGGCAAAGTAATAAAAACAGAAAGTGTAGTAATAGTATAGCAGACAAACAGATACAGGCATAATAATAATGCACTCGTTTCTTATTGACTGTCTACGACCTGGTAACTCGTGCTATGATGAGGTGAGCTCATCAGTTAATAGAAAGTTTACTAAAGAATTATTTAAAGTTTACTTTGAGACATTACATTTTTATCTTTACTACTTAGTAACCTAAATGAGATAGAGGCTCAATAAAGTACAGATAATATATTATTTTCTCATTTGGCCAGGAGGAAGTTGTCAACGAAGCCCGTACGTTGTAATCGAAACCTTTTACAAGAACTATTATTTATACCAAGAGAAAATACTTAGTTTTTGACCGATTATAAAGATATTCTAACTAAGGTGTTGTAGTAATTTGTAATTACTAAACTGAATAATTCGTAGTACTAAACTAAGTACTATTGACTAAATATTTACAATAATTATAATAAATTCACAACTAATTGTAATTAAATTATTTACAAAAGTTTAATAAAAATTTTGTTCTGCAAAAGAGACTTGATAATACTGCAAAAGACGTCCTTGGAACAAATTATTGTAATATATTTTATAACAGTAAACGTCGTTACTATGAGTTTCCTTATGTATTTCAGTATATTTTGATACTGTTATTTGTAACTACATTTTAGATATTGCTAGCTAATTATACTGGTTTTTATCATGATGAAATAATATCCTATTCGTGTCGTAAGTATTAAATGTATAAGAATTTGGATTTCAATCTCTTGAATAAATTGGGATCCGGCTGATACATTTTTTAACTGATTTTGTGATTATTTTTTAAAACATGTTTTTACATTGCGAAATGTGTTTTTACGTTCGTAATTCATGTATGAGAATAATTTTGACTGCAAAAAAAAATATTTTTTCTGTTTATCACAATATTCTGGTGTTGTTTTATGGTTTATGATGGGTTTCAATAATTTATGAAAAGCTTCAGCAGTTCACAGAATCATTCCAAACGTTTTGAGTTTTCTACAAAATAGCCTATATACTGATTTCCATGATAGGCTGTTATTTGAAAGTACTGTACTGTTTATTGACAGTGTATTATCATAATTTCTCTTAGGTGAACGGAAAGAACGGGTGTGTGGACAGAAAAACTAGTACTTTGTATTCCGTTTGAAACGTTTTGTGCGCATGCACGTAGAATAATAAAATACCGGTACGGATTATCTGATAAGTGACAGGGATTCTCCGGTACCAGATAACAGTTTGTATTAAAGACTTTGTAACCTTTTAATGCGTTGATGTATTTATGTAATGACACACACATGAGTCTTAGCAGATAAGCTCAAAGTAACCGTATAATGAAAAGACGTATTCACATAAAGATAATGGAACAAAGAAAAGAAGTTAAAGACTTGTCGGAAGATATTTTGAACGCTTAATAAATTAAAAAGGCTGATTGAGAAATTCCAATAGTTGTACAAAACACGGGAAAGTACTCGGTCCAATAGGAAAGTGGCTTGTTAGGGTGTAGGGTGAAACAACTCCGGTTTGTCTTCGGTCTTCAGTTGTCGTGCGGCGTTCGTAGGTAACGCTACTCGCTTAACGTTGCCCATCGACCACGTGTTCTCTGTACGTAAATCATCTTACTTACCAGTGGTAAAGCGGATAGTATTTCTGACTAGATACTAAAAATTGTATTTTATTATTTTGTAATTTATACAACGTGAACGTGTATACACGGGTTTTTAAAAACTGTAATATGCCAAAAGGTCGTTTTTTTATGACGTTTGTTCATCAATGTGTGAGACAGGAGAAAGAATAATATAAATGCATTTGATCATATAAATCTCAACTTCTTGCTTTTCTTAACGAGTGACAAATATTACTACAAATGTAAAGTATTCTTTCGAAGGTGAATGTGTTGTCAGCACTTTAATCTAGAGAACGTGTATTGGATTTTGTAAAGATAAATATTAAAGAAATTAGCAGTGAAGTGAATGCTGAGAAAATGTTAGAGGTGAAGGGTTGAAATCTGCGCAGACATGTGGAACTTTGTATTACTTGTGTTGTGGTTACCGTTATCTGCGTGCAAGTCCGCTTCTTATTATCATGGCACCTGGATGTAAGTACATACTGCTTCATACAACCATTGAGTGCTATCGAATGTATATTTTTAAGAGGCAGACGACCACCAATTTTGTCTTCTTTTTATTAATATTAAATTATTACAACTGCGATTTACTCGCTATTTACCGTGTACATTCACGATGTTTCAAAAAAGTTGATATTATGATTGTAAATGAATTTTTCAAATTTTAAAGTAATATGACTTTGTTTCAAACAAATTTTCAGGTACGGTAAGATTTTAAGAAGATGGTTTTAAAGTAATATTTTAACGTTTTGTATACTTGACTAGGATAAATATGAATTTTTAGTACGTTGTGCATTGCGTTTGCGCGTCATTGTAATTGTATTTAATATTATTATCCAGTAATTAAAAACATGCATTATAAGTTAATAATGAAATGCGTATACACTTTGGATGGAATCACTGACATTAATGTAAATTAACGTATTGTGTTTCAACGGAACTCCTTTTCCGATTTTTCAGTTGCATTAACGTCGACCGATATTTTTGAATAGCACACAATTTAATTGTGTTGTACTGGTGTCTAATTCTGATCTGTTCAGAACGTAATTAACTTTCTATAGAAATATATATCGGATAAATTAAAAAAAAAAAACGCTGTTCACTGAAATAATTTAGTTTAGAAAGTTGTGAATGCGTATCTGTCTGTATGTACGACTCTGAGGCCACCAGTTGTGTACAATTGCTACGTTGTTTGATTTAATTTTATTTTATTGAGCCCTAATGACGCACTATGGTCATTAATTACAGTCGCACCAGTCACGTCTTGCGTCTCTTCTAAAATAGTGTTCAGTTTTATCACGAATATTATCGTTTTATTTAATCTTTTTCGCTTTCTTATTAGGTCTGTATGTTGAACAAGTGTCGGTAAAGTATTGTTGTTGGAGACTGTTATTGAATTTCATATTTGCGTCTCCAGCGTGCAATCAATTTGTTGAGGCATTTTATCACAAATGATAAATGAGCTCCACATAGCAAATATCGTACTCCTGGTGTCTTTTGTGCATTCAACACCGTTCCTCAAGCACAGCGTTCGGATAATCGCTTCATACACTGTAAGCCTACTGATTATAAGTATGATTAAGGAGATTCTCTAATAATCTTAATATCTCATTTTTTTATTATTTTACAATCGAGTTAATATTAAGTCGGATTGCACATTTCTTAAGTTTCGGTTTGTTTTCTATTTACTTTATTTACATAAATTTTCTAAAGACTTAAATGCTTTAGAATTTTTTTTTGAAATTTCATTAGTTTATTGTTAATTTAATAAAGTAACTTTACGCCTAACTAAAAAAGTGCGTTTTTCGATTCATTCGTTTTAGGCTTTTTAACCATTTTCTCGTTTAGTATCTACTGAAAAAAACGTTCTGGGACCAACTTTTTAAAATTTTTAGGTAAGAAACGTACTATGCCATCAATTTGGCCCAAGATTTTTTAAATACCTTTTTTTTTAACTTTGAAACACAAAATTTGGGAAGATCTTCGACCGACAGTAGTTTGTAAACAAAGCGTTTTCGGATACATGTTTATTTAACATTTTTCCTTTACTTTGACCTGTAGAATACGACCTGAAAGTCGGGGTGGGGGTGGGGGTTAAACTTCATGAATCATCCTGTTAATTGTACTTAACGTTAATCACAGTAGAGCCTGTTTGTTTCCTGTATAGGCCTATGTAAATAGCTGAAATCGAATAAAACGTTATACACGCGTTCTAGTATATGTGGGTATTGAAACATATGCAAGTTCGATAAAGTGCTATCATTAAAAAAAAATATGTTATTTGTAATATATGTGTTTATCAGTGGTACTATGATAGACTATATACTTTGATATATATTTGTGTTTATGTCAGAACTGGGCTTTTGATATTCAGTCTATAAATTTGATTAAATTCATCTCAAACAGCAGTTGGTAAAGCGTTGTGCAGAGCATCGATACAATTTATATAAGTTAGTTATTAAATAAAAGTAACCTCATCCGTCTTGTTTTTCAACACACGGGCGATGGTGTGTACACGGAAGGTGAAGTTGTTTTATATCCCTTTTAAATCATAATGATTTCAGGAAGCGCTCAACTTCAAAGTGTTTATTTTTTTTGTTTAAGAATAAAACTATACAACAAAGGAAATTATTGATAACAATACTCGCTCATAAATTTTATTCCACGTAAGGATATAAAATAATTGTTTACAGTAACTTAATACCCAAACTACCTGACATTGACACACAGCTCAGATTGATTGGTCAGATCTATGGAAAATTTCAATATTTGATAGTGAGAAACAATAATGTGCTCACTATCAAACAAAAATACACAAAAGTAATTTTGCACGCACTTTGCACGATAACAAATACGTGCTATATAATATATATATATATATATATATATATATGGCACAAAATGTACCATTGGCACAGAATTCTTTGCATTGGCTAAGTTGTGCCCAAGTGTGGTGGAATACGTTAGCAGTAAAAATAAAAAGTTTCCATTTTCTGTCTCAAATGAGAAGTCAAGTTCACATTCATCCGTAGATTTCTGTGTTTAAGGATTCGCCGTAATTTCCCATCACACGGCATTTATAAATTATAGACGACATTATTATATGGTTCTAAAATATTTTAATAGCATGTAATTATAACTAGAGAGCGCGGTTTGCGGTTAATGTGCCTTCCAATTATGTTATTATGTTTCACGCTGTAACGCGGTATTAAATACTATTAGTAATCACAGCGATACTGGGGCATCCAGCACCAGTGACCCGAGATCTGATGCAGTGGTACGGCCAAAACTTGAAACTTGACACGCCAAGCGCGCCGTTATTTTACATAATCCAAGTAAAACGAGCTTAAAAACAGTATTTTACTACTCACCTTTACGCAGACGGACACTTGGATTTGTGGTATACGAGTACATTATGTTGTACAAACTTCAAACAGTGACATCTACAGTTTTCTACTATACTTTCTTTTATACTTTTTTTTAGACATATACACGTACACACGTACGAACCCATACACATGTCGCACTATGTACTTTACACTTTGTAGGTGACATCCTGGAAGTAAGCTTCGACCAAATAAATCACAATGTTATTAGAATGCAGTTTTTTTATTGATCACCAATAATGATTTTATCAATAATAATAAATATTATTATTGATTTATTATATAACACTAGTTTATGTTATTGATTCGAATAATGTTATTTGAACACTATAAACCAGTTACTGGTAGTCTCAGTAAAAGATCTCATATTCTGGTATACGTGTGGCTTTCCTAAGATGTTGCGTAAACTAAATAATATTTTCTTTATCAACAGTAACATTGGATTTTGAATTGCTGTCCAAGAAATAAAATATTGCTATCAACTACCTTCTGTGGCTACCGATAAGGGCTTATTTCAGACTAATTTATGTAACTGATGGTGAACGCCACTGGTGCGTTAAACCGCGTTTCTGGATGTAATACTCTTCTGGGACAGCAAAATATAAAAGTATCCTTCATAAAACTCGAGATTCATTTTTGTCAATACGTGCCGTTACATTACTTAGAGGAGCGATAATAATTTTTGTGCATACTGTACTTTAATCCAGAAGCCTTTATTTATAAACTGTACGTCGGACTGCACAAACAGAAAACGGTGTAGGACTATTTAAAAAAAAAAAGTAATATGATTTGTTCAAAACGTTTATAGTATTCTTTTTTTAGCGTTAGTAGTAACTCAACTTATATAACTTATAACTTAACTGGTAACTTATAATTAGTTTAGCACATCATGCTACAATACAACAGTAGAATATTATAATATATAACGGTTCAGTATAAAGTAAGTGGCCTAATAAAAAAGTTTTTTAAGTAAGTACAGACAATTCCTCATAATTATTCTTTTATAAATGTTGATTGGAAGAATATTGCTATACAGTATTTACAGTTCAGTTTTGTAGTCAAAAAGTATGAAATAGTGGATAAATAAAGTGTACTTACCATAAATAAAAAATACCGTATGTATACAATAAAGTACAGTAGGCCTATATTTTAGTGTGGTACAGTATACAAAATGCAAACAAAATTAATAATTTTTTTACTTCTTCCACAAAACAAATAGTAACATAGTAAAATAAGGACTTCTTTTACGAGGACGTTTTTTTAATTTTAATATATTATATAAAGAAAACTTTAAAATGTAGTTGATCAAACAGAAATATTTGTTTCCAACATTTACTTCAGTTTCAAGGTGACGAAATAAAAAAGACAACTAAGAATTAAACATAAAAAATAAGGATTAAATATTGTTATTGAAATTGTGTATAAAGAAAAATATTTTTTATTAATTAACCGAGGAAACAGTTTACCAACATTTTATTTAGACAAAACTTAAATAGTTTTTCTAGTAATGTAACAAAGAATAATTGATATAAATATACGGTAAATCCAACAGTAAAATGAATTTTCATTTTTTGAAATTGTATTAAGCGGACGTCTTACGTTGACTGTTCAAGGAATAGGATCCAATAATATAGTTACAGTATGTTCTATTGAGGACAGTGTAAGCTGCGTTTAACGTAAACCTATACTCTTACGTGTATAAAGATATTAATACCAATGGAATTAAGGCTATTCGAAGCAGTAAAACCAATCGAAATTGCATTAAACATCAGAAACCAACTCACATAAACTGCAGTGATTCTTCTTTATAAGTACAACATATTAAATATTTATTGTTCACAATATTCATAATCATGAAATAAATAATAAAAAATAAAGCGATGAAAATTAACGAATCCGAATCACAGCAAGTAACTTTCACTTTACGAAAATTACGAAAAGTTTACAGAAGTCCGCTAGTGCTTATGAATAATATAGAAATTCCTAGCTCATTATGCGTTCAGTACATAGGAGATCATCTTGGTAGTAAACTGAATTGGAGAGAATGTATCACAAAAAAAAACGTAAGCAGATTGACTAGATGATGAAAACATTATATTGGCTACTCGTTGGATAACACTCTCCTTCTATACACAACCGTAGTTAGGCCTATTTGGATATACGGTATAGAATGATGAGGTTGTGTCAGTAAAGCCAACATTGCTACAGTTCAACGTGTACAATAGAAAATCTTTCTTGCAGTAACCAATGCGCCATGGTTAAGTCACAAACCAGATGCTACATCTTGATTTACGAATACCAACCGTCCAAGACGAAGTAGAAACATCATGCAAGGTTAGAAACGTAAGCGAATCGTCTCATCCAACCACTTGTGCAAGAGCACCACATCAGAAGACTGAAAAGAAATTGGCCAAAAGAACTGACGTAGGGTAAAAGAGGCCTCCTTACTGGAGAAGTGTCATGACTCCAGAAGAGGCGCTTAACAACTAGTTGCTTAGTTAGCAAACAGCTTACAGAAATTACTGTACTTTCTGATTGACGTTGTAAAAAAATTAATAAAATAAATTAAAAAGTTACGATAACTTATTTTAACTGTTAGAAGTATTTAATTATAATTATTATATTGTATTATTATAATACAATAATAATAATAATTGAAAAAACAATAAGGATGAATAAAAAACAGTATTTATAAACAATGGAAGGATATTAATGAGTATCATAAATAATTTCCAAAGTAAACATTATTTCATTCATTGTAGCTTCAGGACACAAATTTCTGAAATGAGTAACCGATTTCTATCCTAAAGTAACACATGTGTACTTGCAACATTTTATGTTGAAGCTACAATTTTGTTTTACACGTGTTTGTATTTAGTGATAATAGTATTTATATAAATAATATTCTTCCTTTGTTTATAATATTCAAAAGAATATTCAAACGTTAAATTTATCAAGTAAATATTTGTAAACCGATTGAATCGTGAATGCAGGCGCTTTCGTAAGTTAGTACTATGAACATAACAGTTTTCAGTTTGTTTCATTATTGGAAAACATTTAAACATTAGTATTGAAATAGACAACCCATTTCATTTACTAGTTACATTTAAGTACAAACGCGAGCTCTCATTCAAAAATCTGTCTAAAATCGCTGAAGTTATTTACAGAAAGTAAATCTGATAATGAAATGTCAATCAAGTAATGCCTTTAAAAGTATATAGTTGTATGGTTCTGTAGCAATAAGGTATTTTTCTTTTGTGGTCTTTGTTGAATTATTTCCTGAACACTCTTCACGCAGCACGCCTACTCTTGGCTTTACTGGATGAACCATCAGATTCAGTTGAAGACTGTTCTGAGCCTAGACCAGTGTTGTACTGGTCCAGGCTTCTGAAAATTCAACTCCTCCGTTCGAAAGATAGCTATATAGTTACGATTTCTCACCGAACACGGACGCTGCCTGTCGCAAGCCATAGCTAAGCATTATATTACTTCGACAGCCGTAGTACACATCAGACATTTTGTACTTTCTACCAAAATGTGCTCGTGAAACGAAACCCGCTATCGCAAGCATTCAAGAGACCACGAACCACGTTGTCAAGCACAAGATGTAAGTGATGCTCAACAGGCTGCCGCTTGGTTAACAAGCGAAATTCGTCTTCTCAGTCACCTTGTGGGAAACCCATTGGTAACACTTGAGTCATTAGTCAGCAACATTTATTTCTACCCTTTCACATTAAAGATTAAACTTTTTCTTAGTGTCTTCTCAGTAATGTTTGAGGTAACTGGAGCGTGAAATTTCAATGTTTTTTTTATTACAAGAAATCACTGTGGCAGTAGCGTATGCATGAAACAATTAGAGGTGACCGAAAATTTCGGACTCAAAATTATGAAACCCTTTGTTATAAAACTTATTTCGATGTTATCTGAGAAACAAGGAATGTCTATAATATAAATACTTATTTTAGAATAATCAAGATCAGATGATCTGTTGTCAGATCACTAATTTACTTGTTGTTAATGTGGTGCAATGATTTTGGCGGCGCTCACCATTATCCTCCCCAAAACGCTGGGCGCAATACAGCGAAGAAATACATCTCTCTGTGTCAAGACTACATTTCAGAAGTACTTTAATTTTACGTTATATAATCTGCTACAAAGTGTTCATTAAGAACCAAACTTATTTAAAACTGTCTTTTCATCATACGTACGTGGTAAGTTATCACGGAGACATAAAGTCCACACCTCACGCCGCCTCTCGCTAGTGTAAGAGCACCACACAAGTCGCTTGCTATTAGTTCAGTAGCGACCATGATGGTTCGGTCGTTAACTAATCACAGTTTTAAAACATTTGTGGCGGGGTTTCGACAAAGTTTGTTGTCAACATCAGGGCTTGTATACAATCAATATACAAATAATTAATAAACCTACACATATATTGAGTGTTTTTGTGTGTACGTGTTATAAAGCAGCTTTATAGGCACTATAATTTGTATGTTATATATAATAATTTATAAATTATACACGATATAGTTATATATAAAATATATTATATAATCATATTATATAATATAGGCCTACATATAATTTGTTATATATAATTATATAATTACATATAGCCTACATATATACTGTAGACATTATATATAAATTCTAAGTATATAAAGAATAAGTATAACTATTACCGCACATATATTATTCTTGTCTTAGTAAGATATAGGTCTAATTCTCACTTTATTAATATAGACATATTTATAGGCTACTCATTTTTATGTTTATTAATTATTTCTGTATTGCACGTATATGCAGGTTCTGATGTTGGCTTTAAATCTGCCGAAATGCTGACACAAATGTTTTAAAACTGTGTGCAGTCAATGACAGACATTACAAAATCGTTCGTTAATAAAATTATCAAAAAATTCCATTTTTTGTCAAGCGACTTTTGAAGCCACTCTGTGTATTTGTTCAGCTGTGTGATAGGATTCTGACTTAACAGTTTTCACCTAAACAGATTTGGTAGAGATATCAAATCGATATGGATGGACAATTTCAGACATCATTTGAAAATAACGTGAACCATCTCCATCTCCATCTCCAAATAATCTATTGGCGTGCCAGGTTTGTTCCGAGTGATAAGGATTTTGAATGTTTGTTGACATTTTGAATCTACATTCTATTATCAATTATTTTTTTAACGTCATAATTACCGATATATAATTTAAACTATGATTCTAAGTTTCTCATAGGCTAAAACCTTATTCTCTTAATAACGTATATTTTTTGGACTTTTTTAAAAAAGAAGACTGATTTTTTTACAAAAACCTGTTGGAGAACTAAATACTGGGTTTGATTGTTTACCAACTGGATTTGTTTCTCTTGTTTGTGTTAAGTTTAACTTAAGAATTATAAAGTACATTACAAAAACCGAGTAGTTAATTACAATAATTTTGTAAATTACGTACCGTTTCATACATAACCCGATGAAAACATTACAAATAATTATTTTCATCATCGCAGTCTGAAATTTGCATTCACTCTTAATATTTTGTATATAATACTTACGACTATAAAATATGTTTCTTTCTAAGCGCATGTCATACTAATGTTATGTTATACTAATGACATCTTATTTAATAGCGGTTTTGTTAAAAATTTAGTTGGTGAATCTGAGACCTATAGTTAAAAATAAGTTGTAATTATTTATAACTATTCGTTTTTCACACAATGCAAATGGTAGCGTGTGAGGACAATTGTTTACAAAAGTCTTCCGAGAATCGCTTTCAAACCGGATCCATAAAGCGGATAGGAGCAATCATAGCCGTAAGTGTGAATGAATTCATTATTCCATCTTAGTCGGAACCATATGTTCCACAAGTAAACTCGTAAAAGATGGCAGGTTCCGACGTTCCAGGAAATCACGTTTCATAACGTTCACGGTAGGTGTCAGCGACCTTTACAAACTTGAGCTAAATCTTGCGCGCCTGTAGTCAGAGAATACTTGACTTGTCATAGTAATAACTTAATAACGTAATAGCCTGTACTGGTAAGCATAACTACTGTAAATGTCTATAATTTATAGTTATGTGAAATAATGATTCTATATTGTTGTTTGTTTAGCGTAGGCCTGCCATTAGGCTTAATGGAATTACGTGCAGAGGTAACGTTACTGGTAATCTCAGCCACAGCACTACTACTACTACTACTACTACTACTACTACCACCACCACCACTACCACTACTACTACTACTACTACTACTACTACTACTACTACTACTACTACTACTAAAACAACCAGAAGATAACATTCAGAATCCTTTGATGTAATATTGTGTTCTTAATTGCGCAGCATTTTCCGGAACTGTCTCTGTGCACCAATCGGATTGCACCAGGCACCAGTTAGATTGCACCGTTAGTAACATGTGACCACCGTTACTGTTTTGTGCCCACTTTGCCGCTGTGTTGCCACAGTTAGATTCGTCAATCACAGCTTACCGTCTTCAGTGTAGCCGACCCATTTACGAACAAACGCCTAGTATATGCAGAAACATGTCAACAACGTAATTACACGGATGCGAGATAATACCACGATAACAGTTGGTTTGATGCCGACTGACAACCTGCTAAGCGAGAGCAATAAACAGTACATATTGAACTGGAATAATTAAGCCTAATAGTGAGAACGCATGAAACGGACTTAACAACATTTAAGCAACTTCAATAAACAATACACTTTTTTTAGATTAGTGCCACTATTACGAGAGGAGAGCTGTGTATTAACATGGGTTTACTATATAGTAAGTGAAACGTGCCGTAATAAAAAAAAAAATATATCAACCTTAAATCAGTATATATAAAATAAATTAAATCCAGCCAACTTGTCAGATAATCATGATACTCAGTACACATCACAAGTTATCGCGTTATCGTCTTCGTTATAACAAGGCTAAGTGAAGTTTGAAATAGATTATGGAAAGTCTGACCTTCCGTGTACTCCATAACGAACGCTGAAAAAAAATTATTTCTAATTTATAAACGATTTTTAACGTTTATAATAGTTTTTGAAGCATTAGGTAAGCGTGTTTGACCTTCGTCTACTTGTTTCGAAGTTACTTAAAAGTGACATGAGACATGTGGGAGAAGAGTAAGTTACTAAATACAGAAAATAATTAATGTCAAGATAAGATTCATCACGATACAATCTTGATTTCTCAAGCTGACAGCCTTCTTGAACCAGCCAGCTGGAACCGCATGTTTCTGTACCTGTTTAATGTCCATAAAATCGCATTTACAGTGAAGATATGAAACTAGTTTTCGATGTTAATACGGAACGTTTCCCACTAATGTATCCAGCAACAATATTTTGTGGTTCTTATGGTTGTCACTTCTTAGCATCTTCTTTGGCTTCTTGCGCATTTCTTGGAACTTTAATTTACTGAAACATAGAATTGAAAGACCACAAAATACTGTTGTTAAAGAAACTGTATATTTTATATGTATGGTCGTAAACTCTCAAAGTCACCGAGCTTCTTACTCTAACCTGAAATTATCAGGTAGCTACTGAGATTAACCAAACGTTTAGGTGATGATCAAAAAATCTTATGTCTCATATCTCTGATATCGTATATTTTATATCTCACATCTTATAAAAATAAGTAATGATTTTGGGAAAATATCAAAAATATAATACAACGTTCAACTAAAATACTTTAACTCAAAAAAATTAATTTAAAGTTATGTATGTTTATTTTTTTATCTTTTAATATTATTGGAGTGTACAAAATTTATTATAAAAACATTCAAGTGTAATGAAGTAAACTGTTATGCTCAATACATTTTGTATCTGAAATGATACAGGAAAACCAGCAAGAAACATCAGTCACCATATTTATTAATACGGTAGATGGTATCCTCTTCCTCTTCATTTCAAAAACAGTTTTTGTTTTAATACATTAAACGAATAGTCACCTCCATTTGTCAAAATGTTCATCTGGAGTTGTTTCTGAGCTTGTTTTGTCATGTCCTCGTTTGAATGCGAACAACACTTCACTCGAGAAAAGGATAAGTTTCCTGAGGTACTAGAGGTTAAATAGATTTTGACCTTGAAACGACAGATGTCAATGGTAGATCACTTTGAAAAGCTTCGAACTCTATTTCCTCTCCTGGCCTACCACGTTCAGCGTGTTTTGTAGACAGAAATCGGAAAGTCATCAGTATTACTGTCCATAAATACTGATGCCATGAATTATGTCAAGACTGCAATTTTCTTAAAGTTTTTAAACCATTTCTTGAACCGTCCCTTAAAACACGATATAAATTCTCATGACTTTTGCTTCGGTAGGGTTATGATAACCCAGTTTGCTCGGCCAGTCTTTCAAATACGTAAAGTGTCCGTCAATATCTCGACTGACATTTTTTTCCATAACTGTTATCCATAACTTTGTCTTTGCCGTGTAGGTTTAAGTCGAGTTCGTTTAGTTTTTCAATGATGTCGAGAAGATAAAGCAATTTGGTAGCGATACAAAATTTTCAAGTCAAGGAAAGACTTCATCACGCTCTTTTAAGCTCAGTTCGTTCAGGCTGAACAAGTTGAAAATCACTGAAACACTGCAGAACGCGTCTCTACTTAGCCGAGAAACCTTACTGTGATACAGGCTAGTAAGTACTAATAGTCAAGTTAATTATTGTGTGCTATGAACAAACGCCTCGGTACAGTCTCTCCCATCACTTTGTTTAGTTTCATCTTCTAGTGCAGAGATTAAAAAAACACATGTTAAATTTATGGAAATATAATTTACTGGCAATGTCGTGTGCATAATAACTGGATAAAAACTGGAGAGAAGCAATTAAACAATGCTTCCGTTTTAGTGACGTAGTGTTTCAAACGTCTTGTCACTTTAAACTGGCTGAAACTTTCTTTTTTACGACCACCATTTTAAATACGAGACTGTTCCATCATTATCAAACAAATTATCTTAAGAAGAGAAGAACTTTTATCTCTGAAATTATGTTCCTTCTCTCGTGGCATGAATTGTCCTTCCTCTTAAGCAAATAATAATAAGAAAAAGTTGTCCTTTCCACTGAGCAAACAGGTAACTGAATAGTGTCAACATCATCCGCAGGTTTGTGAAGTTGAAGTGAAAAATTGCTTCAGTCTTCAAGTGTTTGGCAGTTGTGAACATGATTACTCGTAAAACTCAACTCGTTTCGTCAATTTATCGGCAGAAAGCTGCACAGATTTTATGGCAGATATTATCTCAACTTTATTTTTAAAGTTACCAAAAACTGGATCAGCAGTTTAAAAAAATAGTTTGTTTGTTACTTTGTCGTCATCATATGGTTCTTGTTTTGAGTAATAATAATTTAAACGCAGATTGAAAGCACAATTGTTGTTTGCTCTTGCCTGTTTGTTTTTAGAATATTTCGTCTGTTGTCCGGATAATAGGTTTTTTACTTGTATTAATTTTTCTTCTATTTCTAGAAAAGTTAGAGAAAAATCTTTCAACTCTTGATAATGTAATTTGTGGTGACATTCAAAGCTTACTTTCTTCTTTTTTCCCACTTGTACTGTAGAACGGACTCACGATTTCACCTTCAATCTCTCCTGTATTGAATAATCCTCTTCCGACTCCTAACGAAGACGTTCGGCGCTATGCCGAGTGTCTTGTTTACAATACAGAACCGCCTTTGGAACCTTTTATCTCGGTATACATAAAGTCGAGAGAAAATAATATGTTTTATATGAATAATCAAAGGAAAAAAAGTTTACTTCACTTGTTCCATCGTGGAGAAGTGCAGTTCCGGCGACCTGATTAGGCCTACGCGTGGCTCTAGCGGTCACGTCATGCGCTGATCTGGGCTTGTCTCACGCTCCGTATCCTCTTATTAATAATAATGTGCAGAGAAAATGTCTTCGCCTTTTCAATAGTAAACCTCTACTCGTTATCATTGAAAGTTTACGTGAGGTAAAAAATTGCTTCATGTAAAAAAGTAATCAAACCATGAAATTGTACATGATAACAACGAACTTTTAAACAAAAAATAATTGGAGTAGACTCGGTGGGAGCATCCAAATTATTGTGTCGCAACCCGATTAGCGTCACGATTTTGCATTAACTAACGTGTCTACTTGAATCCTGAAAGGCGAAGAAAGAGAAAATGAGATTACAGTACAGTGCTGTCTGGTTAATCAGGCAAGCGAATTGTAGTGTAGTGGAGTACAGGTGTTTAGGCAAACCACAGTTTAAAACTTGGGTTGTGATCGGGTTTTCCTTGCACCTAATCTTTCATAATAAGTTTAGCTGGACAGAAAACGAATAATCTTTGAATTCCGTCTCAAGAATGTAATTTCAATTATGGTTTGTACAGTCTTTCGATATATAGTGCAGTGTGCCAGTTTCTTCAAGCCACCGAAAATATTCCTTAGAGAGATTAGCGGTTCGCGATTGAAATTTTTCGATAGTAAGGTAAATCAAACAAAAATTTACTAGGTTATAATATACGTTACTACGAGTTAGGAATTGAATAAACAGATAACAAGGTATCATGAACTAGCTCATCATAAAATACACAGAAGGGTGTTCTCAAGCAAAGGCAGAATAATAACATCTCAGAATAAGTTTAGTAACTCCTTCAGACTTTTAACATTAATTTTGGGTCCCTTTGGGTAATTTTTTCAAACAAAAAAAACTTTTCAACTAGTAAAGGTGGTTTAAAACACTAGCTACTGATTTTTCCACATGTTACAAAACATTTTTATGTCCATCTTATTCCAAATCAAGTTCTTAAAAACTACACTAAAATATATATTAGTTATTGAAAAATTCCTGTTAGTTGAAAAACAATACTCAGTAATTAACATAAAAAAAGGACAAATAGTTTTTTTCCTTAAAAAACCACTGCTGAATGTGTAAAATTCTGAAACATGTAGAACTGTAAGAAAACTAGTAATCAAAAGCAAAATTAAACAAAATTAAGTTATTTTATTCGTTTTATTCTCATTTGATGATTAAAGTGAATAATTAGAAACATCTTCAAGCATCTGCAACACAAACATAACTTCACATAAGTTACTGTGAATTTAAAACAAGATTGCTGGTATACGTACATAATATAAACATTAAAACGAACAATGAGTACAAACTCCCTGTCTATATCTCATGGCCGTATTTAGATTACTGTTAGCTTACTTGCGTAATTTTTATTAAATAACCTCAACCTCAGTACACGTACATAACATCTTGTATTGTAAAAGTTAAAGTACACGTTTTTAGACAAGTATTGTCACGTCAACAGTCACAGGTACTCGAACGGTTTGTTTCAAAGCTCACGTTTTGTGTATCAATGTAGAACCAGGCACAACAGTCGGCGAGACAACCCTCTTTGATGTGCCCATTGAATGGAGCACACAACCGATGAAAAGAGAATGTGGGGTGAAGAAGAACAAAGTCCACAGGGTAAATTCCCTATAGTTATTGTAAGCCTAATTCAGGTAATCTTGTAGTCGGCCCGTTTGAAAGTGTGTGGCTGGGCTTACTGGCTCATTCATTTTACATTTAAATTAAGATATCTAGTTCGATTGTCGTTATTGACCGAACAGGTAATGAGTCACGGTGAGGTAATTAGACGGGCAACAGAAGACAAAGAAGGTGGACAATCTAACCGGCACAGTTTATAAAATCTTTACACATAACTATGTAACCCAACGATGGACTGTTGAAAGGGATATTTTTGTAATTACACTATGCCTGAAAGTATGTACAAAAAACATTTGAATATAACGTTATATCAGCTTTAAGTTAAAAATTTATTTTAGAGAATGTACATAATAACTCTGTGAAAGGAAGTTGTATAATGTTGTTAGGGATCTACATTTTCTGAAATCCTTGCGAATTTTTTTACTGTCTAGTATGCACAATTCCGTGCTTATTTTCTTTTATCAAAATACTTTTTTCATATTTTATTATATTTAATTAAATTAAATACTGAAACACCCTTAAGTGTAGCTATTGACAAAACATTAGGTTATCCGTGTTTCGCGAGCCCTCCTTCATTCCCCAACTACGAAATTGTTTACAATAATGTATTAGTGTATGACTCCATTAACAACACATTAGTTATGTTACCGGGGAATAGGTACTGAAGGTTTTGTGCTTACAGATCTGGGGCAGGTGTGCATCGTTTGCAGGGAGTCGGGAGTGGCCCAATCGGTAGGCGATAATCATCTTTTTCATAAATCGTTTTATACAATGTGTGAAAATACTCACATTTTTATATGCGACAAATAGTATTTTACCTTATTCAATAAATAAGCTGGAAAAATTATAAATTTTTAATGAAGGTCCATTAAACGAATCAACCAGTCTTGAGTAACTGTTACTGGGTTGTAGTGGATCCGAATGACTCTGACGTAATGAAGTAAGTATGCATTATAATAGCGATTCCTGCAGATGCAAGCTTGATGAGTGTCATGTTAATTCCATATAGATACACTAATACTATTCAGCTTTCCTTGTAAATGCAAACATCGAATCAATATTCATAAAATTCCTAAATGATGTTAATTTCAACAGTGTTCTTAGAAAACTAAGGTAGAATATAATAACAACATATATAAACAATTAAGTGATGCTTAAATTCCATTGTGCTTCTAGAAAACAGAAGTTATATAATCTCAATGTATAAACAACATTTATGGAATAATTCCAATGTGACGGAAGCTTGTCCGTATTGGTACCTCAGACACGCTATGGATTGACGGAAGTACAGTGAAACTTCGATTAACCGTCAGGGTCGGGACCGGGACCGTGACGGTTAATCGAATAGACGGATAACAGAAAAACCTTAAACAACAACCCACCCCCATCCATTGCATATGAACGAATGATAAAAAATGCACGTTTACGAACTGGAAATACACTGTACATACATGTATTTTATTTTACAGAAACAAATAATATACAATTTACATTAAGTTAAGTACAGCATATGTAGTACAACATATGTACTGTACATATTGTTACATGAACTTACGTTCTAGACGTACATACATATTCAAATTTTAAAGTAGTCTGTCATTTTCTTTGAGGCTCATGCTTTCTGAGCGGCAATGTTCCGTACTTTACGTAGGAGAAGTATCTGCGTTGCATTTGCCTCTTCTTGCCCCTCAAACCACTCAATGCATTTTGATAACATTGTTTCTGCTTCTGTATGGCTTAACGTAGTTTTTTCATCCAAAATATAACACTCGTCTTCGTCAATTTCTTCTTCTTCATTGTCAATCACACTGGAAACAATTTCATCGTCGTTCAAAATGTCAAAGGCTCCGTCCAATTTGTCACATCCCAACCACTCTGTTACTTCTGCTGGCGTTATGTCTTCACCATTCGGTACATTATTGCACAGTTGCACAATTTCGTCGACACTAACATTCCCAGTTTCCTTAGGTTCGCCATCATTAGCTTCAGGCCAGAGTTTATTCCACCCATTTTTAAGATTTGACACTTGAAGATCATCCCATGCAGCAGTAACATTGAAAATTGCATCTTTTGTGTTGTACGTTTTCCAAAACTCTTTTACAGACATTTCATCATCAGATGAAATCAAACTTCCAATAAAAGCTTTCCTATAACGAAGTTTCATGTTTTCGATTATACTCTGGTCCATAGGCTGGATTAGTGGTGTTGTGTTTGCCGAGAGGAAGAGGCATGTTATTTTGCCATCATCACTTTTAATTCCGCAAGTGGGATGTGCTGGAGCATTGTCCATTAGCAGCAGTGCTTCCTGTGGTAACTGCATTTCAGCCAAATGAGCTCTAACTTGTGGCACAAACACTTTGTGGAACCAATCGGAAAAAATATCTTGAGATATCCAAGCACTCTTTTGAACATAATAGGTAGCAGGCAATGCGTTCAAATTAAAATTTTTGAATGCACGAGGTGTTTTTGCTTTTCCAATCACAAGCAGGAGTAACCTGTGATTTCCGGTGGCATTTGCACAAACCATTAAACTGATCCGATCTTTTTGGACTTTAAAACCCGGGGCTGATGTCTCCGAAAGTGATGCCAATGTCTTTTGTGGTAAAGCGTTCCAATTGAGCCCGGTTTCGTCGCAATTGTACACTTGTTCCCTAACGAGGTTTAATTTTGCCACTTTCTCTTTAAATTGTTCTCTGTACTCGGCAATAACTGCGCTATTTGCATTAAGTTTTTCACCGCTAATGTCTAATTTCCGTATGCCATGGCGACACTTAAACTTATCGAGCCATCCTATGCTTGCTTTAAAATTAGGATCTCCGTCAAGTTTTTTGTTCATTTCAACCGCCTTGGCTATTATTAAGTGGCCTGAAAGTGGGATTCCTTGACTCCGTGCTTGTATAAACCATTGATACATAACAATGTCCAGTTGGTCATATTTTGCTGATTTCATGTTTTTACGAGTCTTAGGATCTCCATCGATGTTTTGCATTTTTGAAACATGTTCTATTTTTTCAGCATCGCGTTTAATGTCATTACTGTGGTTCTTCCAACGCCGTAAATGAGAGCAATAATAGTGGGAGTTTCACCTTTTTTCAAACGTTTAATAGTATCAATTTTCTGGTTGAGATATAACACGACCCGTTTACGCTTTTCAGCCTTTTTTTAGCTGTTGCACAAAAAAAAAAGAAAAGAAACCTTAACAACAAAACTTACTGGTGTGAATGTCACTATCGTATGCCGAAACAATTAAGCCACTACGCAACAAATAACGTACAGCACCGAGCACAACAGCTTCTCAGCCACAACTGAAACTGACCACGTGGGGGATAGCTAGGTGGGCCAAGCGTGACTCATTAACTGACGGACCAAGAACAGAAACTGACGGTTAAAAGAGTGACGGTTAATCGAAGTTTCACTTTATAAACCGCTACGCGGCCCGTGGACGTCACATTGCTCAAGCAGGTATGGGCCTACTGACCGATGTCAGGAGTCCACTGAGGCGCGATCTCCACCGTTGGTAACGACTACATTTAGGGCGTTGTTGTGTTAGTTATAGTTAATTCAAGTTTGTGTCAGTACTTACCTTGACGTGATAGACATGTCAGCACTGTTGAGACAGAAAGCAATATTTCCTTTAGAACGGTGTACTAAGCTGAGCTCCAAGATGTATTTCATCTAAGAAAAATTACATCTTATTATGCATAAATGGAAAACAAATTTAACTAGTTTAACCTTTAAACAATTATTTGACTTTATTATAAACGTATTTACCTTTTGAGTAGAATACTATTGTCGTAAACGTACCTATTAACGGCAATATCTAAATCCTAGTGATAAAGACAACGTTTTTACTTAATTAGTGTTCTCCGTTTACTTACTTTGAAACTACAATCAACGAAATATGTTAAATGAACAATGTGCTGGCATTAAATTTAAATACCAACAAGTGTCAATTAGCAATACACCTATGTGCTCTTATACAGTAAATCGGACATTGCTAATCTTATACAAGATTTCCGCACAACAGCGCTCAGTAACGAACAGTTTAATCGCATCTAATATAATATTGATCTCTTAGGATCAAATTTTCACTTGAAATCGAAGGTGTAAACACGACAAAAAATGTTCTAATGTGTTTTAAATAGGTTATTTCGTTAACAAATGCCAGTTAGACTAAGGCAGATGTCTAAATTTTGCCTGAAGTTATTCAGTTTTAAATCACTAGAAAATTGAATAATTTTCTAAACTGGAGTATATGAAATTAATATAAAGAAAGTGTCTTTTTTAACTACAGTATTAAAAATTGTTTCCCGAAGTCTACGGACACGTAACACAATATTCAGACCAAACAAATACACTACCATATTATGTAGAATCGGCTTCAGATTGTACAATCTTTTGAAATCAAAATGTCTAACTGGAGCGTAGTAGGATCAGTGTCTGCCGATGCCAAGTGCCAAGAGTAGGTTGGTGAGCTCTGATGAACTGTGATGACCTTGGCGAACTCTGATTCTTTAAGGTCAAGGAATACTTTCATACTGTAGACAAACGCGCTCGTTGCAGAACTTCCTTTGGAATCAGCAAGCTATGACAGTTTTGCAGTTACAATACTGAATATTGTTATGGTTACATTTAGCTATATCCAGGAGAGATCTTTTTTCCGAAATACTTTTCAGAAAAAACCAAGGGAACATTTTTTCTTTAATATTTAAATTCAAAGCTGTGAGCGCCTAGCTGTTCCTGTTCTAACGTTATCTTCATTAATTTTGTTAAAAAATACTCCAGGGATTTGTGTTAATTCGCTAGCAGCTTTGTGAATCGTTTGCTCGCGTTCTCCAGAAATGACCGTTGTCCTTAGCTTAAGGAAGACACGACGCAGTTTTGGTGTTTGCTTACAGAACCTAATTGGAATTACACAAACGCTGTTATAACTGGAATAACGGAGAAGTACTTGCACAGTTGTGTTATGACCCGTGGCTTTTTGGGCATTGACATATCCTTAATGATTATTTTAAAGATGTCAAAATTTATTCTAGTTGTGTTTGAATAGTTTTAATATTAAAAATTTTGCAAGAAATATTTATTAATTTCGTTAAGTAAGTCTGGTTTTAATTTTAATACAATTAAGCTCTTTAAATGAATAATCATAAGTAATGAATACTGCTAGTAAATAGAGTAGGACTTCATGATGCAGTGGACTGTAGCGAGATGATACGAAAAGCCACCACATACGAGTGGTCTCACGAAAGATAACAAGCGAGTACTCGGGATATCGGGTGCTGAGATTTAACATAGCAGGCAATTTATAATTCAAGTAGGCCTATATGGGCGATAAACAAACAAAAAAGAACTAATTGAATGCAGGTTTGATGTACACGCACAACAATCTCTTCCAAAGTCCAAACAGGATTACGCATTCTATCTCAAATATGACGGCTTCAGATCTCTGTGAATGGATGTGGTCACGCATAATAAATTCAAAAGACGGGAAGTAGAGGGGAGAGAGGGAATAAGGACGAGATGAGAGTCAGAGCAAAGTGTGTACTTATAATCTCCGTTCTGCGGTAACAATAAAGTCTGTACAGAACAGAGGTTTCAAAAGGAGAAAATGAACGGTGTAACCGGTCTATCAGATAACCTTGTGCGCTGTTCGCCGAGCATTACAGAACACAAAGTAAAATTCCATGATGTGCTCAGTTAGGATGCCGTTCATAGTTTCTTCATGACTATACATTTGAGAGAGACATGTCGCCCATTCATTATCTTCGCTCATTTCCTGACATCACCGTGTTAAATGAAGACGTATTAATTCTGAACGTGTGTGCATACGGATGTACTGGGTGCTCACAGCCCCGCCTCTTTCGCTAGCACACTAGTACAGCCTCTATTAACTGTACACAAACAGTACTGGAACGATTTTTGCATTCAGGATATAGGTAAATTCACGATAGAATTGTTTAGAGTTACTCTGTGTGTCACTAATATTAGAGCTGAATAAGTGACGTTGTCAGAATAAATTGTAATTATGGAGAGCATTTAAAAAAAGTACGTGCACGAAGTATGTAGGCTGAGCCAGCAGGATGGTATGCAAGCCCTTCACTGTCAAAAACAGGTAATGGAACTCGTATAATATGAAAAGTTCTGTATACATATTAGTATGTCATACTGGATAAATTGTAAAACAGTTGAAATTTAATCTCGTAAAAAATTAATTTTGTGAAATTTTTGCAAATTAAATATTTCAGCATACAAGTAAAAAACCTAAAATTAAAAAAGCTATTCAGTTCTTGTTGTTTAATATATTTTTTACCTTTAAAATGGGAAGTAGTTTCGAAAGAATTTATCAAAAGTTGATGTATTTTGATGTAATTTTAGATTTTAAAACCAATCCGAATTATAATTTTACTAAGATGAACAATTTCTGTCTTTCGAGAAATGACATCATGTATTTAAATTTAACTCACACGCTTATTATAAATTAAACAATGTTACATGTAATCCTGATCAAAAATATTCAAAAGAGTTCTAACGTATAAGCCTTGCTACGTGGTTATATTTTCTGTGCTGACTTCTTCAGTAACACTGAAACAGTACAATACCTGTAATATTTGCTGAATACATAAAGTGCGTATGTTAAGTGTATGTGTTTAATCACCATTACATGTTAGCAAAGAACAGTATTTGTTTATTTCAGTCCCACTCCAACGAGTTTGTTAAGTTCGGTAGTGGAAAACAATTAACGTTGCTCGCATATGTTGTTTGGCCGCTTTATAGAGAATCACAATTATTGTCGGTCTGCACTTAATCGTTGCTTTTCCCTCCCATACAGCTAGATAGGCCTACAGACGCGCTTTAATATCGCGTTACACCGTTTTCCACTTGTTTCCTGGTTAATTGTTCGTAAAAAGACGCCGCGCAAGTAAACAAAAAATGCTGCGTTATGCAGTAAGATTACACTGGATAAGAGCGGCATCTGTCAATGGAGCCGGTTTGCAGATAAGCGAATCGCAACTCGGAGCCGCTCGCATTCCTGCCTAACAGCTACTGGGCTCTCTCTCCGTCTCTTCTGTTTATTAATTCATCAATTCATCATCGTTTATTTTTTTTTTTTTTTAGAAATCTTGACCTACTTATACCTGAAATTTTTGTTTTATCTAAAATTCACACAAATGGAAAACTAAACCTACTCTTAAACGTTTTTAAAACAGTATTAAGTCATGACGTGCATCATCCATAAATAACTAGCACGCCTACAATAAAATTAAGGTAATTATTACGCAAGATGGTTTGTTAGCCATTCATAGGTTTTCTTACTGTTTGTTGAATTTAAGGTTTGAACTTTACAACAAACAGTAATGTCATAATATGCCAAAACAGAGTGGTCGCATTTCCTGTATGAAAAGTATGAACGTATTGCGATGAAAGGTTTTGTACAAACTGTTAGATTTATCGTTATTAAGTTACTTCCTGTATCGACTTGTACATCCCGTCTGAGATTTTACACAAAAAAATAACAACTGAAGTCCATATTACGGCGCATTATCAGAATAAATTGTAATTGTCAATTGCAATTATGGGTAATAATTAATTTTTTTTTTTTTTTTTTTTAACAACCCCGCTCTAGAATGGTTTACAGTGTGCTGATCTTGATTCAACAAGGCATTAAAATGCACAAACAGTAATCTTGGGTGGGAGCTAAACGCGATTAAATAAATATTTCAACAATTTATTGTTATATGTAAACACTAGATAAAGAAATCAAAGCGTTTATTACCTTGCATGTGAACAATTTCGTTAAACAAGAACAATACAACAACACACAGCACGCAGCTGAACGAATCCCGTGTATCAAAAACTAAACATGATACTTAGTTCCGGTAACTTCTGTACAGATATTCTCTTCTATTACATTAAATCTGTTGGAAAGAAGTGACAACCTGAAGCTTTGCAGACTAGACTGAGGAAACGTTCCCTTATTTTAAACCGAATTTTTGATTACCTTCATCATCCGGCCCTTTCAAGACAAACTCTTATTTCTTATTGCGTTTTGCAAGCATGTAGTGATTTTACATACTAGATTTTTAAAAACAAAATTATTTATGTATTGGACTTTTGAGTGCTTCGATTAATAAGCAGTTGGTTTCAGTCAGCAGTTTTTATAACAATATAGAAAATAATTTTTACATAAACGTTTTCATTTCAGTCTAGCCTATTAGTGTTAGGTCGATATTATACGACCGATACCCCCTAATATATATGTATGTGTATATGTGTACACAAACACCTTTTTTTACAAGAAATTGTTATGAATTTATTGAAAGGAATAATTATCACGCCCTGTGATTTTATAATATAAACAAACACTTGGCAGAAATTCAGCTGTAATGTCTTGCAGACAAAAATACGTTTACATATATGTTATATGATACATGAGAACAGCGCTCAATACGAGACAAATGTGTATAACATTTCTTATTGTTAAGTAGTGCAGACATTCATTATTCAACGCATGGACGAACAGACACACCTACCTCTAGTTTAGTTAGTGTGTTGTATTCCTTTTCTTGTTTCATTTCTTTTTTTTTTTTTAATAACGCACATTGAAAATCATTGAAGCCAGTTAAAGGTTTGAAAACAGAGCCTCGGTGTAGACACATGACGACGTATATAATTAATTGTTATGTAAGTATTTTAATTGTAGCTCCACAGCTGTCTGCAGCTATTTTACCTCCACTTTAATTAACAGCCGAGAGAAAACCTATCCGATATAACTTAATTATTTCTCTACCTACAGTAGAGATAACAGACGTATTGAAATTCTAGCAGGTCTGTCCAAGATCACCTCGCGGTGGTACATCAAACCCCCCACTCACCTTTCTGTTGACGGCTCATTTACTACGTCTTGTCGTAGGTAAATTAATTCAATTTACTTTAATATAGATTTGTCTAAAAGCAATGATATCTTAATAAGTGTTTACTCAGTCAATGTGAGCGGTTGTGTTCGGTAGACGTACGGAAACAGTACCTACAACATGCGTACCACACACACACACACACACACACACACACAGTTCTATGACTACTTTCTACTGACAGTTGTTACAGGTTCATAATTATTCAGAGAGTGGGGTGACAGTGAGGGACATGTTACGTACTGTAGATGTAGACATTGAAGGAGTCATCGTCAGCCACTGCACTGAGAGTCAATCGACAGCATTTCCTTTTTTCATTAATCGTAATCCACTGAAGCATAAAACACAATTTAAATCATCTAAGAATTCTTTTCTCTAGTAATATTGTACCAAGAAAGCACTTCGGCACCAAAAAATAAAGCAAACCGTTATAACAATTTCCGTTATACAAATGGGTAAGACAATAAAGAGATTAGGTTCATACAGACGTTGCATAAGCTTACTTACGATTGTTGAATAACGCATGCTTGGATACCACATCGTTTGAGGTAATGACGGACGTTGCCTATATAACCTCTGCTACTGTGTGCCAACTAAGAGCACACTAACAGTATTTTTTGTTCTTTTTAAAAAAAGTTCTCAAATTATAAGATAAGGAGAGGTGTGGGACGTCCGAGGAATCGCTGGGGTGACCAGCTGTAATATTTGCCTATTTGAGACCGGAACAAACCATTCTTGGTTTAAACCTTGAGGATGACGATGATGATGATGATGATGAAATTATAAGATTTAAATGTCTAGACTTTCAATAACAGAAATTTTAATTTTTTCGTTACAGTGAAGAAAATCTAAACGAAAAAATCTTAACGTGAAGTCACTTAAACGAAATTTAAGGAAGTGAAGAGTATACTAGCAAGAAGAGGGAATAAGTAATAAATACATGGGTATACGTGTGTTGTCGTCCGGAATGCCTGACGGGTAATCAAATCTTATTAAGCAGCGGTGTAACGATGATTTACAAGTAAGACCGTGTTCGTGTCAATGTGTAATTACAGTTGAGAAGCGCTCTCTGCATACCTGTACCTGTTTCCAAATTGGATCTGTCATTTCTGTAATCTCTGCTATATGTTTTACTGGGAGTGTCAGCTACGCTATTGTACCTATCAATTATACACGTCGCTTCCCTTCTTAACTGTCATCCATATTTTTTACCGTTGTTACACAAACACGCCTTCAGATCGAACTCCAGATTGTGGCATCTGAACATTGATTTACTTATCTTTACAGCCAATGACTGCGTCATCTTCAGAACTAAATAGGCATTTATTTGATTGGACGGTTTGATAACGTTGATTTTTATGTAAGATTTAATGGCTTCTTTAATGTTTTATCGGCGTACAGGGGAAGGATGTTGAACCGCAAAATGTTAAACACGGAAGCTTTTACGTAAGAGGGAAATTGCATAATGTATTGCAAGTGTAGCCTACCTATTGGGAATTACTCCTTATTTCGATTGCTCGACATTGTCTTTCCTGTTAGCTGTTTTACAGAAACGGTCACTGTAGCGTTTCTGAAAGTAAATAATCTATTTTCACAGACATTTCACCTGTCAATGTAAGTAGCTGTCACTTTTAAAGACTAAAGACTGTCTAAAATATTTGCTAATTAAACAATGTTCACGATCAAAAAACTTAAATGCGCTTGTTATTCTCGATCAAGCAATGATGACAGTTTGTTTCCAAACTAACAAGACTCGCGATCGAATTTTAGTAAAATTCCAAGTTATATTTTTATATTAACATGTCTGTAAACAGAAGATCTAAGACGCTTACGAAAGAACAGTATTTAGATCTACAAACTGATAATAATTTAAAACAATAAAACAAACAAGTACATATCAGCGACTCACAATTGACTGACTGTAGATGTTTTTGTCATATTTGCTTGTAAAACAACAATAGACACGTACCATTGCAACTTCAAAATAAAATGTACTATAATCCTGGTACAACAAGCCTGTACATACTACAAAGATGTTATATGGTAAGACAATCTGTCGGTCTTACTGTGATTTATACGTAAAACCTTTGTACATAGTCCTGCATTGTTAAACAAATAAGAATGTTTTATAAATCATAGAGGATCCTAAAAGAGTATTGGCCGAAGCAGGTTTATTTTTTTGTTTTTAATTACATTTTATACTTTCCGCTTTATTAAAAATAAATCTTTCTAGAATCAACATTATCTCAAAAATATAAAACACTCTCGTTGATTGTAAATATTAATTTCTAACACAGTATAGTGTCAGCTGACTTGCTTGTAGATAGGTATTCCCTTGAGGTATGTCTGCCTATAAAGTATTTAATTATGACAAATGGTATATAAATTGATACAATTAAGATGGAAGTGGTAGTGAATGTTGGGGAGCAGTATTGTACACGACAAGATCTTCTGTCTTTGTATAAACATTTCTATACGCGTGTGTACTTGTCTTTGACTTTCCTCAAGCGTACGGCCGTAGAATACTATAGAACTCGCGGGAAGGGAAACCGGGTCTATATAAAAACATCTCTCCCCTACTATTACAGCAAGGTATACTAGGATTTCATTGAGAACTCTATGTAAATACTAAACTTGCTAATCGTTTATGAAAGCTCGTAGTTGGTTCAGTGAAGATATTTAGTTGTACCTCTGTGTTTGGCACTGACATAAGTATACACTTATTATAGCCACCACGTGATTAGAATTGTTTGAAAAAACATACGCTTGTCTGTGAAGTGAAGTTTACTCTATAATCATTTTCTAACATCTCGGTATTTTTCTGATGGCAAACTACTATAATGGACTCAGAACGCTCCGTATTGAAGATAGTTTAAGCGTTTTTATTTAATTACTTCAACAATATCCATAATATAACTTACTACAAATTACTACAGTTGTCTCTATTACTTAAAGTTTAAATTACACCTTTAATGGTCTACTAACATTAGTTCAGACGCATTCAATAACACGTCACCTTAAATTTCCCCTGTTGATGAAGTCAGGATGTAATTAATTCCATCACTGCCTATCAGTGGAACGCAACTCACAAAGTACACGGTGATGGCATATTCCCGGGAAAATGTTTTCACGTTAATTTAACAAATAATATTTTTTTAGATGTAAAATATATATGTTACAGTGAACGTGGTAAGTCCAGTAAAGGAGTAGGCTTACTTCCACTAGTGAAAGAAAGCACCTGCGAGGTGTCATGTTGCAACTGAACGTTCAGCTATAACATAATTTCCCAAATTTTAATAGGCCTATCACGGGTATCATGTTGTTCTTTGTGCATTCACTAGTGTGAGCGAATAGTTCGTATTGGAAAAGACTACAGTTCGTCATCTATAGACATTAAATAACACAGTTTCACATCCCCAAAACTACAGACTTAAAAAACAGAAAGTTTTACAGTCACAAAAATGTTAAAATAATAAGACACTTTTTTTGTTTTTGATACTACTTGCTACAAGACGGCATTGCTGTATGCTCAAGGAATACACTCGACTTTTTAAAATAGCTTTTTAAGACTTTTACATTTTGTTAGACAACGTATCGGCATTCCTGAATATTGGTTCGTGGCTTCTATTCGCAAAGTACAGTTTTTTGTGAAGGCTCTTCATTTTCATTTACGATTTTTTGCATGCCATTGCTTGAACTGAACTGAAAGTTAAATGGCGTCTTATGTTACAATTCTCTCTTAGAGTAAATGCGACAAATTATGAATAATTAATTATTTTTTCCTTATATACTTTAAGCATGTCTGTTCGTTTCAGTCGTAACAATTTTCAGTGTATTACTATAACTTGTACTGCTGCCGCAAGACACTGTCTATAATTCGAAACCTGTGAGTCCATTCATGTAAATGCCCAGGACTTAATAAAAATTTATCTGTAACATGTAACATGTATTGAACATCTGGAGCTGATATACAAATATTAGAGCCTATATATACCGGTGGAAGAAGCTGCTCACCAATTTTTCATTCGTCCACTTTCTATAAATTGGTAGGCACTCCTATATCGTTTGTTGATTAGTCCATATCAATAAAAGCACATATTTCTTCAACTAATAATTGTATTCGTTTCATTATTAAGCGAGTTCTCAGTTTTAACTTAACCGTTTGGCATTTGTCTGTTTATCTATCTATCAGTCTATCTGTTTGGGGTAGGCCCTATGTCTCACGATAACTTTTGAACGCATCAACGGATATTCGTAAACCTTGCCATGTGTGTCCTTACCACCTACCCAACCCCATTGTTTTTGAGACCGGTCCTCCCAAAAATAGAGTGGCGGTAGGCAAAAATGTGAGGGTGTCAAAATTGTGACAAAAATCATAAGCCCCACATGGGGTATCAAATTAATGGGAATTTTATCCAAAATTTTAATATAATGTTTATTTTTGAAAATTAAACTATTTTTGGACGTTATGGCTCAAAAAGTGGGTGAAAAGTTTGATAAAATTGCCAATATTCATGTGGGGTATCAAATTGAACATAATTTTAACTAACATGTGATTGTAATGTGACGTTTTGGTAGTTTTAAAATTTTGGGACCCCAGGGTGCAAAAGAAATAAACAGTTTAACAATTTGCGGATTATTTATGGATATCTGTATCTCCAGCTTTCTTTTTTGTAAATGATCTGTAACATACCATATTTTTTGTATTGCCCTATGGTCGGATGAAATTTGATTAAGAGCCAGTGCCATTTTATTCTTTTCTGGTTGTTCTGTAGATAAAAGATTTTTCTGAAATATCTATGGTTTTGCGTGATTACTGCCGCAGTAACTGTTATTAAACCTTTCTATTGCTTCGTTAATTTATAAGAACAAAATATAACTAAATATAATTAATCAAATAATATTTTTTTGCACCTAAAAAATGTATGTAGTAATTTGATATAGAATTGTGTAAAATATGATTATTAAAATTAATCCGTTTACGAATGTGATATTGACTCTAAATAAATTAAACCAAGGAGATATTATTTGATCCTAAATAAACACTACTTACGAATTAAATAGTAGGCCTACTAAATACAATTTATGTTGGAGATCTATAAATCTGTAAACATTTATGATTAATATAAATTAAAATAATTAACTATAACTAATATATTTTTCTAATTCAATAGGATTATTATTATTTGATAAGATTCAAAAGTTGAACTCATAAAGGGAACAACTGAGTGGTGGACATATGAACTAAGGGTAATTTGTCGTTGCACTTTTATTGAGGGTGGAGACAACTATTAAGAGAATAAACAGTCCTTCCATGTACAAAGGGGATTATGGGCGAGTAGCGTTTGGCCAGTATGGAAATGAAAGCCAGGGGCAAAACAGAATGTACAAAGCTCAGGCGAATTACACGGCTATCAGGCTGGCGGCGCGGAAGAAATAGAAACAACCCTTTCGTAGTATGTCATCCGGAATCACGAAGGGTTGAGCAATGGACATCTGTTGTAGCCTACCGACTACCCAGTAGGCATGCGCAGTGTGAATCTCGTATTATTATTAAATATTTATTTACCGTCACGTTAAATCTAAATCATTTTCAGTCAGGAAATGAAAACTAAATTTGCTGATCTCAGTTCGGTAACGTCGTTTCCAACATATTCTAATGTGATTTAAATTATCATGTAATTTTAGATTCGTCCTACGAAAGAGACAAATGCACTTTTCACATGTTGCACATCCTTAAAAAACTAAACATACTCGTGTTTGTTATACATGTAGGAGTGCGCATTTGCTCATCTATGTGTACGTAGCTTACTCGAAATCGTCTGTAAGAAACGTAAAAGTGGCTAAACAGACCGTTTTGAATTGCTGTGTTAATTGTTAACAGGTCTTTTTACCGAAATGAGAGAGTATTTATTTGTGTAGCTGTTCTTGTTTCGTTAATAGGTTTATACGTAGGCTAAACATGTTGTTTCAAAATGGTCATATATATATATATATTGAAATATATTTTTACACATATTGTACAAAATATGTAAGTATTGTGAAAATATATAAATATATAATAGGTACTAATTCGCATACTCGCGCGCGCGCACACACACACACACATTCATGAAACTTGTACATGCTTACAAATAGATTAGTGAATAGCCTGAAAGCACTTGACTGTCGTTACAGAAGTCTGACATACACCTACATTACAATTATATTAATCAATTATGACACAAACAGGTATTTTGTTGACGTTTGTTTAATGACAGTAAAAGTTGAGAATTAATAGCGCCCAAATATTAAAAAAAATACGGAAATATACAAACATTGGAAAAACCAAGTTACTCAAAGAACAATCACGAGCAACAAACTAGACAAGAATGAAGAAGCGTATTATTTAAATAAAGTTAAGAAAACGGATGCAGTGAAATAGAAGGCCGTCAGGAGAGTCGAAATGTTATCCGTTGTAATACAATGGTAAGCAAATACCAGTGTAACGCACATGTAATGAAGATAGTTGTGTTAGTGGTTAAAATCACAAGCAGAATGATCACTGTTGCACACCACTATATAAAAATTATTCCGATTAGCGCTTTCAAGCTTCACAGCTCATCGTCAGATCGGAAATGAAACAAATAACCTGAAAAAACCCTTCACCCCCACCCCACCCCACCCTGCTCGCACCCAACAAGCTATAATCCAAATGTCCCTTCCCCACCTCCTGAGCCCTGTCCCTCCATCTGGACAGTTACATATTTTTCTAGCAAATTCTTGTGTTTCAGTGTGTGTGTGTGTGTATTCCTTTTAAACCTACCCGTCTTTCTCAACCACAGATGTGGGTCAGTCACACACCCTTATTTTAAAAACATCCAATTAGTCCTATGCAATTTAATTCTTAATCTTAACTATCTGTCCTCTATCATTTACTTCTTAATTATGTTATGAAATATTTCTTCATTATCAAATTTAATTTTAGTATTAATTAAATTGTCTAACCCTTTTTCTCTTTCTTTCAATATTTATAACTCCTCCCTAAGCTTCCTTTCAACTGTGTTATTTACTAATTTTACAATTTCGTAGTCTTCCAAAGGATTAACGAACTTATGGTTGTCTTCTAGAAATGTCTTGCATATAACGAATTCGTTGCTCTATTACCTTCTCCACGTTTGTGGTCAGACAACCTGCATACGAATTTTCGTCCTGTCTCACCAAGGTACGCTTTGTTGCAGTCTTTACATTTTAATTTATAAATTCCGCTTTTCTGTAATACTGGGATTTTTTCTATATTTTTATTCCTTATCTTATCAAATACCGTTTCACATTTTTTAATAGCTATATCTACTCCGTATTTATTAAAACACTTTATAATTTTTCTAAATTTTTATAATTTTGAGTGTCTGTTCAATGACCCTGCATAATTCTTTTGTTCTGGTTCTATTTTAGCTTTTTGTATGTTAACGCTTTTCATAACCTCATCCACTATGTAAACTATGTTGGTGTTATAGTTATTATTGCTTACAATTCTTTTTATCGTTTTTAACTCCCTATCTTTTGATTTGGTCTCTTTTAAACACTTCTGAGCTCTATAACAAAATGAATTGATTGCCGCCATTTTATATCTATAAGGGTGGTAAGACTCTCTTGGTATAATTATAACTTGAAAGCGCTAATCGGAATAATTTTTATATAGTGGTGTGCAACAGTGATCATTCTGCTTATAATTTTTGTTGTTAGACACATGGAATCGTGAATCAATGTGAAGTTAAGTACATAAATATATTGAAGAACCAGAACGATACATACTTCGTTAACATTTAGTGCAAGAATCATAATAAAGGTTAACATAAAATCAGAGGTTTGATATATAGTAATTACATTTTACATTTATGCTCACTTTCGAATTATTTATATAATTTTAACGTAAGAGATACGGAAAATTCACCCTTCCTCAAACACATGTTCACGCTGGTACGTATAGGTCTGTAATGAATTCATAGTGAAACTTAGTTTTATGATACTAAACTATAATGCTACATTGTATTTTATAATGTAGCGTTTAGTATAAATTGGTAAGAATAAGACACAAAAATTAGAAGCTTTCCTTCTTTTTAAAGAAGACGTTATGAAGTTAAGGCTACTGTCCGTAGGCAGTCTTTACTGTAATCGCCCCTACTTCTGCTGAATTTTTTCCTCATTGTTTCTAATTGTCAGCATTCTTTCTCTCGAACGCCAAGAAAATTAAATGTCCAGTTCTTGGGTGCGTCCTTGAAAGCCTTTGAGGTCGGTTAATGACCGTCAAAGTGGAAAAAGTTGACTGACAAGTAGCGGTGCCGCCGCCAAAGGTAGCCAAAAGCTGATACGTGATTTTAATATTTCTTTTCATGTTCACTGCAGTCCCTTGTACTGTAAAGAGTTCATTAAACAAGTTAAAATAGCGGTAGTTTTGCTTTGTTTTTGCTATTACAGCTTGCGACTATGCAGAATAATTCTACAAAACCTGTGTAAAGCAATATAAAATATACTTGTAGAAGAATCTGTTATTTTGTGATAACACGATATAATATATCATAACTGCAAGAAACATCAACCATTACGACACAGAAACGTGCGTGTGCATGTGTCGGGTGGGGAAATGAAGGGGAGAGAGGAGGAGAGAAATAATTGAACATAATACTATTTTTAGGTAATAAATGAAATAAAACAATCACGGAGAAGAACATGATTTTCCAGCATCATACAAACACAGTGCCGACAATAAATCCGATTGGCAGCAGTCAGATAAGCGGATTATAGTAGTGTCATCGTGATGTACAGACTGTGAATGAGTCAATGGCATTGTAACGGCATTTAGGTTGTTGCATGCGTGGCAAGTCATCTCGAAGTGATTTTCTTGTTTATAGTTATTAAGTCGTGTCTCTCCTTACAATTTATGTATATGTCAAATAACTTATCAGAAGATTTTAAAATGTCATAAATTAATAATCATTGTTATGACGTTGTTAGAAATGCATAGGCTACCGACAGCGGGCGTTTATATACTCGTTTCTTATGTCAAGTGTAAATAACTACGTCATAAAGAAAAACCCCCTAACGCCTCAAACCACAAATAACTATCGGACTCCTTGTAAATTATCCCCTGTGTTATTTAAATAAGTTTTATTCGATTTTACGATTCACTACGTATAAAGATGATTAAATTTTGTAAATAAATTACTGTTGCTTTAACGTTTCTGAAATTAAAAAATTAACAAGGTTGTTTTAGGTACAGTTTGTTTCATACATAAAATAATATAAACATCAGTTTTCAGATTTTTCAAAAAATGTTAATGAAAAGTTGGAATAGCTTCTAGGGACACGTACATAATTAGATGTTATTGCTATCGGCGGCGATAAGAAGGGGTCGAGTCGTAGCTCTGTACCAATACAGTACAAGGCGGACATAATAGACTCCTAAATCTTCATTGTTTACGTTCGCGTTTAGTAACTCGGTTTATAATTCACTCAAACGGTCACTTCACAAATGCGGGCATACCACATAAACAAAGCGTTCAGTGGAGTACGTCGCTCCCGACGTTGGGAGTGTGTGCTGAACACCTGTACGGCGTCGGCAACGTGCCCATGACATACTGTATTATATATATATATATATATGTGTGTGTGTGTGTGTGTGTGTGTGTGTGTGTATGCGCGCGCGCTCGTGAGATACACAAACCTGTTGGGGCAGTTACGTGACATCAGCTGATCAGACTGTTACAAAACTCATTTAATTTCTGAAATGTACTTTTAAAGGTCAGCAATGCATGTTACCGCCGCGCTGGCTGGGCTGGCATCTAGTCTCTGCGCCGTTATATGCCACTTGCGTTACTGCCAGACCTCCTTTCCTTCACCAATTATATTTATCTGCTGAACTTATACGATAATCTATATAGTCGACTACTCACACTTTCAACATTAAAACTTGGTGTAAATAAGTCTAAATCTAACGACAACTGCTCCGTTTCGTAATTACAGGTTTAACCAGTCACCAGGTTACTCTAACATTTGTATGTAACAGTTCGTACAGAATACTGCATATTGTCGCGTACAACTCACGGCTGGTGTGGAGTACAGTAGTGTCTATTCTACTGTACGCTGGTGTCGGCTACTGTACATTATTCTCTATTTCCATCGTCTACATTCCTAGATGTAATTGTTAGTGTGACTAGAACGGTGACCAGTGTATAAGATGGGAATGTGTTAACCTTAAAGATTTCGGCCAGGTACTTACATACTGTATGAGGTAATGGGCTTCACGTGTCACGCGGGGGATATACTCTACGTATATGGCAGTCACTGGCATCCGTTTCCTCCTTTTGAGACGCCGCGCCGACCGCTCTAAGCATCACTTAAAATAAATAATATATTGTAATCACGCTTATTGACTCAATAAGCATTTTAACTTCAAACTGTTTATCTCACCTTATAGGTAATTTAATGTTTTAGGTCGTATTGCTTACTTTATTGATTAGGTACATACGAAGGGATTTAAAACACTCTTCCCTACATAAATCTACAGACATCAAATTCTTTAACTAGAAAATGTGACTGGCACTTCGTTCGAAGCCACAAAAAAGTTGTCAGCTCTATGTAATGTGTACACACAGTCAAAAACGGTTTTAAACTGTCTGTTCAATTACATGCAACATTAAAAACTGACAAGTATTCGGAAACGCTTCTCAGTTTGCATTGAACAAGAAATTGGGTTATTCCCTCTCGATCGCATCAGTCGTATTAAACCGTAAGTGAATTTGTAGAAAGTCTAGCAAATATTATGAAAGTTTCCCTAATAACAAACTCATGCAGGGAAAATAGTGCCTGCGTCGAGGCTCCACCTAATCTCAACAGCATGAATTAAAATTAAGAAGTCGATGTAAAATGTCGTTTACGAGGTGATTTGGGTCTTTTAAAAAGTACTGAATATGTTATTGTATAAATATATGCAATTCAGCTTTAATTTATAAAAACTACACAAAACTAAAGAGCATCTAAAAATAACTGCATGCCAGTTAAAATTATGTTTGCTAATGGGAAGATAATTGGAAAACTAATGGACAAATGTAGGTCTACTAGACAGCAGAGAAAATAAAATAATATATTAAATTTCTATTATTTGTTTTAAATTTAAGTAATTACTGATAACTTAATCACATAGCCGTTGTAGACGATACCGATCTAACACGAGTAAATATTTTATTAAACAATGTTATATTCAAATTTGAAGAATAATGGTACAGATTAACATTTTTTCTGAAGCCTTCCTATAATTTATAAATTTTGATGAACTCGGATTAAACAACTAAGAAATATATAGCAAGAGTGTAAAGAAAATAGCAACATATTAAAAATGATTTTCAGTAAAACGATGTGAAAGAAGACAACACAATATTTAAAATTGAATCAATTAAAGATATTTTATCAGTTATGGATCTTTTAAACAAGTTAAATAAATTCAAACATTTGGAATGCCGATTGTTTCAAAGACAACGAAGATTAAAGAAGGAGGTGAAGAACACTTCACATTTTCAGACTGTTTTGGTACTAACGTTTTTGTCGTCATAGTATAGCTGCTTCTTATCTACACAGTAAGATGCTCAAGTAGGAAACATGCAAATTGTAACAATCTTTCTCTTTGTAGAAGTTTTAAAGTTTAACTAACCAAAATGGAAAGTCGTATACATGGGTGTAAACAATATCATGCCAATATAATATAATAATATAAACATGCCAACAATAATATAAACATTATTATTATGTCGAACATAATATGGTCGCCAACTATGTCTTAAAGGGCGCAAGCATTCACTTTTCAAACAAGCATTTCTGATTTAGTAATGAAAATCATTTACATACGCTTGTTACTGTGTATGCAATTAATGAGAGTGCTCAAGGAAGAATTGAATTGCTCAAGGAGGAAAAGAGAGAGAGAGAGAGAGAGAGAGAGAGAGAGAGAGAGAGAGAGAGAGAGAGAGAGAGAGAGAGAGAGAGAGAGAGAGAGAACTGACTACAGTGCTATTGATAGGTAACAAGTAAATTAAAATTATTACGGAGAAAGAGATGTGGTTCTCCAAGTTCATGTAAGTAACACAGTGCTTATGGGACAAGTTAAATCCGTGTTGGCAACGATGTGAGTAATGAGATAAATGGATTATAGAATGTGGCTAGTAATTTTTCTGAAATCGGCTTACAACAAAATGAAAAACTGCCCACACACGTCTTAGACTACACGGGCGATCTTTTGTTCTCCATATGTAACACATCCATTGTGCGTTTGTTTTGATAATGCAGTCTACACGTGTGTAATTAATTGATGTTTGGCTTGTTGGCAGCATCCAGAGCCGGGGTATCTTTTTAACTATATGAGTACCAAAACCAATAATCTGCATTATTTTATTATAACCGATTTTTTTACTAAGAAAAGTACTCCATTATGAAATGAACAATACTCGTGCGTATGGTATCAAAACTGTCCAATTTTAACACTCAGTATGAAAGGTAAAAATCAAGCTGATAACAAAACTTCTTTGCGTTTATAGTATACCGTAGTTTAAAAAATAATCGACTGCGAAATTTTTTATCAAAGCTTATCACCTGCTATATTTTGACATTGTATATAATGTGGAATGAAATCAAAACCGGTAATTTCAAACATTTCAAAAGTCTTTTAGCGTCATTTCAATGCTTTTTGGGGAAAATTATGCTGTATAAGTTGGTATAAGCTTTATTTTAAAATGATTGAACCTCGAAATACTCGTGAAAGGTGAAAACTCGTACATTTCATATTCCGGTTTAGCAAGAAGTGTTTTAAACCAACCAGAAGTGCAGCAGAAAAAAGTCCGAATGAAATTCCTATCGGTCTGCCACCTAACATTAAGAAAAGAAATTACGTGATTAAACTTATTTCCAAACTGGCATGACCTTCCTAATCTGCAGTTCTATAAAGGTGTATTAAGTTGCATATCTACAGAACAAGAAGACTGGTACGTAGATATTACGATGATAGAGGTTGATTTGATTACTTAATTATATACTTTTATAAAAAATATTGTTAGTTGTGTTTTATTGACTTACTGGAATCTTGTAACTTGTGACGTATTAGTATGTAACGAAAATGTCGTTCTTATTGTGTAGTCTGCTGTTGTTTGTAATGTGTACGTTAGTAAATTCTGTAGTGTGAAAAACGTAAAATAAAAATGATGTGAAAGTAAAATGTAAAAAAGTAATTTATTTTTTATATTCTGTAACTTGAAAATCTAACAAAACTGATATAAATAAATTTTCAACAATCTGTAAACTTTTACAGTTTTTGTATTTTGGCAACAAAACTCTAATTTTCATTGTAATGCAACAAAACTTATCATCTGCAAATTAATATTGTTGTTTTCTTAATTGACACAAGTGTTTATAGGACGACATTTTCTAGAAAAACTTCAATTAACATCACTAATTTTCGTAAATCAAAAAAAGTATTTTTAACATGAGTAGACCAATCAGTAAAGCTTATAGACTGCCCTGAAAATGAAACTTTTGTTAATCGGGAAATACTGGTCTACTCATATTTAACATACAAAAATGTTTTGCCTTTTCTCTTTACACGTTATAAACTTTTCTTTCATTTTCTTAAACGCTCAGAAGTTTAATGTTTCTCTGTAGTTTTAACGATATTTTAATTTTATGCAATAAATGAAATTAATTACGTTGTATAACGTGTATTACTTTTCGGAAACATAACTGTTTTAAGGACAGAGTTATTAATGACAGGGTGCACGCAGGGAGTGAATAGAATTTCTACTTTTAAACAAAAAAGAAATCAAAATGCATTGTTATTAAACTTATATCGTAGAGGCTATTTATTTTCCATGCTACAGAAACAATTAAAATCAATATACAAATGAACATGGCTGTCGTTATATTTCTACACAGTGGTTGTTTACATTATTATTATTATTATTTTTATTAATATTGTTTTTGTAGAAGAGGTTTTTGAGGATGTGATGTAATATACAATACTTGACTGATGAGGAATAAACAAATAAGAGACGAATAAACATTTTTTCACAAGATTAAAAAAAATAAAGAATACACACTGCAATAGAAAGAGTGTGTGAGTCGTATGGAAGAGTGCAGATTACAGAGATTAGTCCGAGGGGGAAACGGAACATAGGTCGCCCGAGGATAAGATGGCCCGTAGAACCGCCGAGTCGCAGGTCGGGAGGCCTAATTCGTGACGGAGACGATAATGATAATATTGTTGTTGCTGTTGTTACTACGTTGCTACCGATTGATGACTGAAGAGTGAACATCGAGTCACTTTTCTTTAGTTTATCATATCAAATTACTCATTAGATTAATTGCCTGAATTATACCCAATTCTGGTTTACACAGATTTGTTACACTGGTTTATACGTTTGTGATTGAATATTGTTTAGGGTAAACATCCAATTCTTTTTTTACACGGTTTGTGTTGTTCTAATTCGGTTTACACGGTCGCCATTTTAACTTAGTTTATAAATACGTTTGATAGAATGAATCGAACCTATTTTGTTGTGTTTTTTAAGTTTTGTTCTCGTAATATGAGTTAATTGAATTTTTCATGTACTTGAACAAGTGAGTTATTGGAATACAATAGAAAATATTTTTTGAACAGCTTACCAAGATGTGGGATAATTCAAATGTACAAAAAATAAGCTACCCTCTTAATATGTAAGAAGTACAGCTTAAACTGAATTTGTATATGTGCGACTAGAGAAGATACAACATTCTCAGGAAAGTAATTTGGTTTAAACGAAAGTATTGTACGAGCTATTAGGAAAAGTGGAGACGCTAATATAAAAATCTGCTTTCTGGAACACAACTGAGTGCCAAGTGTAGGAGCGGTATCGGAAAAGTGAAGCTAGAGAAAGTCCTGACTATGCGCTAAACACAATATCGCGGCCAAACAGACTTGTGGACGAAAAACTGGAAGCAATCACAGCAGCTCAGCAAAACAATAATTATTAATTTTCGTTAATTACAATTTCGTTTCGAGTATTCACTCAAAATCGTGCCTTTCGTAATAGAAGGTTAAGCTTAGGTACAAAACGATTTTGTAAAAAATTCGTCAGAATTATTAAAGGTGATGCATAACTCATCAAGTTTGCAATACAAATGAAAACTGGTCTTTAAAAAATTAAATGCAAAGTAGTAAAAAAAAAAAAAAAAAACTGTCGGTGACTTTGAACCAGCTAATGATAGTGTGAAAGTTTTGTTCTACACCAACCAACGGTTCAGGACAACGCTGCAACTATGATATTGAGGAATGCATTGCAGTGATGTCTAAATTGCCAGTTTAAAAAACCATTACTCGTTGTTACTTAAGACTACGGTCAATGAAAGTTGTAGCTTAAAATTAATTCCCATTGGATTGCAGGGCAAACAAAAAAATGTGTAATGCAAGGTTCACATCTGTTTTTTCCATAAGTTAAATACTGTTGAAAGACATAAATATTGGATTTAAATTCCTATCGATTATAGATTCTTGGTCATCCTATTTTGGAATACCCAAATGCGAAACCTTCTTTTTCTGCCACCTATTATGTTACCTTTGACGTAATTAGTAGGACCTGGGTAACATTAAAAAATTAAAAACGTAAGATGAGCATTCCCATACATTTTGGATAAACTAGATAAGGATCAAACACCAACAGTGATTTATATGTTGAAAATATTTTCTATTTTAGATTGTATCACGTTACATCGGCATTGTCAGAATTAGAGTCACCATATCTATTCGACTGCTTATGATAACATCATCACTTTAGTAAATGCAGTTCATGAAATATTCGATGATCGTTGTCCCCCAGATACTGTTGATAAAGCGCTTAACGAAGCCTCCTGATAATAAAAGCTGACCTTGAGCCTCCTGATGGAAAGGAAAACAAATGATGACGATAAAAATTTAATTAATCCATTCATTGTAGATTAAAAGTCTCTTTTGTCAAACTAGCTAAACAGTTTATTAGCTAAAGTAACTAAACTAGTCTGTGGCGCGTTATTAACAACTATAGTAAGTCTAGTCAAAGCGATTGATTACAGGGCTTTGTTAAAAGATATCAAACACCACAATCACTTGAAACAAAAGATTCCTAGGTCACAAAGAGCGTTTCTTCATTGTAGTACGTACACGACGCTAAAATGTGTCAAGTTACAAAGATGATTTAATTAAAGACTTAAGCAAAATAATACGTCTTAAAATTTGTTAGAAATATGACTACAAATTTTAGTTAAAAAGAATACGCAAGCTATTTTGCTCCTACAGATTAGGAAATGTATTGTGTTTATGTACAAATAGTCCTATTTTAACTAACAGTATATTTCATTATTCTCCATTCTATTTATTACTCTTATCAGTGCTTCTTCCAGGCAACTAACTTTGTATTGCGAGATCTACTATCTCACACAGTGATTTTTATTAGCTTTATACTACTCTTGAATCTTAGCATAAAGTATACTAGTATAATGTAATTCTGAATGATTGACCATATTGACCACTTTGGCTGGTTCAGAAAATGAAAACCAATAATATAGGCATATGGAATAATTAAAAGAGAAATAAGCAATACGAATTAATTTATAGGTAATTGCGATCACTGAATTCAATTTTCTCTTATAAACTGTAGGTATATCGGAAATATAACAATTACATTTCAGGTGGAAAAAATTTAAGTTCAGAACATTGATAATTAATATTTAAACGAATTAATTATTCACTTACTCATATCATTATTATTTTATAATTGACATTATTAGTAATCAAAATAGATCTTATTAATTAATCGTTCAGTTAATTCAGTTGTTCAATCATTACTGTACACAGTTTGTGTTCAAACGAAACGCCGCATACTCTGATTAATGTGCACAGAGCACGGCACGACGCGATGCTTTTATTATTGTTTCTACAAGCTGCAGCAGAAATACAGGATACTTAACATACTGTGACTTTGCTCCGACTCTCAATGATATATGCTTTTGAATGATTCTTGTATCAAACGAACTGGTTTTTAAGTAAAACCTTTGGCATAAATCGGTTTCATTTGCATATCAATTTGTCGTTAATATACTCTTTTATCCTGTACTAATGATTCTATTTTACATACGAGTTGACTATTAAAATTCTCGTCTACAGCATTACCATATACTTTGTTTGTGTACACGGCTGCCGTTGAAACGAGCAACTATCTCTCTTGTTCTTGGAGATACTGTACAACTCACGTCATCCACAATTTGTCCGATTGCCTTAATTATAATTTGCTTTGTTTGCAGCTGGAGTTTCCTTAGCTTGGGGTTTTTGAAGAAATAGCTTACTGTTTCAATTTGTTCTTGAACAGATGGGGGCGATAGATAGGTAGACAGACAGACAGATCCTCCTCCTCCTCCTATGGCGCTACAGCCCAAGTCGGGCCCTGGCCTCCACCAATCTCCGTCTCCAATCCACTCTATCCACTGCAACCCTCCTCCAGTTTCTTATTCCCATGTCTCTCGCGTCCTATGCAACGCCATCTTCCCACCTCTTCCTCGTCTACCTCTAGGTCTCGTTCCCTCCCATGTACCCATCAAAGCCCTCTTGGGGTTCCTGCCATCCTCCATTCTCATTACATGTCCGGCCCAACGCAATCTTTGTATTCTTATAAATTTTGAGACAGACAGATAGACAGATAGATAGGAAAATAGATAGGTAGGTAGAGAGAGAGAGAGAGAGAGAGAGAGAGAGAGAGAGAGAGAGAGAGAGAGAGAGAGAGAGAGAGGGGGGGATTAAACTAAAAACCAACATATCGTCTTCGTTTGAAGTATTTTTACCTTACCGTATATTTGGGTATCTAAAACCATTGTATGTGTACAAAGATAAATGACGACACTTCTGTACTTAGAGATTATAGTAATACAAGATACTATATATTACATGTACACACGTACATACAAAATGATAATTTCATCTTCATAAAAACATGCATGCGCGTGAGAGCATGAAATTATATCAAACGTCGGTGCCATTTAGTTATTTAGATCTGGGGGGTCTGGGAGGGTCCGGGTCCCTCCCCCGGAAAATTTTGAAAAAATATCTTCCAGAACTGCAAATAAAATCATTGTTAAGTGTACAAATTAAATTGGGATACAGTTTTTCAGTACGGTACTATGTTAAACAATTTAACGGTTTCAAGGTATTTCAATGTACAATGGAGTTCTGGAATATGAAAATGTTAATAAAAGATTGCATTCGTTTTTGTACGTATTACATTCAAAAGACCTAAATAGAATAAAAAGGTAGGAAAATAAAACCAACTGATTTCCAAATAAAAGTAAACAATGTCACTGTAATTATCACAAATTAAGCATATTTTTAAAAAGTACATAAAGGTATTAGGGTATCATAAATGTTTAAGTAAATCATAATTTTTCTGCATCATAAAAAGCTTGTAGTATACTACTTTCGTTAGGATTTGGTTTGATTTATTGGCACTCTCCTACACTTAATATTAACAAATTTACTTATGACATCTTCATAAGATAACTGTTTCAAAATATCACTCTCTAGGCTCATAGAGATAAAATGTTAAGCCTATGTGAACTTATTTTTAATAAGTTTCAGCTTCGAAAATGATCTTTCACCACTATTGTTGGTAACCATCAGTGACAAATGTATTGGAAGTGCCACTTCCACATTAGGAAAACATTCTTTGACGTTCTTTCCTAGAAGAGTTTGTACGTCCACCGCTCGTGGTTGATGACAGTTTGCTCCTTTTCACCTTCTTCGGTGTACTCATTGCAAAACGATTTGAAATGAATTAGATCATTTCCCAGGTTGTTGTACAAATCACTGCCATATGCTTATAATAAATTTTGAGCTGCTTTCATGATGTCTTCATTAACAGTAATGCAGTATAATTTAATAAGAAAACCAAAACGAGTATCAAATAATTTGTATGCTTCTAGGCTCTTCCTCATAGACGACATAAATTTGTCTATAACGGGACGGAAACTCTGGCTTCGAAACGTTTCTGAGGGTGTCAGTTCAGTTTCTGGTGCCTGGCTAGTATTAACGTAGGCCTACGTTTATTTTGCGCTTGCGCTGTGTCTTTGTTGCATATTCAGTACAACCAGATAATTCTGCCCCTTTCGTCTCATACTCTTCAAAGCTATCCCGTTTACTTTCTATAAAGGTTTTCAGTGATGTGAGTATTGCGATGGCTGTATTTACGCTAGTCTGGGGTTCTGGAGAGTTACATTAGTTTTGTTAACTTGGTCCAAGATATCATCCCTTGGTCCAAAATGATGCGTAGAACCCTGTTTCCAACTTACATTTTTTACTGCAAACTTAAAGTATAAACTGTGCTCTGAAACACGAACCAAATAAGGTTTATGCACGTTGACTGTTCTCTTTGTTTGTGGTGCGGGTCAATAATATCAGTACAGTATAACATTTTCAAAGCGTTGCTAAAACTGGAGTGTGAAAAATATGATGTGTGTGTTAGGCATTCTTTAGAGTTTCTTTTAACATTTTATTTTGTTTAATAGCACTGTTCGTTCAGTACTTAAAAATTGTTGCCTCATCTTAAATAATACTCCAGTTTATAGATAAATATTTTCTGCTTTACAATTTTAAAACTATAAAACATATTAAAAAGTATAGGAACCAATTTTATTATGTAGCTATTTTAATTTTTAAAAGTCTTTAACAGGAAGTTAGTAAACGCAGTAGCGTTTTATTATCTAAACCTAGATCATATCTACGCTCGTGACATACGTACATTGGAAGAGAAATTTATTGTTTGAGGAGGGAGGAAGGAAGAGAGAGAGAGAGAGAGAGAGAGAGAGAGAGAGAGAGAGAGAGAGAGAGAGAGAGAGAGAGAGACTGACAAATCTGACAAATAGGAAGAAATATATATTTGTGATAAAATACCGAGTTGTCATAAAATTCATACTTCTACGGTTACGAAACAGTATCTTTCAAAAATTACATTGTAGGCCTATTTATGAACAAGATGAAACCCATATTATAGTATAGTTTTCTAATATTAAACATAAATCAATGTTTTCTAATTAAAATACATGAAACGTTACAATTTTCACTGAGGCAGAAACGGAAAAGGTCAGTAACGTCACGTAGGTCTACAATGCGTGTGAAATCATTCTCAGCCCAGCCACTACACAGCAATTTGTGACCACAGCGCGAGTAACAGCGGCAGCTCATAATTTTGCAGTAAAACGCAAGATTTCATGTCTGTCTGCGTCTTTCTCCTTCTCAACGTGCAAAAACGCGAGTGAGCGCGCGCACTATGTAGAGGCATACTTATTTTCTGACCTCGGGTTCTATATGTATGTCTTTACGTTCATGTCAGTATTTTTCTCTTTAAATATTACGTTTAAATGGATTATGTTTTTTATTCATGTAGTGTGTTTTGGTTTGGGAATACAAATGTGTCAAATTGTATTAAACATTTTAGATTCTTGTATTTGAATCAGTTTATAAACCGCACCACGAGTGGGATGATAAAAATTAAAATTTATTTTTAAAGATTCAGTAGACCTCACTGTTGATTTTATTAGTGGAAACTACTTTATCCACTTAGCATGTGTGTGTGTGTGTGTGTGTGTGTGTGTGTGTGTGTGTGTGTGTGTGTGTGTGTGCCTACAGCAATCCAATGAGCAATCGATTTCAATGGACTATGAACTGTATGAACTCTAGCCCCAAAGTGATCAGGTGAACTATGAATAGATTAAATAACATGCATCTTGCTTTTATATAAATGAATACATATTAACGTCCCGTATGGATAAATAATGAGACGGGCAGTGTGGGCGTGTGGCTATACGCTTTGTCTGACTATTGCCCAACTCCGAACAGACCTCGGAATCGAGATTCTCTCTTTTTATTAATATCAATATCAAAATGATTGAATAATGGTGTAAACTTAATTTTAAAACGTATAAAGCGTTCAAATTTATCTTATATTTTGTGTATAAAATACGGACAGCTTTCAGGTCGTTAAATAAGTAGGAATTAAAAGTGTGAGTCACATGCTTACTTAGGCAATATAAATCACTAAGGTCTAGTTGTAAATTGTATGTATGCCACAACTTAAGGAATTCTTGTAACTCTTTTCCGATCATTACATATTGTGTTACCTTCAACACAAAACTTTATCAAAATAAACGTTAACTAATTCACGAGTAAATAATTGAAAGTGTATTGTATACGTAAAAATGTAGTGTACACATAAAATAATTAAAAATGTATTTTAAGTATAAAATAAATTTCATATTATGTAGTTATATCTTAAAACTACACACACACACACACACACACACACACACACACACACACACACACACACACACACACACACACACACACACACACACACACACACACACACACACACACACACACACACACACACACACACACACACACACACACACACACACACACACACACACACACACACACACACACACACACACACACACACACACACACACACACACACACACACACACACACACACATTGTACAAAATAATGTGTTGTACAAATCTGTAGTAAAACGATACAGTATAAGATTTGTAATTTTAGTTGCAAGACCTTATGGGAACTCTGAATATCAACAGGTTATGACACACATGACATGATTAATTACACAGAGTTACGGAGCTTTGTGACAGTCTGCCAAACCATGAGTAGAGAAATAAATACACAATTTAATAAATAGGAAAATATCTTATATTTAAGGCTGACATTTTCAAACTGTGTCTCCTATTTAATGCTTTCCTGTTAATGTAAATGCGAAATATATCAATGTAGACTTAGTAATGACTGAACCAACCAGTAGCGCATCCAAGATTATTTTGGGAATGGAGTTAAATAAAAGTTATACGTCGTAACAAAAAAGTATGAGCGTACTTTCGTTTTAATATCTTTGTGTTGTCGTATCATCTGCCATCATCTGTTGTCAGTATCTTTGTGCTTTGTCATCTGCCAATTTATTAGATTTTTAAACCAAATTGTAGATGGTATGTAATCATTATCTAATTTTTCCTCGGACTGTTACCGTTGTTATGAACAATATTAAAATTGTTAAAATTTTAAATACACAGAGTTTCGGCTACGAATAATCTGTGGTAGTCTTCAGGCACACCGTGAACTTAATCTAATAATTTAAAAACTAACTACATGAGATTTTGCAACTATAAGCGGAAATAGTCGAAAAATAAAACTCGTAAAAAGCAACACTAAACTATAACATAAAAGTAAAACGAAACCACAGACATTCATAAAACAAAAGAAAATCCCTACTGACTCTCGAGGTCCGCTGAGCAGAACCGGGAAGAGCAGAAACACTCCTGGTAACACAGCGAACACGTGTGTATATACAATTTTTACAATAGTGTTACGACGGTCTCACTGATCGTCGTATGGTACAGTGGAAAACGAAACACAGACACAAACGAAATCACTAATTACCAGCTTTAATGAGTCACAAATAAAATTTGAAGTCAACAAGATACACTCATATAGCAATTCAAGTTAAGTTTGTCCACACGCAATAATAATGCCAACTATAAAGAGTTCCGCACTAATTATACACAACAATCACTTTCCAGAACAACCACTTGATCCGCACTGAATAAATCGCCCAATGTAACTAACTAAGGCGACCGCGGTTGTTTATATATAGCCTGTTGACATAAAAAATAATTTGTGTAGTTAACAAGCACTCAAAATCTAGAGGGTACTTAAAAACGCAGCCTTCACACAAACACTGAACCTGCTCGGCTAGCTGAGAAACGCGTAGGACACTCAACTGTTTGAGAGCGTTCCGTAATTGTCATTGTCGTAATACTAGACCTACTAATCCCATGGCAAGTTTTCAGATAATAATAATTTGTTCTTACAAAATTAGTTCACATTTTATTAGTTGTATATACAAATATAACACAGTAAATCTAACACAAACCACGTTTCTCTTGTCACTCTGCCCACACAAAACTGCTCCTTTTCTGGGGTAGTTACTTGAGTTGACTCGCGTATGGTTTTTCTCGAATACACGTATTGTTCATTAAAGTATGCAAGATCGTTCATTCCTTTTAGAAGTGTATACAATGACACGTATAGGCGAGTAGAGACCTACAATGTAAAGGCATACCGCATCATTACTTTTGAGAACTCTCTAAGGAAGTGCGTAACAACAATGTGCAAATACACATGTACCGTTCAACGCACATCAGCTGAGTTACGGTGCCGCTAGTCGTTCAGCAATAAGCAAGATTATTAGACTTAATGTATTATATTAGTCCTGCTGAAAAATAATGCCTTTACGATTATAAAAGCTTAGTATGATCATTTACGTAGGGTGCAGCAAGCAACTATTGGTCAACCACTTAACTGAATCAGGGTATATTTGTAATCATTGTGAGCAGTATCTTTATTTATAAATATCTTCTTTATTAAAAATAACTTTCACTAAATTCAAACTAATAGTTGTAAACTTAAACCAACATGTTAAATGTTTCCGTTATGAGACTAGCCACACGCAGTATTCCAGTCTACTATATCCAGTTCACAGACACTTTATAAATACTCTTCTCTGCTTTCTATAAAATAGTTTCCAGACAAATAGTTGTTGATATACAAATAATTTTATTATTAATATCACAATATTAAAACCGTAGTACAATCATACTTTTTTGGTACGATGTGTTTAGATACCTTGTGCTTAGTCTATGGACACTTATCTCTGATGAAAAAGTATTAATGAATGTTAACATATTTTGTTTTATTCGTTCTAAGCTTGATTTTTTTTTATTTACCAGTCGCATTTTTCCCCATTAAAATTTTTTAGAAACATTTTGATGAATTTTTCAAAGGTTGAACGAAGCTACTGACGATTCCTAGGTATCACAATATTTTTTACGAAAGTAAATACACTCTTTTTACAAACATAGACTACATATTGTAATTCAGTTTGCTCTTACATTTAACTAATGATACAACTGACAACGATAAAAAAATCTAAAAAAACCTGTAAGATTATTGACGTTAATATTATTCTATAATTGTGTCATATGATAAATTATGTCTCATTTCACGAGGTTTATCTTATACATTTGTTATTATATATTTTAAAAATCTATATCATAATAACATAAAAGATATAATACGTTATCATTTAAGATACATATTGAAGATACTTGTTACTTGTGCGACAAATTAATATCTATTATTATTATTATTTTAAATATCTGGTTAAATGACAATCGACAAATTTTTATTATTTCCCCGGTAAGTATAGACAACTGTAATTAATAATTGTTATTTGTTTGTGTTGAGGAGGTGAAAATGCTATTTACGCACATGGGCCAATGGACTCCCTTCTTGGACTACCAACTAAAAACGCCTCCTCATACTCCTTGAGCACTGTTCCGGGACCGTTTTTCACATTACTTCAGGCTAGGCCTTGCCTTTCGCTCCTACATCTTCCTTCTGACGTATTTTCTTTTATGTGCTTAGGTCGCGCTGCGATAAAAATCGGCCTTCTTCACTCGTAGGATTGCCACGATGTAATGTGACACCCGTCGCAGCGATTTCCCTCCTGAGCATGACGTAAACTATGGTCTCCAGTGTTAGATGACCCAACTCTGTCTCCAATTCTATCCGACTTTGATCCCACCTACCGCTAACGTAAAAGGTGTTATGCGCATCGTCATTTACACCAGAGCAGTGCAAACACTGGGCAGTCGGTGCCTTAACCATCCTACGGAGACAGGAAATATCCGTGCCCACTCGTAACGTAGTGCCCTACTTCCCCGTGCTTTCTTTGCGTGCATCCATTTCTTAATTTCTCGGAAGAGCTTTGCTGTCCACCTTGCTCGAGGCTCCTGCTCCCAAGACACTTATCATGTTTCAAGAGTGCAGCTTCTCTCCTCCAGTATTACAATTTTCTCGTCGATTCCTCTTTTTCTTCTATGTATAACCTGTCGCTCCCTAGCGAGGAGAACGACAGAAATAACTCCGGCAATAACTAGAACGGCCGGCTCGGAGACCGTACGGTACGCAGACGAAACTCTTCTCTGTGCCTGCGCTAACCGTTTATGGCACGTCTCCTTCCTGAAATAATAATAATAATAATAGATCTGTAACAGATGTTATTAGGAATGAATCAGTGCGTCTGTATTAACCTTCAAGAATATGTAAAAAAAAAACTGATTGTATTTACTAATACAATAGTAATATACTTTAATTTACATTTGTTCATGTGATTTTCCATGTTTGATTTTTGAATTGTATTCCTGGTGTTATGCATGACATTTTAAATGAAGATATTTTCAAGAAATATAGTGATTAGCAGTCAGAAATACATTACAACTTAAAAACCTAGTAACTAAATCTTAACATCGCAGACATGTCTGTCAAGTGGCCACACTAGCGCTCTCTGTTCGCAAACTTCGTAACATCCATAATCTTACTATACTAGGTCTGACATTACATAAATGTCGAGTTATCGCCTTGCCTTCAAAGTGTATTCGTAGGAATACTCAACTTTATAATTTGCAATACAATTCAGTTTTTTAGAAAATATCAAGAAACATGAACATCCATCACGCGAGGTGCGCGACATGACAACTGAGCAAATCATTTTAAATATCGAAAACTAAATTGTCTCAAAGTTCTGAACTTCTGCGATTCATAACATATAACATAAAAAAAATATTAAAGGAAAGTTTTTCCCGTTAAAATTTGTTAAATGGGAAAGTAGACAAAGTAGATCTAGGAAAAAAGTTTATCTATAATGCGTTCAAAATATTTTGTTAAATTTTGGTGGTAAATTTTGAAAGTGCGTCATTATGTTGTCTTTCCATCCTTGCATCAGTAACTACTAAATTCTTATAACACACAAACATATTGTAATATCCGCGTTGTTTTTTCAACAATTCTTTGGGCTGTTGTTTATACTTTACGACTACAGTGTATTAGCACATAATTCGCTCAGTGCTCGAAATAGTTTAAAATATTAAACTACTGTGATTATATTATTACGACGAACAAAAGGCGAGTCAACACGATTATCAAAACTCATATTGTACGATTGAGTATTACACGGTAATTATCTAATTCGCCAGCAGACAGAGCTAGTGTGCCCTATTCTCTAAGTGCTCCTTGTACAGATTTGGTTCGTACCACATAGCAATTGCGTCTTAGGATGTAATTTGTAAAAAATAAAAACAACACTAAAATACTGACACAAGAAGCCATTAATTACAATGCTCAACATTACAGAGATCACTGATGCCTAAAAGTAACAAAAAAAAGGCTTATGGTAATTCTATTACTTTATGCGACCAGATCTGTTCTTGCTGACGCCACATCTCGGTCCCAATTTTACAAGGGAATATTCTATTATGTTATCCAGCTTCATCCATATGTCTTGCCGTCAGTATATCTTCCAGATCTCAGGTTGGTTTCAGTTTTCCTTTCACTTAGCCCTGGCAATACACGGTCAAGTTTCTACTTAATAGGCCACTGTCTCGTCCACCCACATCAGTTATGCCTTTCGACCTCCTTTACAACCACGATTTCCGTGTAACCTCAGTTCTTATACTCTCTGACAGAAATTGTCTTACACCGCGGGTCCGGTGTGGGGGGAACCTATGCGACAGTCGATGTTATGATTATGTGTATTCCAGACAGACTTTAATATTAACCTTCAACGTGTGACGTCACACGGCATCACAAGATGACCGCCAAGTTGGAGTGGGAAAATCACCGGTTCGCGAAGAGAACAGACGTCTGAACAGAACATCGCAGAAGAGGATTGCCTCGACCTCGAACACCTGCCATGAAGAGGCTTTCTCAACAAACCACTGCGGCAGTTAAGAAGAAACCGCCGGATCAACAATCTCCTCATCGCCAGCGCCACCATCAAGCTACAGCGATGGAAGTGGACCAGCCGTCTAGCCAAGACGAAGACAACAAAAACACGACTGGGACCTGCCGCACAGTGCCGGTAAGTCGTATAGGTAGCGCTACCCAGCGGAATCCGGGGAGTCCGAGAGTAGGACTCACAAATAGAGATGCGGGTTGCGCCGCCACTGTGACGGTGTCACAGTTCGGCCCCCGGATACCCGCTGGGCAAAGAGCTGAGTTAGTCAGCATTGGACCAGTTGCTAGTGTCCCTGAAGCACTATGCGGCAGCGACGAGCCCCCCGGCCGGCCACTTTGGCCAGTCGGAAACCCTACGACTCGCGCGGGAAGCCCTGCTCAACCCGCGCAAATTCGTCACAATAATCGGTCCTTGTTAGGGCCGACACAGCCCGTAAAGGCCGGACCTTCCGGCTGCATGGCAGCTAATAGGCCAGGCAGCCCCAATCCTCTGCCGGAGTCTGACTCCCCAGACATGGAGACCTCGGCTTCCACCGACTGGGTGGTAGTAGGGCACGGTGGCAAGCCGAGGAAGCCTCCCTCCCTCACTGGCTTCACTGGCTTCCTCCTTCGGCTACGGACTCGGCGGCATTCTAAGCCTCCGCTGAGGTTGCGACTAGCCGCACCTCCGAAGGAAGGATCCCGCCGGTGTTCGTCAAGAACGTCAGGGATAACATCGGCTTTAGTCGCCGACTCCGCAAGGTCGTTGCGATGGCAGATAACGCTTCTGTCAAACTCCTAGCAAGTGAGACTGTACGCGTTACATGCCACAGCGCATCTGAACACTTGGGAGTAATCCAGTGGCTGGAACAAGAATCGTCCCAGTTCCACACTTATACCGTAAACCGCATCAAGCCTGTAGCCCTCGTTCTTCGGGGGCTAGACATACAGGCAGATACGCAGGTCGTCCTTGACGAACTGTGCGAAGCGGGTTACAAGGTTGTGGCAGCCTCTCGGTTGTATACAACCTATGGCTCGCGTCGACCCCTGCCACTAATCAGACTCCAGGTAGAGAAGGACGAACCCACCCAGGCCCTTTTAGAATTGAAACGGCTTTTCGGGCTCTGGGTTAGCGTAGAGCCCTGCCGTCAGACCTGGAAGATTTCCCAGTGCCATAGGTGTCAGAGGTACGGCCACAGCAGCTTTGGTTGTCGGAACGCGCCGACCTGCGTCCGATGCGGACTCGATCACCTAACGCAGGCCTGCGCTGTTCCTGACAACCACAGGTACTGCATCACCTGTGGAGGCGCCCATGCTGCAAATAACAGGCGCTGTCCAATTTACAAAGAGCAGCTGGACAAACTTGTAAAGCCGGTCCAGCCAAAGCCAAGACATGCTGTGCAGCCAGTAAAATCGGCCAACGCCTCTAAGCCTGTGGTACGGAAACCTGTCACAAGGTCTGCTCCGGTTCCGAAACCACCAAGTGCAGTGAGCCCGAGCAAAGCTAAACAGGCCACACCAAAAGCCGCGCCCTCGGAACCGGAACGCGAGATACCCGCGTACGCAAAAGTCCCGTTGCCGCAGGATGATGAGGAAATCACTGCCGCCGCCACCCAAACCTCGCTACCCCAGATCAGGCAAGAAGCAAAGGTAGACCTCAGGCCAAGAACACGGGCCAGCCAATACCTGCCACTGGACCCAAGCCTGTCCGCCAAAAGCCAGAGCGACCACCCGCTCCAGAACCTGCCCCCAAGGCTTCCACCGCCTCGCCCCGCCGCAGCTATGCAGCTGCCGCCAAGCGTTCTCCCCAATCATCTACCGATGACCTCGCCGTCATCTCCGACTTTCTGGCAAGCTATGACTTGCAGAAAGTAGCCCAAACTTTCCGCAAAATCAACGAAAGCTTGGCATCAGCCTCGCCCCAAGACAAATTCCTCCTCTTGGTGGAAGCCTGCCGTGTTATTGGTCTGTTATGAACAACGGACAACCACGGCAATCCCTCAAGCGAGACCTCGAGCTCGTGGCGTGGAACACCAACGGTCTCGTTTCCCGGTATTCTGAGCTCTTAGAGTTCGTTGCCCGTCAAAAGCCCGATGTGCTTCTTCTTGGTGAGACGCACCTGACCCCGCATCGTCGATTCCGAGTACCCAACTACGTGTGCTACCGGGACGACCGGTCGGATCGCGCAGGAGGAGGCACCACCATAACCGCGTTGTCCTGCCTCAGCGGCGGAACCTCGAGTGCACCGCGGTTGAGCTCCATGGTGCTCTCGGCGGTCTACTCGTGGTTTCCGCATACAAGCCTCCACAAACGGAGCTCCTGTCGAACTCCGACAGGTTCATCTGGATGGATGGATGGATGGATGGTGCGCGGGCGTCTTGCGCCCTAATTTGTGTGCGTTGTCCAGGCCTAGGCCTGATGAACGCCAGGTGCCAACAGGTCAGCGCGGTCGTTTGCTCTGCACAAGGGAGTTATGGTGCAGTCCGCGGGTCCATGATAAATTACATGGCCACCACGGAGGCAAGCTTAAGCTTTTGCTTCAGCCAATTGTCCCACCGAGGCGCGACACCATGGTCCCCTCAGGCTAGCCTTTGGGAACGTAGTGACGCAATGGCGAGGACAAGAAGCTCGAGCGCCCTAGGGCGTCGGCCGAAACGGTGAGGAATGACTCCGAGACAGCCAGCTTCCGCAAGGAAGGCACTCTCGCACAACGTCGCGGGAGCCCGTGTCTCAGGTCATTACCCTGCCGAATCAGCAAAGCAGGTGCTGACGGGGATCTTGGAGGTGATCATGGCTTCAGCCAATTGCAACGCCTGGTCGCGGCTCCTTGGTCTCCGAGGACATAGCCCACGGAAACTTAGAGGCACGCTGGCGAGGACAAGAGGCTCGACCGCCCGAAGGCGGCGGCCGAGTCGAAGGGACTCATCAGCGGGGCAGTCGGTTTTCGCAAGGAAGGCATATGCACAACTTCGCGGGAGCCCGTGTCCCGGATCAAAGCCCTGCCGAATCGGCAAAGCTGATGCTGGCAATAAATCTATCCATTCCAATCTGCCGCAGCATGATTGACTACAGTTTCGGCAGGCGCAGGTAGTTAATGTTTGTGATCGGTTCAGATTTCCAGAAGGTTGGGGGGTTCGTTTCTGGGAGGGTTCATGTGATGAACTTAGGGGGTCGTCTAACAGCGCCCTAGGGCGCCTGACGCGGCGTGGGGGCGGTGCATTCTCCATGCTGTTAAGCCTTTGGAGGTGCGGGTAAGGGGACTCGCCGGCCTTGGCGAACAAAAACGATCTGGAGGCCGTCTTTGGCGCACACAGAAGGGTGTGCGACCTGAACTGTAAGCACCCTGATTGGGGGAGCCGCTTGGTGAACCCAAACGGGGCCCGCTTACGCAGGTATGCTGATGCGGCTCGGGTCACAGTCATGGGTCCTACCGGGCCTACATACTATCCCTCGAGGGCTAACTCCCGCCACGGCGATGTAGCGGTGGAAGCATGCCGACGTCCCCAAAACGGACTGTCCCGGCGAAACGAGCCGTGGCTGCAGAGTCGGCAGGCCGCATATCACCTTCCCCTGAAAACAAAGTACCAGAACCAACACCTAAACAACCAAAGATACCGCCAATCGTCGTGCCACAGTGCACCGACTGGCATACCCTCCTTCGGGAGCTCAAACAAGTTGTGCCGTCTGGGCGAATTGAGGCCAAAAGCCAAGGTTCGTCAATTCGACTGCTGCCGAAGTCGATCTAGGACTTTCGGGCTTGCCAGAAATTCCTGGCCGACTCCGGTCGCACCTTTCATACCATCCCCTCCCCGAGGAGAGGGAACTCAAGATTGTGGTGTCCGGGATTCCCCATGACACACCGATCTTGTGGATCTGGGATGATCTGGCGGAGAATGGGTTCTTCCCTACCTCCGTCGTCCCTCTCCTATCTGGTGATCGGAAAAGGAAAATCAATTCCTTTTACATCAGAATCCAGAAGGTTGGTTCCTTCGCTGACGTCTATAACCTTGAAACCATTCTGTGCCTCCGGGTACAGGTTAGGGCTTTTAATAGTAAGCCTGGGCCTTCCCAGTGCTTCCAATGTCAGCGATTCGGCCACTCATCGGCCTTTTGTAAGATGCCGCCGCGTTGTGTACGCTGCGGAGAGGCCCACAACGAGAATTTTCCCGTTGTGAAGCCTCAACCCACGACGTGCTGCAACTGCGAAGGCAGTCACCCGGCTAACTTTAGGGGTTGTAACCACTTTAAGAAGGCCCTAAAGAAACAGCAGCGGGAGCAAAACCGTCAGGTTGAACCTCCTCGCCCTGCTCCTAGACCTTCGAAGCGGGCGGCAGTCCAACCATCCGTCTCGGCATCTACGGCTCTTCCTGCGGCACCTGCCGCTGGAGGAACCATAACTTACGCTACAGCGGTCGCTACGGCGCCCCCTGTGGCCCCCAGAACTTTAGCACCTGCCGGAGTGCCATATCCTCAAGCGGCAACGCCCACAAGTACCCCCCTAACAGACCCAGCCGCCTAAGAAACGGCGCTCTAAGCGCAAGGTTAGACAACCATTAGTGGCAAAACAACTATACCAGGAGGCTAACAACACCCCTCCGGCTGCCCAGCATCTACCCGTCCAGGAGCCTGCTTCTGTTGCCCAGTCCCCTGCGACTTCCATGGAAATCTCGCCAGCCCCCGAGCAGCCAGCTCCAATTGCCCAACCTCCCCTGGAGGCGGCATCTGCACCTTCCGCGGCCCCAGCGCCGGCTAGTCAGGCCCCTGTGGTCGGTGGTTCACCATTGGTCACTGAGGCTCAGCTGATGGCCTGGGTCAGCGGCATTGTCCCGCAAATTCTTGCTGCTCGGGATGTCCCGACTATACTCATGGCGATCTTAACATCGCTGATCGCCCTGATTGTCCCTACATCTAACCATGGCTAGACAGTTTCGGTTCGTCGCGTGGAATGCAGATGGTGTTCCGGCGCGTCGGGTCGAACTGGCAGCTTTCCTTGTGGAGTACGACGCAGATGTCGTACTCCTCTCTGAAACACATCTTGTCCCTAACCGTCGATTCTCCCTGCCAGCCTATGCTTGCTACAGGAAAGACAGGAATGGTCCCGATCGCCGCCACGCATCTGGCGGAGTGGCGCTCTTAGTCCACAGGCGGCACTCTCATAGAGAACTCCCTGCCCCTGAAACTACCCTCATCGAAGCATGTGCTGTGGCGCTGGATGTTGCCGGCCTGGAGGTGCCCTTTGTTTCTGCGTACCACCCGCCCGGCCATCGAGCTCCACCGCATGAGGAGTGGGACGCCCTCCTTGACAGCGCTCTCCCAACCATCGTAGCCGGAGACCTTAACGCCAAGCATCCCTCTTGGAACAGCAGAACGTCAAACCCCTACAGCAATTCTCTCCGTAGGGCTGTTGAAGATGATCCCAGTGTCCTCATCATCGGCCCGTCCGAACCGACACACTTTCCCACTGCGGGTTATCCGCCGCATGTCCTTGATATTGTAATTGTCAAGGCCATCTTCTTTCATCTACAAATCAGCGCGGTGTCGGACCTATCGTCCGATCACGACCCCCTACTTGTAACTGTCTTGCTGGCGTCGGTTTCACCCCGACTTCCCGATCATCCTGTTAGGAGAGTCAATTGGCAATCCTACCACGATGATCTGGCCAGGCAGTTGCCATCTGTCCCTCCGGACCCACTCGTCTCTTGTGACGACGTGGATCTCCGGGTACATCAGCTCCAGGACCTCGTCCTGAGCTATTTCCCCCGCCTGTGGAAAACTGCTAATGTCATCATGATCCAGAAATCTAAAAAGCCGCCCACGCTACCTGGAAGCTACCGCCCGATATCACTATTGCCAGTAATCTCGAAGGTATTCGAGCGTCTTCTCCTGGCCCGTATTCGGCCCCTGGTGGATGGTTTCATCCGCGAGGAGCAGTTTGGGTTTAGGCCGAGGCACTCGACTACTCTTCAGCTAGTACGGGTTGTCACCTGTCTAGCCGACGCCGTCAACAATCATCAGGCAACAGGCGCCGTCCTGTTGGATGTGAGCAAAGCTTTCGATAAAGTCTGGCACGAAGGCCTGCTCTACAAACTGGCGCATTCACCACTCCCGACATCTATCGTCCACTTGCTCCGATCCTATCTGACGGATCGCACCTTCAGGATCAGCGTAGATGGGGCGTTCTCTCGGGTTCGCCCTGTCGCCGCCGGCGTCCCACAAGGATCTGTCCTTGGCCCCGTTCTGTACGTACTATACACGAACGATCTGCCTGTTTATCCCGGGGTCACGTTATCTCTATTTGCCGACGACGCAATGTTTCATTTTAGCTCGCTTTCGCCTTGGCGGACGATCGTAATGTTACAACGCCAGTTGGCTATGCTTCCGGACTGGCTAAGGAAATGGCGGGTAGCAATCAATACGGAGAAATCCGAGGCGATCTGCTTTACGCATAAGTCCATTTCCCGATGCCAATTCCTCTCCTTAGAGGGGACACCCATCAACTGGACTGAGACGGTGAAGTACCTAGGTGTTCAGCTTGATCGGCACCTAAACTTCAACGCCCACGTGACCGCAACCCTAAACATGGCTCGTAGCGTCAGAGCCAAACTATCACCTATGCTTTCGCGGAACAGCCGCCTGGCTGTCCGTACAAAACTAACATTGTATCTACTGTTCCTCCGAACAGTACTCACTTATGCGGCGCCCGCTTGGTGGCCTCTCCTGTCGGCCACCAACAGGCATAGGCTGACAACATTTCAGAACTGGACCCTACGCTCCCTCACGGGGTCCCCGTGGTATGTGCGAAATTCGGCCATTCACCGGGGCCTCCGTGATCCCACCTTAGAGGTTTTCGTCTGGTCCTTGGCAACGAATTTGTTCGCCAAGGCCGGCGAGTTCCCTTATCCACACCTCCAAAGGCTTAACAGCATGGAGAATGCACCGCCCCCTCGCCGAGTCAGGCGCCCTAGGGCGCTGTTAAACGACCCCCCCTAAGTTCATCACATGAACCCCCCAGAAACGAACCCCTCAACCTTCTGGGAATCTGAACCGATCACAAACATTAACTACCTGCGCCTGCCGAAACTGTAGTTTAATCATGCTGCGGCAGATTGGAATGGATAGATTTATTGCCAGCATCGGCTTTGCCGATTCAGCAGGGCTTTGATCCGGGACACGGGCTCCCGCGAGGTTGTGCATATGCCTTCCTTGCGAAAACCGACTGCCCCGCTGATGAGTCCCTTCGACTCGGCCGCCGCCTTCGGGCGGTCGAGCCTCTTGTCCTCGCCAGCGTGCCTCTAAGTTTCCGTGGGCTATGTCCTCGGAGACCAAGGAGCCGCGACCAGGCGTTGCAATTGGCTGAAGCCATGATCACCACCAAGATCCCCGTCAGCACCTGCTTTACTGATTCGGCAGGGTAATGACCTGAGACATGGGCTCCCGCGAGGTTGTGCAAGTGCCTTCCTTGCGAAAGCTGGCTGTCTCGGAGTCATTCCTTACCATTTCGGCCGACGCCCTAGGGCGCTCGAACTTCTTGTCCTCGCCAGTGCGACACTACGTTCCCAAAGGCTAGCCTGAGGGGACCATGGTGTCGCGCCTCGGCGGGACAATTGGCTGAAGCAAAAGCTTAAGCTTGCCTCCGTGGTGGCCATGTAATTTATCATGGACCCGCGGACTGCACCATAACTCCCTTGTGCAGAGGAAACGACCACGCTGACCTGTTGGCACCTGGCGTTCATCAGGCCTTGGCCTGGACAACGCACACAAATTAGGGCGCAAGACGCCCGCGCACCATCCATCCATCATCCATTCATAACTCCCGCCCTGATGTACTGGACATTGCCGCGGTCAGGGGCGTTTATAGCCCGGTCCACGTCTCCGTCATTTCGGAACTGTCCTCGGACCATTGCCCCATCAGTGTACATCTAGCTACCCAGCACTCTACCGTCTACGACGAGCGGCGGGTACTTGAGTGGGAATGTTTTAGCCCGGCGTTCAGTCGCCGCCTACCTGAGCATATACCACTCGACACTACCCAGCATGTTGCCGATGCAGTTGCCTTATTCGACACAGCCGTAGTTTCGGCGGTAGACGTGTCCTCCCGGATGAAGCCGGGGCTCACGCCCGACTATCAGCGTATCCCCGAAGAGGTGTCTCAGCTCGCTTGCGAGAGGAATCGCCTCCGGAGACGCTGGCAGAGGACTCGTGACCCGGCTGACAAGGCTGCGTTTAACAGAGCGTCCGGCAAGTTGCGTCGTGACATGCTGGCGTTCCGTAGACGTAACTGGGTGCTAGCTGTAACACAGATGGATGGCCTTGCCGAGAACCGTAATGTCTGGCGGATTCCCAGTGCCCTAACGGGAAAGCGTAAACGCGCGCCTCTCTCCGCACTGGTCGGACCCGGCGGTCAACCCCTTGGACGCCCCCTCGAGAAGGCAGATTTCTTGGCTGACAGTTTAGAGCGACAGTTCGCTCCCAACCCATCCAAGAACCCGGCTTTCACTGAGCAAATCTGCCGCGAGGTAGGGCGCTTTCTATCGGCCGGTATCACAGTCCAGCCGGAGCTCATCTCCCCGGAGGAGGTCTCTGAGAGAATTGTTCAGCTCAAGCCCCGGAAGGCGCCTGGCCCAGACGGAGTCATGAATTTTGCACTCCATCGCCTTCCGGAGCGAGGAATACAGTTCCTCTCTGATCTGTTCAATATATGTCTCAGACTGGCCTACTTTCCGGTGAAATGGAAAACGGCTACAGTAATAGTGATACCCAAGCCGGGAAAGAATTCTTCTCGCGTGGAAAACCTCAGACCCATCAGCCTCTTGTCCGCGACGTCCAAGGTTTTCGAGCGATTGATCCAGCGTAGGATCCGCGACCACCTAGAAAGACTGGACGTGCTGATCCCCGAACAGTTCGGCTTTCGTGAGCTGCACTCCTCGACTCATCAGCTGATGAGTCTCGTGGAATGCATTACCGAGGCTGGCTGCCAGGGCAAACAGACCACTGCGATCTTCATAGACGTAGAGAAAGCCTTTGACCGCGTGTGGCACGAGGGTGTCCTTTACAAACTAACGGAAGTCCTTCTCCCAGATTGCTACGTTCACTTGATCGGCAGCTATCTGCGAGACCGTAGCTTCCGAGTGAGAATAGACCACGCTCTCTCTTCGGAGAGGCGTATTACCGCTGGTGTCCCTCAGGGAAGTGTACTTGGGCTTTTCCTGTTCTCGCTGTTTGTCAACGACACGCCCCGAGTTCCTGGAGTTAAATTGTCGCTGTTCGCGGACGACACTGCGGCTTTTGCCTCAGAGCCGAACGCAAGTTATGCGGCAATCAAGCTCCAGCGCCAACTCGACGCGTATGTCGGGTGGACGGATGACTGGAGAGTTGCCGTTAACGCCTCCAAGAGTGCCGCGGTAATATTCTCGCGTAAACGCAAGCGGCCTCGGCCGCTCAAAGTAGGCCCCGTCGAGGTACCCTGGACCAATAGCATCAAGTACCTCGGGCTCCACGTGGACTCCCGACTCACCTGCAAACCCATACACAATACATCCGTCAACGCGCTTCGGCGCAACTCAGTAGACTCTGGCCCGTGCTATCTAATCCGGCAATGACCCCCCGGTTAGGTAAGCTCGTAGTCAACTCGTACGTGTTGCCCGTGATTACCTACGCCTGTCCTGTTTGGGGATACCTGGCTCGTGGTCATAGAACAGCGCTCCAGCGCGTACTCGACCGGGGACTGAAGCTTGCGTGTAAAGTCCCCCGGAGGTACTCTTCTCGTCTTTTGAGGAGAGGACTCGGTGTCCGCTCTTTTAATGACACCGTGAGACGCCTGGCAAGTAGATTCTATGTTCGTTCCGACAGAGTGACCCACAATTCCCTCATTGCCGGACTTGTTAAATACACCCCGCGACCAGGTGAGTCCTGGAAGCGACCTCGTTTATTAGTCCCGGTGGTATAATCCACCAATCGCAGGTCGCTTCAGACCCCCCCATAATTAGGTAAAAACATATATAAAGAACTCAAATAGACCAGTGGCAGGAGTCCTTTCTGAGACTCGGGACACTGCACTACTCGCGACCCGCGCAACCCCCAGTCGTGTACCGGTTCGCTGCTCGGAAAAATTAGTATAGCTCGCGAACGTGTAAGCGTAGGACGTTATTTAAGGTGCCGTTTTATAAAGCTCCACAAGTACTATAAAATAAAATACTAATAGTGATAATAGTGAAAGAACTTAATAAATAATACAGTGACAAAGTGTTCAATTTGGACAAATTTTCCTTAAAATTAAAAAAATGTAAAAATACCTTCACAAAAATTAGGTGAATGCCTATCGTAAACGCTTACAAAGTAAAAAAACAATGAATGAGGATCCAAAAATGCCTCTGTGACAGCAGCAGAACGAATGCGAAGGATGAGGCAGCGTCGAAAAGTCGAGGCGAGCACCTTGGAATGCTACGTAATACAAGCAGATGAGACGTTTGAGAATCGAGATTTAGCGTTTATAACCCATTGACGTCTGGCGACGGAGCGCTTTGAAAAGTCGTTCTACGGCAAGTTGGGTTTTGTTTGTGGAGTTTGTGATCGTATAAAACAGTTTCTGAACGACTAGTTTAAAAACGACTAGTCTGAAATCACAACTTTAAAAAATACCACTGTAGACTTAACGTTCTCTAGAGATATAAATATAGCATGTAAGTCTTACATACCTTACTACTCGTACCATTGTCCTGACTTTAACAAATTTTTCAAATTAGTCAGCATTGTGTGAAACAAATAAAATAAAAGACATGCAAGTTCGTTCATCTCTTTTCTACCAAACCTACAAACACCCCGTCCCAGCAACACCGCCAAGGTAAGACGTTTTCCTCCAGAAACCTCAGCGGCAGTGACCCCGACACTACCTACCCCTTTTTTCGTAGATTTCTTCCAAATTCTCCTTAAACGTATCATCTCTTTCTAACAATTTTCGTTTTACTATGTATCTAACTCTTACTTTAAATACGAATGTACTCTAAATAATAGGTTGCATCCGTCTCTATGTCACTTTCCTAATGAACTGTCTCAGGAGCATTGAGCTTTGACTTTATATACTTTTCTTGAATTGTCCTCTTCATTCCATTGGACTGTCTTTCCAATCCCGTCTTCACTAAACGTCATATTGTAACTTATTAAGGCATTTCTTTTTTATTCCACTGATAATCATTACTACACGAAGAGTGTTTTGGTTATCTACTTAGTCGTAATAATAGAATCTGCCTAACTGCTAATCGGAGGTAGAGATATCAACTACGTGTAAGCGCGTGCAGAGAAACACCAGCCAGCAGTTAATACACAGAATGCTACAGTATGTATCGACATTTAATATTTCCACACACAAAATTGTTAATGCTAGGTGAGGCTTTCTGCTATGTTTTTACATCCAAAAACAAACACGCTTAAATGCACGCACGAACATAAACGCACATTTACTATGTACGTATCCAGCTAAAATAGTGATCACAAGTATAGAGATCAGTGTTTAATCGGTCCTTGATGATTGCACATAATATGGTAAATGTTAATTGTTAGTTATATCGGAAGTCACCTCAATTATTGGCCTCATACGCCATTGAAGGTAGGCTATATACGGACAGAACACTGTAGGCTATATACTGTAACTGATCTCCCACACGTGTAAAGTAGTTGGCGTGTATTACTTCAACTACTGTTACCATGTACCATGTACCATGTATAACAGTATTACCACGCACTGTTATGACTAAGCATCTAGGGTAGCTGTGAACTGTATAAGCAGATACGTTTTGCAGTTTGCATGTGTACATGTATGTGTTTCATTTCGTGTTCCCTTTGTAGGCCTGTCCATAGTCCAGTATTAAAAAATTCCACAATTACTTCAAAGTAATAAAATAAAATAAAAGTAATATAATAGGGCACAAAGATTATGTTTTTTGACACAGCAACTTGTGTTTTATTCTTCACATGTAAGGCAAATAATTTGTTGTTGTTGAACATATTAATTTAACATTATGTAATTTAAAATGATATAAAATAAATATTGTGTATGTTGAATCCGATATGTAAACTAATATGGAATCATCATTTTAGATTGTTATTGTTAGAGTGATGAAGTTCACATATCGCATGAGATGGCGATGTTTCTATCTAACTTTCCGTCATTATCGCGTCTTCTTTAGAATTTTCGCTAAACAATAGTGGCTTGAAGACGTTTTCACTTCCTGTTAACATCGGCTTACTATGCAACCAGCAATTGGTTGTATACACCATATCCTAAAAGAGGTTTGAAAGGTAGTGAGTATCAGGTAAGTACTATGTTTCAAGATTTTTTCTGTTGGATGTTATAAAAGCTGGCTTTAATCCTAATAAGTATAATTAATTTTGATTTTTGGTAATTAATTTTCTGCTAGCTTCATAACTAATCCAATTAACTAATAATATAATTTAAATTATAACGTTGTGCCAATTAATTCTAACATTCTTGTAACAGATGAGAAATATTCAGTGGGTCGACTCAGTGAATTTCACTAATCGCTATTCGGCATCGTTCCAGATACACACTGTCCTTTTGCAACATTATTGAAACTACCCTACTTCTGCCACATCCAATTAAACAAATTAAACGAAGATGGTAGCGTTTATCCAGTGAGTGAAAAGATGTTGTGGCAGTCAAAAGTCGTTGGTCACTTGTTACATATAGGCCTACATGTTAAACGTGTGAGTGTGACATATTTGAATGTTTTATTTGAAGTCTGAAACTGGAACACACAAAGAAAGAATAAATTAAGTTCGCCGCATAACGTGGTATATTATTATATACAAGTGTCACCGTCTAACTTGTATTTCAAGTTGGATCTTTAAACCATACTTTTCAATTAATATTTTATAGTGGCGAGTGGCTAGCTGTAAAGTAGCAGTGCTTCCTATGCTTCCATATTAGATGGGTATTTCAAGACATTTTAGAACTGTGAAGGTTGCCGCTGGTAATTAATATTGCCGAAGTAGTCTCAACTCCAGTACTGATTTCAGCGTCTGATTAACGTCCAAGGTCATTAATCTTCTGTACTGCATAGTATTAGGCCTAGGCTTCTTATTAAATTCAAAATGCACGAAAAGAGAGTAGCACGTAGCTGTTTCACACGCAAACACAACACGCGCACGCTCACTAGTCATAAGACAAAAGATGTGTTGTTTGGAGAGAGAGAGAGAGACTGGAAAGGAGGGAGTAACGGTTAATAACAGCACTGTGTTTCGGTTTAACACACGTCATTTTGTTTTTCTTAACACCAAACGTTTCGCCCATACCACGATGAGACATCCTCAGTGGCTTGACTGAGACAGAACACAAAGTCTTGACCCACCCCTATTTATACAGTAAGCCCCGCCTACTTTGGTACAAATAAGCCCATATATTACAACAAAGTCTTCCCCGTCCCATAACTCCTCCCCCCCAAAAAATATCATTCTGCCGTTTTTACAATACAAATATTTTATCTCATTATAACGGTACTGTAAATTTGTTGCCTCTTTGATGTAAATTATGGTCTTGTTTGTAACACTGTGGGCGGAAATTAACGTATAAATAGGGATTAGTCAAGACTTTGTGTCTGTCCAGTCGAGCCACTGAGGACGTCATATCATTAGAGACCGGATTTATAAGCACAAACAATAAAATAATCATGCAAATATGCACGAAAAATAAAAAATAAATAAACAAAAACAAATACACGAAAATAGAATAAATAATTAGTTTCGTAGAAATTCTACCTTATTCATGGCTGTTACAGTGTATAAGGAAAGTCATCCTGAGATTTTCTTGAGCGAAGCTCCTGCGTCTGTCACTGAAGAATGATTTATGCAGTGAAAACGTTTTTCAACGTCGCATGACGTCACAGGCGCATGTGAAAAGCAACAGTTTTTCTTCAGTGAATTCTTCTTCAGTACCTATTTCTTCATCGGAAAACATTTATTTTAGAAATTTGACGACACAGTCTTTTTTAACCAGGGTTTTTTAAGTAACACTAGACTGAGCTTGTCGAACGAAATTTTAGCAACACCGCGAGTTTCCGAAGATAATGTTAATGAAATCTCCTCTAATCAGAGAAAGTGGATGTTGGAAGGAATTATTTCGAGCTTCCAACTGTGTTATAATACCAGGTAATTTGGAGAAGCGGTTATAGATGTAACTTACTGTATCTTTTCTTGGATGCCGTTTTCAGCAAAACATTCCTGGGCTGTGACTTGCTTGCTGCATCTTCTGCATTAAAGGAATATAAAACTGTTTTCACTTCACTGAAATGTTCCGCGTAGTATGACACAGCCTCTAACTACGAACCCCATCGAGTTAAAACTGGCTGAGGAGGTAAAGACAGACTTCGTGAGGAGGTTCACGAAAGTTTAGAATTCTGATCGATGCCTTTACAAACACTTCTTCACGCTGGAGACAAGAAGATCCACGACTTTATACTGGCTTCTAACAATTTCAACGACAGGATGTAAACCGTGAGCAAGGCACGTCAGGTTAACTAATTTAGGGTAAAGACCTTTTACTCCAACTGCCCCTTTAACAATGTGTGGAGCAGCACCACTGAGAAATAACTCTACATTGTCATACCGTACCTTCTGGCCACAAGAAAGTTAACGAGTCGTTAAAAAATGTTGCAATAGTAGAGTATTTTACTCCGTCAAGTATTTGTATATCAAGAAGAAATGACCTGCTGCCTGCATTCATAACACTAACTACAGCACTACACACGCATGTCCTGATGCACCTGTGGTTTTATCAATAGAAATCCACATTTTTTCCTGATTCAGTGTATCCCGAATATTACAAATTACGTCTTGAAAACACTGTGGGACAAAGTCTCTGCGCAATGTAGATCTTCGTCCGGCAACCTTCTCTTTGTGTATTTTCCTAAAAAACCCAAAACTTCACATTATTCAATTTCCACAACGGTATGTTGGAACTCACTAATGCTAAACACAAGTCTTTGGAAAATGTATCACTTGAACTCGATTGTTCACCTACATTGCTTGTAATTAGTTGCTTATGTATCTTAGATTTGAGTCGTCCATTTCCAAAACTCACCAAGTCCCTTTTCATGAATTTTTCAGGAAGGGCAAAAAACTGTCACACATAAAATAGTAGCTGTGTAGCAATATTTTTAGTTTAGTACCACCAAGAAACTGTAAATATTTGATTTTATGAAGACAATTTAATTATATTTATATTTTTAAACGAAACAAATTACAATAAAATTTGGAGTTAGTGAGTTTTGGAATAGGAATGCGATTTTAGAGAGTTTTGTTGCAGTACAATCTGGTTTAAGAGGGTTTTGTTGCAGTCAAGTCAAAATGTAGGGATTAGGGTTATTATTTAAGTAAATAAAAATAAGAGTAAAACATTAATTTTATTTAACAAATTAAGCAAAATAAGTATAGAGGACAATATTTTTATGTCACATATCAGGTAAAAACTACTATTTATAACAGTGTTTGGAACCTGCAGCTCCTTCAAGATGACCACAATCAGGAAGAGTGGGGAATCCTTGGGCAAAGTGTCTGAAACAACAAAACAATATTGTCAGATATTTGAAAACAATAATTCATCTCTGTGTAAGATGTGTGTGTCAGTGTTTATGTATATGGTGAGAGCATGTGTGTAAGATGTTTGTTTGTATGTATGTGCGTGTTTTTGTGCATGCGTGCGTGCTTATCACATGTTTTATTATAACAGACTTCAATAAATTAATATACTATGTATGTATGGTAAGCAAAAATATCTCTACGGTTTTTTATTCATTACAGCAAAGGCTCTAGCCTGTATGTACATGAAAAACTTTGAGGTTATATTTCTCTTTCCACTAGGTAAAAGTACTGAGGTAAATATGAAGCAGCAAACGTACCTCTTATTTTTATCTTTAGTTTTCTTACAGTTCTCAACATTTCTTTTCTTCTTTCGACTACTACCATGCGGTGTTGGAGTAACATTTTCTCCAGTTAACAACGCAGCTTCTGAATCATCCATTTTACAGAAACACTGAAAATATTACCCAGCTGCTACTGGGAACCATTTAATAGAAGGTTACCAACTTCTAACACAAAATAATATTTTGTAATATTACATTAAAAGAGTAATGTTTTAGAGTAAACATTTGTTAGTAATAAACGTGAATTAGGTAGTTGTGTTGCAGTATGCTTTCTACTATTAGACTGGGTATTGGAGTTAGAGTTTAGGAACAGTGTTAAGGCGACATGGACTTAGTTAGTTTTGGAGCAGCAGGGTGTGTGGAATTAGAGAGTTTTGTTGCAGCATCAATTTTTAAGATTAGTTTTTACATAAGAATTAGTGAGTTTTGGAACACACATTCTACTTTTTATTGTGGAAGAGAAGGTCCTCTACAAGATGGCAGTAATATCTCAATTTTTCAAATTTTGGAGTTAGTGAGTTTTGGAAATGGACGACTCAATTTATTCTTAACCCTGTCTTTATGCCGTGTTGTATTAACATGCTGCACAACGTCATACTTTTTTTCTTTGCTGAAACACTCTTTTCACACACCAAACAAAATACCACTTTGCCGTCCTCACTAAAAGTATTACTTCCAAACTCGTTTACGTATTTACGCAACAATGTCGATTGTGACGCTTTTGTGGGAGGCATTGTTCAACTCAACTACAGTACCGATCACATTAAGCTTGATGTAACAACGCGCGAGACACGACTGACGCATTGCAACTGGATGAGTTAATGGCTTGAAGAATAGGGGATTCATCAACCACGTGACTAGATACCGATCCCTGATTGGCCTGATTAATTACAGTAACAGGTCGGCGGGGAATCCCACGATTATCACAATATCTTGGGACTTCCCCATTTTGCATTCAAATTCTAGCTTTGCTTTTATACGCATTTGACTGAAGCTACTATTTTATTAGCCGATAAAAAAAAGAATCAGTTATAATGACAGGAGTGAAATATGCAGTTTTAATATGACAGTTTAGACTAAGATATGCAATTTTAATTCAAAATCGTAAAATATGCAACCAAATCTTTTCCCCCGGAATAAGCATTTATAAAGACCATCAAACTTAGTTAAAATGGTTTGTCAGGACGTGCATTATAAAGTATAACATTTCTGCTTATCTATAAAAGCGTTGAAAAAAAATAAGCATTTTGCTTAGAAATCCGGGCTCTAGTCATCATAATATGGGCGAAACGTTTGGTTTTAAGAGAAATAAAATGACGTGTGTTTAACCTATAATCCGTGCTATTATTAACGAAAACCACGATAGTTTACGAGCGAGGTTAGGGTAACAATTGATAAACTTATAACTTAAAAGGTAGAATTTATTTTTTGTAATTTTTATTTACATTTTGTTGAATGATTATGTTACAGAAGTTTATAAAATATCGTTGTCAACATTCGTTTAACAGATTGGTGGCATTATTTTATATACTCGTATTTATCATAATTAACTAAGAGTCTCCCAGATATCTCAGAGTACTGGATCATCGTTATAAGACCCACACTAGATTAGTGACCGAATATTCTAATGATAAATGAGAAGCCATAACGTGGCAACGACGTTATACGTATGGTGGCGTTCTTCTGTCCAAGTCCGCCCTTCATCAGCTCTGGATACCCATTTGTACCGTTCCTCCACTGGTCTGACACTTGTATGGACGTGATAATTTCTTTTGGCTTTTGGCCGGGAAGTGGATACACTATGTCCGCTGAGAGGATACCCCATCTCGGCGCTTTTCTGTCTAAAATTGTCATAAACAATAACCTGCAACAGTCAAAACGTTTTATCGCTCAATATATTTAGATAAAACAGTGATTAGATAACAATGAAGCCGATATATAAACTCAATGAATGTTCAGACGTTCAGGACGAAACTGGTGTGTACAAAATAGAATTATTTCAATATATTTTATTATGTTTGCTCAACATAGAAATGGTCTTCTGACTATACAATATGTTTCAAAAAGATGGTGGCAAACTCCGGGAAATGACTCTACTCATTAAACTGAAGGAAAAATAAAGATATCCCGAAAAATAAACGATGCTTCGTTTTCCGTCTATATGTGTTAAAAAAATAATTAACTACTGCCGAATGAAACGAGATTGGAGTTGAAATTTGGCGTCCACGGTATCTTTACCATTTCTTCTAAGTACAAAGCAAACCAAGGTAAATTATTATCTTACAAATTTTATTAATGGCAGCTGATTAAAATTGTTTAATTCTAAATTTTACAAAAATCGTTGTTTATAACAAACACTGTCTTAAAGAATAAACCTGTTATTCATAATCAAATGTTACCCTGTTTATGGAATTTTAATTAAAAATAACATAAATACTCGTATTACACTCTTTCTATAACAAAACAAATCAGGACGAGTTACCCAGGACGAAGATACGAAAGTAGTAAGATCATATTGTGGTTAGGTTTAAGGAATAAGGTTAACGCATTTACAATGATAAACTAAAGTGTATAATGCTAGTGAAATACGTGAAAGCGTAGTATTTATCGTTAGAAGCACGTGCATCATTACGTCTATTCATTGTCACACCATTCAATTATACACTTATTGTACATAATGGCTAAATACATTATGGATAATTATTTTAAACTTTAATTAGATAAAATAATATTAATCCTAAAATAGATAAAATAATATTAATCCTAAAATTGATAAAAATGAATGCATTGTTTAAGCCACGTGGTTTTGCATGTACTTGACATCAGAAGGGGATTTTTTTCAATACGTGGTCTGTGCAAAAACGTTTGCAAAATCGGTGTTCCAGATTAAAACTATAGCTCTCTATTTGCCATTCATATTCCAGTATTGTGTATGGTGCAATGCGGTATGACGTCACTGGCTTAATGAATTCAGTACTATGGAATATACTATACGTACGTGCACGCCACTGACTGCCGCCACTGCATGGCCCGTCTGTAAGCGGCCTAAAACTAGTTCTACGGTTCGTAACTAGACAGCTGAACGAGACGTTAATAAAGTTAACGCATAGAAGAAATTTGCTGTTAACCAACAGCAGAGGCGAGACCGACGTATAACATCTTCAATGACACACCGGGAGAAGGACAGGGACGTAAGGAGTAGGAAAACGAAGTTTTGAGATCTCCAAGTGATAGAATCCGGCACCATCTTGACACGTTGACACCAGGGAAGTGAGACAATTATTGTCGTTCATTAATATTATATGAAGGAATTTATAATACAGTTAAAACATTTAAAAACAATTTATTTTTGTGTGTGTAAAAGTTCAATATTTATAAACATTTATCAAAGACTATAATTTTAATCATCATCTTTACAAAGGATTAAACCAAAAATAGTTTGGTCCGATCCGATCTTAAGTAGATAGACTAGAGCTGGTCACTCCTCCTCCCCATTCTTTCGGCTTATAATTCAATAGTTGTTTGGGAAGTGGCAGTTCATCCATTTGGTTAAGATGTTCCACCCATTTTAGGCGATATATGGTAATCCTTATAATTTTAATATAATTTACATTAAAGATTTAAATTCAGTAATAAATAATATATTTTCATTCTACTAATTTTTTTCAGCAGTATAGGCCTATTCGTAAAGGAAGTTCTTTCAGTTAAGATTTGATGAAACAAATTATGTTGAAGAACTTAAAACTTAAAAGGACTTAATTTATTTTAATTTCATTAAGGGGAGTAAATAATTTTTATGTGTAAAAATTGCATTATTATAAAAAAATTATTAATCACTCGCCTGAAACCTTTTCCAAATTTATCTAGGCTATAGACGATCTATCTGCTGTATAGTGCTGTGTGTGTGTGTTTTTCTGTGGGGGGAGGGTATTTCTGCGGTCTCATGAAATATAGAATACATATCTTAGACACATGCGCTCAATAACAAACATCAATTTCCAGAGATACAGAATGTTAATTTAGACACAGAGAATGTTCAAAAAGGTGACAAAATGAGTATCTAAAAAACTTTTTTTACACCCTAATTGAAGAATAAATTCTTATAAAAATTATGCAAATTAAAATTAAGTTTAAAGATTATGTAGTAAATAAATAAAATTATACGTTTTCAATTTGACGGTTATAAAAGGTAAGTGTGTGATTCGAACAATCAAAATAAATGTTGATTGTTATTAATTATATTAATGAAAGAATCAGTCTTTCATTTTAAATTAATCAACCTTTAATGATTCGATAATTGATTGATCCTGTGAAACGCATCGTGGGTTATATAAATTTTTTGCTTGTTTCAGAAAATTATGATTTTCGAAATCACACGATCAAACTTGCGCAACAACATGTAACTTACACGAATTTACTCAGGAATTTCAAGTTTCTTCATATTTTGTAAACAAGAAACATGAAGAAGAATAATGCGAGATTTATAAGGCTTCAAAGTTACAGGCAAAGCATAGGTATGGAAATGCTCAATTGACGATCAAGATAATTATGTCGGAAAGGCAACGGATACAACAGTCTATTGCAGGGTGCACCACACTGTACTCTGGCATGAAGTGATGTTTTATAAGACTTTCAGATTAAGGACTTTGTTTTTGTTTTTGTTTTTGTAACATGTTATTTCTAATAAATATAGTACGAAGTTACAAAATGGAAGTAATACTAGTATTACTTAATGGGTGCCTACAGTTGACAAGCTTGCGGCCCACCAACATCATTGTGTCGTCTGTATGTAGAGAGAGGAATATAGTGTAGACCACAGAATTGATTACCATGTACACTTTAAGAAAATTTCATAAAAAATAATTACTATTGTAAATCTCAATTTACAACATTAATATTCTCAGTACTACATGGACGACACATTTCGGCGATGGACAGCTAAAGTTGACTCGGGAATATCACTTCAGCAAATTATCCGTGTGAATTCATTGGTTTATGCAGATGACAAGGTAAATGATACAGAAAACAGAAGACCAGTTACAAATGTCGATATTTATGTTCAGTAGCATCATACAAAACCATGGGCTGCATACATCTACTACAAAATCTAAAACGATGGCATTTAAGGGCAGGTATCGTATAAGAACTAAGATAGTTGTGAATAATCACATTTTGGATCAGGTTAGTCGTTTTAATTACCTGGATTGTGATATCTCCTATGGAACCGGTATTGATTGGGATAGTAAGCTAACGAAATTTAGACGCATCTGTGGAACGATGCATAGGTACATGAAAAATAAGACACAGAAGGATACCCGAATGAAATTTTACAAAACTGTGGCTGTTCCACATTCCTATATGCTAGTGAGACATGGACTCTTGGTAAAAGGGACGTACAGAGGATTCAGGGAGCACCAGAAGATTGAAGACCAGAGAAGGAGATGGTGTGAACACTTAAACCGAATGCCTGATATCCATCTATCCGTGGCTGGCTTGGGTTACAGAGATGTCGGTAGACCGAAGAAAAGATGGGTTCCTGTAGGGCCTAATCCTTGGAGTGATGATGATGAATATTCTCAGTCTGAATTTATATCGTTACATATAGAAAATTCTAATACTAACATAAATGATGAGAGGTTTAGCGAGGATCGGCCAATAAAGTATAGACACGATGTTTCATCGTTTGTGTTGACGTTTCGGCAGTATTTATTGTTATCATAGAGACCTGTGTACGGACAACTGAGAAATAATCAAACACACAAACAGATCAATTAATTGAGCGAATATGTGTGTGTGGAGGGTGCGCGTGAGACAGTGTGTGTTCATAGACGTATGTGTGTGTTACATCCGCAAAATAATTACTATTCTTATCTACTGTTATACTTAAATAGATAGACATAATTATGATATTCCGAAAACATTATTATTTTTTATTATTATATAACAAATTAGTGTACTGGTAATATAATAAACGTTTAATTATAATTATACGGGTAATACAGGTGGCTTAATCTTAAGTGTAGATGCAGTTGTAATCGAATGTATATTGGAATTGCCAGGTACATCAAAGTCTTAAATCGCTCTGTAATTATGACCGGCTTACTTAGAACAGCGGTAGGCGCATTAAAATATAGACAAAATGAAACTTGTTTTTCAAAAGAAATAAGGCTGTAAAATCTTAAACTCTATAAGTTGACCAGGGAAGATATTGGTACGAATGATAGTGAAGAGGAGCTAACTACTGTGCTTTGTACACTTCGTGTGTGCTCCATTGCAACTGTAGATGTTGAAAGCAGTTCGTTAATGTAAAGAACATTGACACTACGCGATCTGCGCGTAGTCACAGTCATCTATTATAATGGGGAAAGACATAAAAATTGAAGCCTAAACTTCGTATACTTGTACAGATGAAATTTTTCCATCCAACAATGCCTTCGACTACTTAATAGTGATCTTACAGCGGACATCTTTATAATAATGTATGATAAAAGTTCACGGGTTTTCAAATTCATCGCCAATTGTATATGGGCCTACTAAAAATAAAGTACTCTTGAAGTTTGGACTCCATATTAGCGTAAACACGTTACTTAAATTAGTGTAAATAGTTCTTATGTACCTTCTGTTACAGTAGAAACAACAACAAAAGTATGTCTATGCGTGATAAATTCGAAGTTCAAAGTTTTATCTCAGTAGTTGAACTAATAGAACACAAATTATGATTCAATCGTTGCTTACTGTAATGTTTGTTGGAAACAATATTTTACGTTAAGTTGAATTTATACAGTTAATCAAGTCTTTCTTGTAAAACTCGTTACTTACCTATCGTATTTGGTTTGATGGCCCAGAGTTAGATTGTGAACAAAGTGTCTGTACGGTGAATTGTTCCCGTACGAGGAAGAAACATGGAGAACTCCAGCCAGAACGGCCACAGTAGCTGCCACTAACACCGTTCTCATCATCTTTCAACGATTTCAACCTGCTAAAATTACACAATAGTTTAATATATTAGGTTTAGACTACATAAGTGTATACGCTCTTGTAGATTTCCGCAAGAATGGCGACTCGCTCCTGAGGAGCAGATGTCGAAAACCAGAGAGGAAAATAAAGAGCAAGAAGCAGTCACATCCAAAAAACCGACATTGCAAACAAATAAATATAAACACACACACACACACACACACACACATATATATATATTGCAGCGATACAGCCATATGCTGTATTGAGCATTGATTTAAATAAATGTAAAATTTTTAAAATTATTTTAAGTTTGGGGTAAATGAACATGTCTGGGATTGTAAAAATGTTTCATTGTTACACTAGGGGAGAAATTAACCTGTTCCAACAGGCAAGGAACACCTGCTCGATTGTATGTGTGTTACGCGTGTATCTTGTGTGTGTTAGTGATGCATGTACAGACAGGAATCCCAGCAACCCTCCCCAATTAATTACTAAAATAATTATTTTAATTCACTGTGTGAAAACTAATTAGTGTATAAACAATCAGAAGGCACCAAAGTGTGTGTAAATTTTATAGTTATCCACAGTAAGAAAATGACGTTAGTAGGACACACTACGCAAAGTCAGTGTGAAATAAGTGTGCCAAAAATACGCAAATTACACTAAGACGCTCAAATTAATACAGTGAGTGCTTAATCAAATTATCTATGATTGTGCTATCTCAATTCTGTACAAAATTACAAAATTTACAAAATTTTCCGCAGAAAATTGCAAATATATGAAAAGGTTCGGGAGTAGGGGCTATCATGTGATCTGCAGGTCTCGACAGGACAATTTCGGAACCAACAGGTGCGGAATCTCGAGAGGGTATAAATTAAGGGTTCGACTGGAAGCCCTTCTCTTCATTTCAAGACACAGTTGCAGTCGGATACGCTGTCCGTCGGCAGAACAGTTTCATTTTGTTATAAGTCTCATCTACGAACGAAAAAAACGTTTTCAGTAATTATGTTTACACTAGTACGGGAAAACGTAGAGTACCGGGACCGTTTAAGTCAGCAAGAGTATCTACAGAGAAGCTACAAAGAGCGACGCGAGATGCTGGACGTTAGGAGATGCTTTTTAGACGCCTAACAGCCGAACGAGATCCACCTCGCAGCCGATATTAATTCTCTGGGACGGACCACACACTGCTGGAGAACGACGCTGGACTCTGGGACATATCCAGGACCACGCCAAGCCAGGAGTAACGGTAACCCAACGCTGGACAACGCTGGACCCCGTCAATAAGTCGTAAGATCATCAAACTCGAGGTGACATGCATAATGCATTTATAAATGATTTTTTTTAAAGAGCTCATAAAGACTATATAAAGAGACAATAAATAAAAAAAAAAGGTTTATAATTAGGTAAATAATGTAATAGAGTCTTATGTAAATGTTTTAGTCGTAAGAATGAGCGATCGCATATAGAAAAATATAGAAAAAAAAGAGTTTAATTTTGAGATAGTATTTTTTTTCTCAAAGAAAAATAATTGACATGATTTGATATTTGCATTTTGTAGAAACGAATAATTTAAATTTTGAATACGAAACAAATGCCAGTCTAAGAGTAATTAATATAATTTTAAATTTATTTTTAAAAAACATTAGTATAGACTGAGCAGCTAAGGTCAGATCTGATTTAAATGAATTCAATTAAAATAAAACTTAATTACATTTAAATTTTATTTCTTGTATTAAATTAATTTGAAAAAATGTCTAGATTAAGATTATTAACATATCTAGATGTAAGAGTGTTTTAAATGTGTGTAACACCGTATAGCTTAAGAGATAAACACTTAATAATGAGTGATATCTTGATCGTAAATTATTAACAATGTTTTATTATTTATAATGCTTTTTAAACAATAAACATGAAATTTTAACTACTCATAAATTTACTACTCTTATTATAGTTACACCTGGTATCGTTATAACTGTTTACACCTGGTATCGTTATAACTGTTTAAAGACCTGGTATCGTTATAATATATATATATATATATATATATATATATATATATAGTAATGGGACATAATGAGCATAACCAAATAAGTGTATAAACCCCCATATAATATGACATAAACTAAACAATATACCTAACCTTGCTAAACCAATGAGAAAGGTTAAAACCCAAAATAAGCAAAAGGAAGTACAATATAAGCTAATGTAGAACAAATATGTACTCTAAACCATTAAAAGTGACTGTTCATAGCAATTTAATAGTGACTTTTTAACTAATTGTAAAAAGAAAATGTAATCACAACAAGAACAATAAGTGATTGAGTGTAAAATGTAAATGTAAGATGTTGGTTACTAACTATAAAGACAGGACTGTTAATAACAGTGGTAACATATTCTGAATGAAGTTTATAATCACAACTAAAGACAATGTGTGATAATATAATAACATTTAATGTGCGAAATATCTGATATTCAATATACCTGTGTATTACCAATTTGCCAAAAGACTTCAACCCATAAAAAACCAAAAGGTGATTTAGGTTGTTAATTTAATTTATTTTAATGTTAACTGAATAGCCTTGATTGTATAAAATAGTTCCCTATTTTATTTTTAATGTTAACTGAAGGGAATAATACAATCATTTGTGTTGTTTAAATTAATGTGTTAAACCTTATTTAGGGTAATAAGAATTAGATTGTTTAAATTGACCAGGTGTCAATAATACTTAATAATAGGTCATAATAAATTGACCAACTATACTATTAGATATTAGGAAGTTATTAAAAGAAAGTTTTATTGTTTAAAGTTGGTTTGAGTTTGACCATAATGGCCTAACATTATGGTAATATGTTTGTTTTATGTCAATGTTGTTCTTCACTTTGTCAGAATCAATTCAATGGATAATAATAACATAATGGATAATTCAATGCATGTAATAATAATAGTGTATCAAGTCACAAGATCATACAGTAATTTTAAATTGAAACTTTGTACTATAGAGAAATACCAATTAATTGGCTAATATCAAAATAGAAATTATTGCAAATCTAGCTATTAAACCATCACAGCACTGTAATAAATAGTAAAAGATGGTATAAATGCTAATATATGCTTTATATAAGTGTCAGAAGCAACATTTTAATTAATTAATGGAATTTTAATGTGATTTGAAATGTCAAAGGCTACATGGAATGGCTTATGAGATGAAATTTTATAAAATGTTAAATTAATTATTAGGACACACACCTATGCCATGTGAGGTGTCTACATTTTTGTCTTGTTATAAGGAATATTGTACTGTAAACCAATTTGAGATTTATTATGTCATAGACAGGAAGTAATTGTGGCTAGAAAATGTAAAATTTTGTATCTTAAATAATTAAGGTTATGTGACCTCTTAACCCGACGATTTTGACCAATGAGAAATTTTGAAATTTTGGTCAAGCCCGTTGAAGGTATAAGGAAATTTCTTCACTTGATTGTTAGACTCGAAAGTATAAAGAACTAGTCTATGGTACTCTGTGTAAAAAGAGTCAAGTCAGAAGAAGAGTGAAAGTAAAATAATTAACAGTGTCAAACTAGAACCAAGAAATAATAATATAATAATAAAACAAGAAGAAAGAAGAAAATAATATCTCTAAAAATAAATAAAAGTGAGCTTCAAAAGTGGTGAGACCGAACCTTTTATTTACATTAGTAGCGCACAGAAGTTAAATTCTTTCTACATATAAATGCAGCAGAAATGTATCTTACTGCAAATATTTTTTACGTACAGTAATTCCATTATGGACCGCAACTAGCGGCTGGTGGCGCGTAGTACTAGCCATACACCGTCACACTAACACAAAAGCCGTGCGGTACGCCTTGGTCCTTAACGGACTGTTGAGCGGAGGTTTAATTTAATTAATTCCATTATGGTACTTCAACGCTAAAATAATTGGCACACTATTGATTAATCTCTGCCGTAATATCTAACGTTTGGGTGTGACTTTATTAGGCCACATAGAATAATAATTCTCTCACCTACGTTTAGTTAACGTCTGCCACTAGAAACAGGTATTAGGTACAACTAAGCTGTACATGCTTAGCTCCGGATAGTTGGTTGTAGTCGGCTGCACTGATACCCAACACTTGCACAGCTGTTATAAATAATTAATTATCACTATATGTTAATGAGCAATAGAGAGACAGTTATATATACTTGTATTTACGAGACAAACACTCCCCTCCTCCAACTCATACTCTCTCACTCTCGCTCAATGCATATAAGACTGCAATGAGCACCAGGAAATGAAACTTTATCAGTAAATGCAAATATTCAGATGTAACTTTAGAAAAAAACAATAATTACTTAACTGCTTTGAACAAATCATTTAACAAGGTGTTAGAAAACCTTTAAGTGTGGTGTCAGCTGAGCAGTATGTGTGTGCTACACGGTGTTCGTATAGTGCGCGCGAATGAGAAATAAATTACGAATTACAAGACTTTAATTTGTGCTGTTTCAATCATGGAACTAAAAACGATGAAATATATTGCAACTTACCGTCTGCGGCTTTTAGAAACAACGTCTTACAAAGTTGACGTGTTTCGGGACACTTGTCCCATCATCAGAACTTAAAACAATCGCGTATCACATTTAAAGTTGATACACTTGTCAATCAATTAAAACATTAAAATCCAATATGAAACAAATAACTTAAAACAATATGATACTTAAATGTTTAAAGCGAGCGCGAAGGTTTACCGATGTACATCGTATGGAGATTGACCGCGCACTGAATTACGTTTTGCTCCCACCACGACAATAGCGCAAGGCAGTGTCGTACAATACATTTGACTTGAAAACCAATTTATCATTTAAAACACGCGGCTTGGTATCAGTATTGTTATATGTTTTATAAATTTCGTACTCTTCAAGAGCGTTCAAATATCGCCCTTTCTTACATATGTGAAGGGATATTAAATTAGTTTTAAAATAAGTGTAATTATGATTCTCGGAAATGAGGTGTTCTGCAAATTTTGACTTGATATTGTCCAAACTGTGAAAGTGTGTAGGCGGCCTATGTTCTGTAAATCTTTTTAAAAAACTACGTCCTGTCTGGCCCACATAAAAGGCGTCACAATCGTCACATATCAATTTGTAAACACCAGTTTTGTGTTCAAGGCTGGTAGTTCTGCGGACACGAAGATTATTCATAATATTATTAGTGGTTTTGTAAGTGACCTTTATATTGCTGGTTTTATTAAAAATTGACCGAAAAATCTAAGGTATAAGGTATGTGTACGGTGTTGCAATGTATTTGCGTGTTGTATTCTCGCGTGTTTTAGGTCCGTTAATGTTTCTATGCTTTTTCTTATGTTTTCGAAGGATGTTGTTCACCATATCGACATCATAACCATTAGTAACTGCAATGTGTTTAATGGTGTCTAATTCCTCACGGTATTCTTTATCACAGAGGGGCAAAGATAAAACTCTATAAATCATACTGTGGAAGGCAGCCAATTTCTGGGATAAAGGATGAAAAGACTTAGCATGTATTACAATATCAGTCGTTGTGGGTTTTCTATAGATGTTAAATTGTAATTTTTTATTATTGTCCTTGGCAACAGTTAAATCTAGAAAATTCAGTTTACCACTGTCTTCACTTTCAAGTGTGAACCGCATTTTGTCATTGATATTATTCAAATAACTATGTAAATTATCAATTTGCCTTTGTGTACCTTTGTATATTAAAAAGGTATCATCAACATACCTGCCGTAAAATATTATGTTATTCTTGTGTTTGTTATTAGTGAGAATGAATGAATTTTCGAAATTATTCAGGTATATATCTGCAAGAAGACCTGAAAGTGGAGAACCCATTGCTAACCCATTTTGTTGGCTGAAAAATTGATTATTGTGGGTAAAATAATTTTGATCAAGAACTAACTCCAAAATGTGCATCAATTCATTTATACTATCAATATCCAATTTATTAGTATTAATAAGGTTAATCTTAAGTATACGCAGGGTCTCAGCTACTGGTATATTCGTATATAAGTCTACAATATCAAAGGAAACAAGTTTGTAAGCCGGTTCAACTATTAAATTTTTAACCTTATTCACAAAGTCAACACTATTAATTAGACTATGATCATTAATTATTTGTATATTGTGTTTTATTATGGTGACTAGTTTTTTAGCCGTTTTATACCCCGGAGCAGTGGTGAAATTTACTAATGGTCTCAAGGGGATAGCATCCTTGTGGAGTTTGGGTAATCCCGTCAAAACGGGTGCTTTTGAATTTATAGGTTTCAAAGATCTTCTTGTTTCTTCATCAAACAAATGGGTGCATCTGTTTATACACTGATTTAATCGTTTTACATAATTTTCAGTTGGGTCAGAATTTAGTAAACCAATGTTGTTGTTAATAATGAAATTTGGTATTTTACTGTTATAATCTTCTCTGTCCATAATAACCACAGTGTTACCTTTGTCAGCTTTAGTGACGAGAGCTTTATTGTCAGATAATTTTTGTTTTAATCCTATTAAAATTTTCCGTTCTTTATTATAATTATTATTTGTTAAAGGAATAGAGGAATGAACATTATTATACCGATTTTTAATGATTTTATTGAATTTTTCGTTTATTAAGAAACGTGTCTGGTCTTGGTCTTTTTGGTCAACCATTGCCTTAACAACAGTCTCTGCATTGATAATTTCTGCAATAATTTGCTTACGATTAAGACTCGATTTGTGTATGGGAAGATTATATTTCAAACCTTTGCTCAATAAATCAGTTTCATCAGTATTTAAAACAAGGGACGTTAAATTCTGCAACCGCGTATAAAATTTGTGTTTACATTTGATATTGCTGGATATCGGTAACTGATCATTCAACAACCTTTGTAGTTTATCTGATTGCTTTATACGCATTCGATAAACTATTCGCCTGACGTCATTGTTTATAAAATCCAGATAATGATTCAGTACGGCTGGATGCGTGTTATCTAATAATTGTAAATGTATAATTTAGGTTTGACTTTTTAATGTATAGAGATTTAATTTCTTCTTTAACTCTGTAAATTTCTGCATATTTTTTGGTTTTTGATTCAGCAATAGATGAACCTTTAAGTCTTATAATAGCATAATTCGGTATAACATTGTTCTCCAAACAAGATTTGTTGAACTTAATGTGTAAAATAGTTTTGTGTAATTGGACTTTAATATTTTAAAATTTTCGTACTAAGTTTGCACGACTTGCAGTATTCATGTTTAAAAGGAATAAATTCCAAATGTTTAGTACCAAGCAACGTGTTGTTCAATCAAATATAATGCAACTTACCGTCTGCGGCTTTTAGAAACAACGTCTTACAAAGTTGACATGTTTCGGGACACTTGTCCCATCATCAGAACTTAAAACAATCGCGTATCATTTAAAGTTGATACACTTGTCAATCAATTAAAACATTAAAATCCAATATGAAACAAATAACTTAAAACAATATGATACTTAAATGTTTAAAGCGAGCGCGAAGGTTTACCGATGTACATCGTATGGAGATTGACCGCGCACTGAATTACGTTTTGCTCCCACCACGACAATAGCGCAAGGCAGTGTCGTACAATACATTTGACTTGAAAACCAATTTATCATTTAAAACACGCGGCTTGGTATCAGTATTGTTATATGTTTTATAAATTTCGTACTCTTCAAGAGCGTTCAAATATCGCCCTTTCTTACATATGTGAAGGGATATTAAATTAGTTTTAAAATAAGTGTAATTATGATTCTCGGAAATGAGGTATTCTGCAAATTTTGACTTGATATTGTCCAAACTGTGAAAGTGTGTAGGCGGCCTATGTTCTGTAAATCTTTTTAAAAAACTACGTCCTGTCTGGCCAACATAAAAGGCGTCACAATCGTCACATATCAATTTGTAAACACCAGTTTTGTGTTCAAGGCTGGTAGTTCTGCGGACACGAAGATTATTCATAATATTATTAGTGGTTTTGTAAGTGACCTTTATATTGCTGGTTTTATTAAAAATTGACCGAAAAATCTTAGGCATAAGGTATGTGTACGGTGTTGCAATGTATTTGCGTGTTGTATTCTCGCGTATTTTATGTCCGTTAATGTTTCTATGCTTTTTCTTATGTTTTCGAAGGATGTTGTTCACCATATCGACATCATAACCATTAGTAACTGCAATGTGTTTAATGGTGTCTAATTCCTCACGGTATTCTTTATCACCGAGGGGCAAAGATAAAAGTCTATAAATCATACTGTGGAAGGCAGCCAATTTCTGGGATAAAGGATGAAAAGACTTAGCATGTATTACAATATCAGTCGTTGTGGGTTTTCTATAGATGTTAAATTGTAATTTTTTATTATTGTCTTTGGCAACAGTTAAATCTAGAAAATTCAGTTTACCATTGTCTTCACTTTCAAGTGTGAACCGCATTTTGTCATTGATATTATTCAAATAACTATGTAAATTATCAATTTGCCTTTGTGTACCTTTGTATATTAAAAAGGTATCATCAACATACCTGCCGTAAAATATTATGTTATTCTTGTGTTTGTTATTAGTGAGAATGAATGAATTTTCGAAATTATTCAGGTATATATCTGCAAGAAGACCTGAAAGTGGAGAACCCATTGCTAACCCATTTTGTTGGCTGAAAAATTGATTATTGTGGGTAAAATAATTTTGATCAAGAACTAACTCCAAAATGTGCATCAATTCATTTATACTATCAATATCCAATTTATTAGTATTAATAAGGTTAATCTTAAGTATACGCAGGGTCTCAGCTACTGGTATGTTCGTATATAAGTCTACAATATCAAAGGAAACAAGTTTGTAAGCCGGTTCAACTATTAAATTTTTAACCTTATTCACAAAGTCAACACTATTAATTAGACTATGATCATTAATTATTTGTATATTGTGTTTTATTATGGTGACTAGTTTTTTAGCCGTTTTATACCCCGGAGCAGTGGTGAAATTTACTAATGGTCTCAAGGGGATAGCATCCTTGTGGAGTTTGGGTAGTCCCGTCAAAACGGGTGCTTTTGAATTTATAGGTTTCAAAGATCTTCTTGTTTGTTCATCAAACAAATGGGTGCATCTGTTTATACACTGATTTAATCGTTTTACATAATTTTCAGTTGGGTCAGAATTTAGTAAACCAATGTTGTTGTTAATAATGAAATTTGGTATTTTACTGTTATAATCTTCTCTGTCCATAATAACCACAGTGTTACCTTTGTCAGCTTTAGTGACGAGAGCTTTATTGTCAGATAATTTTGGTTTTAATCCTATTAAAATTTTCCGTTCTTTATTATAATTATTATTTGTTAAAGGAATAGAGGAATGAACATTATTATACCGATTTTTAATGATTTTATTGAATTTTTCGTTTATTAAGAAACGTGTCTGGTCTTGGTCTTTTTGGTCAACCATTGCCTTAACAACAGTCTCTGCATTGATAATTTCTGCAATAATTTGCTTACGATTAAGACTCGATTTGTGTATGGGAAGATTATATTTCAAACCTTTGCTCAATAAATCAGTTTCATCAGTATTTAAAACAAGGGACGTTAAATTCTGCAACCGCGTATAAAATTTGTGTTTACATTTGATATTGCTGGATATCGGTAACTGATCATTCAACAACCTTTGTAGTTTATCTGATTGCTTTATACGCATTCGATAAACTATTCGCCTGACGTCATTGTTTATAAAATCCAGATAATGATTCAGTACGGCTGGATGCGTGTTATCTAATAATTGTAAATGTATAATTTAGGTTTGACTTTTTAATGTATAGAGATTTAATTTCTTCTTTAACTCTGTAAATTTCTGCATATTTTTTGGTTTTTGATTCAGCAATAGATGAACCTTTAAGTCTTATAATAGCATAATTCGGTATAACATTGTTCTCCAAACAAGATTTGTTGAACTTAATGTGTAAAATAGTTTTGTGTAATTGGACTTTAATATTTTAAAATTTTCGTACTAAGTTTGCACGACTTGCAGTATTCATGTTTAAAAGGAATAAATTCCAAATGTTTAGTACCAAGCAACGTGTTGTTCAATCAAATATAATGCAACTTACCGTCTGCGGCTTTTAGAAACAACGTCTTACAAAGTTGACATGTTTCGGGACACTTGTCCCATCATCAGAACTTAAAACAATCGCGTATCATTTAAAGTTGATACACTTGTCAATCAATTAAAACATTAAAATCCAATATGAAACAAATAACTTAAAACAATATGATACTTAAATGTTTAAAGCGAGCGCGAAGGTTTACCGATGTACATCGTATGGAGATTGACCGCGCACTGAATTACGTTTTGCTCCCACCACGACAATAGCGCAAGGCAGTGTCGTACAATACATTTGACTTGAAAACCAATTTATCATTTAAAACACGCGGCTTGGTATCAGTATTGTTATATGTTTTATAAATTTCGTACTCTTCAAGAGCGTTCAAATATCGCCCTTTCTTACATATGTGAAGGGATATTAAATTAGTTTTAAAATAAGTGTAATTATGATTCTCGGAAATGAGGTATTCTGCAAATTTTGACTTGATATTGTCCAAACTGTGAAAGTGTGTAGGCGGCCTATGTTCTGTAAATCTTTTTAAAAAACTACGTCCTGTCTGGCCAACATAAAAGGCGTCACAATCGTCACATATCAATTTGTAAACACCAGTTTTGTGTTCAAGGCTGGTAGTTCTGCGGACACGAAGATTATTCATAATATTATTAGTGGTTTTGTAAGTGACCTTTATATTGCTGGTTTTATTAAAAATTGACCGAAAAATCTTAGGCATAAGGTATGTGTACGGTGTTGCAATGTATTTGCGTGTTGTATTCTCGCGTATTTTATGTCCGTTAATGTTTCTATGCTTTTTCTTATGTTTTCGAAGGATGTTGTTCACCATATCGACATCATAACCATTAGTAACTGCAATGTGTTTAATGGTGTCTAATTCCTCACGGTATTCTTTATCACCGAGGGGCAAAGATAAAAGTCTATAAATCATACTGTGGAAGGCAGCCAATTTCTGGGATAAAGGATGAAAAGACTTAGCATGTATTACAATATCAGTCGTTGTGGGTTTTCTATAGATGTTAAATTGTAATTTTTTATTATTGTCTTTGGCAACAGTTAAATCTAGAAAATTCAGTTTACCATTGTCTTCACTTTCAAGTGTGAACCGCATTTTGTCATTGATATTATTCAAATAACTATGTAAATTATCAATTTGCCTTTGTGTACCTTTGTATATTAAAAAGGTATCATCAACATACCTGCCGTAAAATATTATGTTATTCTTGTGTTTGTTATTAGTGAGAATGAATGAATTTTCGAAATTATTCAGGTATATATCTGCAAGAAGACCTGAAAGTGGAGAACCCATTGCTAACCCATTTTGTTGGCTGAAAAATTGATTATTGTGGGTAAAATAATTTTGATCAAGAACTAACTCCAAAATGTGCATCAATTCATTTATACTATCAATATCCAATTTATTAGTATTAATAAGGTTAATCTTAAGTATACGCAGGGTCTCAGCTACTGGTATGTTCGTATATAAGTCTACAATATCAAAGGAAACAAGTTTGTAAGCCGGTTCAACTATTAAATTTTTAACCTTATTCACAAAGTCAACACTATTAATTAGACTATGATCATTAATTATTTGTATATTGTGTTTTATTATGGTGACTAGTTTTTTAGCCGTTTTATACCCCGGAGCAGTGGTGAAATTTACTAATGGTCTCAAGGGGATAGCATCCTTGTGGAGTTTGGGTAGTCCCGTCAAAACGGGTGCTTTTGAATTTATAGGTTTCAAAGATCTTCTTGTTTGTTCATCAAACAAATGGGTGCATCTGTTTATACACTGATTTAATCGTTTTACATAATTTTCAGTTGGGTCAGAATTTAGTAAACCAATGTTGTTGTTAATAATGAAATTTGGTATTTTACTGTTATAATCTTCTCTGTCCATAATAACCACAGTGTTACCTTTGTCAGCTTTAGTGACGAGAGCTTTATTGTCAGATAATTTTGGTTTTAATCCTATTAAAATTTTCCGTTCTTTATTATAATTATTATTTGTTAAAGGAATAGAGGAATGAACATTATTATACCGATTTTTAATGATTTTATTGAATTTTTCGTTTATTAAGAAACGTGTCTGGTCTTGGTCTTTTTGGTCAACCATTGCCTTAACAACAGTCTCTGCATTGATAATTTCTGCAATAATTTGCTTACGATTAAGACTCGATTTGTGTATGGGAAGATTATATTTCAAACCTTTGCTCAATAAATCAGTTTCATCAGTATTTAAAACAAGGGACGTTAAATTCTGCAACCGCGTATAAAATTTGTGTTTACATTTGATATTGCTGGATATCGGTAACTGATCATTCAACAACCTTTGTAGTTTATCTGATTGCTTTATACGCATTCGATAAACTATTCGCCTGACGTCATTGTTTATAAAATCCAGATAATGATTCAGTACGGCTGGATGCGTGTTATCTAATAATTGTAAATGTATAATTTAGGTTTGACTTTTTAATGTATAGAGATTTAATTTCTTCTTTAACTCTATAAATTTCTGCATATTTTTTGGTTTTTGATTCAGCAATAGATGAACCTTTAAGTCTTATAATAGCATAATTCGGTATAACATTGTTCTCCAAACAAGATTTGTTGAACTTAATGTGTAAAATAGTTTTGTGTAATTGGACTTTATATTTTAAAATTTTTCGTACTAAGTTTGCACGACTTGCAGTATTCATGTTTAAAAGGAATAAATTCCAAATGTTTAGTACCAAGCAACGTGTTGTTCAATCAAATATAATGCAACTTACCGTCTGCGGCTTTTAGAAACAAGTCTTACAAAGTTGACATGTTTCGGGACACTTGTCCCATCATCAGAACTTAAAACAATCGCGTATCACATTTAAAGTTGATACACTTGTCAATCAATTAAAACATTAAAATCCAATATGAAACAAATAACTTAAACAATATGATACTTAAATGTTTAAAGCGAGCGCGAAGGTTTACCGATGTACATCGTATGGAGATTGACCGCGCACTGAATTACGTTTTGCTCCCACCACAATAGCGCAAGGCAGTGTCGTACAATACATTTGACTTGAAAACAAATTTATCATTTAAAACACGCGACTTGGTATCAGTATTGTTATATGTTTTATAAATTTCGTACTCTTCAAGAGCGTTCAAATATCGCCCTTTCTTACATATGTGAAGGGATATTAAATTAGTTTTAAAATAAGTGTAATTATGATTCTCGGAAATGAGGTGTTCTGCAAATTTTGACTTGATATTGTCCAAACTGTGAAAGTGTGTAGGCGGCCTATGTTCTGTAAATCTTTTTAAAAAACTACGTCCTGTCTGGCCAACATAAAAGGCGTCACAATCGTCACATATCAATTTGTAAACACCAGTTTTGTGTTCAAGGCTGGTAGTTCTGCGGACACGAAGATTATTCATAATATTATTAGTGGTTTTGTAAGTGACCTTTATATTGCTGGTTTTATTAAAAATTGACCGAAAAATCTTAGGCATAAGGTATGTGTACGGTGTTGCAATGTATTTGCGTGTTGTATTCTCGCGTATTTTATGTCCGTTAATGTTTCTATGCTTTTTCTTATGTTTTCGAAGGATGTTGTTCACCATATCGACATCATAACCATTAGTAACTACAATGTGTTTAATGGTGTCTAATTCCTCACGGTATTCTTTATCACCGAGGGGCAAAGATAAAAGTCTATAAATCATACTGTGGAAGGCAGCCAATTTCTGGGATAAAGGATGAAAAGACTTAGCATGTATTACAATATCAGTCGTTGTGGGTTTTCTATAGATGTTAAATTGTAATTTTTTATTATTGTCTTTGGCAACAGTTAAATCTAGAAAATTCAGTTTACCATTGTCTTCACTTTCAAGTGTGAACCGCATTTTGTCATTGATATTATTCAAATAACTATGTAAATTATCAATTTGCCTTTGTGTACCTTTGTATATTAAAAAGGTATCATCAACATACCTGCCGTAAAATATTATGTTATTCTTGTGTTTGTTATTAGTGAGAATGAATGAATTTTCGAAATTATTCAGGTATATATCTGCAAGAAGACCTGAAAGTGGAGAACCCATTGCTAACCCATTTTGTTGGCTGAAAAATTGATTATTGTGGGTAAAATAATTTTGATCAAGAACTAACTCCAAAATGTGCATCAATTCATTTATACTATCAATATCCAATTTATTAGTATTAATAAGGTTAATCTTAAGTATACGCAGGGTCTCAGCTACTGGTATGTTCGTATATAAGTCTACAATATCAAAGGAAACAAGTTTGTAAGCCGGTTCAACTATTAAATTTTTAACCTTATTCACAAAGTCAACACTATTAATTAGACTATGATCATTAATTATTTGTATATTGTGTTTTATTATGGTGACTAGTTTTTTAGCCGTTTTATACCCCGGAGCAGTGGTGAAATTTACTAATGGTCTCAAGGGGATAGCATCCTTGTGGAGTTTGGGTAGTCCCGTCAAAACGGGTGCTTTTGAATTTATAGGTTTCAAAGATCTTCTTGTTTGTTCATCAAACAAATGGGTGCATCTGTTTATACACTGATTTAATCGTTTTACATAATTTTCAGTTGGGTCAGAATTTAGTAAACCAATGTTGTTGTTAATAATGAAATTTGGTATTTTACTGTTATAATCTTCTCTGTCCATAATAACCACAGTGTTACCTTTGTCAGCTTTAGTGACGAGAGCTTTATTGTCAGATAATTTTGGTTTTAATCCTATTAAAATTTTCCGTTCTTTATTATAATTATTATTTGTTAAAGGAATAGAGGAATGAACATTATTATACCGATTTTTAATGATTTTATTGAATTTTTCGTTTATTAAGAAACGTGTCTGGTCTTGGTCTTTTTGGTCAACCATTGCCTTAACAACAGTCTCTGCATTGATAATTTCTGCAATAATTTGCTTACGATTAAGACTCGATTTGTGTATGGGAAGATTATATTTCAAACCTTTGCTCAATAAATCAGTTTCATCAGTATTTAAAACAAGGGACGTTAAATTCTGCAACCGCGTATAAAATTTGTGTTTACATTTGATATTGCTGGATATCGGTAACTGATCATTCAACAACCTTTGTAGTTTATCTGATTGCTTTATACGCATTCGATAAACTATTCGCCTGACGTCATTGTTTATAAAATCCAGATAATGATTCAGTACGGCTGGATGCGTGTTATCTAATAATTGTAAATGTATAATTTAGGTTTGACTTTTTAATGTATAGAGATTTAATTTCTTCTTTAACTCTATAAATTTCTGCATATTTTTTGGTTTTTGATTCAGCAATAGATGAACCTTTAAGTCTTATAATAGCATAATTCGGTATAACATTGTTCTCCAAACAAGATTTGTTGAACTTAATGTGTAAAATAGTTTTGTGTAATTGGACTTTATATTTTAAAATTTTTCGTACTAAGTTTGCACGACTTGCAGTATTCATGTTTAAAAGGAATAAATTCCAAATGTTTAGTACCAAGCAACGTGTTGTTCAATCAAATATAATGCAACTTACCGTCTGCGGCTTTTAGAAACAAGTCTTACAAAGTTGACATGTTTCGGGACACTTGTCCCATCATCAGAACTTAAAACAATCGCGTATCACATTTAAAGTTGATACACTTGTCAATCAATTAAAACATTAAAATCCAATATGAAACAAATAACTTAAACAATATGATACTTAAATGTTTAAAGCGAGCGCGAAGGTTTACCGATGTACATCGTATGGAGATTGACCGCGCACTGAATTACGTTTTGCTCCCACCACAATAGCGCAAGGCAGTGTCGTACAATACATTTGACTTGAAAACCAATTTATCATTTAAAACACGCGACTTGGTATCAGTATTGTTATATGTTTTATAAATTTCGTACTCTTCAAGAGCGTTCAAATATCGCCCTTTCTTACATATGTGAAGGGATATTAAATTAGTTTTAAAATAAGTGTAATTATGATTCTCGGAAATGAGGTGTTCTGCAAATTTTGACTTGATATTGTCCAAACTGTGAAAGTGTGTAGGCGGCCTATGTTCTGTAAATCTTTTTAAAAAACTACGTCCTGTCTGGCCAACATAAAAGGCGTCACAATCGTCACATATCAATTTGTAAACACCAGTTTTGTGTTCAAGGCTGGTAGTTCTGCGGACACGAAGATTATTCATAATATTATTAGTGGTTTTGTAAGTGACCTTTATATTGCTGGTTTTATTAAAAATTGACCGAAAAATCTAAGGTATAAGGTATGTGTACGGTGTTGCAATGTATTTGCGTGTTGTATTCTCGCGTGTTTTATGTCCGTTAATGTTTCTATGCTTTTTCTTATGTTTTCGAAGGATGTTGTTCACCATATCGACATCATAACCATTAGTAACTGCAATGTGTTTAATGGTGTCTAATTCCTCACGGTATTCTTTATCACCGAGGGGCAAAGATAAAAGTCTATAAATCATACTGTGGAAGGCAGCCAATTTCTGGGATAAAGGATGAAAAGACTTAGCATGTGTTACAATATCAGTCGTTGTGGGTTTTCTATAGATGTTAAATTGTAATTTTTTATTATTGTCTTTGGCAACAGTTAAATCTAGAAAATTCAATTTACCATTGTCTTCACTTTCAAGTGTGAACCGCATTTTGTCATTGATATTATTCAAATAACTATGTAAATTATCAATTTGCCTTTGTGTACCTTTGTATATTAAAAAGGTATCATCAACATACCTGCCGTAAAATATTATGTTATTCTTGTGTTTGTTATTAGTGAGAATGAATGAATTTTCGAAATTATTCAGGTATATATCTGCAAGAAGACCTGAAAGTGGAGAACCCATTGCTAACCCATTTTGTTGGCTGAAAAATTGATTATTGTGGGTAAAATAATTTTGATCAAGAACTAACTCCAAAATGTGCATCAATTCATTTATACTATCAATGTTTCTAAGCTTTTTCTTATGTTTTCGAAGGATGTTGTTCACCATATCGACATCATAACCATTAGTAACTGCAATGTGTTTATTAACTGCATAGAAGCATTAAGGTTAATCTTAATTAAGTATTGTACGACACTGCCTTGCGCTATTGTCGTGGTGGGAGCAAAACGTAATTCAGTGCGCGGTCAATCTCCATACGATGTACATCGGTAAACCTTCGCGCTCGCTTTAAACATTTAAGTATCATATTGTTTTAAGTTATTTGTTTCATATTGGATTTTAATGTTTTAATTGATTGACAAGTGTATCAACTTTAAATGTGATACGCGATTGTTTTAAGTTCTGATGATGGGACAAGTGCCCCGAAACATGTCAACTTTGTAAGACGTTGTTTCTAAAAGCCGCAGACGGTAAGTTGCAATATATTTGATTGAACAACACGTGGCTTGGTACTAAACATTTGGAATTTATTCCTTTTAAACATAAAAACGATGTTTATTAGAAGAGATGGCAAAAATTGCGACAAAATTTCAAAAATTGCTAAGAAAAAAAAACGTAAGTGCTGAAGACACAGTAACTTTAGTTATTAAGGTTACATATAAAATATTAATGTAACCTTAATAATTTATATTATTAAGGTTATAAAATGTTAATGTCATATCGGCCATATCGCACCTGCATAAGATAAATATACTTAACTTATTTTTTTTTTTCAATTTAGAGTGGTGCGGAATGGGCAATTATCAGTTTGAGATAACGTTTAAAAATTATTGTACTCCGCACGTAATTAGCTTTATAACCTCATACATAATTTACATATCAAATTGAATTTTCACAATTTTTTTTAGCTATACAATATCCTACTGAAATATTTTTTCGCACTTGGAAAACATGTATCTGTTGATATTTTTTATTTGTACAGGAAATAAATTTTGTGCCGTAGTGGGCTGCCGTGTTAGAATTTTGGTTTTAAAGATTTAGTCGGAAAGAGGTTTTCAGAAAAATCAAATTTTTGCATCCGAATTTTTCCCTAAAAATTGTGGAATTCAAAATATCTAAATTATCTTTTAGATAATTGCCGAATGCATACTTTTAGGCAATAATAACTGCCTTTTTAGACGGTAGTTGCAGAATGTACCCCATTCCATATACGAATTCCCTTAGATGGTGTCTGTTTTGCATACAGTTGTCTAATGATGACAATTTAATTTCTCAACCTTAATATATAATCACATTATTTTACAGAATATTTGACATAAACTAATCAAGGATTTAAATGTAAAGCAATATCCATTGTCTTATACTAGCAGCGTAGGAAATCCCAGATTTTTTGTTCATCAAAATTGCCCTTCATCTTATTAAGACACAACGAAACTAATGTGTTAAATAACAAGTTTATTTCTGTAACACGTGAAATAATTGATAAATATGCAATGTTTGTTCAAAGCATAGAAATGTTACATGTGTATTGACTGACAAGTACACGTTAAATAATGAAGTCAGTACATTAGGAAGTATGACCATGTGTAGAAATGGTTATGAGTAATGATATAATAAACATAAATCACTATATTACTGACATTATGTAAACTTTTTTAGACACTACTTAATAAAGTTTCTACATATTATACAGAGTGGATCATACGCCCCACAAAATGGCGTCAGGTTTTATCACGTTGCTCATTGACAATACACAATTGTTACTTCGATTTTTACAAACATTTAAATCCATTTCGACAGATGTTATTGTCATCATCAAGACCTGTATACGGACAACACAGAAACAGAAACAATTAATAGACTTATACAAATAGTGACAATAATATGTATGGAATATATTTATAAAGGATTAATAATACACGAGTAATTGTTATTATTGTTATGTATCATCCACACACACGCGCGCGCGCGCGCGCACGAAATCACTCATTGGTAGCCTATGTGTCGGTCTATTGCTTACTTTTGTATGCAGATCCTGATGACGACAATACATTTTATAGAATTTCGATATAATTTATTATCGAAAGTGTTCACAAAATTTCGTTTACTTTCAATGTTAAACAAAGGATAACTTCTCGTGTCAAGCGTTTATGGCCTATTGGCCTGTTTTTATATTTAGCAAACGTATAAGTTTTATATAATATTACATAAGTGACTCGAAAGTTTCTTGCAGTAATTGTTGATAATATTATGTAGCCTATATATTATGAACTATACTTTCTTTTGCAAGTAGTTGTATTATATTTTAACATTTCATATAATAATATAAATATAATACAACTACTTGCAGAAGAAAGTATATTTGATTATACACACACACACACACATAATATTGCGTGTGTGTGAGTAATTATAATTATGTTATAATAATAATAATTGTTGTTAATAGTAGTAGTACCTATATTATTAGTTTATAGTAGTGCTTATACAAATTATAAAGTAGGTCTACTGTATACTTCACTTTTGTTAACGAAATCCATCGTCAAATCTAACATAACCTGAGATGTGAACAATATGATATTACAATACCTCATAGGGCTAATATGAAAATAGTTCAATTATTGTACATGATTATATATACAAGAATCTTTGTTTTTAGTCTGAATTGTGTGTATTTATTTTACAGTGATTTTCTGTTACAGTAAAACATTTAATTTTATTAATAAAAATAAATATTTAAATATGTAAATTAAATTTTTCTCTTTCGTGTCACTTCTTTTGCTTGTTGATTGACGAGATTATTCATATTTTATGTCTTTAATACTGTGTTGATTTTCTTTTGATTTTATAGGATTGAAACTAATTTCATAAATTGAACTTTTTTTTAAATTTATTGAATGTGTACCTAAATTTTATTTTTATATTATCAGGCTATACATTGAACTTATCCAACTGTTAGTAAGCCTAGTTCGTATTAATTCTGGCTTGTCTGAAGAACAATTTTTGAAAATATAGGCACTGAATCGTATACACGCCACAAGATGTATCTCAAGTTTTAGTTTTATTATCTTAAAATTTATATCTTCAGTAGTAATAGTATTTAAACATATTTTTGAATATAAGTTTTAGTAATGTGCTAGAGAATCATTTGTTGATTGTGTCATTTTATCTGGAATTATATTTTATAATTTCTTAACTATTGCCCACTTGCAGTATAGTTCCATGCATTATTGTTCTGTCTTCCCACGTGAATCGAATGCGTTCATAGGGAAACTGTTGAAGCAAATGGTCAAACGCAGGTACGTGCGCACGAACACACACGCACACAGAAACGTTTGTGTGAATGTGTAAATACGTATGTATATAATGTACATTCATGGTATGTTAGAAAGTGAGAGAGAGAGAGAGAGAGAGAGAGAGAGAGAGAGAGGGGGGGGTGAATGTGAGATACACGCGTTCTACATGTGTCAGTTGTATATTGAACTCGATAGTTCAATCAATTTTGAAATAAAAATCATTTGCGAGTGAAGTATAATTGCAGTGAAAACGTGATGCAGTGCAATACATACGAGTAGATACTGAGCGTTTTCTTTATATACTGCCGCTTTGTGTTCGGCATAGAAGACCACCGGGGCACGAATTTGTCATTTAGGAAGCATTCCACTGATTCAGTCAGTGGTTCAACCAGGTCGCGACACGGGCCCAAAGGAACCCGGTACCCGTTATTCTTGTTTTGGAACCAGATTGATCAAATGGCAACAGTGATAGAGCGCTACACCACTAACAAATTAATGTCTCAACGTAAACAATACGGATTTAACTTATTAACTAAAAAACTTTGTATCAAACAATTTTGTTAAGTTCTTAAACAATATCAACAGATAATTCTTTAAAGCTAAACGTAATTCTAGATCAGTTTCATAGTTGAAGTTATGAAAATTTAATCTGTTACAGCAGCCTCAGGTCACTGCTTTGCCTTATATCACCGATATGTTTTATTAAACTGTACAAAATAAACTTACATAGGCGTTATAAAATTACTATATAGTCACACAGAACCCTTTTGTACAGACAAAATAGTAAATAATATTGACGGCAACACTTACAACCTCCGTCAGCGAGAGTCGGTCACTGAATGTGATAAGTAAGGAATCCAAGTGTGTTAACGAAGCTCATTGTCTTCTTGTTTAGCACCCTTTCTGTGTTGCAAAATACAGTGTACTGTATCGTCATAGTCATATTCTTGGTACTGGTGACTTCAACCCACGCACTCTGTTTACTTTGTAACCTACTCAGTGAAAATTATTCTAACGAGAATTGCAGGAGTTTTAGGGTTACACGATACGCCTTCATACATAAGTTACTGATACTGGCGCGATAGGCACCTTATTTCACATAAACGGTGTGCAGCTAATGATGTTAACTGTGGCAGTATCGTAGGCCTATATTGTTCATACGCTGTACCTACAGCCGTGCCATTTCTTTGTTATACGCGTACTAGACTACAGTCACCACATAAGCTTTTTAATTTAGTTCTGAACTGCTATAACTACTTGTGCTTGTTTCCTCTCTCTCTCTCTCTCTCTCTCTCTCTCTCTCTCTCTCTCTCTCTCTCTCTCTCTCTCTCTCTCTCTCTCTCTCTCTCTCTCTCACACACACACACACACACACACACACACACACACACACACACACAAACTAATAAACTAGATTACACGTTTAGCAAGCATTAAGTCAGTGCTTCATATTTTATGCCTTAAAAATTATGCTGATTTTCTCATGACATTATGGGAAACTAATTTCATAAATGGAATATTTTTTGTTCATTTATTGGATGGGGTTTTCCAGTCATCCTATTTACCTTGAGGTGGAGTATCATCCTTCTACAACGTTTGTATTTAGGAACTTTTCCTTGATGGCAGCTCCATATCTCCGTCATTGCTCTACAAAGTAACTGAAAAATTCTACGACCTTTTAGTTAATGCCATGTCATGGATATACATCCATCCTTCCTCCGCGTCGTCTGCCTCAGAAAGGCTTGCGCACATCCGAACAAGCCCTCGTACTTCTTTATTATTATTTTATTTATTTTTTTTTTGTTATACCATGATACCAACGTTCATAGCCTTTGTGATAAGTGGAAGAAACAATCTTTGTATTTTGTCTCTACGTTCAACTTCGAATTCCACTGGAGGTAGCTTATCAGCTGTGAAGGGTTTAGTCTAACGTCAGACGGTTGTTTATGACAAACTGTGTTATAATTTATAGGTAACTGTACGCAATATGGAGAAATTTTGGCATATGACAATCTGGACTGTACGCCATCGGGACACAATCTGATGATCCTCGTTCGGTTTGACCAATTAATTATTATTATTATTACATTGTCTTCCACATTTCCGTTTTTCTACTCGTATTTATACGGTAGCATCTACTCGCTCGGACGTTCTACTCCACAGTAAGTGTACTCACTTACCCACATTATGTTCAAACCTACACCATTACATACTAGAGAAGAAGCAACCAGCATCGTTGTCTAAAAACCTGTGGTTTTCTTTACTGATAAATCGTTCAAAACGTGGACACGCTCGTATTAATTTCTATTACTGTGTTTTCTTATTATATTATGTATTTATTTCGACTGCAACTTAACTGTTTACAGTTTTTTCATTTTTGCAGCCGCTCCTTTGATAATGCGAAACCTAAGATATCCAAGATTTGTTTTCGTTGAAGATTCTAATATTTCTGTGTTTGATTTTTCTCGTCCTTCTTTAATAAATACACATTCTTTCCTTTTTTAATTCTACAGAGAATATTGTAATATGGTTGTTGCAGTTACAGTGTTGTCACATTCTTAATATATCACATTTATCTCTGCACCAAGTTTGAAGCTAAAAGTTGATGTGAAGAAAATAAAAGCTGCATGAAGAAACAAACGTAAATACTTCTTTTTTAATTGTTTTATATTTCCTACCATCCTGTTAGTATATCGTTTATACTTATTTAAAATAAGACAGGAGAATCGACTTACCACGTTGCATTACAAAACGGTTTTGTAATATAATGTTTTATGGTGAAAACGGTTTTAACAGATGTTTAATTACTGTTAAACAGTAATTTAGTAGTTGTATATGTTATTGTTTCACACACACTGAAACATGCAACAATGTTTTTCACACACACTGAAACACGCGCGCGCAATAATGTTGTTTTTTTTTAATTATAGTTTAATTACTAGTACGGGAGAGTTCTCCATTGCTAGCCTACAAAGTACGCGTATTTGACAACGCCTGTAGATTGAATGTACTGTTAGCAAGAGATGTATTTACGTAACCTAACAAACTTTTAGTAACTTTTTTAATTCGATTTAAGTGCAATTTTAATCAGTACTATTAATGAATGAGAAAAAAATAACTTGCAGGAGATGTTTCTAGTGACGTAGCATCACTACAAACAAGTGCGACATTAAACACATTTTATAAGGAATTGTTTTGCAATTGTGCACCACAACTAATACAATTGAAACTTTTCAGTGTACGCACTACACTATTATAGATTGAAGCTCCTTTGGCGCTGTGTCGCCTACGACCGAAGGCATCTGTAAATCTCTTTGGATTACTTGGTTGGGCACATACCGTGACTGTTTTGTTATGGCTGTCACTTGTATACACGCTGGATTATTTTAACAATTGGAAGCTGTGGAGTATTTCTAGGTTTTAGTTACGCGATTCCCCATGGCTTATGACATAAGTCCGCACAGATTTTGTGTTAGGTTTTTCCATTTTCATATGGAACTTCCTGCCAATCAGCCAGTACAATTGTAAAGCAAGGTGTTTTTATTTAACAGACATGTGTTTTGCTAAATGAGTGTCATGGGCTCATTTCACCGCGTTAGCTTTAACTTTCATTTTTTTTAGCCAAAGATTGAAAATAATCAAAAGAGCGAAACTCGGTGAATAATGTGAAATATTAATATCTGTGTATTAATATAATATAATATTAATATAAATAATAAAAAGTAAATATCTGTGAAAATATTAATTTCTATATGTAATAGTGTAACAACTAAGAACCGTATTATTTATTGTAATTTTGTTTAATTGCCTGTGAACTTAATTGTAGTCCAACGTAAACATTGGCTTCATTTTTTAAAATTATAATAAGACCGGAATTAGAAACGCAAAATTGTGGAAACAAGTGACCGCGATCCTTCTCTTTACATTACGAAACTATAACAACCGTGTTTCCTTCATATAGCCGACTGTGTTTGCAATCTAATGGCCCTGTTTGCAATTACTGTCAAATTATGTGCAATTTTTGTCATTCGCCACGCTGATTAATAAAAACCTTTATCTTTTGTTTAATATTAATTAACGTTCCTTCTCTCTTCAGCACTCATCCATTGCTTAACTGCTAATACCTATCATAAGTTTTTACCCCCTGCTGTGAAAGTTATAACACGTAGTTATGTCCATAACACCTATGCTGAACCACGCAGGGTGAATTCTGAAATCTGGTTTAAAATAATAAGCACCCTGCAAGACACTTAAATTTTATTTCAGGTTTCGTGTTAAGCGTATGCTGTTCGGTAAAAGACTTATAGGAGGACATTGTTAATGTAAAGGCTTTACGTTCATAATGCACAAAGTGAGTACCAGTCAAAAAGATAAGTTGCTATTCCGCTATAATTGTCCAATCTTCACAATGGCCCTTGTCAAGATTGACGCACCCGATTAGAGACAACTAACAACAAATATCAGTGCAGAAAATAAATTAGTAGCTTATTTTAATGTATAATACACAAAACACGTACTGCACGTAGGGAAGATAATCAAGCATACGCGTGCGCGCGGTGTAATTCCAATTGTATTATAACAAGCCAATTATAATACGAACAGGAAGCGAAGATTCAACAAAGACTGAAAATAATGAAAGTGGAGCAAAGCTGTGAAGAATTGCCTTCATATGACCCCGGGATGTTTTGAAAGTTAGTTCATTTTTACTTTTTATCGAAGTGTGTTTTCAGCACACAAGGAACATTTTTTTTTCGTCAACGCTAAACTTGTCTTTGTGAAATTTTCAAAAGATATTCGCATCATAGGAGTACATATACCGAGTTCTTTCTGTCATGCTAAATACAAATTTAGACATTTAAAAAATGGTTTTTTATGAAATTCAACTATCAAGGGTTGAATGGAAAAATATTATTTTTCTTATTTCTCTTGCTATATTGTAAAAGCACACAGCTTCTGTCCTATTGAACCTACCTACTTGTATTGATGTATTTGTGTGCAGAGCAATCAGCGGATTGTCGATTTTAAATAGTAAATAGTAAAGTAGTAAATAGTAAATAGTAGATTTTAAATAGCGGATCTGAAAATAGTAAATGTATCAACGAATACGGTATATACGTTGAGTCCCGCAGCCTGCTGTGAATGCTGTTGAAACATCACTGTGATAAACAAGAAGGAATGAGAATCTTTCATAATATCAGTATTATATTTTTATTTTTATTCAGTATTTTAGGAATAAGAAATGTGTTAAGTGACTAATAGTTAGTAAATACTAAATTTATATACTAAGTTTATAATAAAAAAAACTATCTTATAATTTAACCTCCTAATTTTTATTTATAGCCTAATATAGAAAATACACAGTATCTATGTTTTTGCTCTAAAATTTAAAAAAAATCGCTCAACGGCAACATACTCCCTTTAGATAAGATACGGAATGTCTAGAGCAAACTTACAAAACGAATTGTGAACATGTTTTCTATGAAACTTTTTTAAATTTCTTAACGCAGTTAATGTTATTATAAGATACGACGTGTTTATTAATAGTCTTTAAATATAATATATTTTACTTTAATTAATTAATTTTAGTCAACTTACTGATAAAGTAGCACAATAACGGGTTGCACTCTAAATAAATTACTCCGCCCTCTCGCAAATTACCAACTGTTGTATCTAGCATTCCTGAAAACATTTCAAATCAACGTCATGAGTGACATCAAATAGGACTGACACACATAGACACCATTTCGCGAATGAATGAGAAATAGAAGACCGAAGTGTTTCTATTTCTGTGAAAAGTCTCCCTCAGACTGGTGCTTAGAAAAATAGAGAACTCGTTTGCGTCTTTGGAGAAATAAAACTGTTATTTAGACTTATAAGATTATTATGTATGGCAGCTGGATGAGTTTCAGACACGTTGGCTTGAAAGACGGCAGTTCCTGTCGAATCAGCGAGTGTTACCGTGAGACTGGCATTTGCCGTTTATTCAACGATTGGCGTAAGGCGGCAGTATGCAGCAAGTTGTATTATGATTTGTGTGAAGTGTAGCATTGTTGTTTTTTATTGTTGTAATATATTGCTTCGTAGCGACTGGAAGTACTTGACTGGACTCGTTATTTTACTCTGTTCACTTTTGATTTTCAACTGGAAGTACTTGACTGGACTCGTTATTTTACTTTGTTCACTTTTGCTTTTCGACCGGCGAATCATATTCGGGACTGTTAGAGCTTCTGGACTCATTGTTTAATGACTACAAAAAAAAAAAATTGTACATAAAAGTTACAGAGTTACATAGTTAGAAAGTTACAGCCTAACTTTCGACCACTATTAGAAAGACAAATGGTCTTCACGACAAAATCAATTTATACGTAATGTATAGGCCTAATATGTACATTACATTCGTAACTACAAATATTAGGCAAACTATCACTTTCAATAAAAAGAATAAATCTTACGAAAGAATTCTATAGCAGAAACTCTGTACACTAATAAGGACATCATAAATAATTCAGGATTTCTGAGAAACTATTCCCGCTCAGCAAAACGTGTTAAATTCGTATATTATAAACCAAAATTATTCAGTTTGATTAGAAATTCTGAAACAAATTTTAAATTATACGTTACATGAATACAGTTACAGAGTAATTCCGTTTTCGTCTTGTTATCGGAGCTTGAAGTGGGTCAGTTGGATACATTATATTGTAAAAAAAAAAAAAACACAAAACACATTCGTTAATTAACTTGTTTGAAGAGCAGTTTAGTACAACTACCCAAGTGGTAATTATATGTTAATTGTCGAGTAGGTAACGACCATATCATAAATAAAGAAGATAATTATAGGACTGTAGAGCCTGAAATAAAGAATATAGGTGATAAAATATAATCATAATATCATAATAGCGAAAGTGATGGATATTGAAATAAATTGTAAGCGTCGACTATGATTCATCCGACTATAAACATTACCGACGAGATCTTCTATACAGAGGGTAATGCTATAAACCGGATTAAGTAACTTGTTACAAAGCCTTCCGATTGGGAAGTGTTACTTGCACCTGCCTGACTTTACTTCATCAAATGACTTTTCATTTGTAAGTGTTCATTGAAGAAGCCTTCGATCACTTGTAGAATCTTAAAGACGTTCTACCATATAAGGACTTCTTCAATCTGGCAGTCACAGTAGATGTTACATACTAATACGTTGACTTTTAGCCATTTTTTAAGTGGTGTGCTGATAATGTAAGCGAGGAGTATGTATTTGACATCAGATAGAGTAGTACTCTGATTGTATTGGATATTCTTCGACGGGTTGCTGGGTGTTTCGAAACGTCAACGTCAATTTTTTTGTTACATTGTTGTGTGTAGGTCAGAGTATCTCCAGACAAGACAATAGTTGTGCAGAACGTAGATCGGAATGTAGGCCTATAATACATGTTGTAAGCCTACACATGTAAGGAATCTAACACATGTTGGAGATATTTTAAAGTTTTTAACATATCAAATGGTAGGGAAGTAATCTCACACTAATCAAAATTTGATTGATTTGGACGAGCAACCAAGTACGTTCACCAATATCACGAGTATTCGTGGCATTATTGTAATCCCCGGCGCTGCAGATAAGTTAGTACGAACAAACGATATACAATTTCACCGGAAAAAACACTCGCGATTTATTTTTTAAATACCGAGAAAGAACTGATCACATTAGAAGCATGGAATACCTAATTATTGAGGTTTGGGAATGTTCTTGTTTGTTTATAAATGGCAAGTGAGGAACAAATTCTTAAGCTATAGACAAGAGCCACGACGTAACTAATGTTAAATCCTTAAGCCTTTAATACATAAAGTTTATAGCAATTTGCAGTATTCCGTAGCCTTAAAGAGCACAGTATTGATAGGTTGTGAATTTTCAAATGGAAGATCATAGTTACGTAGAAACTGTAGCCATTCGACCCTACTGATGGGAAACTAATGTTTCCTCTACACGTTAAATCTGCTTAGGTAAAGAAAATGCCCAGATGCAAATGACGAACAGGCTTTTAAGGGCTTATTCAAGATTGAATGAATTGTGTAGAGGATTTTTGAAGATAAAGTTTAAAAAATTCTTTCAAAATTTTAAATATAGTTGAAGTGTCCCAGTAAAAACTTTGAAGAATGTTGTTTCGAGTTTTCTTTCTCGCGATGCCTTCGGCATGGGAATGCCAAGTTGCTTCTTGAATAATACTGGTAGCCTATGTGACCCGTGATATTGTCAAAATCATATAGATTTAACTTCATATAGGTTTAGATTGTTTTCTGTATATGTGTGGAAGGACGTCCAGTCCATTCTGGTGGTAATTAGTTTCGTATTTTCAGATCTGTAGATGATATAAATGCTGCAGATAGTAATAATAGGTGAATGGTGTGATGAGAGGTCCGGAGAAAAAGTGTATGCATGTAACTGGGTAGTATGCCACTGAGGACAAAGAAGTCGATTATATCAGGTAGACGTTTGATGTCCAGTATGTTGGGTCGTCGCTGGATAGATGCGAACAGCAATTGTTTGTGATGGTTTAAATGAGGTTGTGCCTTTAGTTGTTGTAACTCTGAAGCCCCAGTCCGCGTGTTTTGCATTCTAGTCTTCTAGAGAAATTCGTCACTTACAGTAAAAATCTGTGAACTGATTATGCAAGGATATTTCTATTTGGCAAATGAACAACTTATAATGGAGCCTTCTTCTTTTTTAAACCGGACGTTACATTTCATACAGATTTAGATTCACATATTAATATAAGAATGGACACATTTAGACTAGGCTAATATTGTAACACCACAGCATTACAACATGATTCTAAATTCTCCAAGAAAATTCGCCATTTCATTTACCTGTGTGTTTTGGAGAGGTTCCTTGTTCGTTCCTTGTAGAAGGTCGGAGTTGATACGTTTAATCATTCTACGCATGTTTAATTTCAGATTTCTGTGTTTATCGTGCTTTAGGTGTTTTGTGTGTTCCATTTTGTTTTGGGCGTATTGGTAGATTGTTGAAGGGGTTCAGGCGCGTTTGAGCGATCACGTCTTTGAGTTTAGTATAAGTCTGTGTTGTCTATACGGTACAACCTTTGGATTGCAGGCTTGTCACTTCTTTGAATTTAGAAAAACGCAAGGCGTAATATAAAACCACCGAATTCTTACCCAGTGTATACCATTCGCGACTGAACAGATTTTAGTAGCAAGGTGTTATGTTGGCAAACGTATTTGGTAAATCTATCGATAGTCTATCTCTTGATAACGTTGAAAAATAAAATTAATGGTCCTTAAAATTCTCCATGTAGATCTTCAGACCTTATGCCTACGACGCAACACACAAAGCGACAAATATGTTTAATAACTGAGGTTGTTTACATTGAAATTGATGATCAATATCTAATTGTATGTTAAATGTTTGTGTAGGCTGTTGTTATACTTCTAAAGTCGCACAACTACCAGTATGCAATAACTAAATTATAATATAAAATATGTAAACATCAAGCAGTTAAACGTGTTATTAATTAGAATGGAAACCGTGTTACTTTCTATCTGATGACGTTTGTGTACAATTAAACTGTGGCGCGTTGGCTGGCGATTTACTGGCGATCTGCATCCTAATGAAAAAGAGCACACTATAGGCCTACAAACAAATAAGGGACACGAAACTTCGCTATTTCTCAATACCGTTCGGTGTGTGTGCTTATTTGCAAACGTTTGTAAACTTAGTTGTTTCACATGATTTGCAACGCTACTACTAAAGCGCTGACGAGCATCCTCATTTACTTTTTTAAAAAACAGCATGCTCTTGTTCATTTTTAAGCTGCTTTCATGGAGTGTTTCACTTAGTCAAAACCTAAAAGAAATATGTTCCCGTTGTTTTGAGGTCCTAAAATTGGAATAACTTTCTGTAAATAAGATTAAGTATATTTTTTTATCACTTTTTATTGAAATGTAGTATATGTATATTGGTGTTGCGGGCTTTTAGTATCTAAAAAATCTTTTAGATATTTCGTTTTGCAAAGAGCAGTGGAGAAAATAGCGAAATAAAAGTATTAGGGTGACCAGTTCTTCCTAAGCAATAATTTAAATTGGAAAATCTATCACAATTTATCACAAAGGATCTATCGACAATTTATCCGAACCTTTAAAATAGATAATTGCAAAAATACTGTCTGGTCGAGTGGCCTTACATTGTTTTCCGTGTTAATTGTTTAGAAAGGCCAAAGTGGGCAAAACTCGAAATTGCTTACATTAATCCACTGCGAAAACATTAACAAACATCTGTCTTCAAATGTGCATATAAAAAAATGCTTTACTAGTAGCTGTTTTTGGTACAGTTAACATAGCACAGCAGCTATACAGTGAATGTATACATAATGTTGTCTTTTTTTTCAATGAAAAAATTCGTAGGCCTGCCTACTGTTTAAATGAAAGAGAAACTAACAAAATATATAGGTCTGTCCACGTTGTGTTGCATCCCAGGGGCTGTCTTTGCGCCCGTGGCCTGATTGCAGCATCCGACGACTGCCAGAGGAAAACTACTGGTTAGTGGACAGGGCCCGACAGGGCCTATTGCCGTGATGCGATTATTCGCTAGTTGGGGGGAGGGATTAGGTGTTTATGTCGTGGCACCGCCTCCTTTGCTTATTTGGGCGGCAGACAACGACGGCAGTCGCCTTGTGCTGTCGGTCGATCTCCGTAAGGCAGAGACGACCCTTCTTGCCGGTGATGTTAGTAATAGCAGCAAGAGATACGTCGAGACTTGTTTGAGAGCAGTAGTAGTAGTTGATGAGGACAGAGAGGGTTTGTGTATTTTGGTTGTCAAACTCTAAGGGAACGAATCAAATCTGTTTACTATTTAAATGTGTTCTTTTACCTCTCCCCCCACCTTCAACCAACACTAATCACAGACTACTGCAAATTTGGATCCACCAGCCCCCTCTGATACTAATACACAGTTGTAACATTAGTAGAGGGATAATGAGAGTTCAAACCCACTTTCACTTTCTATCAGCTGATCACTTTCACTTTCTACTGGACCACAGCATCCGCGTTATTTTTTTTTATATGCCGCCTTTCGCGAGCCTAGATCACTTTCACTTTCTACTGGACCACAGCATCCGCGACTTTTTCGCTGATCTGTGTCAAGATCCGCGACTTTTTCGCGTATCTGGACCACAGCATCCGCGTTATTTTTTTTATATGCCGCCTTTCGCGAGCCTAGATCACTTTCACTTTCTACTGGACCACAGCATCCTCGACTTTTTCGCTGATCTGTGTCAAGATCCGCGACTTTTTCGCGTATCTGGACCACAGCATCCGCGTTATTTTTTTATATGCCGCCTTTCGCGAGCTTAGATCACTTTCACTTTCTATCACTTGATGCATTATAGTGTATATATTAAATATATGATCAGGGTTACCAACCTTGCATGAGTTCAAATTTGTTGTGTGTTATAATGTATATTAAATCTATATGATCAGGTTTACCAACCTATGGTGGGGGGTTCCGACTTGATGCATTATAGTGTATATATTAAATATATGATCAGAGTTACCAACCTTGCATGAGTTCAAATTTGTTGTGTGTTATAATGTATATTAAATCTATATGATCAGGTTTACCAACCTATGTATGGGTTCAAACTTGATATGTGTGTGTATTATAGTGTATATTAAAATATATGATCAGGGTTACCAATCGTGCATTATTGTGTGTATAGAACAGATCTGCCAACATTTTTCTTCGGTGGGAAATTCAAACTATATTATAGTAAATTGTTGACGACTTCGATATCAACTCTCTCTCCCCTCCTCTCTCTTTGTCTCTAGACACAGTTATCGATCACGATATAAACTCTCTCTTTATGTCATCAGTTTTACATAAGCGTCGTGCTACTTATGGATTATTGTAAGTAGCGATACTAAAATGTAATCACCAGGAAATATATATTTATCACCTACCTCGTTGCGTCCTACTTATAATTTTTTTTTGATACATGACAGTCATTGACCACGATTTAGAAATTAATATACTGCCAAGTCTGTGTGTGTTTGGTAAAGTGTTACGCATTAAAAAAAAATCTCCTTGAAATAAGGTATTTTCAAAAGTTTTGTGTACACATACACACATTGTATATGTCTCTCTCTCTCTCGCTGCAAACGTTGACAAGAATTCCCTTATTCAAACGATTTGTATGTGTACACGAACTTAAATATAGTTTACAGACGATTGTAATTTTAAAAATTCATTTTTTGCATTAAATATATATATCGTAAACAATGAAATAATAATATTTCGTCATTGTAAGATTTTAATAAAACAATTATCAGTTTAAATAATAATTTTCATGATTGTAAGATACAACCTACAAATTATTAAAATGTCTCTCTCACACATTTCTGATTACTATACAAATAATTGCATGCATATTCGGAGGTTTATAACGAAATAAATTAAAATAAACCATAATTTGTTTTAAATAAATAAATACAGGGTTTTGATACGAGTACGTTGACCGCATTGATCGGTTCAACGAAACAAGTCTATGCACACACAACGATACTGAATTAGATATAGTTATTATTATTCGATAACTTAAACCAGAGGTCATTAACCTTGTATACGTTGTCTAAATCGAACGTTCTACTTTCTAATTGACACCTGTCAGTCATTAGCAGCGTTGACAGTAATTAGGATTAATTATGGATTAGAAAGTATTTACTCTAAAAACGGACATGCAAGCTTTCTCCCACTACCAGTGTACAATATATATACGCACAGAAAATTAGCGAAAATTTCTCATTTTGACTGCTTGTGTGTGTGCTGATACATCGTGAAATCTATCTCTGCATGATAATTTCTCATTTGTCTGCCAGCGCATGCTGATACTGTACGTCTTACGTGTCTTCACATCGTCTTTGGTAAGTGTACAGATTTTATTTAAACGTAAAAATTATCAAGTGCATTATTTATTGAATTTAATACATGTGTGTGTGTGTGTGTGTGTGTGTGTGTGATCAAATTATTGTCTGCTACAATTTTCTGAAATATATTCTTAATGTATTTTTATATTAATTTTATTGTATGTACCGATTTTATTTAAACGTAAAAATTATTTGCATTATCAAGCACATTATTTATTGAATTTAATACATGTGTGTGTGTGTGTGTATGATCAAATTATTATGTCTGGTACAATTGTCTGAAATATATTCTTACCGTATTTGTTTTTTTTTTTTTTATAGTGGCAATTTCGCATTTGACTGCCTGCGTGAAAGCTATCACTGCATTTTTTTAAATAGTTGAAAGACTGTTGTAGTATACACACACAACTTTCATCATTAAGGGTGTATAGACAACACACATACTAGTTGGTGAGTGTACAGATTTATTTAAACGTAAAAACATTATCAAGCGCATTATTTATTGAATTTAATACATGTGTGTGTGTGTGTGTGTGTGTGTGTGTGTGTGTGTGTGTGTGTGTGTGTGTGTGTATGATCAAATTATTATTATGTCTGTTACAATTCTCTGAAATATTGCTTTAAACAAACATTTTTTAATGTAACAAATTTAGAAAGCAGGTCACAGCGAATGATGACATTTATATCTCTCTAATTCTGTTGTGGACATGCATAGCTGTAAGCGGTGACCATTTCCTTATGAAAGTGGAATGTAGACTTTCCTAAATTATTTGCATTAAAACATCATCAAGCGCATTATTGAATTTAATACATGTGTGTGTGTGTGTGTATGATCAAATTATTATGTCTGGTACAATTGTCTGAAATATATTCTTACCGTATTTTTTTTTTTATAGTGGCAATTTCGCATTTGACTGCCTGCGTGAAAGCTATCACTGCATTTTTTTAAATAGTTGAAAGACTGTTGTAGTATACACACACAACTTTCATCATTAAGGGTGTATAGACAACACACATACTAGTTGGTGAGTGTACAGATTTATTTAAACGTAAAAACATTATCAAGCGCATTATTTATTGAATTTAATACATGTGTGTGTGTGTGGGCGTATGTGTATGATCAAATTATTATGCGTATACATTATGGAGTGGGTTATACAAATAATAATAATAAAGTGTGTGTAATATATACATTTATTAAAATACATACACACAGCTCCAAGATTATATTAAACAGTTTTTACAATTAAAAATACATACACAGCTCCAAGATTGTATTGTTACAAGTATGAAAATATATCTAAACTAGTTTTACAATTAAAAATACATACACACACACAGCTCCAATATTATAATGTTACAAATATATATATATATATATATATATATATTTAAAACTAGTATTTACAAAATATGTATAAAATAAGACTTAAACACGTCTATGTACTGTGTTGGACAATGGCGTATATTCTACAAGCGAATCATGTAGTATCATACAGTAGGCAGTCGTCTGTGTAGAAAAATTCATTGACGATTCAAATTCTAAACGTACATCAACCGCTGAAGACTTAAGTGCATCGTCTTGCCTGCTACAATCGAATACAAACAGCGGGGCTTTTGATATGAATAATTCCGGTGTCAGTACTGGGCTGCCGTCTAAACGGTGGTAATACGAACTTTGAAAACTGGCGTACATATTGTACAATAATGCAAAACGGTCTTTCCCAATATCCAAGTTTAAATTATCGTAAGGATAATACTTGTCGTTTAGAAACAGTCTCGCATTGATCACGTTACAGTGACCAAATTCATCGGTGCGTGCTGTCAGTACATTCTTTCTTGCTGTCTGAAACGCTAACACAACAAAGCGTGGTTTTTCTAGCTGACTCGAGGTCTTGACAATCCAATTCTGCCTTTTAGTCTGTGGTAAGGCAGGATACTCGTGCAACTCCCAGGTCCTAAAAGGCATAGTTATCGGGTGGTCTTTCTCTATGAGTCGTAACAGTGGTAATCTGTACGCATTAGCTACATGTACATAAGGCATTTTCCAGTAAATTTTATCTAGTTCAAGAACACAATTAGCAGTAGTTTGTCCGCTTACTAAAACCATAGCGTTTATGTCGGTAGAAGCGCGTAGGAGTATAAGTTCTTGTTTCACGTTCAGCACGATGCGTGTATAGTCTTCTGCGAATCCCATTAGCATTTTCAGTGGTATACAAAAGTTGAATTCGCCGTCATCATTCACTTTTAATATGTTCGTGGTCGGCGCCACCCAACCTGCGTTTTCCATTGCGTTACGTGTGTTGTTGTTGAGTGATAGAAAAGTTTTAATAGTTGACGTAACACCGACGTTTCTGGTATGGTCCACTACCACTCCGGCCAACTCGTAACGAATCTCTTCAAAGAGAAATGCTATAGCATTGTTCACCAGTTCCACATTCAGTGCAGTATCTGCAGCCACACTAGGGTTTTTAACCAACTTGCCTTCGATGTAGAGGAAACTTTCTGACGGCAGTGTAAAGACGTCCTGTTGTTGTATTGGCACACGTATTTCATCATTGTTTCCATATCTTGTTGCTGCGTACGGTGCGTGTGAGTGAAATGAAAAGTGTGTGATACTGTCTTCAAAGAACGGTTGCTGCTCCACTGATAATATTCCACTCGCCATGTTACTTGTTTACAACAACAAAACCCAGTGAAATCAGGAAACGGCGGTTAACTGATGTTAATCGTTTCAGTTTCGAACGAGTACTGATGCGTTTCCTAACTGATCTTTCTTCTTCTTCTTTTTTTATTACTGACGACTGTGGTAGCAGCGGTGGCGAAGAAACAAAGTACAAGCCCATGTCTATAGTCGTTTTAGATGTAAACGCACAGTGATGATTTCTCCGCGAAAATCTATTACGTCACCGTCCTGATCGTGTAAAGATAATGTTATGTTGTCCAAACGACTCACATTCACAGGTAGGTATATGACGTTTGTAGGCGATTCAATTATTTTGAATCCTGGTTCGACTGACGGATAGAACGAGTGCAGCGTGTGCTCGGTTTTACCGTTCTTGTATGATAATTGCGCTATATTACACCTTATCAGTATACTGTTCACTTTTATAATGTTAACTGTGGCGTCAGACGTGTGAGTTTTATTCGCTTCAAGCAGACGCTTTTCCTTGAAACCCAACATATCACCGATACCGTACACTGTTTGTTGAAAGTCAATATCCAGTGCACAAGTCAGCTCACATTTCAGTGTATTGTTGTTAGGACGTAGACTAATCTTTGAGTCTCCTAACTGCTTTTTGAGGAAGGCTTCTATGTCACCGATTTCATAAGCACCTGTAGGTAAAGTTATCAAGTCCCACGTTGTTCCGTCTCGTAGTACTGGAAACACGTTGTTTTTTCCCTCAATCACGTTCGGTATACTGTTGTATGTAGTAAAGTCCAATAGACCTACATACCATTCGCCGTTTGTTAGTTCGAGAGGCGGGAAAAAGTCACATACAAGAGCAGCAGCATTCGTACCTGTTAAGGTGACCGACAGCAAAGACATCTTGTCGCTTACTGATCACTCACGCGTTAAGAAGTCCAAACATAAATGCCCGCAGATGACTGTGTGTGGTGGCTGTTGAAACAAAACTCAGTATGTGTGTGTTAATAGGAGAAGATGATGCCTCACGTTGCGAGCGTCAATTTGAAACAAATGAAATATATAGGATGTGTTGAGTACGTGTTTAAATAAGCTCCACGTTGTTTTGCGCCAATTTGAAACAAAACTCGATATCTCTCCTTAAAGCCTCACTGTTGTAATCAATTTAGTAACGAACTGCTTGTTAATTATGTGAGGACGTATGTTATAATGTATGATACCAGCTGGAGACGTCAAATTATAAAGAAATCTTGTCTATGAGTGTAATTAGTTATAAGAGACTCCGGTGTAACAAACGCCAAGTAGTACGTTGTAGGTGGCGATTCGTAACAATTAAAATGCTGTTACCTGGTTTAATTAATATGTTATTAACTAATATACCTTGCGGTTGTGACCAGTGAAACCCTCAGAACACAGATTATTAAGTCCACAAACTTAGAATTATATTCCTGAATTTATAATGGTAGTATTCTGTAGACTTAATTTAATTCTCAGTGGTTGTTTAATATGAGCAATATATATGGAGTATTTACTGAATGTAAGTGGTTTTTGTCTCAACCCTAGTCCCTCAACGATAAAAATTTCATTCAAATTTAGTATGGCAAAACCCGTTAGTTCAGCAATCTCCCGTCCCACCAGCTGTAAACTTGGAGCGCTATTATTAGAAATAAGTGTACGTATAGGTTAGTTATTCTGAGTGTTTGTATCAATCTGTTAATAAATTATTACGCCAATTACATATAGTATTTTCTCTGCAATGATTAAAACGTTATCTCATACAACAAATGTACTTTATTTATTTTTCTCTGGTATTTAACAAGTTACGTTGTCTCAGACAAACAATAAGACGATCCAATCGACTATCCCAACATGTATCGATTCTTAATTATTCGAACTCTAAAAAAAAACATATATACTTTGAAAATAATGACAAATAATTCTTATACCAGGGTTCGTGTAGTTCTTTGAACCATTAGTAAGGCCAGGTAAAACGCATAATTAAGGTTGTTCAATTTACAAAAAGAATAAAATTGTTTACTTAAAATACAATGATATGAAAATAATTTGTTTTTTTACCCAAGCGGCGAAAGCTTCATTAGGCGGTGAATGTTTGTCAACAACGGTCAAAATGCAGTTTATATCGTCTTCACCCAGTAAAACTGCTCTGGTCTTCAATGAATGGATGATGATAATCCCACAGGAACTCTTGTGCTTCGATTCTTCTTTTGCGTCTTCACAATTCTTGGTCCCAACGAACTGGAATCAGGATCTCAGCTTACGCTGTCAATGAAGGTTATTTCGTCAACCGAATCTTCTGTATTTCAAATATTTCCGTTAAATCAGGCTTCAACTCTTTATTGGTCTTCAATTTATAGCATGAATTGGTTTGATACCAAATTCAGCGGAATTATTTAGTGAATGAGGTGAGACGCTTTCAGTTCTTTTTTATTGTATTCATTGATAATTTAGAGGGTTATTTAATTTGTATGATTCATTGACATTCCAGTATAATTGTTTTGCAAAAATGCTTTTTCAATTTGGATATATATTTTCTTTATATTTATTCATATATTTTAAATATATCGGTTCATCTCAACCTAATAGCTTGTAACAATCAGTACCATCTATTCAAAATCAACAACTTATTAAAAATCAGTTGCCTTAACAACCATGTTTTCTATATATCCTTGAGCCGGCATTATAGAATATTACTACTCCTTTCCAATAAAATACTCCATGCTTGGATTAATATTGAATCACATAAAATTCTCCCCTAACCTTCCTTATTAAACAGTAAATGTTTTACTAGAGTTTCGTTGGACTGGGTTTACTAAAAAGGTATTAATTTCCTTTCACTAATATGGAATTTAGGCCTATAGATTCATTTACAACCATTATAACATTATTTGGTTTTTAACTTAATTTTCTTTTTACCTGACCTACTGTACAATTAATTATTGATTACATAGTTAATTACATGAATTTTAATTTACTGGTGGTTAGTTGTTTTTACATTAATCAATTGGTTCTGGAACCCTTTATTAATTTATGACATAATTGTCAGAACTACTTGTTAGACTTGAAACACTGGTCACACTCCTGATCCAGTTTATAAACATTAATTAGAACAACAGTATCTTTCAATTTTATACAATACTGACAACTTAGTACAGTGCCTAACATTGGTAACTATACTGTGCTGTATAAAAACAAATCTAATATAAAATATAAACATAATTATTGAGTAAGTATTATTATCAAACAACATCATTTCATTTTTAACACATTCAACATACAATATAAATATTCTGTAGACCTTAACATGTCACAGTACAAAACAAACATTTCATTACATCCAATCATTCATTGGTCTGGCTCTTTTACATTCAATATTAGTCATTGCCTCCTTTTTACTTGAGGTCCTTCTCAAACATATGAACTATCGAACAACCTTAAGTCAGGGTATGGTCTTTGACCATATTTCATTCAGTCTTTTATGTAACGTTGGGGAACCTCAACTATGTTGCGTTACACTGTTCACGTTCGTAATTGTAGTAACTGTCAGTGTCGGTTCCAAAATACTGTGTCAGCTCAAGAGGTGGCTGCATATTACCATACGCATCATAGTAGTAAACTTGTTTGTTTCGCTTCTTGTAGCAAACCCAGTGCGTACCAGGTCCTTCTGCACTGTCTAGATTAACAACTGCACTCTCATTCTTCCATGGTCGTGTGTGTGGTAAAGTGTTACGCATAAAAACTCCTCTGAAATAAGGTATTTTCAAAAGTTTTGCGTACACATACAAATCACTGTCAGACAATGCACGCACTGGTATGCAAATTAGTTTTTTTGTCTGTAAGGACGTAGGTATAGACCTGACGCTATTTTTTTATTGTTACGTTTATGTCTTGAGACTGTTTTGCGTTTGTTCACGGATTGACGTTTAATTCCTGAACCCTTCTTCTTCTTGTTTTTTCTGCAACCACTACGCGAGCTCCCTCCACCCACTGCCGATTTCGCCTTCATCGCTGCCGCTACGGCCGCCGCGTACGCTCTTTCGCTGATGCCTGAATTCAAAGCTTTCACTCGATCCCACGCCTTGCCGGCTAGCACACGATCCGCTACGCGTCTTCGTTCGTTGTCCTTGTACTTAGCGTAAGCGATATCGTGTTCGCGACAGGCTTCGTCCAACTCGTTGATTCCGCGCTCGCCACGTGCCAATCTCTCTTTGAGTTTTGTTCCAGGTCCACAGAATCGGTAGCCCGGTAGGTGTAATTCTACTGGTAATGCGTCCACCGCTCGATTAATCAAAGTAGGTACTGACGAAACGATAGCGGGCACAGTGTTTTTAAGTATTTTTCCAATTACACCACGCCCCATTCTTTTCTTACGAAGTACGTGCATTCTTGTAAACAGATCTCCAATCCTTGATTTCCGTTTCCGTATCGAGAACGTCTATTAAACGTCCCACCTCTTCAATATATTCAGACAGGACTGAACGCTGTGTCGCGCTGTCTTGATATTTATAGACAAACTTTATTAGATTGATTATATGAGCGTGAAATACCTGAGTGACCTTGTACAATTCGGTCTGATTACATTACTACAGTGCAACCACTTTTATACTTCGTCGGAAACAATTATGAATCGATCAAAGCCGATTCTATATCTACCTTCATTTATTGGCGAGTCTTTGTCTATGACTAGAAATCCATAACGATCCTTCCACGCTTCCGTGCAAACGTCTTTGAAAGCATCATAGTAGGGGGAAAATAAGGGTTCTGGCTCACACCTCAGGGCATATCTGGACCACAGCATCCACGACTTGGACCACAGCATCCGCGACTTTTTCGTTGATCTGTGTCAAGATCCACGAACCGCTGGACCCGCAGCATCCCAATGGACCACAGCATCCGCGAATTTCCGCGAATAAAAAAACGTAAAACGTAAGACGTAAGACGTAAGACGTAAAACGGAAAACGTAAAACGTAAAACGTAAAACGTAAGACGTAAGATGTGAAACTAAAACGTAAGACGTAAGACGTAAAACGTAAACGTAAGACGTAAGACGTAAGACGTAAGACGTAAGACGTAAAACGTAAAACGTAAAACGTAAGACGTAAGACGTAAGACGTAAAACGTAAAACGTAAACGTAAGACGTAAGACGTAAGACGTAAGACGTTTTTTTATTCGCGGAAATTCGCGGATGCTGTGGTCCATTGGGATGCTGTGGTCCAGATATGCCCTGAGGTGTGAGCCAGAACCCTTATTTTCCCCATACTCATCATATTTCATATCTATGTTAACGTGATCATTGTATGCATGTCGTAAATTTAGATCGTCTTGTTTGAACAATATCAACAAGTTAGCGTTGTCACGTACCAATTGTTTCGGTATCTGGCTATATGTCTGGCATAGATAGAATGTGTCCACACCGCTATGTCTCCCCATAGCAAAATACTTTCGAATATTGTTTTGTCTTTCACACGATACATCATCGAATACGATAACAGAGTCGAGACCAGTGATTTCACTCGGTAGCGGGACTTCTTCGTTCTCGCTGTATGTATGATAACCTAAACCTTCATCAGCGAGTGATTTCATCACTGTTTCTAGCATTCTGTATTTTGGTTGAAATAATGATTTTGAAAACACGTATACGTTGCGGAAACGTAGTCCGTTGGCATCAAACAGTAGGTTGAATAGTACATTTGATTTCCCACAGGAACTTGGGCCTGTAACGATACAGCGAATACTGTTCGGTAATAGCGGGCCATGTTTACGATTAGCACTGTCTTCGTCACCAGCCAAAAAGTCCATATCCTTTATTGGTAATTTGTTTGCTTGCTGTACAATCTTCATCTTTGTGAATACCGAAAGCATACTGTTTTCAGCACGTGCTGTCACCTTTTTTTATATTAGATCTTTCTTATGTATCCATGCATCGTGTTTACCATCGAAACCGAGCCAACGAACACGCACTCTGTCACCTTTGCGTTGTAACACCTTTTCCACTAGGTATACGTCGCCGACTTTGGACTTACTAATCTCGTGCTCGTAAAAACCACCTTTCAACACTTTGTTTAGATGATCTTTTAGCAGATAAGTGACGGGGATAGTAGTGGATTGTACTTTATCCACAGTGAATATTTCGTTAGTCCAATTTGGCGTATAACCTTTGGCGAACGTCATTTTGTGCTTACTTATACGAACACGGTCACCGACTTTAAATTTGGGTGGTTTCGTTGGACTGATTTTAGGCGCTGTGTTCTTCTTTATTCGTTCCAACACTATATGTTCGTTGGCGTCATTCACTTCACTAGGTTTCATACCAATGGTTCTGTGTGTGGTATTGTTGTACGATTTCAGTAATGTAGGTAGTAGATCCAACCAGCGGTAGTGTCCTTGTTCGCTGAAAGCTCGATACATGTGTGTCTTCAGTGTGCGATTAAAACGTTCCACTATGGAAGCTTTTTTCTCACTGTAGGTTGAGTAATGTTTCACATTATACTTTTTTAGCAACGCTTGTACTGTGCTGTTGTAATACTCCTTCCCGTTGTCCGTCTGTAAATATTTCATTCGATTAGCAGTTAGTATAGGCTCTAGTGCATGCTTTACTTCTTTTCCTGTCTTTGTTTTCAATGGTACAGCGTACGCGTACTTGCTAAACGCATTGATCACTGTCATCATGTACTTGTACCCTTTGTTCACTCGAGCGTATGGTATCATCTCCACAAGATCCGCTTGGTACAAGTCGTGTAGACCCTTCAATTCAACCGCACGCCTAACGAAATTCCTTCTCGCTGCTCTGTGTAGCTCTAGAGCTATAGTCTTGCGTGCGTTGTTCATGGTTTAAGATACACTAACATAATACCGGCGTTAAAAATACTATATATATATCTATAACAGTTTCTTTGTTTTTCAGTATTCACTCTCACGTCTGAATATCACCATGGCTGACCTTCAACAGAATCCAGAACATCAGCAGGAACAGGGACATCCTCAACAAGGTAAAAAAAATTTACCAATTGTCTCTCTCTCTATAATTATGTAGCAAACCAAATTTGTTTGATATGAATTAACATATGATTCAACTCAGTCTAACAAGTATAAGATAGTCTCTTGACGTTGTTTAGAAATTGATATGGCGGAGAAAATTTTTTATGTTCTGACATAGGTTTGTCACCTTCTCCCCAATGTATTGTCTCTTGACATCGTTTAGAAATTGACATGACGGAGAAAATTTTTCATGTTCCACCATAGGTATGTCACCTTCTCTCCAATGAACTAATTCAATTCCGCAACAAAAGCATTTAACTCTATCGTCTATGAATGACATACTATGTCCACAAACATCATAATTTAGCGGATAGTAGTAAAACCCAGCAAACGCTAACTCGTCGGGGCTGACAAACGTCACTTCCCAATACTTGGACGATTTTCTTCTTTCACTTTCAATGTTAAAATCAGGAGTAGCTGCCATCTTCACAGTTTGCAATAAACTAACGTATTACTAACGTGTACTATATATTTATTTACCACAAACATGAATTTGTGTGTGTGTGTGTTATTCATCATTCCTATTAGCTAATACATGTGTTTCTATTGTTTCAGATATGACACGATTTTATATCGTGCGAAACAGTAGTATTAGAGGATCCCTCATAACGTTTAATTATCTGCCCGTGTACACGGACACAGAAGAAGATCAAGATATAGTACCGATAATGACCGAGGTGCGACCTTTATTGTGCAAGGATATTCTGGCAGAACAAGCACGTTTACGCAGTATCAAATGGCATATTGCGTGCAGGATACGTTTCACTAAAACTGTGTTAGATGGTGACAGCGGCGAAGAAAAAGAGGTAACCAAAGACGCCGTCTTCCACGGACGTTGTCGTACGTTGCTCACGGACGACAACGACGAGTTGAACTGTCTACTCGATGAATCCTACGATAAAATCATGAATAGCATATCCAATTTTACCCGTGACGGGAGCGGATGGTCGTTGGATGCTGTACTGAAGCTGGAACTAGCTGTTGGACGGTACCGGCCTCTAGCAGCGTCCTCCTACCTTCCAACCCCGCGAAAACTTGCACTCACCAGGGCAGTAGTCAACATCAAGAACCCCCAAGATGAAATGTGTTTTCTATGGTCCGTACTAGCTCACATACACCCTCAACAAACGCATAAAGAACGTGTTTCAAAATACGCTCCCTTCAAAAACAACTTAAATATGTCCGGTATCGAGTACCCTGTTTCTATAAACTCACTTTCTAAATTTGAAGCACAGAATCCCAACATTTCTATAAACATTTTCGGCTATGATATAGAAGACAATATCAGAAACGAATTAAAAAATGAGGTTTATCCGTTAAGAATTACCCCCAATAAGGACAGATTACATCATGTTAATCTTTTACTTCTGTCCGATACAAATAGCCGAAAACATTACTGTCTTATCAGTAACATGAGTAGATTGTTTTCATCCCTTACAAAACACAACGGCCAATCATTTTACTGCGACTACTGCCTGTATCGTTTCACCACAGAACATGGTCTGTCCGATCATCTCCCCTACTGCACACCTCACGGCGAGCAGAAAACCAAAATGCCCACAGAGGAGGAGAAGTTTATGTAATTTAAAAATTACGCGCACTGTCTTAAAGTACCCTTTACCGTCTACGCCGACTTCGAGTCCCTCATCACTCCGCTTCAATCGTGTTCACCTGGTAACAACGTCCCGACGACAGTGCACGAGTTAGGTGAATTCTACTCAGTTGATAGCAACGGTGCCCGTCAGAAAATAACTTCTCCTCCTGTATCGTCCACATCATACGAAGCGATGCATATTCCGTCAGGTTTCTCCTATGCTATCGTCGATCATACACACAGACTCTGGAGAGAGGCTAAAGTTTATCGAGGTGAAAACGTCGTAGACACTTTCTTCTCGTGGTTGATGAAAGACGCCGAGGATATGATGAAGGTAGTACGACATAACGTACAAATAATTATGTCCGATGATGACAATGTTGCGTTCACTAACGCCACCGTTTGTCATTTGTGTGAGCGCCCTTTGACAGACGATGACAAGGTACGCAATCATTGTCATCTTACGGGGAAATTCTTGGGAGCAGCCCACAATAGCTGTAATCTAAGCTACAAGATGCCTCGTCATATCCCCGTCTTCTTTCACAACCTTCGTGGCTACGACTGTCACCATTTAATGCAGGGTTTAGGAAAATATAAGGACCAACACGTATCCTGCATTGCAACATCCGGTGAGCGTTACGTGTCGTTCTCCCTGGGTCCCTTACGTTTCGTAGACTCTTTTCAATTTCTTAATCGCTCTCTGGACACACTCGTTACCAATCTGTCCACGTCCGGGAGCCAATTTCCTTTGCTCAGAGAGGAAATGCTTAGACGGGGTTTCGATGAACAGACCAATCTGCTCGTACGCAAGGGGGTATACCCTTACGAGTACGTTGACAGTATTGATCGGTTCAACGAAACAAGTCTACCCGCTCGTGAACACTTTGATAACCGGTTGTTGGAATCGACTATTTCGGACGCAGGTTACGAGCACGCACAAAACGTGTGGAGTGCATTCAATCTGCGTACGTTTGGAGATTACCACGATTTGTATTTGTTGACAGACGTAATGCTGCTGGCCGATGTCTTTGAAAGTTTTCGAGACATGGCCTTACGCGATTACTGCTTGGACCCGTGCCATTTTTACTCGCTTCCCGGACTCGCTTGGAACGCGATGCTAAAAATGACAGGGGTCGAATTAGAGCTGTTAACAGAGATAAATCTACATCTGTTCGTCGAGTCTGGGGTCCGCGGAGGCTGCGCGATGATATCCAACCGTCATGCAGTCGCTAACAATCCTTTGATTCCAGATCAGTACGATGTATCGAAACCGACCTCCTTCATTCTGTATACAGACTGTAATAATTTATACGGTGCAGCCATGTCGCAACCACTCCCTTACGCAGACTTCCGATGGCTCGATCGTAACGAAATCGAGTCCTTGGACGTACGTAATGTGAGTGATGATTCCGACATCGGGTACATCCTCGAAGTCGACCTACGCTATCCTGATACCTTACACGACCTCCATTCCGACTACCCGCTTGCACCTGTGCGCCAGCGCATAACACCCGATATCCTTTCTCCCTTTTCCAAACGTTTACACGAGAGTATATACAGATCATCGTATAACGAATCAGGGTCATCCGTAGAGAAGTTGTTAACAACTTTGGAGGACAAACAAAATTACGTTCTCCATTATCGAAATTTGAAATTGTATTTAAGTCTTGGCTTAGAGCTGAAAGCGACTCATAGGGTGTTGTGTTTTAAGCAAAGCGCTTGGTTGAAACCGTTTATCGATTTCAACACCCGCAAGAGGCAAGCAGCCGTCAACAGCTTTGAAAAAGACCTTTTCAAACTGATGAACAACGCCGTATACGGTAAGTCGCTGGAGAACGTACGGAAACATATAGACTTTGAACTAGTCTCGGATGAACGACGGCTTCAAAAACTAGTTTCCACACCTAGGCTAAAACGTATGATTCGTTATACGAACGATCTGGTGGGGCTCTCACTCCGTAAAAAATCCATTGTTCTTTCCCGTCCCGTGTATGTCGGCTTCACGGTGCTTGACGTTAACAAAACGATAATGTACGACTTTCATTATCGTTATGCTGTCGCCAAGTACGGCCGCAACGTTAAATTGTTAATGACAGATACAGACAGTCTGATGTATAGCATTCAAACATCAGACTTGTATGCAGACATGAAGAAGGACCTACACGTTTTTGACACATCGGATTACCCTACGTCTCATCCTTGTTATAGCCTTAAGAACAAAAAGGTTGTCGGACTGTTCAAGGATGAAACGTGTGGTCGTCCTATTAGAGAATTCGTGGGTCTCCGAGCGAAATGTTATTCGTTCCTTGTGGCCCACGAAGATCCTACCAAAGAGTGTCAAAAACGTGTATGTAAAGGTGTGCCTCGAGTTGCGATTAAGAGGAGTCTGCGACACGATATGTATAGCAAGTGTCTCACTGATCATTGTCAGTTTTCTACCAGTGCGCTTTGTTTACGTAGCGATCATCATACGCTGTACACGATGCGTGTAAATAAGCAAGCGTTGTCACCGTATGATGATAAGCGCTATATATTAGACAATGGTCATGATACGCTTGCATACGGTCATTATCGAATACGACAATGCATCAACATGGAGAACGACACCTCCCCACCTGCTAAAAAAATTCGTCTCCATGTATAGTAACCCCCTCAACACTTGTTTCTTTCGTCAGTTGACGTCTCTCGGTGCTTCAGTCCAGACGTCTGTAAACGTAAGTTCACATATTAATATCGCAACGATATTTGTATGTTTAAACATAATATATATATAGAGTTTGTAATGTGTGGTTTCTTTGTCTTACAGTATTATGGATAACACTGCGGTTATAATTGACTTCCAGTGCTTTTTCGACGACAACGGAAAATATATTGTGAAGGAACTGTCAATCATGGACGTTCTGAGATTTGCTGGTAGACATTGGATTTTGACTCCTCCTGCTACATCCGTTACGAATCCCAAATACGTTAGGACAAACCACTGGTTAACGTCAAATTATCATAGACTTAGATGGAGCGAAGGAGAGACACCATACGGCAATCTTGTTTCATTGTTAACATCACATACACGTATATATAAATATGTGTTTGTGAAGGGTTTTGAGAAAAAACGTTTTTTGCAATCAAAGATAATACACAATAATATCATCAATCTCGATGACTTTGGTTGTCCTAAAAACATACCGTATATATTTCATGGAACAGAATGTCTTAGACATTTCAATTCTTCTGACCGTTGTGCCAACTATAAGGTGCATGCTATTCGGGAATGGATGATTCATGATTTTTGCTTTAAACAAACATTTCTAATGTAACAAATTTAGAAAGTAGGTCACAGCGAATGATGACATTTATATCTCTCTCTCATTCTGTTGTGGACATGTACATACATGCATAGCTGTAAGCAGTGACTATTTTCTTATGAAAATGGACTTTCCTAATGACATTGTTATATTTTTGGTGTCTCTAATTTCGTCTGTGGGACATGTTCATACATGCAAATGAAAGTGGGACACCGACGTTACCACCACCACTATCACATTGTACTGTCCTTTTGTGTCGAATATTCTGTCGTTGTTTGGTTCTCTCTCGCTTGATACAGACGTGTTCACTAGTGTCTTCTAATAATGTCGTTTCTTGTAAAGTTTAATGCTGTAAGTGCTATCGAGTACAAACGATGTTCAGAATTGACAGTGAATAAAAAATATCCCATCATGGTCTTAACAAATGTGGACACAAAATATGGGAACTCTGTGCTTGCTACGTTGGAGGATGGCGACCGCCAGTATCGTGTCTATCTTCCCAAGAGGTATGCAGGTGTCTTCACGAATGAGGAGCTCAGACATATCAAACCTAAAGAACTACATTTAGTGTATCGAGGGACGAGAAATCAAACAACACAAGTAGAGATCGAGTCCTAACGTCGTAAGTAGCAATCGTGTTAACAAACAATTTATTGATGTGTGTGTGTGTGTGTGTGTGTGTGTGTGTGTGTAGTTTCAACTCTCTGTACTTAACACTTTAATAGTTGAATTTGTATGTACATGATAAATGTATCATTGATTCTACAAGTTTCGTTGAATAATAGTTGGTTCGATTAGAAATTATTTGAAAGTACATTAACTTATGCGATAAATGTATCATTGATTCTAAGCAGTATTTACAGATTTCCAGTGAATAATATTTGGTTTGGTTTGATTAGAAATTATTTGAAAGTACATTAACTTATGAAAAATGACATATACTTGAAAAAGTTTACTTACTTAACGCATTTGATTCTTTCCACTAACTGTGTGTGTGTGCATGTGATAATTGAATATTATCGTATCAGTGATTCTAATATCGACTGTATTGTTATGTTACAGATAAACTTCCTTGTGAACTGTATCTACAGCCGTGAAATTATTATTTAAAAATCTTACAATGTCAAAAATTATTATTAATATTGTATTTATTTTATATAACAATGTTTGTTTGTGATATATGTATATTTAATCAATGTAAAATGTATTTTGAATAATTGTATTATAACGGTTTGTAAACTATATTTTAAGTTTGTGTACAGTGCTGTAAATATATATTTAATCATTTAAAACATTATTATTAATAATATTTTATATATAACAATGTTTGTTTGTGATATATATATATTTAATCAATGTAAAATGTATTTTTTGAATAATTGTATTATAGCGGTTTGTAAACTATATTTTAAGTTTGTGTACAGTGTTGTAAATATATATTTAATTATTAAAACAAATTATGGTTTATTTTAATTTATTTCGTTATAAACCTCCGAATATGCATGCAATTATTTGTATAGTAATCAGAAATGTGTGAGAGAGACATTTTAATAATTTGTAGGTTGTATCTTACAATCATGAAAATTATTATTTAAACTGATAATTGTTTTATTAAAATCTTGCAATGACGAAATATTATTATTTCATTGTTTACGATATATATATATATTTAATGCAAAAATGAATTTTTAAAATTACAATCGTCTGTAAACTATATTTAAGTTCGTGTACACATACAAATCGTTTGAATAAGGGAATTCTTGTCAACGTTTGCAGCGAGAGAGAGAGACATATACAATGTGTGTATGTGTACACAAAACTTTTGAAAATACCTTATTTCAAGGAGATTTTTTTTTAATGCGTAACACTTTACCAAACACACACAGACTTGGCAGTATATTAATTTCTAAATCGTGGTCAATGACTGTCATGTATCAAAAAAAAATTATAAGTAGGACGCAACGAGGTAGGTGATAAATATATATTTCCTGGTGATTACATTTTAGTATCGCTACTTACAATAATCCATAAGTAGCACGACGCTTATGTAAAACTGATGACATAAAGAGAGAGTTTATATCGTGATCGATAACTGTGTCTAGAGACAAAGAGAGAGGAGGGGAGAGAGAGTTGATATCGAAGTCGTCAACAATTTACTATAATATAGTTTGAATTTCCCACCGAAGAAAAATGTTGGCAGATCTGTTCTATACACACAATAATGCACGATTGGTAACCCTGATCATATATTTTAATATACACTATAATACACACACATATCAAGTTTGAACCCATACATAGGTTGGTAAACCTGATCATATAGATTTAATATACATTATAACACACAACAAATTTGAACTCATGCAAGGTTGGTAACTCTGATCATATATTTAATATATACACTATAATGCATCAAGTCGGAACCCCCCACCATAGGTTGGTAAACCTGATCATATAGATTTAATATACATTATAACACACAACAAATTTGAACTCATGCAAGGTTGGTAACCCTGATCATATATTTAATATATACACTATAATGCATCAAGTGATAGAAAGTGAAAGTGATCTAAGCTCGCGAAAGGCGGCATATAAAAAAATAACGCGGATGCTGTGGTCCAGATACGCGAAAAAGTCGCGGATCTTGACACAGATCAGCGAAAAAGTCGAGGATGCTGTGGTCCAGTAGAAAGTGAAAGTGATCTAGGCTCGCGAAAGGCGGCATATAAAAAAAATAACGCGGATGCTGTGGTCCAGATACGCGAAAAAGTCGCGGATCTTGACACAGATCAGCGAAAAAGTCGCGGATGCTGTGGTCCAGTAGAAAGTGAAAGTGATGTAGGCTCGCGAAAGGCGGCATATAAAAAAAATAAAGCGGATGCTGTGGTCCAGTAGAAAGTGAAAGTGATCAGCTGATAGAAAGTGAAAGTGGGTTTGAACTCTCATTATCCCTCTACTCGTGGAAAATAATAAATCCAAATTGTATTCGCTTTGCTTGATAGAGTTTCTAAATAAGAATTAGGAGGATTTTGCAAGCCTCTGAGATTCGCATTAGGGCGTGGTTATTTACATAAAAATATCTCTTGATTTATTTGGTATTAACATATTTCAACACGTGAACGAATCTGGTAGCAATGACCTGATGTTTCGACCTTCCATATACAAAATACTAAATCCTTGAAGTAAACGAAGTAGCCTCCAGATAATCCAAGAGAACATTTTATTAACATTAAAACTTTCTTAATGAGTATATTTTGCTTCCTGTGCTTCCTGTGAGTATGTGACACGTAATTTCAATACCGAAATAGAAAACGTGCACTGTTTGTGTAACCCCAATCCGTTTCCATTGTTACCAGCCCGTTAAATGAAAACGCAGTCAAATTAAATCAGATATGGTAGTTCAATATTTTTCTGAGTTTAATGAAATACTTTTCAGTTATAGTGATAATGCATTAGTTTTGCCTAGACCAGTCGACTCCATGGGTGTATCGTCCGTCTGTCGACGGTATAGGCCAATGTGGACAGTAATTAATTAGAGCTTCTCTCACTATTGATTAAAATCACAGTTCTGTGTTCATAAAGTTGACGCTTTTCTATTTTCTATCAACTTACATTTAGACATTTAATCACGCTTTGTTCGTTCGTTAAGTCACATGAAGTAACTTGTGACACGTAATGGCGTTACATGGTTGTACTTGCCTTACAGAAACCATACCCACAGCTTATGAACAGAAAATGTATAGCTGTAAGGTAATACAGATTGCAAAAACCAAACCGCCCTCTACACAAGTAACAACAACGTGTTGTTTATTAAATCGGTGCTAATAATTCAGAATTATAAATACGTGAGGTGAAAGTAACAAACAAGTGGCGAACAATAGATAATAAAACGCTTAACGTTTTGGTATTGTGAATTGTTAATGTTTTAACGTGTTATTGCGGGTTACATTATGAGCTTATATCAAGACAAAAGAAGTTGTGTAACTTATTTTAGTGTTTTACCATTGCACATGACTAAATTTAGTCCTAATCTATTCTTTAGCTAAGGAACCGTTATTCTCTGCATCAGTAAATACTACAGTGTCAATAAATAATATACTTTAACTTAGTTTAAGGAAGGACTAAGACATTCTGGGACAAACGAAAGAACGTGGTAAACAAAAATATTAAAACATTTTTTGAAATTGACAAAAATTACCTTTTGGGTCATAAAAGTTTGTTATGAAAAAACTCACATATTCCGTTCTTTAAATTATTAACAAATATTACCACTAGATACGTCTTTATTTTATGCACATTCTTATGTAAGTCCCATATCAGAAATTTTATTTACACCAAAGTTATTTAATTTTCTGTTTTTTATTGTTATTTCGTAACACAGTTATTCACACAAGCACACAAGCACTCGCCATATGCCTACGCATATGTTCGCACTATTGCACAGCACTCATTATATTTTTTTTATAGTCAAAATCAATTTAAACTAACAATTTCAACATGAGTTTTATTGTCTATTTTACAATATCTCAACATGCAGTCTTTACTTAAACCAATTCTCATTGTCTCATGCTACCATATGCCAATAGTAAAGTTATTATTTTACACGCAAATCTCACCTATTGCAGCCTATATGTTAATTAAAAATAATACCAGTAAATTATTTATTACAACCAATTTAATTGAACTGATGACTCCAAAACTAGCTCATTAGTAATTCTTATACTATTACGAAAGCAAGTATGGCTATATAAAAAGTGGGGAGACACCTTTATTGCAAGTTACCAGTAGTACAGAAACTATCATTTTACCGATGGTGTTGCTCCGTTACAGCTGTTTTGAAATACTCTCACTTAACGTGAGGTCAGTTGTAATAACTTGTGATATTAGGCTAACTTTCGGGTCATTATGATATAAACTCAAATTAACTGAAAACGTTAAAACGGAAACGTGGAACAATCGATTTCTTGCCGTGGGGAAAATTAATTTCCGTTGAATAAGGGAGGCGGCCTGACTGAATTACATAATATAATAATTGTAGGTCTATACTGTGACTTTGTTACGTTACGTATTTATGAATATTTTAAATCATGAAAAGGTTATGTTTAATCGAATAAATCATATTGAAAAGAAAATTACTTTGGTGATGTAGCCATGATTTTTCCATTAGGGGCTTATTCACCAAGATTTTTCCATGGGGAGTTGATTTACAGTAGAGGGTTGAGAGGGATTACAGTACAGGAGAGGGATTACAGTAGTAGGGGATAGCCTAGTATGTATGTTATATTATGGCCGCTAGCGAGTTGGTACTGTCTGTCTGCAGATACCTATAATTCTCCATTGGTGATCTACTCAATGGGGGTAGAAACCACCTTGACTATGACAGTGAATTACCAGTGTGTTTACATTTATCTACTATAGAAAAATTCCAGTTTCCAGTCATACGCCATGTTACCTACAACTCGAACCAAATCTAACTTACCTTCAAGTCACTTATCACGAATACCGCTAACACGTCACATTGTCATTAATCGTTTTATTCATTTATTTTTTTTTTTAATAAAGAAAATAATATTTACTACTATTAATAATAAATATTTACTTCTAAAATTTTCTAAGATAATGCTTCACTCAAGACTATGGAGAAGCAGTACTGAAATCGTTCAAATGATTGAATACAGAGGATGTAGACAATATAAACCTATTAATAGTAATGTTACTCTATAAATAAACTTTACTTTAAATGTTAACCCTTTAGATGTGCGATGATATACTTAGGCTACTGCTTGTGTGGGTATAATATAGTAGACAATATTTTGCCTATTTGTAATCTGTTACAAAGTGACAATAGTTAGTAATCCAAATGACAATGGAGGTCACACAACAACATTGTCATTATGGGATGGAGTATTTGTTTAGTTTTTTCTACCATTCAGGGGCGTAGCCAGCGATGGGTAGTAAAGTAAGGGACCGTGGTCCCTCTAAATTTGAAAAAAAAAATTTTTGCGAGGGCTCTGAATTTTAGGCACCGTAAACCAAACACAAACTACCGCCATCTAATGATATCGAGGTTAACTACTACTTGGTCTTAGTTCCTTCGTGGCCTCCCAGATGGCAGTCGCTCTGCAGAGATACATCTCAATACGGTATTTTACAAAGATTGTAATTGTACATACTGTACGAATTTAATTACAATCATGCTTTATATATTCATATAGATCACATCAGTTATTTTTAGTACTTAGTGTGGTAGTAGTAGTAGTAGTAGTAGTAGTAGTAGTGGTGGTGGTGGTGGTAGTAGTAGTAGTAGTAGTAGTAGTAGTAGTAATTTTTATTGAAAAATAATTTTTCAATTTTTAAAAATTGGCGAAAGAATTTGTTACAAATTACGATAAGATTACTAAAAGGTAATGACAAATAGAGAACTGTCTTTTTGTTTATCAAGTTAAAGTAACTAGTTTAACAAAAATAACAAATAGCAAAATAACATTAAATTTAAATACAGTTTAAAGATCAATTTTAAAATAGAACATAAAGGTAAATTAAAGTCAATTGATGGGTAACAACTAAACTAAAATAAGTAAACTGAAAAAATAATAAGTGAAGTTTGGTAACTAAAATATTAAAGAAACTTATTAGATTACTTATACTGAGTTTTTTGTGCTTTCGAAATCTGCAATCAGTTCTTTCAATTCAATTTCTTGAGCTAACTCGCTTTTAAATGATATTGTGGCTTCTAGAACAAATCTTTCTTGACTCATTGAATGTGAATGTGAAATTGTATGAATTTAAGCTTAGGAAAACTTCTCTCAGTACTTGCGACGGGCATTGGTAGAGTTAAAAGAATTCGGAGCGCGCGTCGACTTCGGAAAACCTCATTCCAGACTCTGTTCAGAGATAAAGTACAGAATGTCTTCATCGCATATCCTTTAAGTTCAGAGCAGTCCTACGTCATCAGTATCTTTCGCACCATTTAGTAAACAGTATAACTTTCTCTGCTAATTAAATTAACTTAATTTATTTTTAACCCATAAAATTAGTATCCTATCTTTGTTAATTTAAATAATTTATACATTGGCTGTTCTTTGAAAAATAATAGTTTTTGCCAAAAACTACTATGGATTTTTAAATGTTTTTCCGTTTTTTCTCTGCCCGAAAAGTTTCAAGCCCCACCAAATTGTGCTGTCCTAGATGGACGCCTACCTTGTGTAGTGGCTGGGGCGGCTCTGGCTTTTTTATTAGTAATCTGTGTAGTGGTAAAATGGACGTGATAAGATTTTTTGGAAGTAAACGTAATTTTGTCTTTTTTTATAAAGCTTGAAAAATAAAACGTTTCTCGGTGTTTACTTTATTATTAAAATTTTATTTTAAACTTCATTAATTCACCCAATTTTCGCCGCGATTAGCTCGTGAACACAAGACTTTGTTTTTAAACATATTTTTCAGCTTTTGTTCAACTCACTTTACTCAATTTTGTATTTAAAATTTTTATCACTATACTCTTTAAATATAGACTACTTAGTTTAAACGTTCATTAAAAATTCAAGCCTAAGTGTTCCAAGCTAAAACTGAAAGTACTTGTTTCTTCAAAAGCTGTACGCTTATTGACAACAATATATTAGGCACTTACTGTTGCCAGGCTTTTGTCGTCAACAATTATCGGGTTCAATAGCCAGGATTATGTTTGCTGTTGGGGAGAGTGGTGTTTTCAACACTTACGATAAAATGAGCGATGAGTACTGAAAACAATATGCCACGCCAATGGTTATGACTTCGCTGATAGAGGTGGGCCGATATACCTGTAACCAGGGCCGTCCCTAGGAGTCTAGGCGCCCGGGGCAAGCTTACGTTGGGCGCCCCCCTCCCGCCGCGGTTGAAATCGTCCTGACCACAGAGAAGTTCTCTTGTCTGTGTCCTGACCATGCCAATCTAGACTGGTTTTTATAAAAATATACTGACTAGTAGTCATGAATGTTAGGTAAATAAGAACAGAAACAATAAAAGATATTTCATTTAACGCGATTGTATTTAATTATTTATAGCTAAAAGTAAAGAAATTGAGTTTTTTATAATTTGTTAATTATTGAGTAGGCCTATATACAGAAAGGGCTTAAAAGATATAGTATATTGTGTTACGTGTCAAATTGCACTTTAAAACAAAATTACATTCAAAATGGAGATTAAATCAAAGCATTTTAAATTAGTACGAGAACAATATTACGGGTCCGCCTTTGCTAGTATTGCTATATACTTTAAATTGGAATTCTTCTTGCTTTCATTTTTGCAAAATTGGCAATAATGTCATCCATGTTGAGTTGTTTGGTGACTTCATTCTCGATGGCAAGTATTGCGAGTGAGAATAATCTTTCTTGCATCATTGATGAACACAACTAAGTTTTTATTAGTTTTAATTTGCTGAAGCTACGCTCACAGGTTGCCACTTAAACTGGAATAGTGAGGAGAATACGGAGGGAAATCCACAGGTTAGTGAATAGGCCTCTTCGATCAGTTTTCTTTATAATTCTTAAGGCTTCCAGAGGAGACATTTACTTTTCATTTGGGGTTTCATTTGTCAGAGCGTTTACATGTGAAAGTTCATTGTAAAGGTCCTTGCCATTTATGTCAGAAACGTTATTTACAGTAAGGTGATCTTGCAAGCTGTTGCAAAGTTCTTCAAGTTCTTTCTTTTCTGGCAAATGCTTCAAATCAAATAAAAATCCCCATTTTGATTTGTGGATAGAAAACTTATCCATCCTATCTTTTAAAGACGTCAGCATTGTGTCTACCAGTGGCAAAAAAACATCTCCTTTAAACATATCCTCAGGGGTTGGGTTGTATTCATCTTTACTTTCATAAGAAAACATGTTTTTCTTCATCCTTGGTCGTTTTGTCTGAAATGTAGAATCAATGTCAAGGTCTTTGGCTATTTCTTTTGCTTTTGCTATAGAATCATTCAATCCACTTTCTCGGAACTGCTTTACAAAATCCGTGCAAGCCTTTAACTGGTTTGTGGCCAAAGCAATGTCAGCACTTTTGTTCTGGAGTGTTTTGCTCACGATGTTTATTTGAAACAGTAAATCGTGCCATATGACTAAGCACACCAGAAAAGAAAAGTCTTCCATGTGAATCTGCAAAGACTGATGATATTGTAGCGTCATTTGAGTCTTCACTTAGCTGTTATAGTGATTTTATAACACTCCCATACTGGTAAAGAACGGCAGAGACAGAATTAATCCGTGCTTCCCATCTGGTTTCACATACTTGCTTCAGCGTGAAGCCTTGAACATGCTCGCTTACTATACACCAACGCTTTGGGGATCCTGCAAATATTGTGTATATTCGTTGCAAAACACCGAATAGTAGTGCAGATTTTACCGATGTCTTTGCTCCATCAGAGACAACTAAGTTGAGACTATGACAGCCGCAAGGCGTATAGAAGGCTAACGGGTAGTTTGACAATATCCTAGCTTGAACACCTTTTTGTATTCCAGCCATGTTGGCCCCATTATCGTACCCTTGTCCTCGGCAGTTTTTGAGATCAAGTCCAGAAGATTCAATTTCTTGATTCAAAAGGTTTGAGAGAGCTTCACCTGTCAACTGTTCAGCAACAGTATAACCTATGAAGCTTTCTTGGACGACTATTTCACCATTAGTTTCATTTTCTTCATGAACATAACGAATTGTTAGTGACGTTTGTTCCTTGTGACTGACATCTGGTGTACAATCCATGATCACAGAAGAGTATTTTGCAGAATGTATTTTTTTGATGATGTCTTCCTTGACGTGCTGAGCAAGTAGGTTAATAATTTCATTTTGGATTTTAACGCTTAACATTTGGACCCGCTGTTCTTTAGCTTCGATCTGTCGTAAGTGTTCTTTCATTGTCGGGTCAAACTGCCCCAGCAACTGGATGAGGCCAAGAAAATTGCCATTATTCTTTGTGAAAAGCTTTGTTGAAGATCCTCTAAAAGCTATATTATTTTCGGCCAGAAACATTATTACTGATATAACTCGTTTTAAAATACTTTTCCATCTTTCTGTTTCAACATTTATTTGGTCTATTAGCTGTTGATCAATAGCTTTATCTCCCTTCAACCTTTTCTCGGCATCAATCCACTTTTGAGTGTTAAGAAAATGTCCAGGTGATGTCTCGTGCGATTTTGCTCATTCACAAAATTTTCTCCATTTGTTAAATCCCTCTTTCTTTCCAAAAAAAGATTGAATGGAAGGTTCAAATAAACGACAAGGCAAGCAAAAAGCTGCGTCTGCCGTTCGAGAGTACACAAGCCACCTACGTTTAATTCTTTCACCATTTTCTGCAATTCTGTATTGAAATTCATTGGAAAAATGGCGTTTGTCAATCCGTGGGTACTCTTTATCATTTGCCAAAAAAGGTATTGGCTCCATCATTGCAATAATGTCTCTTTCTCTCACTGATAGGTGCTCAGGCCAAGTTGATGGGTCATTGGATAATTGACGTTCAGAACTACTAGTAATAGATTCAGATTCACAATCAGTGAGAACATCGTCTACTCAAAAGTATGGGTAGTTTCATGTTTAGCTGTCAGTGGATTATCTTGAGCGTCTTGTTTGTTTGTACTGAAATTTTTGGAATGGTGAGATTCTACATTATTAGTTGAATTACAATGCAGTTCGTCATTTGGCAGAGCTACAGATGAAGACGAGGTGGGCATAAAAAAACTTGTTAATTTAGGAACTTTACTAAGCAGTACTTCATGAGCTGCTTCAGCTTCCCTTCCCGTTTTCCGCCTTTGAGCCCCTGATTGCTTTGAGGACATTTTTCTTATTTGAAATCTTGGGATATATTGTTCAACCAAAATTCAGTCAAAAGTGTAAGATCTTCATTTTATTTTAATAACTGGAAAAGAAAAAAATGTCACAATCCTCATTGAATAGGTTAAGGACTTTCATAGTTGGCAGTACAAAAAATAATTAGGTCTAACATAATAATTTTCAGTTAAAAAAAACAGAGTTAATTCTTATTTGTAGTTAAACAATGATACAATTTCCAAAATGAGCTCTCAACCCAAAAGAGCGCTTTATTACGCAAAAAAGATTTAACCTTCTATTTAATACTTTTGAAAAGTATTAAATCTACGTTTAATTCTTTTTAAATCGAAACGCACTTTTAAAAAAGTATTAATTTCACGTTTAATTCTTTTTTACAATTATTTTATCGATGCGCACTTTTTTAATCATTACTTTATCAGAGCGCACTTTAAAAATGATTAATTGCATGTTTAGATCAATAATTTTTAAAATACTCGATTAAAAAGAGAATATTGAGCATTCACTATTATTTCACCTGCATCTCGCACATTAAAATTATTATATAAATACACATTATATTATGTACACGCACGAACACAAAAACAATATACACTACACGCTCGTTTTTATAACATACACTATATACGCGAAATTTTACGAAAACCTATAGTGTAGAGTGATGATCATATAAGACGACAGTAAAGAAAGCATTTCTTAGAAATATATAATAATATAAAAATAAAATATGTAGGCTAATGTAACAACTGGAAACTCATTGGTTTCCTTCTGTTTATTTACTAGGACATATTTTTATTCTAGAATGCTTAGGAATATACAATAGTCAATATGCATAATTATAATAATGAGAAAAATATTTAGTAGGCCTAAATGTATCACGTAGGCCTAACTTACATTTCTAGGTTATGTATACACACTATAAACATCCACATTATACACACTATAAACATTAATATTCACTATAATACACTAACAAAATACAAAGTAACAAACAATATTTATACAAACTGGATAGAATAAATAAATTTTATAAACTTCAAAACACGAAAGATTTACTGAAAATTTGACGTAAACAACATCGAGTACTGTCAGCTGTCAAGCTACCAAAATTTCACAAAGAAAACAGTGTAAAATCGGCGTATCAGTATACAGTATCAGGAGTATTTCGAGTACGAAGCCACTTTTTGGTCCTGAATACTTCATTCTGCGCAAAGAGACGAAGCTGTTTTTAATAAATGAACAAAATTCATACTGATGTTACATTTATTCTCGTGTGTTATGCAGATATATAATACAGATTATAATAAATTATATATTATACTAGTCACCAACTTGGTAAATTTTGAAAAACAAATTATATTGTGTTATAACCTACAGAGTGGCTGCTAATAGTAGATAGGCCGCTAAGAGCAGATATCTAATGAAATTTTACTGCAAACTGTTTAGGTTATGTTTTTATAAGGGTAATCGGTTTAACCATGATTATTCTCATTCACTCTTGTAGCTTACTGTTATGTTGTTATTATGTTTTTGATGTTTTTTTCACATTGTTTGTTGTGGTATACATTATACTTTTGTTAATGTGATTTTAACTTCACTGTACATCTCACGTAAATGATGAGATTATTGTAACGGACATCTAGTCCGGTTCATTAAATCTTTACTGATCTGATAAGGCTACCCTAAAAACAACGTGTTTTCGTAAATTTGTTTCTTTTATCTAAACTGCTAATTTTGAATTTTTGTCTCTATCACTTTACTTATCATTTGACTAATAGTAGTTTCGACTTAGTAAAGAAATAAAAATAAACTCCATAACAGTTAACACATTTAGGTGTAAATGGTCAAACTGAAGCCTAAGATAAATACATGATCTGATGAAGATAAGAATTTACTTAACTTATTAGCAGGCCATCAATAAAACAAGGTAATAAGAAGAGAAAGCTATAAGTTTATCTGATTTTCTTGGAGACTGTAAAACATTCATGATTGATTTATGATATGGCTGGAAGTTTCCATTATTTGCCCAACTTGTGCTTTTGCCAGGACCTATCAGTTGCACAGTTGACCTACTAGCAGTGGTTCCCAACCTTTCGGGACCCGCGTACCACTTCGGTCTTCCGCATTCTTTTCGTGTACTGCCTGATAAGAAAATAAAATAAGGTAAGAGGAGATACCTAATGAAATTGTACCGCAAACTGTTTAGATTGTGTTTTTATAAGGGTAATCGGTTTAAATCATGTTTATTCTCATTCACTCTTGTAGCTTACTGTTATGTTTTTGTTATATGTTTCTGATGTTTTTTCACATTATTTGTTGTGCTATTCTAAATTTGATTGCCTGAGTTTTGCAACTGGTTTGTCTAACCAATGTTCGTTTGTTTACTCGTAGTGAAAACTTAAATTAGTAGTACCAAAGGGAGAAAATTCTCTTGTTTCTTATTTTCTTTTAAACAGTAATAGTTTAATAAAGTAACAGTGTAAAGTAACACTGTTAATACTTTTAGTTTCAATTTATTTCTTATAACAAATTATATAATACAGGTTATGTAATATCTTCAAATAAATACACTGCAAGTAGGTTTTATTTTAGTAGGTTTATTAATACATTAATAGGTTATCTAGGTGAAAATAAACCTACTTGCATTGTATTTATTTGAAGTTATTACATAGGAGACCTGCAGGAAACTCAACGAGTTACTTACAAAGGAATAATATAGATTATGTATAATTAGTATATAATAATAGGTATTTGTACCTGTTATTTTTTTGGAACGGTATTTTCATACCTATTATTTTAAAATAACAGTTTAGCCCACCTCTATTTGCTGGTTCGTTCTAAGCACTTAAGGGAGCTTTGTATTCGTACTGTCGAATGTTTATTCCGATTGTAACGAGCACACTGGAATCAATTGAATAATGGAGATGGGCTATATTACAATTTTGAGAGTGTCAGAAGAGACAATAATTAAGCAGTTAACAGCGATATAAAAAACATACAGACAGAAGAAGTAAAAATGTCTTTAAAAAATTGTAGAAGTACAAGACAATCCCAACGTAATGATTTCATGGTACAGTATATTTAACATTTTAAGACGTCTCGCCAGAGATTTAAAACACTAACCCAAACAATAGTAGGACGAATAATAACATCATAACTATTACAGATTAAAGGAGATGCAAGAAGGTAATCGGAAGTTGTTCTGCGAACAGCTAGTAGTACTTTTACAAAGTATTGGAATAATTAGCGACCGGTAATGGCAGATGGTGTGAACTGCAAACGTGAAACAAAGAATTTATTGTAAAAGTGTTGACTAAGAAACCATTAAATCTCACTGACTACAATGAGTTAAAAATTGTAATTATTATGTAGCGTTGTAATAATTACAGTTTCTACAACAACTCTGATACTACTCTAGTCGAACATTAATTCTTTTTGTAAGATGGTCGTTAACGTAAACTCTTTTAATAATGTCATTCATCTTAGCTTGTTTTGTCTGCTATCATCAAATATTTAATTTTACTTTAAAAAATTCCTGCCAATATAACACCTAACGTTATAGACTATAACTGTGATAGATTTACGTAAATTTCTAATTTTCATTATGATGTTAAACCTGAGTATTTAATATCATGTTTGAGTGATTTCGACCATACACTGTTGAGTCTATTTCTGTCCATCCATAAAGTATCGTTTTTCAACTTCCGATCTTTCTATATCAAGACGGTAACTGCTGGCTAACGTGGATGCTTTGGATGCCGAACACAACAAAAAATACAAATAATCTGAAAGTCAATTGTAATAATTGACATTTGTTTATTTTTAATGAATATTTACATTTAAAATTTTAGTGTCACGAGAATTTAATAACACAGTATACATAATAATTAAACAGCTCACAACCTAAGTACTGGTGAAGTTTAGGCCATCATCTATAGGAAAACATTTGATGTTTGCTGACATCACAGACATTTAATTGGTTAACAATTAGGCCTCTACCAGAAACAAAACATGTATAGTTTATTATTTAACACAAAGAACAGGCACCCGCCGTCACTGAAGGCAGGATAGTTTCGACTGAAAGTGGCAGACCATTGTTACGTCACGACTTGTATATAGGCTTTCAGTAGTAATAAACGATTACCCGAACCAGTTACTTGTAAAGGAGAGGCGTTGTTCTTCTCCTTTTCGGTTCTGCAACAAAAGTTTAAAATGTGTAACTAAGAAGCAAAAACATTTCTTACACTAAACACTTACAGTCGTCGCTATAAGTTGTAACTCTAATAACAATGTTGCGAAACAAGCGAATTCAGTTTTACCGCGTCCAAACGTGAGTGAATTTTAAAGTTTAAGTGAATACCGTCAACGTCAGTGTAATTGGTCATATTGCTTTTCCTTATGCTGATTTAAAATTTAAAGCCTCAACAAAACACTATGGTAATTTGGATAATATAACGTTTGCTTTATAGAAAAAACATGTACGTACAATTTTTATAGGTATAGATTACGAGTTTTAACTCGAAACCTCGTATTAACAGTGATAAATCGTAGCACCAAAGTATGTTACCTGTTAATGTGTTAAACACTCCAATGAAATACATCGGGTCAAACGATCCGATTAATTATCACCTGGGTATTCTGTCTTCTTAATTTCTTAAGTACAGGAAAATATTTTTGGTTTAATTTTATAAATGTACAATTAAACCTACAGTAACTCAGGAATATACTGCCTTAGGTGAGTAGGAGGGTAGATTAAATAATTTCATAGTCATTCTGTAAATCAATTTGATAGTCCTGCATATTGTCAGTATTGTTCTACCGTTTGTCCTCTGTGGAATCTTTGACTAAATAACAGTGATGTCAATAAACCCAGTAATTATTAAACTACTTTTATTTAACTACACCAAGGTTCAGTTATTTTACTATTATTCCTTTAATTTTTAAAATTTCATCTTATGAAATTAAGGTGTACTATGAAGTTTGTTTGTACTAAACAAAATAGTACATCCATTCTGCTGAACGTGTTTGATTCTTATCCGCATTCACAATTAAATAAATATGCACATTCACCATAAACGAATATCCGCATTCACTACGGGAAATGTAAAATATGAAATCCGCAATTTACTACGGAAATAATAGATATCATTGGAAGTAGGAGTTTCTAATATCTTTTATTTTCAAACGTTGTAAGTAAGAACAATATCTACTTAATGTATAAGTACGTTTTAAAAACATATTGAATTAGATGCTATCCACAGACGCAGAACTTATTATATACTCCACAGTTTTTTCGCCAGACAGTCTGGATTCATATTCACCGGTAACAGGTTCCGGGTCGAAGCCGTATACCTCACAAGCCATATCGAGGCCGACTTTGGACTGTGACCTGAACACTATAGCTGCGTGCCTCTGTCTGACTCCTCCGCTATATATAAAACCATAGCCTTGTCTATTGTCTTTGAGAAAGTCTATTATGTATATGCATGTCACACGACTTGTTTTAGAGCCTGGATAGTAAGTACTGGCCACCTGTATCCTTCCATATGGTTTTGTGCTCCCTTCCAGCGTGGCTCTGTACTCGTGCAGTAGCCTGAAACAAAGGCATATTGTATCTCACATATGACACCTTGTGTAGGTGATCTTAGTATTTATAGCCTACATCTATGACTATATCTTACACATCGGTACGCTTCCACATGTACCTAATACATACATGTATTTACATTTTCACGCACGCGCGTGCGCGTGTGAACACACACACACACACACACAGTAAACTTACCGTAATTATGATGCACGGAGTATAAGACACACGTATGTAAGTATTGTACAAACTCCACGGCATATATGTAAATTATGTGTTAATTAAAAATGCACAGACATCACGCTTACTAGATTTATAATTTTACGTACTTGAGGAAATTAAAAAAATTTTGTGAAAAAGGTTACGTTAAAAGCCTACATGTAATGGTAAGGTTTCTGATTATATTTACGTAAGAACTGAACGGACGTATTCCATGCAGACATACTACATTCGCTTATTATTGTAAGACTAGACTTCTCTATTCTTCTGGTTGGACAATACACTATAACGTATTGTCAGTGAAACCACAGAAAACGATGGGATAATCTCGTTAATTTAGATACGGAGCAAGAAATTCCAATAAACATCAACGGATGTTCATTTAACCGAAATGGTGCTGAAAACGCTTTTTTAGGGTTTAGTAAGTTAGACGAACTAATGATAGGGATCTTTCAAAAACGCATTGAAGCTCCTTAGTTCCACTTGATTGGTCTCTAAAAATTGTATTGCTCAGGCTTGTGGTAGATTCTCCATAATATCTTGGTATACAAAGGTGTTCAGATTTTATTTCGTGAAGCAGCGTGCATTCGTATACACATCGTGTAAATTTGGTACTTTGATGTATTTAAGACGGTTGTTTGCTGGTGACATGCTTACATTACTAGGCGCCATTTACACATTTTAGTCTGTCTCTTCTATCAGACTGAAGCGTTTATTAAATTGCAATTAGAACTTCGTCGTGCGGCAAAATAATTGTAGAAAAATTATTACAAAAGTGTCACTTGCAGGCAAATACAACAATGTTATTATTACAAAAGTGTCACTTACAGGCAAATACAACAATGTTATTATTACAAAAGTGTCACTTACAGGCAAATACAACAATGTTATTATTTCTAAAATCTTTTGACTCTGCAAAAACAGTGCTTCAATACTTTGTGGATTCCAACGTAAAGGAGAAACAGCGGAAGCCAACGGACTATAAAAAATTTTAAATTTTGTAAATTTAAAGTTAAGTTTGTACTACTTATTTTTAGTTACTTGCCAAAACAGAAGAATTTCGAATTTGGACGATTTTTAGGACCAAATTGGGAAAATCAAACTCTTTTGCTAACATTATAGATCTACCGGAGACAGAATATTTTTATGCTAAAAAAACTGAAGTGCCTAAAGAAATCAACGACTATAATGAAACAATGGCCTCTTGTTCGTTTGAATACCGGAAAGTAAACTCCGTTCCTTTGAAGACAAAACATAAGAAAATTATTTTTGAGTTGTTAATTCTATGAAAGAAGGTGCAATTGTAGATTCCGGTCAAATGGCTTACTAATTCTGCAGATTCGTATATTTCAGGAGTGAATCTATTGAAGAACTTGCATGGGAAAATATAAGACTCTTTTAAATAGAACGAAACTGAAATTTGAAATTGTTCTACTTAAGAACACGTTTAATAAAAGCAGTATGACTTTAACCTCAACCACACAACTATTCTTTGGGCGGCATAAAGTAGAGATTTTGTTTCTGAAACTACTAAAATTAATAAAACTGGTTTTGACTCTGTCTGAGATATGAATGCCTGCAGAACAAAGTTTCTCTTCTGTGAAATGTACAAAAACAATGTTAGGTCAACATTTAAGAACTTCCAATAGATCTTCGAATTGAACTCTTCTTTCCATCCAACGCGAGCTAAGTGAAAACTTGTTGCAAAACCGCAGTCAAGTAGATACGAAATTTTCTAAGATGCGGAGTAGAAAACTAATTTCTAGAGAGGCTGTCATCGTCTGTAGGCCTACTGTATGTTATTGTGGGTTACTGCAAATTCGTTTTTCTTTATTAGTTATTATTGGCGCCTGGCTACTAATCTTGAGGTCCCGGGTACACCATAAAATCAAGGTCCCTTTCAGCATGTGGAAATAAATAGCTGTGATAACGGTCTGGGGTAGTAACCGTTGAAGCCACACTGCCTACCGAACGGTTCACCTACCTTGCCTCACTCCTAGATTGTTTAGGTGATAAAAAAAGAGCCATTAGTTTTATTACTACTATTTATTGATGATTCCCATATACATTACAAGTTCGAGAACCACCGTTCGAAGTTATGAACCATTTCAAAACACTCTCAACGCGTCAAACATGCTGTTTCCCTGAGTTACAGATGCATACTTAAAATGTTTTACATTCCTGTAGTCGTTTATAATTGGCTAGCCATTGGCCGTTGTCCATTTGTCCCAAAGTTAAATTATTTTCTTTTATAATGAATTTTAAGTGTTTGTTATGTGTTACAAATATCTTATCGTGTGCATCTATGTTGAGCTGTCTTTTCAACGTAACGGCTGTTGCACATTGTGGCATATATTTACGGATAGCCTGTGCACGTTAATGAAATGATATAACTGTCCTTGTTTGCTTTAAAGTGTTATCTGAATACCTTTCATTATCTATAAAGCATCTTATAAATGTAATCATGACATCTTCGCAGCTATAGTAAAGCATCGCACTGCCTATCCTGACAAACGAAGATAATAATTTTTTAACTTATGGGAACTTGCACATTTCACTGTGAAATAGTCTTATATTTTCATTTTCTGGTCGGTAGGGTCGTCTTCTTCCTTTTTCCAGCCTCTAAAAACACGTTTTCGAAGTACCATATTTTACGACCGAATATAACAGAATTCATGAATACACAGATTTCACGAATCTCGGGAACTTCAGAATTTTTTCGATGCGGTAAATTTTCTCAAGCGAAACGTTTAGCGGAACACATTATAAAATATTCGTAAGCCTACATTAAACACACTTTACCTTCACACATACTAAAACACTACTGGATATTTTTGCTAACTAGACTTGAATAGTATAAATGCAAACACTATGCCTAGCGTCATTGTACTCAACAACGGTTACTGATAGTATTAAAATACTTATTCATAATAATTAACATGTGAATCATCGAGATTTATTCAGCATTTTGTAAGTATACTGTGTGTATTTTATTTAATTATTGCACTTAACGATTTATTTTGTGCAATTACACTTTTAAGATGATTCCTGTATAGTTCAAGCACACTTAAAATTCAGTGTTGTGTTTAATGAAGAAATGTGTCTCGTATGCAAGTAAACAGTAAACACTTTCGTACTTCCACAATCCTCATTTCATTTTAGTTTATTTTTAAATAAAGAATTTATTTGCATTTAGTTTTTGCAATACGCTTACGTGTAACTTATTTTACGAATATGTTTATCGCATTTTCAGACTCATGTGATAACTCGGTATAACAATATTGCTATACTACTTCCATTCTTAGTTCAATTCTGATGTAAACAAACCCACGTGGCAAATCTGAAAAGCTATTGGTCAAGGACGCTGACACTGTTCACAGAGTAATGTATTATGCGTATGTACAGAATGTCTGTATAGTCATGTCAGAGTTATCTTACCACTTAAATCGTGGCACGTCGTTTTAAAACTTCCTTCTTATGTCTATATTCTAAATTTTATTGGATTAATATGGAGAGAGTTGAAAGGATATGTTCCCCGTCACAACGCAACATATAAGCTGCATGATATAAAACAATACTGATAGAGAAGGCTGTAAATGACCAACGGCGGACAAGTGGCGTCATTGTATCCAGCATAATATAATCAAGGAAGAAGATAATCAGTGGCAGCTGGGTCACATTAACGATGTCATTGTGGACAATCTTATCAATAATAACGCTGACTCAACGATGACACAAGTTCCGACACAGATGTGGAAGGAATTGAATTAATTTCTGACAGCAACTGATTTCATATATTGTAACGTAACGAAAATATGGTCCCCTACGTTACATAAATAAATTTATAAGTTTTAAAATAAAATAAACATACTAATTATCCACACTTGTAAAAGGTCAGAAACCCAACCCATAATTGAATAAATGAAATAAGAATACAAGGTAGAAAGAGAAAAAAAAAATTAACAATGTTAATAAATACAAACCTCAAAGTTCAGTGAAAGGTGTAAACAACAGACATTGACAAATAATGTAAAAACTAATTTAGACTGTTTCATAATAATTGATGTTTTAAAGGAGAGGAGAATGAGTAATTGTTACATGACTTAGTTCATAAAAATGTACCTGTTATTACGTTGTATCATGTTGTATTATTATCATGATAGTTATGTTATTTTTTGTGTGTAGCAAGTGGAATAATTCTTTTAATAGAATACCAATTAACTAATTATTATATGTTATCAATATATCATTATAGAGCTGTTGTTAAACTCATTAATTAATTAACAATTAATTTCATTTTGTGTGTTATCCATACGTCATTATAAAGCTTTTGTTAGACTTTATAGAGTTAAATGTTTTGTATAAATGTACTTAGATAGTAGGCTGATTATAATTATAAACCTGGCCAGAAAGGCTATAATTGTTAACGAGATACAAAAGGGTTTAGTGTAATCATGTCATAAACAAATGAAGGATTCTATAATAATGCAGACAGTAACAAGTTAAACTCAGAAGTAGATAAAAGTCCTAACAACCAGTAACATTATATAGTAAGTCAGATCAGAAAGGTTAGGTAAAGAAATTTGTAACCATTACTAAATAAAATCTAATGAGTTAGGAGAAGTTAATAATAATTGCTAATAACAAATAAATAAATTCAATTTAAATAAATTCTCATAATGCAATAGTGCAATGATACCGATAGATAATGTTTTGTAACAGAAACATAATACTTGTTAAAGTAAGTAGATTAAGAGGAAACGACAGCAAAATATATAAAATTTAGTAACAAACAATAGGTAAAATTATAATAGGATATAATGGAAATTTAGTAAAGGATTATTTTGATGAGTGGAAGAACATTGTATGATAATGGTTATAGTATAATATAATATCCAATAAGAGTAGAAAAAATGGTTGTCAGGGACAACGAGAGAGGTAGAATTTGTTGATTCGATTATTGAATAATTTTTTCATGAACGAAGACGGTTTAGTTTGAAGACACTCAGAAAAGATTTGATTAATTAAATAAAAATAATACAATTGGGAAACAAAATGAATAATAAATCACCATAGTATGGTGACTAGTATGGTCCACTGTCATTCAACCGTCTTATATAACTGAACAATCTTAAACCTGTACATGAAAATTAAAGAAAAATATAAAGGAATAACTCTAATAGTAAAATTCAATATAATGAACAAATGTTAACTTAATTAATCAACCAAAACAGAGAAATAACTACCTGAATAAAGTGATATAATCCAATAACATAAAAAACAAAATTATATCTGAACTTCAGTTTCTACAATTCAATAGAAAAAAACGTAGTTGGACACGAAATTCGTTGAAGCACGTAACCACAAAACTCGGACATTGGTGAACAAAGGAGCGGTATTTCTGCATCATCCCAGGACCAAGAATTCAACTTTTATTTCAACTTTGGAGAGAAGACTGACAAGGATAAATTCATCTGCATTCGCTATTGACCAAAAACGACGAAGAGGTTATCTGTACACTGCCTTATCGAGTCACGATGCCGAGTGGACGGTAAACTACAATTATTTTAAATAATATTTAATAAGAATTTAATTCTATATTGTAATACCTTGTAATCCTATTTATGCATTTTCTGACCTTACTAACAGTTGAAAGAACCTTCACGCCCTGTGTATAAAGAAATATAAAATCATAACTTAAATAATATAAAACCCTGAATCCGATCGATAATCGATTACTTCTAACACATAAACTTTTGTATCTCCGTAAAGAAATAACCTTGTTGGCAAGAAATATTAAAATATTAATAAAGAATCCTTTCAGAATTTAACGATATCTTCTCATTTATATAATATTTAGTGTAGGGTAAACAAGATATAATATAAGTAGAGAGTGTAACTAAGAATTATTGTACGCGGTGGACTAACCTACAATTTTCAGCTGTCTGGGAACCACAGCGCTATTCGCGGACTGCTTTGGTATTAAAGAGAATGAGAAATCAATAAAAATTCCTTCTCTTCTCTTCAACGCGGGATAGGCTTGAACGAAAAATTGGAATTACACACTCAATACATAATTTTCAATCACAATAACACAATTATATTAAATAGGGAGAAACTGGGATATATTTAAACATTGTTATACCTTACCATAATGAAATAAGATATAATATAAATTGGCGTTTCCAACGTAAGGCAAAATAACCCGGGGAACACAGTTAAGTTATAAATTGGCGCTCAACTTGTGTAGGGCTTAAGTTAAGTAAAACATTGATTTTATAAATATTACTTAACTCGAGCAGGCAACTGTTGGAGACTAAAAATGCATAATACCAGAGGTAGGTCGAAGAAGAGGGCAGAAGACACTGAGAAGGAAGAAGGTGGACAGGAACAAGAAATAGAAGTAATCGCAGACAATGAAATGGAACAACAGACAGGCGATAAAGAAGAAACTGAAGTAACTGTGAACAAGGAAAAGGAAGTAGTTGAAGAGGATGCCCAAGGGGATCAACCAGATAAATCCAACCAAAAGGAAGACATGAGCATGCAGGAGATGTTGAGAATACTATTGGAAAACTCAAAGAAGCAGGAGGAAAACTCAAAGAAAATAATGGAGGAAAATTTTAGGAAACAGGAGGAAAAATTCGACAAAATAAATGAGGAAAACATGGAGAATTTTAGGAAACAGGAGGAAACCTCAAAACTAATGAACGAGAAGTTCGATAAGAACAATGAAAGCTTAATCCAAATTAACGAAAGGTTTGACAGGAATGATGAGGGTTTAAGACAAATGAAGGAAGAGATCCAACAAATAAACGAAGATAATTTAAGGCGAATTAATGAAAGAATTGAGAATATCCATGTGACAATTAACCAAAAGGTGGACCAAAACAATGAAGAACATGATAACTAATTAACACATGTCTATAATCAACAACCGAATAATATCCACAACATAATAAATATTTTTGCTTATAAATAGATTGAATTTGTTAATTTAAATTTTTAAATTAACTTTAAACCCGCAACAGTAATTAAATAAGTAACACAGCAGATAATAATAAGATTTGATTTGTTACAAATTGGCGCCCAACGTGGGGCTTTAGTTAAGTAAAAAATTCGACTATACCGCTATTACTTAACTGGAGCAGGCAACTATTAGAGGCACAGGAATGCATACAAGAGGTGTTTCTAAAAGGATTGCGACGGACCAGGAAACGGAAGAAGATAGACGACAAGAAGAAGCAGAGATAATTACAGACACCGAAATGGAACAACAGGCGAGCGATAAAGAGGATGCCCAAGGGGACCAACCAGATAAAGCGGTAGCCAGAGAAGAACCAAATTGGCAAGACATGATGAAATTTATGGCTGAACAATTTAGGAAACAGGAGGAAACTTCAAAGGAACAAAATAAACTAATCAATGAAAAAATAGACGGTATAAATGAGAATTCAGAAAAGCTAGAAAATATAATAGACAGTATAAATGAAAATTCAGAAAAGCTTGAAAATAAAATAGACAGTATAAATAAAAATTCCGAAAAGCTAGAAAACAAAATAGACAATATTAACGAAAACTCAAGGAAACAAAACTAAATTTTGAGTGAGAATTTAATCAAACTAATGAATCAGAAATTTGCCAAAAATAAAGAGGAAACTGATGAGAATAACCGGCTGATAAATGAAAGATTAAACCAAATTAACGAAAGGCTTGACAGGAACGACGAGAGCTTAAAGCAGATTCAGGAAAATACCAAACAAAGAGACGAAAGAATTGAAAACAATAATAAGGAGTTGCGGCAAATCATCAATGAACAAAACCAAGCGTTGAGGGAAGTCATCAATGAAAGTATTGCAATTGTCGATGAAACACTTAGCAAAAGAGTGGATAATTACGAAAAGGAAGTAAGACAGCAAATAACTAAAACTAAGGTAGGTCTAGAAAAGACGGATGAAACCATCATACAACTCAGAGTGGAAGTAGAGGCCAAAATAAATCAAGTAGAAAACAATAACAAACTTAGAATAACGGAGGTACAAGCGAAAACCCAAGAAAATTTAAACGAAGTACGAATCAACATAGCCGGAAGAATAGAACAGGTTAACAATGAAATGAAGACAATGAAAATAAGGCAAAAACGTCAAAGGAAATTAATGAATACACAGGAAGGATTGGAGATGATTAAAGGGGGATTAGTTAAGCTGCATAATATACCAATTACGGAACCAAAGGAAGTAAGGCAATTAAGAAACTCTAAACGAACCACAATTGAATTCCCGGAGAGATTAGAAGGACCGAAAAAGCCAAGACTAACTGAGGAACATGGAGGACTTATGGAGGTTAGGTATGAACCATTCAAACGATTAAGAAACAGTACGGAAGAATCAGTTCAAAAGACAATGGTAAACTTTAGCATAAATGAAAATTTTATAGCGACAAGATGATAGTGAGATATGTCACAAGGACGGAAATAATTATACACACTAGAGAAATCCGAACAATCAGTACAGAGGAAATAATGGACCACGGTTAAACAGATTCCAAACAGAATATAGAGAAAAGGGACGGATTTTATGGATAACAAATAAAGCAAACCAAAGGAAAATAATGAGAAACTAATTAAAATATATTAAACCAACTATTAAATGAAATAAACTAATTACACGATACTTCAGAGAAATTATGTGGAATCAATTTAAAAAACCACAAAATTCAAAAATAAGTAAGAACACCTTACTATATAATTCAGAAGAAATTATTTTAAACTAATAAACATAGAAGAAGAGAAAGAAGGGTTAGAAATGAGTTAGATGAAGGAAGAATATGCCATACAATTTATGATAAGGAGGAGATTCAGTGTTTAATTGCAGAAGTAAATGGGAGTGAATTAAAAATAGTAAAATACGTATGCTAAAGAATAATTAATTGACAGCACGGAACTAAGAAGAATTTAAAATGAATATTGAACAGCTTTAACTACTATACTGGTGAATAATATGATAAATGGAACTACAGAACAACGAGATAAAGAAGTTAAGAAAAGTATTAGGATACCTCAGGAATAATAGTAATCATCCCTTGAATATAAGTTTGTAGCGAAGGAGCTACCTTATAGATAATAATTATGTGTATTGTGTTGTGATCGTGCAACGTTTATTTTTTTTTCTGGGCAGAGATGAAGTTCCTCTGATTTCAGAAGATATAGTTAGGGAAACGGCAGAGTAATGGAAGCCAATAGTGCCCCTCTGATTCCGTACCAGCTATGATATTAGGGAAAAATGTTAGGGAAATATAGTATTTTAGGGATTATACACCAAGCGAGGTAATTAAATATAAATATGATAATAAGAAATGATGGCGTAATAAGCTAGAAGAAGTTATGAGTTCCAGAGAAAAGGACAGGTCTACAATTGAGGGAGGTACCAGTAGAGAATTAATGACAAGATATACCAGGAGTATCAACACAGTTTTCCGGTGCAATTAAAGTTTAAAGAATAGAAAGAGAAAATAAACCCCAAAGAACCCATTGAATTGCGTATTAAAACAGAAACAATGGAAAAAAGAAACCATTATAAATTGATAATTTTATTAAATAAATATTCCAAGGCATGAAGAAACTATAAGTTTATTTCAACTAAACTATGTTCAGCCAAAATAAACTTCTTTCGGAGGGGGAGTATTATGTAACGTAACAAAGTTAAGGTTCCCGACGTTACATAAAAAACTTTGTCAAAATAATTGAAACAATGCCCAAGGTATGCCATAATTAAGTACAAGAGGGCCAATCTCACCTAAAAAATGTATTGATGATACCTAGTAAGGTTACTAGGTAATAAAATATTGAAAGTGTACCTAAATATAAAATATGGAATGAGCAGTGTAAGATGTAAACTATAAACACTGTGTCTAATGGGATGAGTTTACTGTGGATGAGTTTGAATATAATAGACTGTTCAATTAATATTTAATGTTTTATAAAATGTACTTGTTGTTGTACTTTATCATGATATTGTGTTTAAATGATATTTATTTTGTGTTTTGTATGTAGTAAGTGCGGAGCCATTGCTTTAAGGAAGTACTAAGTAATGGGTACTCTTTTCATTCATGTTAAACTTGTATTTAAGTAATTAAATACAAGTATATTTATTATGTATGGTATTATGTTAAGGGTATTTACTTTAAATAATTACTGAAGATGTTTTAAAATAATATTTGTAAACTTGGCCAGGATGACAATAAGTGTTAATAAGTTGTCAAGTGGTCATTATAATTATGTTAAAAACCAAGGAAGGGTTCAATGATGAACTAAATAATAATAATGAATTGAAATCAGGAAATTAAAATTGAAATAATGGGCCACAAGCCAGTGACTCTTTGTACAGTAGGTCAGGTAAGAAAAATTAAATTAAAAACAAAAAATTATAAAACCTGTAATAAAACTAATAGGCCTAAAAATTAGTATTTTGTAAAGGGAAATAATACCTTTTAAAATAAGTCAATTAAGAAGAAAATGTAGTAAAATGTATACGGTTTAATAAGGCAGATTAAGTGAAAGTTTTATGTGATTTAATGTAATTCCAAGCAGAGAGTATTTTATTAAATAAGTGTAAGAATATTTCCTAATTCTGGCTCTAGGATAACAAATATTATCCAATGACAGAAGAAGAAATGGTTGTTAGGGCAACAAATGCTGAAATCTTGTTGATTTAGACATTCAATTGTTATATATAAACGAGGACAGTTCAATCACTATAAATCTCGGAACAAAACCACGAAACCTCATGAATAAAATATAATAAATCCAAATTAATATAATTACTGATTGAAAAGACGGATTGGACGACGTCCTAAACTATCACTTTGAGAATATAAACTATCTATCTACAAAATTCAAATCAAAAACCTTAAGAAAAATGAACTAAACTTACCACCAAATGAGTTATGATAGAAACCATAAATAAATGAAGATAACCCAGACCGGGAGAGAAGTCGAATTGAATAAATACCCTACAACAAAAATTAAAGAGGATTAAATTTACCTACCGAACCTCACTTTTAACGACAGAACAAGAACGTAATACTACACTAATTCCATCGAGACCTGTGACCGCCAGAAACTAAAAAATCAGCGAAGATCAAGAACTGAACTTTCCATTACATCCCGGGACACTGACAACAACTTTTATTGAGAAGCTGGAGGTGAATAAATTCCAGCCATTCTTCATCACCCGTCGATCTGACATCATTAGTGGAACACTGCCTGAATGAGTATCTTGTAAACGCTTGGTAAAAACCTACTTATGTTAATACTTTATATAATAAGATTTTAATTTAAATTGTAATACCTAGTAACCTGAATTTGCATTACCTGGCTTTACTAATAGTTAAAAGAATTACATGTACCCTGAGATAAGAGATAAACTGAAAATTATAATTAAATTGTAACATAAAACACGAGTTCAATAACAAATCGATTCTGTATTGTGTGATCGATATGACGTATTAATAACAGGAGAAGGAAACTGTTGAAATTTTAAAAAATTAGATAAAATAAAGAACCTTCTTTTATTTGACGATATTGTGTTATTGTAGAATAATTATTGTATTTCGAATATGGTGTATTTTACAGAGAAAGCAAGTGATAAAAGCATCAAGTGGAACGACTTAACCTATAATAACGAGTCAATCGCCCACAACAGCGCTTGTTGGCCAACAGCTGTTGAATACGGTAGAATAGAGAACTAACTTACTCCCTTCACACTCCGCTCTTTTCAATTTAGATAATACGTAGTGACTAGGGTTGGAAAAAAATACTGAATTATTCATTATAATAACCGTAATATAGCATTTTTCTTTGGTAAAACACATGATAACTAATTAACACAGGTCTATAATCAACAACCGAATAATATCCACAACATAATAAATATTTTTCCTTATAAATAGATTGAATTTGTTAATTTAAATTTTTAAATTAACTATAAACCGGCAACAGTAATTAAATAAGTAATACAGCAGATAATAATAAGATTTGATTTGTTACAATATATATATATATATATATATATATATATATATATATATAATGTTACAACACAAATAAGCCACCCCAGTACCAGGGATAAAAAAGATAATTCTAAATGTAAAAATACTTCATATCAAATAAAATGTTTAAAATAAATAAAATATAAATATTATGACACGATGAACGACGACATTACCCAACCAAGTGATTGACCCAACAACAGTAAACAAAAGAGGAAGGGAACCACGAAAAATACACAAGAGAAAAAGGTGATTGACCAAACAAATAGGAACTAACAAAAGAAGGGAAGAAACCAGAACCAAAGAAGAATAAGGACAAATAAAGGAAGTGAAAGAATTCCTACAACTAAATAGAAATTAAACCAGATGAGAAGAGGAGAACCGAATCAAAATGAAGACAATTGAAGTTGAAGAAGATGAAGAAGAAGAAGAGGAAGAATGAAGAGGAGACAAAGTGAAGCTAAGAAATAACAAACGCCACATATAAAAGGGAGAAATGGTATACTCAAAGATAGAATACTGTAAACAAACCCCAAATAATTATCCACTAATGAAAACTAATATTATTGTTGTAAATGAGATAATTTATATACCTGTTTTAAACAAAAAACAGTGAAAAAATAACTTAGTAAAGAAAAGTACACTAACCCAATTATTAAAGTTAGATTTAATGAAATGTAAATAACAAAATGTCATTAATAATAAGTATCATGTTATAATGAAATAGTGAGAAATAAAAGAGAAATAATTATAGGGATTACCCACTAATTAACACTTAATATAAACAGTGAAAAAAAGTGCAATAGTGAATGTGTAAATACCCCAAAATAGTGAATGTATCAGTGATAAATCCCAGTTAGTTAAAGGTGAAAGTGATATGTGGAAAAAGATATTATCAGTAATAAAAAGTAATAATAGATAAGAAAACACTTAATAAATCATTGATAAACCAATAAATGATTTAAGTGAGCTTATGAAAAGTATATAATTAAGGATAGTTAGAAATAGTATTTAAAATAGAGATACGTAAAGGATGTAATATTATTCAGGGAGAAAGCCCATGTAAAAACAGTTTGTGTTAACATGGAATGGAGGAAGGTAGTAGTAATGAAATAAGAATTTAAGTATACAATTAAAAAACACCCCATGTTAGAAGGGGAAATAAATTTAATAAGTTTGAAAGAAGTGATGATGTTTCTCACTCAAAGTAATAGCAAAAGAATGAAATAAATGTTAAATCAACAGTAACTAATAACTTATAAAGAATAGTTCGTTTTAATGTTATGAATAGGATATGGCTGAAAGGAACTTGCAGTCCATAAGCTTAATTGTTATATTTTAAATATGTATAATGAAAACTATATTGACTTGTAATCAGAACACAAACAGAATCAAAACGCAACACAAACAATTATCATAACAAAGTGAAGCCCATCAGACTGAATTAAAATGTAATTTAAAAGAAATAAGTAAAATACCATCATGGCTACTTTTGCCAATGAAAATGCATAACTGTCAGACACACACAAATGTCAATTGTAACAAATTCACAAGGAAATTTACTAATCTAAGACAAGTAAATAGCCAGTAATTATGTATAAATCATGTTAAAAGAGAAATGTTATTATAAAAGTTTAATTTAAAAGAGATATGTAATTTATCAGATGTCAAATAATTAGACTAAAGTTAATGTATAATAGAATATGACCTTATGAGGTATCATTTTAAACTTTGAAAGGAAGTAACGACAATAGTGATATTATATATTACCCCAAAAGGAAGATAGAGGAATAAAATCATTCAGAAAATATATAATAAATTTGAATAAAAATTTCAAATCTCATAACAATGCTTTTGAAGGAGGCCTTAACCAATCAAAGGGTTTCTGTTACCATAGAAACGGGCCGTTGAATACTAATTTTCCGTTAAATTTATTAGACTTGAAAAAATGACGCGTGGGTAAGCGGTACGCAAGATTGAGATGACCAAAATTTTACTTTAAAAAGTGCAAAGTACGATTAGAAATCGACTACAAGAACCAATGACGAGTAGATGCAGAGCTTCTAATATTAACCGATGTCCTGGAACCATTTTAAATTATGACATAACCACAAAATGTGGTATACATTTACGTTTTGAATTAATATTGTGTATCTGAAGATGGGATTTCATCCCGAAACGCGTCATTGAACGAAGGAAGCTAGTGTCACTAGGGTGGACCATAAGGTAATTTAATTATATTAACCATAAAGTGACTCGGTACGTAAAACATGAATAGATTCAAATAAAAGAAATTAAATAGCAGAAAGTCCCAAGACGAGATAGAAGAAGATGTCCGAAGCCTAAGTCAGCCCCAAAATCGATGAATTTCCATTACCCCAGACGACAACATATCACCACCATCTGAACCGATAAGTATCAACTAAATTCAATTATCCCAGAAACCAAATTACTTTAAATATTTCTCAAGTCAATCAAAATTTCTCACTATTAAACAAAATTAATTTTCTTTCAAAGGTTTGAATAATAATCAACTTACGTAAAACAATTGTTAATTAAGATATAACCTCGCATTAGTGTGCGAATTTTGTAACAACTAATACGACACTACCGAACAATTTGTAAAAACACTTTATACTATTTAAGTATGTATGAGGTATGGTAGTGTACTTTTTTAATGTAACCAGCTTTCATGTTTTATTTTATAATCCAAAGAACCCCAGATTTTGAACAGACTAATATATTGTATGTAAACAGAAGCCATGACGGCATCAGAATAATTTATTTCAAAGTCAATTTCGCCAACCTGAAGATATATGTGTTTCATGTTCTAAGCTGGAGCAATTTGTTAAAAAATCATTTATAATCCTTTTGTCATATTAATTAATGACCAAATTTGCATTAAAATTACAGTACAGAGTATTACCATCGTTTTATTTCGTAGGACGTTGTATAATATATGTGTGTTAGCAAATTTTAATAAGTAACCAACTAGCGCTCGTCACGAGTGGACAATACGACAAACTGTACAGCGGCGGGAATCATTTGAACGCTCCAGCCGTCAATGCTGACAACACTTATTTAACTTGTAATTTATCAAATTTAATTGTTTTAATATAAACAATTTGGCGCCACCCGGGATTCGCAACCCCTATGAATAAACAGGTAGGTTGTACTGATAATTTAGACCACGCTACGGACTTCAGTAGTGACAACCATTATTGTAATTACCGGTGTGAGGCGAACACACCACATTAACACTCATACACATAAAAAACAAGTGTAAACATTTTACAGAGACGCACCAGTTTAAAATTATCGTTACAGATTGGCGCCCAACGTGGGGCTAGAAAGGACAACTAGCGGCGGTTATGAATAGACATAGTATGGTTACAAGGCTCAAAAGTAAGGAAGCATCAAACCAAGAAGAAATGGAAGAAGTTGAGGAAATAGAAGTTGAGGAAATGATTGGAGGATTGTTTGAAGAGCATCCACAGGAGGACCAACTGGAAAACCCAAATCTACCGGAACCAGAAATGGATGCAGAAATAATAGTAAACAACCAACCAGAGAAACCAATCCAAGATAGTGAGAGGGAACAATAAACAGGAGATACAGTAGAAAATCCACCGGATAGATTTACACCAACCGAAGAGAGGCAACAACTGATGAAATTCATGATGGAACAATTCGGACAAATTAATAATAATTTCACGAAAATGAATGAAGCTTTAAAGACAACAAATGAAAAAATAGACCAAATCCAGGAAGATAACAAGAGAACAAATAAAAAATTAGAATCATTGCAAGTAGAAAGAAGACAAGACAAGGAAGATTTAGATAAAAAATTGGAATCATTACAAATGGGAATGAATGAAAAACTGGACCGAAACAGTGAAGAATTGAAGAAGCAAATGAAGGAGAGCATAGAATTTCTGAATAACAAAATGGAGAGCAACCATGAAACCCTGAAGAGAAGTCAGGAGACATTGGAAAAGAAGAGCGAAGAGCTGAAGAAACAGATCAAGAAAGATCTGGAAATAGTAAATAAAAAGATGGAAAATAGTAATGATACTCTCCAACGGAAATTGAAGGAAGAAAGTGAGAAAACCAAGGAGGAATGGAAACAACAACTGATCGAATATCGGGAGGAGATCAGGCAAACGGTAACGGAAACCAACGAGACGGTGATACATGTCCGGGAAGAGTTGAACAATAAAATCAGCAATGTCGAGGAGGAAGGTAGATTGAGAGCGACAGAATTCTATCAAGTCACCACCGAAGAATGCCAGAGAAATAAACAGGAGGTGATTAAGAAACTGGAGGAGAGGCATCAAGAAACACAGATAGATATAAATAGTCGTGTGGAAAAGGTATACACCGTCATCAATAAAATAGACGGACTAACCAAAGAAAACAGAGAGAAGATCCAGGGAATCAGCCAAAGGGAGAAACAAATGCAAGAAGAGCTGGATGCACTAAGGGAGAAACCTTGCCATAATACACACCTAGTAACCAGCGAAAATCGAGAGGTAATTAACTTCCGCAGCTACCGGAGGAATCCAATAGAATTCCTCAAAAGGGTAGAGGAGTTAATAGAGAAAAATAGAGAAACTAGGTGGTCCAGCATGAGAAGCCTAATAGATGAAATGTTCCGAGACACCCACGACAACTGGTGGACAGCAACTCGACCCGAGATCAATGATACACAGGAATTTAAGAGACAATTCCGGGAAAAATATTGGTCGGAGTCCACCCAGAATGTGGTCCGTAATGACATCAGCAATGGGAGATACGAATCACAAGCAGGACACACACTAACGTCCTACTTTTTAGGAAAAGTATGTTTAGCCCGAAATCTAGAACCCAAGATACCCGAGGAATCTCTGGTGATACAGCTGGGTTACCATTATGAGGAAGCTATACAGAAGGCCAGGAGGCAAGGACAAATAAAGACGATTCAAGGAATGGCAAGTCTATTGAAGGACCATGAGAATGATGGACAATATCGAAAAAACTGGATCATGAACCAACGATACAACAAATGGAATGAGCATAATAATGCACCCAATGTCTACCCACCATACAATCACACACAAAACAGCAACCGGAATAACGTGGGCTGGAACAATTATAACTATAATGATGAACAGCCATTTAATAGGAATACACAGAATCATTCTCCGAATAACCAGCCATTTAACAGAGGTACACAAAACAATCACCAGGGAAACCAAAATAACAACAGGAACATCCCAAATAATAATCAGAACAATAATTACAGGGGCAATGGACCAAACCAGTGTCCCAACCACTACCCCAACAATAATAATAATTATGGGAATAATAATAATAACCCAAATTATCAAAATAATAACAGAAGAGGATACGGAGATAACCGGAATAATAGCAATCAGCCGAAGGTACACTTTGTAAGAGGGAACACTTGACATAATCAAGGGAGGCATTACCCAAGACCACCATCCAATGAACAAAATGATGATAACGGTCAGAGGGATAACCAAAACCCAGGGGAAGAGAATGCAGAAAACGTACGACAGGTAAAAAGTGTTGTGGGAGCGAGATCCGGAAGCGATAACCAGAGAAGGGATGCTCCATCCGGAAGTAACCAGGCAGAAGAAGAAAACTATGACTGGATACCTTTCAGTAATGACCCAGCGGAGAATTTTCGCATAGCATATAACAAACGAAACCCGCCAGAACTTTGGATTCCATCAAGAAGCAATGGAAATCAATCAAACACACCCCAGAGAGGAAGGCAAGTCATTGATGAAGAAGAAGAAACGGCTGATCGATGGAATGCTTAATAAACCATGATCAATAAAATTTAAAAATTATCCAGAATAAATGTAGAAAATCAGACATTTGAAGGAGTAGAGGAGAAGGACATCAAAGAGTGAAATATACAAGAGAAGGCAATAACAGGGAAAGAAAAAGAGAAGTCAACTTACAAAAGTATAAATAACAAGGTCCGGTATAAAGCAAAATGTATAGAGTAATATGAATAATAATATGTACAACCATATGTCATCACGAAAGATAATGGTAATAACACTTACCAGATAAGCAATGTAAATACAAGGAAAATAAAGGGAGTTTATAACCAAGCTTCAATAAAAAAGTTTTATGAAGAAGAATAGAAATGAAATAAACAAATTTCAAAATTCAAAAAGATTGTAAGAGCAACTTACTACATTATTTAGATGATATATGCAGAATAGAAAAAATTAAAATAAATGAATAAAAATATAAAAACAAAGAAATAAGTTACACAAATTCCTTTCAATTTAAATCAACTTACAGTCTAATAAAAGGTTGATATATGAAGTATGACATAAAAAAGTGAGATAATAAGGAATAAGTTACACAAATTCCTAAATATATAAAAGTAAGAATCACAAACTTACGATAATAATTAAACAAAAAGTAACTAAAAAGGAATAAGCTACAAACATTCCTATGAAGTAAGAGAACTAACTTACAAAAAATTATCAAAAATGATATTTAATACAAAATAAAATAAACAAAAATAAAATCAAGCTAAAATTACTGAGATAAATACCTGAAATTATAAAGAATCAAATGTATTCAAAGAAAAAAAAAACTGAACTGGTACAAGGAAAAAGAGAAGTTATGTATAAAACAAATATACAAAAGAAATGGCTAAAGCAGAATATTGCTAAATAACCAAGAAAAGAATAAAAATGTCTAAGATAATTAAATGATCACAATAAGAATTGAAAACAAAATAATGAAAAGTTAGATATGATGAAATTAACATATGAATAAATAAAAAATAATCAACTGTATGAGCAAATGATAGTATATAGCATAGGTACAGCGGAAGGAAGAATGAGTAAAAGCCCAAAGTGATCTAAAAACACACCACAAGGTGGACAATCCCAAAGTATATTATTATTATTATTATTAATTTAAGTCACAAGTTGACAAAAAGGGTATTAAAGATTGACTGTTGAAAGGTCCAGCAATCCAAATAAACTGAGCAGAGATGATGTTCCTATGGTCTCAGAAAAAATGAGTAGTAATGGGAGAAACCAGCTACTAAAAGTTAGGGAAAAAATGTGTATAAGGGAGAATGCACCAAGGGAAATATAAATAAAAACAGATCCAAATAAAATGGAATGAATTAAGTAAGAAGAGAAATAAAGAATGGAGAAACAAACCAGAAAGAAAAGGAAAAAGATTATATACAACTGATAATTTCATAAAAAACTATGCTAGTGTTTTATTAAAATGATCAATTTTGAAGGAGAGGCATTATGTTACAACACAAATAAGCCACCCCAGTACCAGGGATAAAAAAGATAATTCTAAATGTAAAAATACTTCATATCAAATAAAATGTTTAAAAATAAATAAAATATAAATAATATGACACGACGAACGACGACATTACCCAACCCAAGTGATTGACCCAACAACAGTAAACAAAAGAGGAAGGGAACCACGAAAAATACACAAGAGAAAAAGGTGATTGACCAAACAAATAGGAACTAACAAAAGAAGGGAAGAAACCAGAACCAAAGAAGAATAAGGACAAATAAAGGAAGTGAAAGAATTCCTACAACTAAATAGAAATTAAACCAGATGAGAAGAGGAGAACCGAATCAAAATGAAGACAATTGAAGTTGAAGAAGATGAAGAAGAAGAAGAGGAAGAATGAAGAGGAGACAAAGTGAAGCTAAGAAATAACAAACGCCACATATAAAAGGGAGAAATGGTATACTCAAAGATAGAATACTGTAAACAAACCCCAAATAATTATCCACTAATGAAAACTAATATTATTGTTGTAAATGAGATAATTTATATACCTGTTTTAAACAAAAAACAGTGAAAAAATAACTTAGTAAAGAAAAGTACACTAACCCAATTATTAAAGTTAGATTTAACGAAATGTAAATAACAAAATGTCATTAATAATAAGTATCATGTTATAATGAAATAGTGAGAAATAAAAGAGAAATAATTGTAGGGATTACCCACTAATTAACACTTAATATAAACAGTGAAAAAAAAGTGCAATAGTGAATGTGTAAATACCCCAAAATAGTGAATGTATCAGTGATAAACCCCAGTTAGTTAAAGGTGAAAGTGATATGTGGAAAAAGATATTATCAGTAATAAAAAGTAATAATAGATAAGAAAACGCTTAATAAATCATTGATAAACCAATAAATGATTTAAGTGAGCTTATGAAAAGTATATAATTAAGGATAGTTAGAAATAGTATTTAAAATAGAGATACGTAAAGGATGTAATATTATTCAGGGAGAAAGCCCATGTAAAAACAGTTTGTGTTAACATGGAATGGAGGAAGGTAGTAGTAATGAAATAAGAATTTAAGTATACAATTAAAAAACACCCCATGTTAGAAGGGGAAATAAATTTAATAAGTTTGAAAGAAGTGATGATGTTTCTCACTCAAAGTAATAGCAAAAGAATGAAATAAATGTTAAATCAACAGTAACTAATAACTTATAAAGAATAGTTCGTTTTAATGTTATGAATAGGATATGGCTGAAAGGAACTTGCAGTCCATAAGCCTAATTGTTATATTTTAAATATGTATAATGAAAACTATATTGACTTGTAATCAGAACACAAACAGAATCAAAACGCAACACAAGCAATTATCATAACAAAGTGAAGCCCATCAGACTGAATTAAAATGTAATTTAAAAGAAATAAGTAAAATACCATCATGGCTACTTTTGCCAATGAAAATGCATAACTGTCAGACACACACAAATGTCAATTGTAACAAATTCACAAGGAAATTTACTAATCTAAGACAAGTAAATAGCCAGTAATTATGTATAAATCATGTTAAAAGAGAAATGTTATTATAAAAGTTTAATTTAAAAGAGATATGTAATTTATCAGATGTCAAATAATTAGACTAAAGTTAATGTATAATAGAATATGACCTTATGAGGTATCATTTTAAACTTTGAAAGGAAATAACGACAATAGTGATATTATATATTACCCCAAAAGGAAGATAGAGGAATAAAATCATTCAGAAAATATATAATAAATTAGAATAAAAATTTCAAATCTCATAACAATGCTTTTGAAGGAGGCCTTAACCAATCAAAGGGTTTCTGTTACCATAGAAACGGGCCGTTGAATACTAATTTTCCGTTAAATTTATTAGACTTGAAAAAATGACGCGTGGGTAAGCGGTACGCAAGATTGAGATGACCAAAATTTTACTTTAAAAAGTGCAAAGGACGATTAGAAATCGACTACAAGAACCAATGACGAGTAGATGCAGAGCTTCTAATATTAACCGATGTCCTGGAACCAAATAAAAGAAATTAAATAGCAGAAAGTCCCAAGACGAGATAGAAGAAGATGCCCGAAGCCTAAGTCAGCCCCAAAATCGATGAATTTCCATTGCCCCAGACGACAACATATCACCACCGTCTGAACTGATAAGTATCAACTTAATTCAATTATCCCAGAAACCAAATTACTTTAAATATTTCTCAAGTCAATCAAAATTTCTCACTATTAAACAAAATTAATTTTCTTTCAAAGGTTTGAATAATAATCAACTTACGTAAAACAATTGTTAATTTGATATAACCTCGCATTAGTGTGCGAATTTTGTAACAACTAATACGACACTACCGAACAATTTGTAAAAACACTTTATACTATTTAAGTACGTATGAGGTATGGTAGTGTACTTTTTTAATGTAACCAGCTTTCATGTTTTATTTTATAATCCAAAGAACCCCAGATTTTGAATAGACTAATATATTGTATGTAAACAGAAGCCATGACGGCATCAGAATAATTTATTTCAAAGTCAATTTCGCCAACCTGAAGATATATGTGTTTCATGTTCTAAGCTGGAGCAATTTGTTAAAAAATCATTTATAATCCTTTTGTCATATTAATTAATGACCAAATTTGCATTAAAATTACAGTACAGAGTATTACCATCGTTTTATTTCGTAGGACGTTGTATAATATATGTGTGTTAGCAAATTTTAATAAGTAACCAACTAGCGCTCGTCACGAGTGGACAATACGACAAACTGTACAGCGGCGGGAATCATTTGAACGCTCCAGCCATCAACGCTGACAACACTTACTTAACTTGTAATTTAACAAATTTAATTGTTTTAATATAAACAATTTGGCGCCACCCGGGATTCGCAACCCCTATGAATAAACAGGTAGGTTGTACTGATAATTTAGACCACGCTACGGACTTCAGTAGTGACAACCATTATTGTAATTACCGGTGTGAGGCGAACACACCACATTAACACTCATACACATAAAAAACAAGTGTAAACATTTTACAGAGACGCACCAGTTTAAAATTATCGTTACTATATATATATATATATATATATATATATATATATATATATATATATACAGTACACTGGTAATTATCACAGGTTTTATTTTAGTTTAAAAAAATTTTATTTTTTGTTTTGTTGCGATTTTTACACGGTTAATAGAAAAAGCCATCAACTAGTGTTATAAAATATTTCACTGTCGGTCTGACTTTGATATTTCACCGTTACACAAATTTTACTTTGGTCAGGACAGATTATTACAATTTATGTGTGTTTATACAGTATCAATGTTATATGTACCCTGTTTGTACTTCTTCTGTCAGAGTGACACGCCTCTAATTTAAGCAGAAAATAGCATTTCAGATATGCCACGCCTGTTTGTTTTCATCAGGATTAAACTAAGAACGGAAATAGTATACAGTTTTTAATTTATTTATCTTAAAACTTGATAATCTTCAAAAAAAGGTACACTTCTCATAATGCAAATTCGTAAACAGTTTGCAACAATCATATTTCTACGACACATAAACTATCGCTTAGAAAGAGAAAAAGTACTACCTGTCTTCCTTGTATCTTCTTCCGAGTTTTATGGTTTGATTCTTTTGTCCATATTCTGGCACGAAGACGCGGACCCCAGTGCCATTGTCGCCTTTCTTTCTCACATTAAAGTTGAGTTGAGAATATGAAATTGTGAAACACCATGCGAGAACCAGAGTAAACAATTTTTTTTCCATTTTAACTTTTACAGGTCCTTCAGGAACTACTGAAATAAAAACGTACTTTTATTACCAGATTGATATGAGACGTTAAAAAAATTCCTTATCAACTGTAAAAAAAACAATGTTGTCATTATAGGCTTATTATTATTAGAATTATTTTTGTTGTTTTCGTTACATTATTGTTATAATAATTATTAATATTATTTCCTTCTTTTCCGCACTCATAAACCTAATACATGATAGTAAAAATATTAGGATTGAAAAACAAAAGTCATTGACTTATACTTTGTTACTTGACTTATATGGGTTAAGATTAAATTTTTCTATAAATTAAGATGTGTAACAATCTTGTAACTATCCTGTGGTATTCCTTTAAATGACTAATAGGCTGTTTTTAGCACATTTGTATCTTCTTGCAAGCAGTTTCATTGTCACAATGTTAATAGTGTGCTGTTAATTAAGAAGTCCTGCTTTGTTTGCCGTACCTGTAACATTACGGGTGACTGAAGGTGTTTAAATCTGTCAATTTTCGGCCTTCAATTTCTACAACGACGGGGGGAATGTAATTCTAATAAACTTTTCCAAAATACCTGTTTCAGCATCACTTCCAAACGGATGTCTTATTATGACTGTAACCACGAAGAAACCAGATGTGACTAAAAAGAATAGGCATTAACAAAATGTTGAACGACCTGCTTGGCATGGCACCTGTGTTGAATACTATCATATAGAGTTTTGTATTCCCGTTTTTTAATATTATTACTTAGTCTTAATTTGACATCAGACCTTCTGATTCACCATGAGGCTTATTCGTACTTGTGTATTTGTTTGTTTCTCCCTTGCTAATGAATTAAGTATTCTTGGTTTAGGTTTGAATGTCTCCTATGGGGATCTTCACAGACCGCATGCCTAACTAAATTTGGAAATCTGGAAACTGATTGATATCGCAGATTAAGGGTGGACAGGGTCTTATTGGTTATGGCTGTTTTTTATGTAATGCAGAGGTTTTTTTGCTTACTGTTAAAATTTGGCAGACTGAATTTATTTGCTCCTTCTTATGGAGGTGACTATCAGCACTCCTCGTCTTTTCTAGAAACCTGGAAAGAAAAATTTTTTCAATACATGCTTTCGAATGATTGAGTCTATAATGGATTAAACTTATTATTTGCCTTCAGGCCCCATTGTATATGACCTTCACAATTCTGTGAATCTAAACAAGTATATATGTATACTGTATAGCAAGTGTGTGTATACTGTATAGCCTATACGTGGAAAACCATATGCATTTACAGAGTTTTATATTATTACACATGAAAGTTTCAGAATACACATTTGTATATTGCACAGTTACGATATTGTAGGAAGCGATGTTACTATACATTTTAATATCTTAATGACTATAGTCTGTTCTTGCGCATGCGTGTGTACCAGTGGCGCCGGGTTTTGAAAATCAGTGGGGGTGCTCTAAATCACAGTCCACAACCGGGGGGGGGGGGTTCTGGTTGAATTTTGAAAAATTGGCCCTCCTGAAAATGCATTTTAGGTCTTTTTGAATGAACAACACTTGATGGTAAACATAAATTATCTTTTTATTAGGTGCTTTTTTCCCCAATAATGAATGAGTACAAAAGCTAATCCACATAAAAGGTATATAGTTGTTTTCTTTTTTAAATCTTTAAATCATAGAAATAGTGAAAGTAATGATAAAAAAGTAAGAAATATTACGTTTTACATTTATGTGAATTAAAAGGAGGGAAGCTAAACAAATAAAAATTGTTTAGCCTCTATTTGGTCTTAAGTTAAAAAACATAGTCTTTACAAGAATGTTCTTTCTTCTCTCTTGGAATGATGCCAAACTGAGTAAAAAGGAAAAAAATAGTTAATTTAAATTAATAAATGATAGCCTCAAATATGGCGCTTATTGTTAGTTTCAAAAATACAAGAGAAACTGAAAGTCTTTAGTTCAAAAATTAAAGTCTTTGCGTAATTTATAATTCTCACTACTCACTCATAAAGAAAGTGTTCCCTACGAATAGTCGATCGTTTGATAAAAATGTTTGCCACAGTTTCGAGGTTCAATTTATTTTTCGCTTCTTGCTTATGGACATGCATGATTGCGTTGTCGTTCAATTTTCCTTGCGTCATGGTGTTGCGCAGGTAAGTTTTTAATCTTCTCAGGGCGGAGAAAAAACGTTCTGCTGTCATGTAGAAACGGGTATAGTTAAAGCGATCTTTATCAACTTAACCACCTCTGGAATCAATTCGTCGACGTGTTTATTTGAGGAAAAGAAGCGCACTAAGTCTTCTGTACTTTCAACGACAAAATGTTTAGATTCACAAACATCTAACATCATATTTCTGTGCAAAATTAATCTTTCAGGGTCAAAGTCATCCTTCTAAAATTCTACTACAGAACTGCAATCTTTAGTTTTGGAAAAAAGAAATGTTTCAATTTGTTTGAAGTGAGTCATAGCAGCTTTAGAAAATCGATTATCAAACAGTTGATCACAATATCTAAAACCTCTAAATAAATTTTCCGGTAATAATCACGGGGGCTGGCAAAAGCAAAGGGTTGAGCGCCGTCATCAAGTCTTCGAGGGATTTTTTGAACTTTTGAAAGTTTCGGCTCTTCGACATCAAATTTTTTGGTCAATCCCAAGCAAGAGCTCCAAACTGCATCGAAATGTTCATCAGTTAGAGATAACTTCAAAACTTCTCGGACACTATGAATATTGTCCATGGCTTTTTGCAGCTGTAAGAAGGAATTTTGCAGAAAGGCATTCAAAATTTCAATTGGCTCTAAAATTTGTGTAAAAAGTGTAGTGACAAATATAAAGGCAAAAGAACACAGAAATTTTAACAAACCTTTAGCTTTACCACCGGCATCAGATTTTTTGAGCTCGATTTCCTCAGAGAACAATATTAACTCTTTGTAATTCTGCAAAATCATTTTCAACGAACTTATTCTGCAACACCACCTGGTAGGGCAAAAAGGCCGAAGAGCTACAGGGTGAATGGAGCTACCATCTTGGGCAGCTTGCAAAGACTCAGTTATTGCTAGTCGATTGGGGGACCCGCGCACAAAATTGATCATTTCTTTGACATTTGCAAGTAGTCTCTCACCACGGTCTCATTTTGCATTGCCTCTTGGGTCACAAGGTTCAAAGAATGTGCCAAACAGTAAACATGCATAACTCGCGGCTCAATTTCTCTGATTTTTGCTTGCAACCCTGAAAAAGCGCCTGTCATATTTGCCGCTCTGTCAGTAGCAATACCTCTGTATGACTTGCTATCCAGAGAAAAACGAGTGAGAACATCCATTAAAATTTTCATCAAGACTTCAGCTGTAGTAGATTCAGTTTTATAGAAACCAAAAAACAATTCATTAATTTGAAAATCCTCACCACTGTCAAATCGAAAAGAATTGAAACTTGCTCGTGTTGACATGCGTCGCTAGTTTCATCCATAATTATCGAATAGTATTGGGAGTCTTTTAGAAACTTGATAAAATTTTTTAAGACTTCGTTAGCCATAATAGAACCTAGTTCATTTGTTATGTCGTGTGAAAGCCATCTGTACTTTGTACGTTGAAGCCAAGAGGACAAATCGGAGTTATCTTCAGCAACTAACTCTAACAATGCATGATAATTAGAATTTTCATCTGTGTGACCACGGGTTGCTAACCCCTGAACCATGAGATAAAGCAGTGAAGATAACATTCTTAAGAGAGCTACTCTTGCAGATTTCATATCTCTCTCCTTACATTTAGACATAAAAGACTGCACGTTCACACCTTTATCCATTGCACTTTTCCTAGTACAGCAGGACATATGAAAATCCGATTTTTCATGAGAAGCGAATCTTTGTAAGGCTCTGTTCCAAGAAGAAAACCCGACTTCCACGAATGCTTTTATCACGTCTTCGTCTTGTTTAGTTTTTTCGCAAAAGGTCCACTGGAGGAAATTATTTCCTTACACACAGAACAAAACACTTTATCACACTTCTCGTCGTATAATATCCACTTATAATTGTCTTTCCACTGTTTTTGAAAAGAACGCCCACCAACACCAGTTTTGTTTGTTTCTTTAGATGCAGTAGTTGAATCCGAGCCACCTGAAGCACTATCTGCTGATGACGTAGTAGCCGAATCACTTTTTTTCATTGACGAGCGAACAATGAATTTATCCATTATAATAAAACGAGTAGAGCAAACAAAGAATTAAACTAACTTACACTTTTCCGTGTATTTAAACGTATATGTGATATGTGAGGAGCGGTAGTTTCTGGAGGGGAGGAGTCGCGAGCCCGTGCTTGCATTGGCCGACGCGAGAGCGCGCCGTCAAAATTGGCATATCCTTTTTAACCCTTTGAAGAGTATGGAAAAATACGCAAAACAGTAAGGCCGTACCGGTACGTCATATGTAATGTTTTGCAATAGCTGTTGTTTTTTTTAATATATTTGCTCTGCGATCTCATTCTGCTGTTTATGATGACGGACAAGTGTTGTGGGGAGGATGGTCAGAGCCTGGAATAGCTTTGTGGGCGGAGCGACCTGCCACAGCTGTCTTATCGCAGGAAACGCAAGTCCCGCGTAAACGGAAGTACCCTGGTAAAGTCTCTGCCCAAACCAAACTTTATATCCCCCCTCGCCGCTCTATGAAAAAATCGGGCCCTACTATCATTTAAGAAATACGACGAAAGATTAGAATTCCCCCCCCCCCATTTTTTCTTTCTTTCTTTTTCTTTTCTTCTTTTTTCTTTTCTTATTTTCTTTTTTTATTTTTCTTCTCCCTTTTATGTGTGGGTGCTGAGCAAAAATTCTGGGGGGTGCTCGAGCACCGGAGCACCCCCGGAGTCGGCGCCCCTGGTGTGTACACGAATACAACCTGACGTTGTGTACAAAATGTTGATGCAACCAGTTAATCGCTTTAATTGTAATTAAACTGCGACAAGCTTTTGGTTCATTATGAAATTATCATCATGCTACGACTTTTGTTTCAAGGGAATTGACAGGGTTTATATATATATATATATATATATATATATATATATATATATTATAACAGCACCAAATATCAATTATTTGGAGTTATATGTCAACTGTATACTAGAATCATGTTTAAATAAATTGTAATAGTCAAAACTCCATTTGTATGTAGTAGCGATGAAAATAATGCTTTGTAAAACGACGCACACGTGGCCGTTATGTAATCAGCTCGCTGTAGAATGAATAGCCACACCCCAACAATTAATTATTAATATCTCGGAAACTAATAAATTAAGGCGAAATCCAAGATAGCCAAAATGTTTGCCGAAATATTAATAATAACGTGTGCAAATTTTACGCAATATAATTAACAAATAAAAGAGTTAATTAATTAATGTGAATAACTTCTGTAAAAATAGAGCTACATTAATGAGCTTTTAATATGTTATAAATATAATAATTTTCAACAGATTGTATATTTTAGATTTAGCACAACTTGGTTTGCAACCAAGATATTGCAAAATAAAACTATCACAGGAAATCCGGACCGACAATTTAGTTCCGCCGGGTTAATAATATTAGTAATAATATTAATTCTCCGTCTGTGGGAAACTAACTTCATTCTCACGGACTGAGGGAATTCAAATTTTGTGTAGTAGGGAGAGTGTGTCAGCCAATCAAATCATTTGGCGAAATCCCGACCAGCGCGGTGTTTTGGGGCTGAACCATCACTCTTCTGCCAGTACTTGCGAAGTAAAGACGTAATTCTTCGATCGTCTCGTAACCATAGTTGTGAAGATTCATCAGAAGACTCTACGTGGTCAACACACATAATTACGAACATAGTAAATACAGATCAACTGTACAACTCGTAATTATTGCGTCAAGTCGAGATACAAGCTTACATGTACTACAAGTTACAACAAACAAGCTTATTGTGTACTACAAGCTGTGGTCATAAGCACGCAAGAGATCCACCAGACTACAAGACCAGACTTCAAGAATACGACAGAGAGGCCGTCTAAATCATTGGTGAACCAGCTGACGATCTGAGCTACCACTCGAACGAAACACACACACACACACACACACACACACACACACACACACACACACACACACACACACACACACACGCTGACGTGCGACGTGCGAATCGACGAGGGACATAAACCAGTTCCAGCAGAAAGCCGCAGACGTTAAAATCTTCAACAAACAGCAGGAGAGGAGAGTGTCGCCGAATTCTGAACTCAACGACCGAATCCAGGACGCTCTAAGCAGATTACTATCTCTAGCAGATCGGACCAGGACAGCGAGGGACAATTTGGAGCAACTCTACCATCCACTTCAAAAACAGGAAAGCAAAATCAACTTATTTATTTTTCAACATCAAAGTTTCTATCTTTTTCAATTAAAAGCATTGTAATTTAAACAATTCAGGTGCCACAAAAATCAAAGACTCTAGTAAATAAGAATAAATTCATTGTGATAATGTGTATAGCAGTCTAAGTCATTAGTAAGCTGTAGTTAAGAATCAATAGAAATAATACGAAAGCGCTATACAAATCTTAACAAACAATCTAATTATTAGTTCATACTGCAGTATAACAGAGTCAAATCACTAGAAAATGAGATGACGTGAACTAGACTGTCACGCCTAATTTATTTTTGGAAAATATTCAATTAACTTCAGAGTTTTTATATTTTATTTTATTAACATTTGAATCCAATTTATTTAAAGCAATTAAATTAAATTAAATAAATAAATTAATTAAATTTTTACTTGCAATTAACTTGTCGAATAACGAGTTTAACTTCTTTTCTATTATCAACCAATTGAAAAACATTAGTCAAGATCGATTCATTGTTTAGACTGTAAGGATAATTGATAATATAACCCTTTTATTCTTGTGTGTTATTGGAGTAATAAACAACGTTTTATTACCCCATATTGCATTGTTTTATTGTTGTACTACAAAGCCTACCAATCTCACAAAACTCTTCCCCTTTAAAGTAACTTATTTTGTGTGTTGTTGCCATAAATTTGAGATTACAAACTTGCGAAATTCAAATCCAAAATCCACACGCCCTAGTCGGAAGAAACCGCAAGATCGGACAGCAGGTAGGTACTCATACACAACACAACCCAACAACAACGCATATAAGTAGAGTTCCATATGTCGGCCAACGTGGGGCGCGGCAAACTTACATTAAATTAAATTCACGTTCCGAACAAGACATTAATAGTAGAGTGGCATATGGCTTGCCCGGAACGTGGGGCACGATTAAATTAAATTAATTAATTAAATTCAATTTAATCTTAATTTTAGGTTAAAACAAAGTTTGCTGTTTTAACTCTTAAAACAGCTGGCGTCCAACTGAACAATCCCCAAAGAGTTTTGTGATTGGTGGTGGTACAGCAGTAAAATTACTGTGTATTTGAAATTGTTGTGTATTTAAAATGGATATGGATAAAATACTTAAACAAATACAACAAATGAACGCGGAAATGAAACGCGATTTAACGGAAAATATGAACGCGAAGTTTGAACAAATAACAGCCAATGCTGAAATGAATAACGCAGAGTTAACGTCCAAAATCGAGGCGCAAAGAGTCAGCCTAACCGAGGCATTAGAACACAGCAACGCCGACATAAATACGGAAATTAAACAATGTAATAAACAAACGACCGCGAAAATCGAGGAAAGCGCGAATAGTTTAGACGCTAGAGTCACCGAAATCGCGGAAAGCAATAAAGAAATTAAAGAGAGTAATAAAGAGTTAACCGCTAAAGTCGCTGAAATCGGTGAAAAAGTACATACGGTTGATACGAAAATAAATGAACGGTTTAAGGTTTTTGAGACCACAATGCAAAAATCGTTTATCGAACAAGTCACACGTATGGAGGGCCGATTCAAAGAGCACATTAGCCGGTGCGAGAAACAAACAGCAGACGTCGCGAAAAAAGTCGACTCGCTCGAAATAAAGATTCAAGCTGACGCGACAGAAACGCAACGCCAAGTAAATAGACTAGACGCTTCAATTGTAGAGACGCGATCTAACATAGACTCTAATAAAGAGAGTGTATTACAAACACTTAGCGACGAGATTTTGAAAGTACGACAGGAGGTACGCAGGAGGTCCGCTCCTAATATTTTAGTACAAGGGCCTGTCGATGAGAAAAATCGTGTGTATTTTACAGGGGAAAATAACGAAACCCCTATTGAATTTTTGTTAGCCTGTGAAAGTGAAATGGCAAGGGTAGGTTCAAGACTCGAAGATCAAGATAAAATACAGTGGGTAGTAAACGCGATGCGTGATTCGGCGCGTAAATGGTATAACATTGTACGCGATAGAGTGTCCACATACGCGGAGTTCAAACAAAAATTTGAAAGCCGGTATTGGAATTCGCATACTCAAAGACTTTTACGCAATGAATTAGAATATGGGCGATTTGAAAGGAAGATGGGTATTACCGCAGAAAATTATATCATCCAGCAGGTCGAGCGCGCGAAGCATTTAACCCCAGCATTTTCGGAGATTGACATAGTCACGAAACTAGCTTATCATTTTAATCACAATATAAGAGTAGCTGTGTTTACGCAGGGTATACGCACGGTCGATGAACTGCTCATTCTAGTGTCCCAAAGCGAGACAGTTTTTGATTTAGGCGAGTGGCGTTATAACCCAGATTTTCGCCGAAATAACGAAGGTCAGAATACGCGAGTACAATATCATCAGCAACCTGATCAAAGACCAAGTACAAGTTTCACTCCACCCCAGACACCGTCAAAACCGCCAAATAAAACCTTTGAGTACAAGGGTAAACAAAATGTCGGTAGACCAAAGGGGCAAGGTAAGGGCAACGACGGGGCCCCGATTAGAGCAATTCAAACGGTCGAAATTGCGAAAGCTGATACAACTGCGAAAGACAGCGACACCCAAAGCAATAAGGACTCTAACAATAAATCAAAAAATTACCAATCGACAAAAAACGTGCCAAAATGCGCATCCAGCAAGGACGCGCTATAAACACGCCAAAAATATGTAAATGTAAGCATGCTAATTATAAGAATTATATATTGTGTGAAAAGTGTACTTTTAATTATGTAACTTGTGTGCCGTTAATAATGTGTTCCCACCGGAAGTCAGGGATCCGTTGCTAGAATCCGGTCCCGCGCAACAAAGGCCAGTGAGCGCGGCGTGTCCGGTATTGCACGCCTTTGTCAACGGCGTTCCCACACAAATTTTGTTGGATACCGGCAGCGTTGTTTCCGGCGTCAGTGAAAGATTCCTGCGTGCGAATAAAAAGTATTTTCGTAAGGCCACATCACTTCCAATAAATCAATTTTATATACGAACCGCTACCGATACCAAAGAAAAAATTTACACTCAATACTATCTAACTATTATGCTAGAAAAAGTGCAATTTGAAGTGTGCGTAGTAGGTATAAACAATTTAATATGTGATGTGTTATTGGGGGTAGATGTATTAGAGCAAATACGTGCGGAAATCAACACCAGTGAACACTTATTAAAATGTACTATTGACAATGTTAGTTACACCTTTAAATTGAACACACACACACACACAAAACCATGGTGACCCAATTAAAATTACACGGCCACCAAAACAAGTAATTCATTATAAAAACGGTGAACAGGGGGAAACAACCTTAGATTCCCAAACTGAAAGGAGATTGTCGTCGCTGCAAGAAGAGTTCAGCGATATCTTCAGTGAAGAGCACTCAATCTCGTCGGTTTATGAACATAGGATCAACCTCATAGAACCGGAGAAGTTCATAAGGAGAATCTACCAGGTACCTATAAAGTACCAGTCCGAGGTCCAGCAGGAGATACAGCGGATGTTGGAGGAAGATATTATAGAAAGATCTAATAGCAGCTTCCTCAACCGACTGCTAGTCGTCCGCAAGAAGACTGGAGAAATCCGACTCTGCCTGGATATGAGGAATTTAAATAATCTGGTGGAAAAAGAGTTTGACTGCGCACCAACAGCGGAGGACCTCTTCATAAAATGTGAAGGAGCCAGGTACCTCACGAAGCTAGATCTAACAGCAAGCTTCTGGCAGGTCCCGCTGTGCGAGCAAGATCGTATAAGTATACAGCATTTATATTTAATAACAAATGCTACCAGCACAAGGTGGTACCTTTTGGCCTTAGCACGAGTCTCGCCGCTATTGTAAGATGCCTCGAGAGAGCTCTAGGACCTGAGGTAGACCCGTACACTGTAATATTCGTCGATGACATCCTCGTGATATCCCGCACGTTGGAAGAACACTTCGAGCATCTGAGGAGCGTCTTCCAGAAGCTGAGGTTAGCCAACATCAAGCTCAACCTACACAAGTGCGAGTTCGTAAAGTCTCGAATGAAGTTCCTGGGACATATAATCTCAGCTACAGGCATCAGTACGGACCCAGAGAAGCTCAGGAGTATTGTGGAGTTCCCGGTGCCCAAGAACCTCAAGGCACTACGAGCATTCCTTGGACTCACGGGTTACTACAGGAAATTCACCAGCAAATACGCCGAATATATAGTCCCCTTGCTACAGCTGGTACGCAAAAATATAAAGTGGAAATGGGGTTCTGAACAGAACGATGCGTTTGAGAGGGTTAAGGGCCTGTTCCAAACTAATTTACAATTGTTCCATCCACAACAGGGCAGGAAGTACGTAATGTATACTGACGCTAGCGAGTATGCTATCGGCGCCGTGTTGCACCAGGAAGACGAGCAAGGTAGTCTTCATGTTGTAGCATACGCTAATAGAACGCTCAAAGGCGCTGAGTTACATTATTGTACTTCTGAGAAAGAAATACTCGCCATAATAAACGCTCTCAGAAAATTCAAACATTACCTATATGGTACCCATTTCGAGATCCACACAGATAATCAGGCGTTGTCCTTTATATTGAAATGCCGACTAGCAAATTCCCGACTAACACAATGGGTGTTAGCTATTCAAGAGTATTCCTTTACTATTAAATACTGCAAAGGAGCAGAGAATACCACAGCAGACACCTTAAGCAGATATCCGCCCGTAGAAAAGGAGGAGGTATACGAAGCAGCTGACGACGAGTTGAGGGTATTAAATATGCAATACACTGTCACGCCTGAAGCTACCAATATGCTACAAAACATAGGACGCGAGCAGGACAATGACCTCGCACTCCTTGCTAAAAAGCAAATGATAGCAGCTCACCCAAATCCGCATTACCTCATACAAGACAATATATTGTATAAATTGTTACAGGGCGAATGGAAGGTGGTATTGTCTCCAGCGATGCTTGCGTGGGTAACACACTCATTACATGTAAAAATGGCACACGCATCTCCAGTAAAATGTGTAAAAATATTACAGGAGGATTTTACAATTACAAACATGTATCGTAGAGTAAGGAAATTGTGAAAAACATGTCATCCGTGTCAAACCGCGAAAGCACCAAATTTGCACACTTACGTTCCCATGGCAAATGTGATAACGGAAGATAAGGGACAGATGATCGCTACCGACTTTCTGGGACCACTACCCAAGGCTGCCAGAAACTTAAAACACATTGTAGTTTGTGTCGATGTATTCACAAAAAAAGTTAGCCTTTACGCGATCCCTAGACCCACCACAAAATCCGTTTCGAACATTATACTTAACAAGTATATTCCACAACATGGACCGATAAGGAGCGTGCTTAGTGACCAGGGAAAGCAATTCCAAAATAAACACTGGGCAGCAACCCTGGAACGTAATGGTATTAAAGCAATCCTCACCTCGATACGACGACCACAGGGCAACCTCGCCGAAAGGGTGAATCGGGAAATCGGAAAAATGTTCCGTATATATTGCTATAAGGAGCAAAGCAAATGGCCCGAGTTCCTATCATTCTTTGAAACGGCGATAAACGAAAATTATCACGACACCACTGAATACACACCAGCAGAGTTAGACTCTGGAACAAAGCCAGAGAGATTTTCGAATAATTATTTACGCAGGCCAAAGACATATAATCTACCTCTGCCGGTTCAGTGTAAAAATCAACTTGTGAAGGACAGAATAGTTGAAAAAGGGCGAAAAAGGGCTGACAAATTCAATACTACTCATAAACTAACTAACTTTGTAGTAGGAGAGAAAGTGCTTCTCAAGGCGAACCCCGTGGGCCGGAGAGACATAAATGTAGCCGCAAAGTTTTTTCGTTTATATAACGGTCCGTATCTTTTGGCTCAGCAACTCGCGCCTCACACATTTATCGTTACGACGCTCGACCGAACAAAAACGGTAGGTAAATATCATGCGAGCTCTTTAAGAAAATACTATGAGTAGCATGAAATTCCAAGGCGCGTCGGTGCGAAATAATAAGACTTTAAAAATAAATAATATTTAGAATTAATAATAATTTAATTAAATAATAATTAGAATTAAAATAAATTAACTGTGTTTTATATTATTAATAATAAATTGTAAGTAAATTGTGTGTGTAAATAATAATGCTTTTCTAACGCGGTAACTAACATGCGTATAGGGCGAAGCGAACACACGGGCAGGAAATAGTTACGTCACACGATAACTACCGGCCGACGGTTTGAATCTAGGTCAAGCAATTAGCAAATAGGCAAAGCAGAAGAAGGAATGAGCGGCCAGAATTCCGAAATAATCCGTACCCGAACAACAATAATCCTCAGAACAGCAGTGGGTACCAAGGGAACCGATATAATCCCAGTTATCATAATCAGAACAATACCAACGGTAATAATAATAATAATAATAATAATAATAATGGTAATGTGAATCCAAATATTAACAGAAATAATAACGGGTACCCCGGTAATAGAAACAATTATTACCCAAATCCAAATGTAAATAGCCAGAGAAACCCAAACCATACTAATAATACCGAACGGTATTATAATAACAATAGGGGTTACCCAAATAATAATACTAATACCAACAACAGGTTCTCCCGACCCCGGGTAAATTTTATACGCGCCGAAGGAAACAGTCAACGCAGATACAACCATCAACGGCGGAACAGTTTCCATGAATACGAAGACCGACGCAGAAGCCGAGAACGGGATAATTCAAGATATAATCCTCCTAGGCGAAGTACCAGTCTAGATGACCCAGAGCGGCAACCAAATAGAGAAGAAATATACGAACAGCGAACGGAACGGCTGGAACCCACTCAAGGTTTCCCAACTGACGCCTCCGTTGGTCCAAATATTAATAACCAGGATGATGAGAATTTAAACGGGAGGAGGCAGTAATAAATAATCAGGACCTTTTGCTGCTCCTATCGCCTGGGTATAAAAGAGAATTGCCAAGAGCAAATAATAATAACAAGATTACAATTATTAGTTGTAATTATTTAAAAAACATACAAAACGAACTACTGGAGGAGGACGACACTCGCCTCCATAGTACAAATAATGAAATAATTTATGTTAATGCCGAAATAGAAGGAACATTCGCACAGCTAATGATTGATACAGGTGCGAATGTATCTATTATCAACTCAATAGAATTGGAGAGAATCCAAGAGAAATGTGGTAAATTATTGCCGACTTAACCTATCAATAATATCGTATTAATCGGTGCCACTGGTCGCCAAAACAAAACTATAAGGAAGCAAGTCTCGTTAAACGTGATTAGTAAGGGTATAGCAATAAACATGATCTTCCTAATTGCGGCAGGATTACCTTTCAATATATTAGTGGGATGCGATGTGCTGAGAAAAAACTCTGCTATCATCGATTTGCGCTCAGAGAAAGTATCGCTGTTTACCGGAGGTCTGACCTGGACGGCCGATTTAGTCGGTAGCGAGATAGCAATTCCCAGCAGTATCCACCAACATTAACTATACGAAAAATAACACTATAATTAACCCCATAATATACGACAACACGGACGAAGATTTATGGTCCCAAAAGATACAAGAGATAAGGGATTTTCGGAGCGGAATTACTAGGGAGAAATTGCCCATTAATCAAGCAAATCAATTAATCAGAATTTATGAGAAGTACCGCTCAGTATTTTCGGACGAGCCAGGCAAGGTAAAAAATTACCAATGTACCCTTAAGTTCAGAGATACAGTGGAGTTTAATAGAAAATCCTACCCTATTGCGCATTCACGAAAGGAGGCCGTAAGAGCGGAAATAAACCGGATGATTAATAGCGATATAATAGAAAATAGCCAATCCCCATACACCAGCCCTATTGTGGCTATTCCCAAGAAAAACGGCCAAGTCCGGCTTTGCTTGGATGCACGGGAAATAAACAAAAAGATAATTAACGATAGAACATCGCCCGGTGAGATTGAAGAAATCCTGAAGCGATTCCACGGTACCAAGTACTTCAGTACCTGGGACACGGTGTGCGGTTACTGGCAGGTGGAGTTACACCCACGGAGTCGCCAATATCTGGCTTTCATATTCGAGGGGCGCAATTACCAATTCAAAAGATTGCCCTTCGGACTTGTAAACTCAGTTGCCATCTTTGTGACCTGGATGGACCAGATATTGGGACAGGAAGCACTTCAGTTTACCACCGTGTATGTAGACGATCTACTAATAACATCAGAAACATGGGAGGAACACTGCTACCGTGTGGAACACGTGCTTGAGAAGTTATCTGTCAGTAACGTCACGCTGAAGTTAGAAAAATCCAAGTTTATTGCCAGAGAAGTGCAATTTTTGGGTTTTAACTTGGACGATCAAGGAATCTCACCGTCGGCAGAAAAGGTGGAAGCAATCCAGAAATTCCCGGCACCCAAAAACAGAAAGCAATTACAGTCATTCCTGGGACTCTGTAATTACTATCGCAAGTTCCAGGAACAATATTCGGAATTAACCGCAAAATTTCAAACTCAATTGTCATCAAAAAATAAATGGATATGGTGTCAAGAGCAGGATGTGATTTTCCAACTAATTAAAGACAATATTTCTGGCAACAATAATACTTCGCCACCCAAATTTTAAATTACCATTTTTTATGAATTGCGATGCCAGCAACATCAGTCTGGGAACGACATTGTATCAAGAAGACGAGAAGGGTCAACACCAAGTAATTAGCTTCGCTAGCAGATCTTTGAACCAGTGCGAGAAAAACTACACTGTAACTGAAAAAGAATTACTGAGCGTAGTATTTGCTTGCGGTAAGTTCCGTACTTACATTTTGGGTTACCCTGTTACAGTCCGAACAGACCATAAATCTATTTCATTCCTAAAAAGCTGCAAATTGAATCATGGCAGACTAACAAGGTGGATACTTGCCCTTCAAGAATATCATCTAAAATGGGAATACATCCCAGGTAAAAAGAATGTCGTAGCTGATGTGTTATCCCGTGTCAATGTGGAAGAGCAAACTGTCGAAGGGGAGAAGGAAAGCGTACTAAAAATATATCATCTTCTTAGCACCAGAGCCGATTTAACAACAATATTAACAAATATGAGCACCCACCAACAAGCAGACCCGAAATTGAGAAACCTTAAAACTCGATTAGAAGAAGGAGACGAAACAGTTGCTCAATATTACCAACTAAACAAACAAATCTTGTTCGTTAAAACATCACTGAAGGAGGAGACCTGGAAGGTGGTTGTTCCAACTCAGATCGAAAAGGAATTAATAGTAAACTACCACATACGATATGGGCATATCGGCGCCTTAAAGGTGATAAAAGCTCTGGAGGAGAGCTGCTAGATAAAAAACATAAATAGGAAAGTCCGAATGTATATTAAAAGCTGTAAAATCTGCCAGCTCGTAAAAACAAATAACGAGAAGAAGGAAGGTGTTATGATTCCTATCACCTCCCAAGCAAAATTGGAGAAGGTATTCCTAGACATCTGCGGACCATTTCCCCGTAGTGGAGGTCGACACCAATACCGATACCTAACAATCATAATGGACCACTTCACAAAGTTTTTTAAGCTATACCCTACTAATCGAGCAACTACCCGGAAAATTCTGGGGATATTAACGGAGCAGTACATCCCAAACATGGGGAAACCATCTTCGATCATCACTGATCATGGAACCCAGTTTAAGGGTAGAAAATGGCGTGATACCTTATTATCAGTGGGCATTCGTACATACAAAACCTCGGTCTACCACCCGAGCAGTAATCCGGTAGAGCGGGTGTTACGAGAAGTGGGGAGGATCCTAAGAACTTATTGTCACCATCAACAAAAAAGGTGGCAAGACTATCTAGAAGCCACGGAGGAATTCCTCAACTTGGCATACCATCCAGCTATAGGAATAACCCCATACTCCGCCATGTACGAAAAACCACCCCCACGAGAGATCGCAGAAATCCTAGAGTTCCCTATAAACAATATTTACAAATTTGACAAAGCAAAATTCTACAACAAGGTGGCAGAAGACCAGGAAAAACGGCAAAATAAGTATCGAAAGGCTAGTGGTAAATTAATAACTTATGAAAAGGGAGAAAAAATCTTATTAAAAAATCGTGAACTACCCAGCACACTGGAAGGAATAACGAAAAAGTTATTGCTGTTATACACCGGACCATATGTAATTTCCAATATAAAAAACAATAATACTTATGAAGTAAAGGAAATGGATTCAGAAAGGATCAAAGGTGTATATAACCAGGCTTCCATGAAAAAATATTATGAGTGATTGAAGATATATAAAAGAATTTAGTTGAAACAACCAAATTCAAAAACAATGTAAGCACAACTTACTACCTAATATTTGAAACAACTTTTGAATTAGTGAAAAAACTAAAAGAAAAAGAATTTAGTAAAAACAACCAAATTCAAAAACAATGTAAGCACAACTTACTACCTAATATTTACGAAACGACTTTTGGAATAAAAATAAAAAGAAGAGAATTAGAACATATAAATTCAAAAACAATGTAAGCACAACTTACTACCTAATATGTAAGAAACGACTTTTGGAATAAAAAATATAAAGAAGAGAATTTATACAACCAAATTCAAAAACAATGTAAGCACAACTTACTACCTATGATTTATGAATTTAATTAAGAGAGAAAAAGAAAAGGAATTTAGAATAAAATCAAAAAAATTCAAATACATTGTAAAATCAATTTACAAACAACAAATTATGAAAAAACTTTCTGGAAGTAAAAGGAAAATGAATTGAATAAAACAAATTAAAAAAACCAAATAAGTACAGCTTACTACCAAACATCTATGAAACTCAAATCATGGAATATAAAAGAAAAGAAAAAGAATTTTGAAGAATAGCCACAACATTCAAAAGGAAGAGTAAGTTCACATTACAAACAATTATATGTGGAACCAATTATGAAAAAATTTTTAGAATAAAGAAATGACAGTAAAAACCACTGATACAATTAAAATGAATAAACTTATTGTGAAGTGAAATTAATAAGACTTTTAAGCAAAATAAGCAGAGACAATGACCACATAAAATTAATAATTAAAGAGTGCATTTGGATAAAAAGCAAGAGCGGAATAAAATTTTGAAAAGAAAGAAATAACTATGTATAAATAAATCCATAAGAAAAATATGATCATAAAATAAATGTCAATTATAAGACAGACAATTAAAAGAGTAATTGCAAGAACATAAAACTAGTGGAACGATTCATAAGAATTGAGAAAAAGCAAAAATATAATACAAAATATATGCTACCAATGACCAGAAGAAGATTGTAATAACAGTCAACATATAACAGAGAATTAAAATAAATAAAAACTTTACACTGGATAACAAGTGATAATTATATTAAACCAGCTTCCAACCATAAGAAGAAATAAAATGCTAGCAGAGCTAACCATTGAGAAAAGTAACTGAGATAGAAATTAACTACAATAGAGTATTAATAGATCTGTTCAAATACGAAGTGAAGTATCCAAAGATATATAATTTTTTTTTTATAGTCATAAGGTGGACTATTCTTATTGAATTTTTATTAATAACTGTCTGTAGATAAGTCCAGCAGTATTATTATGTTTTGAGCAGAGATGATTTGCCTCTGTAATCAATAAATGACGTAGTATGGCCAGCAGAGTAGTGAAGCCTACAGTGCCCCTCTGAACTGCCCCAGCTCACGTGTTAGGGAATGTTAGGGAATATATATCCCAAGGAAAAAAGAACAAAGTTAAGAAACAAAAATGAAAAATAAAAAATAATGAACCTCAGATGACTATTACTATCAAGAAAAATCCAGTTAATAATGAAGTATAGATAAGCTCAAAAATAAAGAAGAAAAAATTTAGAAATGGGAAGGAAAACCCCAGAAAACTAAAATTAAAATACAATAATACCCAGGTAGGATAGGAGTAGGTAAGGAAGCTACCCAGACCAAGTAAACAGACCAGTATAAACAAAAGTGAATAATAACGAAATGGTACTGAAGAAACCAAGAATGAAGAAAGAAGATACCTAAAACAAACAAATATACCTCATGAACAGGGACAAGTGAAGATCACATAGAATAAAGGAAGTAGAACACGACCAATACCCAAAAGAAACCCAATAGGGAGAAAACAAAAACCCCAAAAGAAAGTAAATGTCACAATAGGAAGTATAACATCCCAACAAACCATAAACTCATGTAAAACTAATAAAAACAAAAAGTGTTTAAAGTGCTAAGTAGAAGTGCACCCAAGAAAGTTATTGTATAATTTATATAGACAAATCTTAACAGTTCCCCCATGGTTAAACAATTTGATATTATAAAACTATGAAAAGACTAGTGATAGTATCAAGAAATAACAAGGGACAAGTGCAAGTTATTAGATTATAATAAATAAACTTTGAGAAGGTACATGAATTACTGTACATTTAAATAACTTTAAGTGTTTTTGTTAAAATAGTATCATGAATGATATTTAATCAAATAGTATGGTGAAGGAGCAATAAATACTCTTTCTAATAAAATGCCACTGTTTATATGAGAACATTCAATGGAATAACTAATAGCCTATAAATAGATAGCTTGGAGTTAGTACATAAAGTGACGGGGAATACATCCCTAAAATTAAGAAAAACAGATAAGACTGTAAACAAATAGTTTTAAGGGAGTGTTAAAAATTTAATGGAACAAAATGTTAGGTTCCAATTTCCATATATGAACTCTATAAATAAGATTTAGAAATAGAGATTAATCCTTGTATTTATAAAATGTTATTTTGTTTAGTAGTTTGAATTAGGAATGCCATATCTGAATGTGTATATCATTCCTATATAGTAAAATGTTTTTTGGAAGTTACTGTAAGTAATCAGTACAAATAAGGGTATGATTCTAAATACCAGATTTAATGTTAAATAATTGTTATGTTTTAATTGTTTAAAATCAATACTAAAGGTTATAGTAGTAAAAGAAGAAATTATTAATGAATATTATATTAGAATAGAAGGTCAGAAAAGGGTATGAACTAACTGTATTATTAAAAACTTTGTAAGTAACAACAGATAAAATCTAGGCCAGATAGTAAATTTAGACTACATTATAATGGACAAATCTAGTCCTATAAACCAACTAAACTGATGAAATTTATGTAAGATAAACCCACCATATAGTAATACAAGGTAACTTATACTTTATAAAGATATTGTCAGAAGATAAGTAAAATTATAAATAAAAATGGAATGTATTAATTAAAATTTCAGAGGAGGGGTCATAGATAAATGAATTATGTTTAAAAACAATAACTAATGAACAAAATTGCAAGAAATTAAGGAAAGATAAACAATTATATCAATCTTAGATTCAGTATAATAATAATTATATCAGAGAAAATGGCTATTATCTAGACAAGAACAGGAAACACAAAATTAAGCCTACTTTTCCAACATGAAAGAAATATAACTTTTTTAAATAAAAATTAATAAATTAATTACCTTAATTATCCGCCGTGTGATTTCTTAAGCTTCGTCTATGACGCGTTTCGGAGCGTATGCTCCATCATCAGATATTAAAAGGTTAAAACTGTCACTCTTGCGAGATCGTTAAAAAGTTAAAATGTCAAGATTTGCATATGAACCGTACGCGGATTTGGGTGCGCACCCGTTCAAGTTCATTCTGCCACTGAGCGGTTGCTACCTTATCGCAGCCCCAGCAAGCAGACTCAAGGCAGTATCGTACAATCGGTTGGATACAAAGTTCAGGTGGTCATTTAACACGATATCGCGACTCATTGGGTTTGCATATGGACTGTAAATTTCAAATTCCTCCAAGGCATTCATGAAACGGCCCTTCTTACACACATGTAACGGTATTAAATTGGAACTAAAATCTGTGTAATTATGATTGTGTGAAGTCAGGTGTCGGGCGTAATTTGATTTGATGTTGTCAATGTTTCTTATTTTCTTAGGTAAATGTTCTCGAAATCGTTTAAGGAAACCTCTCCCAGTCTGTCCAATGTAGAAGCACTCGCAATCATTACATGTTAACTTATATATGCCAGTTTTTTCTTCTGGAGGCGTGTGTTTTTTCGGTTTGAGAATATCCAGTAACTTATTATTAGTCCTGAATGAAATAGTGAAACTATTATTATTCAATATAGAATACAAAACCTTAGGCATAAAGCTAGTGTAATTAGTAGATATAAAAATTGTTTGCGTGTTGTTGTTTATTCGGGGTTTAAGCATTCTTTTTTCATGTTTTCTCAACAGTTTGTCAATGGTTAAACTACTGTAACCATTGGCAACCGCGATATATTTTATGACATTTAGCTCATCACGGAAGTCATTATCATCCAAAGGAATCGTCAATACTCTATGAATGAAACTATTGTACGCTGCCATTTTATGTGAAAGAGGATGATGAGAGTCTGCGTGTATTGTGGTGTCAGTGGTAGTCGGTTTCCTATAAATGTTGAACTTTAGTTTATTCATCTGTCGAGTGATGGTTAAATCTAGAAAGTTTATCTTGTTATCAACCTCTGTTTCAAGAGTAAACTGGATGTTTCTATTTATTTTATTTAGACAGTTTTTAAATAATTCGATTTGTCTTATAGTACCATAAAAAATTAAAAACGTATCGTCTACATACCGTGCATAAAATACTATTTTATTTGCATATATATTATTGTTCAACAAGTGAGTATTCTCATAATAATTTAAATAAATATCGGCCAGTAGGCCGGAAAGGGGTGAGCCCATTGCTAGGCCATCATTTTGAATGTAAAAAGAGCCATTAAAAGTGAAATAGTTTTGTTTCAAAATAACCTCGAGTAAATTAATTAACTCATTTATTGTCTGTGTGTTCATGCAACTATTGTCAGATAAATTGTTTCTCAAAATCTGTAATGTATCTATGATTGGGATGTTCGTGTATAAATTAGTTATGTCGAACGACGCCAATTTGTGGTTAGGTTGCAGTTCAACAGATTTAATATCATTAATAAAATTATTGTTGTTCTTAATACTATGATTATTACGTAATTGTAAATTATCTTTTATCAAACGAACTAGTGCTTTTGCAGTTTTGAAGCCAGGAGCAGTGGTAAAGTTCACGAGCGGTCTGATAGGTATGTTATGTTTATGAATTTTAGGTAGTCCTGTGAATATCGGGGCTTTAGCATTGATGGGCTTTAAGTAACGTCGTGTGCTTTCATTGAATAAATTGGTACATTTATTAATACAATTGTTAAGTTCCCTGACGTACAAATCTTATTTTACAAATAGAATTGCGTACGGTTCATATGCAAATCTTGACATTTTAACTTTTTAACGATCTCGCAAGAGTGACAGTTTTAACCTTTTAATATCTGATGATGGAGCATACGCTCCGAAACGCGTCATAGACGAAGCTTAAGAAATCACACGGCGGATAATTAAGGTAATTAATTTATTAATTCGTACAAGTGATTTGGTTACCATATTAAACATGAATATTAAATAAAAACTTTGTAAAACTATATTAATTAGTATCAAAATATGCAAAATAGATTAAAGAAACCAAATATGTATTTAGTATTTCATATAGTTAAATAATAACGAAAATATTTTCCGTGTATAATGTATTCAAATAAAATGTATCGGAAGCTAAGGTAAGTTGAAACAATGTATGATATATATTAAATTGGCTAAAATTTTCAGGAGACGAAGGAAATGAGAACAGTTAATTATTATCCGTTGAAGCGAACACTTAAACGAGGTTTTGCTCCGTGTAACCTATACTAATGGCGTACGATAATTGAACCGAATTCAGTACAAATTTTGTAAATTTTTTAATTTGAATTTTTAACTTGAGAAGCAGTGAAAACAAACAATAAACAGTGCACTACAGATAAACAGAACCACATACGCCTAAATAATTGAACTAACACCACTACAAATAAATTTTACGGACGAAACAAAAAGGGTTATATACGACACATTTAACCAAAGTGAAATAGACATAATAACACACATTTACACCAAGTGAACTAATAAACACTACACCAGGAACACTCATTTAACTCCAGAACTAATATCCACAATTGCTGAGACGAATAAACAGTGAAAGGACATCTTTATTGGAAGAAATATCCGTCGAGGTGATAGACATTCAACTACGCATACTTCTGTCGGCCATTTTGATTTTCCCATCATTCTCTTCGAGGTAGAACAAATGAATTTATAGACTGCATTGGTTCGAAAATATTACTATATAAACTTTCTATATTGATTAATAACGTTGTAATTGTTAGTTTTAAGACATATTAATTGTAAGTGTTATACTTTCTTGGCCCTACCCTTCTCTGGCTATTCTAACATAACCGTTAAAAGAACATATATTATATACACTGTTAATGTAAAGTTTTTGTCGACCGGCCCTGAGTAACGAGTCGATACTGTTGTCAACAATCGATTACTATCGATATTTTTTAATAAATTGTTAATAAACCTTCTAATTATGCAAATTGGTTGAATTTTTCTTTAAATATAATTAAAGAATAAGTTAATTCAAGGACACGGACTAACCGGAAGGCGGTATTTACGAAAATAAAGAGGACATTGAAGAAGAAGAAGAGCCGTCTATCGACCAGTACCGGAGTTAACCAGATTAACTTAGAAGTGATTTATAGAAAGTGACACCACTACACTATCAACCATAATACAATTAAAACTTTAACACCAGACAATAACAACAATTATTTCTTAAATACCAGTAATAAAAAACACGAAACAAATATTTTTTTCATAAAACAAAATTTTTATTTTTTGAAATAAATTTTTTATTTATTTCATTTTCAAATTATAACATTATTATTTTGTAAGTTACGTTACAAACAAAATATATATATATATATATATATATATATATATCACAGACAGTAGTTTTGTATATCACAGAAAGCGGTTGTAAACAAAAAGCTCACAGATACACTTGTGTATTTGCAACTCCATGCACCAGAACTAGAGCAAAAACGTTTTCTGTAAAATACTGATGTACAAGGATAAATAGGCTTAAGAGGTCAAGGGATTGAAAAAATAAAGAAAAACCAGAAAATAAAGTAGAATACATGTGAAGAAATCAAGAAAATTAATAAAATTTCGAATGATTTGGAACGCAAAGTAGAAATGTAGGCACTAAAAGATACCACTGCAAAAATAATAACAAGCATATGAACACATGTAAAAATACCGTTTTAAGAAATCGAGATGTATTGCATGTACAGAGAAACAATACAAAAGGACTGCAAGAAGCCGTAGGAGTCTCAACTAATGTGAAAAGTAACACCTAAAAAAAAATCAAAGCACAGAAAATGTATCGTATCAACTATAACTGGACAAATAGGAAGGACTATTGTTGGTCTTGATGTAAGCACAAAGAAGCAGGTTTAAGGAAGTAAGAAAAGGCTAAGTGAAGTAAAATTTTCGAAACAAAACAGAAGTCAATAACACGCTACGAACGGACACCTACGAACGTGAACTAAAGTGTGGGTGCATGTCTTATGAGTCACACTTCACTAGACTTTCTTGTATCAGCTTCAAAAGCTTCAAACAAAGTCCTGGAAATGGAATAGCCTATAGTGGATTTGAAGCGTCAGGCGTTTGTATTTTCTCCTTCTTTTACATAAAAGCAAGATTACCGTAACAAATGACTTCGTCTTTCAAACACTAAATCTCTGTTCTTTCCATCTGTTACCTTTTAGCCTAAATGCATATATTCTTTAACACATTTCATCTGATTTCCTTTGACGATTAACTGTCTTCAGAACGCACCGTCTTGGCCTTTCTGGTGTTGAATTTCAGACTTACAAGCCTATTCTGAATGTCTTCTCTAATTCCCTTATTTAGTTCCCTTATAATTTTGTTTGTTGTTGTAACCTATACAATATTAAATAATTTACATACCTAAAAATTGTTGCTCATTAATTTTAAGTCTTTTATTTGACCCGTATACTTATTTATCAATTCTTAAAAACCAAGGTAAATAACTTAGATAGATGATCTTGCCTGACTCCTTTGACCTGAAAATCCTGAGGTTACTGGGGTGTTCATACATTTAAGTTGTTTCTCGGACATGATCAGAGTTTAAACTTTACCGAATTTATAGCCGGAATCAGTTCCTCCATTGTCGCCAAGTGTTCTTCCTTCTCATAGGCTAGTCCTTAAATAAAGAGAATTAAATAAAGTAAATTGGTTATTTTTTTATCTCTAAGTGAGTAAAGAAATTTTCAAATAGTATTTTGTTACAAAACAAATGGGGACCAGAACTAATTTTCTTAGGGAATTCCACTTGTTTGATTGACTAATATTCATATAGCTCTCTTGTTAGTCTGTTTTTGACTTCATGTTCCTTAAGGAAATGGAAGTATGGTGATGGCAAAAAAAATCGTGTTCGAGATTATTGCAGATTCTGATTGTACTACACTCAAAACATGAAAAAAAGTCATTTTTCGAAAAGTGTCTGTGTGTCTATCTGTCTGTGTGTCTATAGATTTTTTTTCTATGGCAAACGATAACAGCCGCAAATTCAAACAGAATCAAATAATTTTCTACATACAGCCCTAATTTGTAGAGTACTCAAGAATTATTGTTTTTGGTGAAGATCGGTTAAGGGAAAGGGGTAGTTTACCGGCAACGTTTTTTTTTAATCAAGGGTAATTTGTTTCTATGGTAAACAATAACAGCCGCAAATTCAAACACAATCAAATAATATTTTGCACACAGCACTGAAGAGCTCTCAATATCTGTTGTTTTTGGTGAAGATCGGTTAAGGGAAAGGGGTAGTTTACCTGCAACGTTTTATGTTTTAAAAGGGTATTTTATATGGCAAACGATAACAGCCGCAAATTCAAAAATAATCAAATAATGTTTTGTATACAAGCCTGAATTGTAGAGTTCTCAAGATCTATTGTTTTTTGTGTAGATCGGTTAAGGGAAAGGGGTAGTTTACCGGCAACGTTTTTTGTTTTAACAAGGGTATTATATATGGCAAACGATAACAGCAGCATATTCAAACAGAATCAAATAATTATTTGCATACTACCCTCAATTGTAGGGATCTCAATGTCTGTTGATTTTGGTGAAGATCGGTTAAGGGAAAGGGGTAGTTTACCGGCAACATTTTATGTTTTAACAACGTTAATTTTTTCTATGATGAACTATAACTGCCGCATATTCAAACAGAATCAAATATTTTCTTGGATACGTTCCTCAATTGTAATAGACTGAAGGCCTGTTGGTTTTGGTGAAGATCGGTTAAGGAAAAGGGATAGTTTACCTGCAACGTTTTATATTTTAACAAGGGTATTTTATATGGCAAACGATAAAAGCCGCAAATTCAAACAGAATCAAATAATTTTTTGCATACAGCCCCGAATTATAGAGTACTCAAGATATGTTGTTTTTGGTGAAGATCGGTTAAGGGAAAGGGGTAGTTTACCAGCAACGTTTTTTTTTCAAGGGTAATTTTTTTGGCAAACGATAACAACCGCAAATTCAAACAGAATCAAATAAGTTTTTGTTTACGTTCCTGAATTGTAAAGTACTGAAGGCCTATTCATTTTGGTGAAGTACGGTTAAGGGAAAGGGGTAGTTTACCTGCCACATTTAATGTTTTAACAAGAGTAATAGTTTCTATGACGAACGATAACTGCCGCACATTCAAATAGAATCAAATAATATTTTGCATGCATCCCTGAATTGTAGAGGACTCAAGACCTACTGATTTTGGTGAAGATCAGTTAAGAGAAAAGGGGTAGTTTACCTGCAACGTTTTATGTGATAACACGGTTAATTTTTTTATGACAAACGATAACTGCCGTAAATTCAAACATAATCAAATAGGTTTTTGCATATGGTCCCTGAATTTTAAAGATCTCAAGGCCTGTTGAGTTTGGTGAAGATCGGTTAAGAGAAAAGGGTAGTTTACCTGAAACATTTTTTGTTGTTACAAGAGTAAAGTACTTAATTATGATAAATAAAGTATCCTGATTAGAAGATCTTAATAATCCACTGTAGAAACGTAGATGAAATATTTATAAATGAAGAGGCTAGTTGAACGGGGTGGGGGTAATTTTCTATAAATGAAAATTATAGTTGAAGGAGGAGGGGATCATTTTTATATGTGTACTACGTTATCGGCAACAAAGTAGTAGTTTGTTGTTAAAATTCCTTCCCGGGCTGTTTGGCCGTAGTCCAATGTTTTCTGCAAAACCAGACGTTTCGGCAGTGCCGTCGACTTCCATCATCTGTGAAAATCGAGTGCGATAACGTGTGGTAGTATACATTAGTGACCACAGTACTGTGGTTAAGTCTGAAGCAATAAGTGGAAAGAAGTAGTTTCTATGGAAACATTTCATTTCGTAAATGATTTTAAATATAAATCTTAGAACATGGAAGTCATGTATAGTTCTCCATACCGATTTTTTTCTATGGCAAACGATAACAGCCGCAAATTCAAACAGAATAAAATAATTTTTTGCATACATCCCTGAATAGTAGAGTTCTCAGGGTCTGTTGTTTTTGGTGAAGATCGGTTAAGGGAAAGGGGTAGTTTACCAGCAACGTTTTATGTTTTAACAAGGGTATTTTCTATGGCAAACGATAACAGCCGCAAATTCAAACTGAATCAAATCATTTTTTGCATACAGCCCTGAATTGTAGAGTTCTCAAGATCTGTTGATTTTGGTGAAGATCAGTTAAGGGAAAGGGGTAGTTTACTAGTTACGTTTTATGTTTTAAAAGGGTATTTTATATGGCAAACGATAAGAGCCGCAAATTCAAACAGAATCAAATAATTTTTTGCATGTAGGCCTGATTTGTAGAGTACTCAAGACCTCTTGATTTTGGTGAAGATCGGTTAAGGGAAATGGGTAGTTTACCTGCAACCTTTTTTTTTTTAAAACAAGTGTAATTTTTACTTCCATGTTCCTTAAGGAAATGGAGGTATGGTGATGGCAAAAAAAAAGTGTTCGAGATTATTGCAGATTCTGATTGTACTACACTCAAAACATGAAAAAAAGTCGTTTTTCGAAAAGTGTCTGTGTGTGTGTCTGTCTGTCTGTAGATTTTTTTTCTATGGCAAAAGATAACAGCCACAAATTCAAACAGAATCAAATAATTTTTTGCATACAGCCCTGATTTGTAGAGTAATAGCGACCTTTTGTTTTTGGTGAAGATCGGTTGAGGGAAAGGGGTAGTTTACCTGCAACGGTTTTTTTTATCAAGGGTAATTTTGTTTGTTTGGCAAACGATAACAGCCGCAAATTCAAACAGAATCAAATAATGTTTCGCATACAGCCCTGAATTGTAGAGTTCTCAAGATCTGTTGATTTTAATGGAATAGGGTAGTTTACCAGCAACGTTTTATGTTTTATCAAGGATGTTTTCTATGGCAAACGATAAGAGCCGCAAATTCAAACAGAATCAAATAATTGTTTGCATACAGGCCTGAATTGTAAAGTACTGAAGATCTCTCGTTTTTGGTGAAGATCGGTTAAGGGAAAAGGGTAGTTTACCTGCAACGGGTTTTTATCAAGGGTAATTTTTTTCTATGGTAAACGATAACAGCCGCAAATTCAAACAGAATCAAATGATGTTTTGCATACAGCCCTGTATTGTAGAGTTCTCAAGATTTATTGGTGTCGGTGAAGATCGGTTAAGGGAAAGGGGTAGTTTACCTGCAACATTTTATGTTTTAAAAAGGGTAATTTTTTTTGAGGAACGATAACTGCCGCACATTCAACCAGAATCAAATATTTTTTTGCATGCATCCCTGAATTGTAGATGACTGAAGGTCTATTGATTTTGGAGAAGATCGGTTAAGATAAAGGGGTAGTTTACCTGCAACATTTTATGATTTAACAAGAGTAAAGTACTTAATTTTTATAAATAAAGTATCCTGATAAGAAGCTCATAATAATCCACTGTAGAAACATAGATGAAATATCTATAAATGAAGAGGTTAAGTGAACGGGGTGGGGGTAATTTTTTATTATTAAAATTTGTAGTTGAAGGTGGAGGGGAGAATTTTTTATATGTGTACTACGTTATCGGCAACAAAGAAGTAGTTTTTTGTTAAAATTGCTTCCCGGGCTGTTTAGCCGTAGTCCAATGTTTTCTGCAAAACCAGACTTTTCGGCAGAGGCATCGACTGCCATCATCAGTGAAGATCGAGTGCGAAAACGTGAGGTGGTATACGTTAGTGACCACAGTATTGTGGTTAATGCTGAAGCAATAAGTAGAAAGACGTAGTTTCTATGGATATATTTCATTTCGAATATGATTTTAAATATAAATCTTAGAACATGGAAGTCATGTATGGTTCTCCATACCGATATTTTATATGGCAAACGATAACAGCCGCAAATTCAAACAGAATCAACTACTCTTTGCATACAGCCCTGAATTATAGAGTTCTCAAGACCTATTGTTTTTGGTAAAGATCGGTTAAGGGAAAGGGGTAGTTTACCAGCAACGTTTATGTTTTAACAAGGGTATTTTATATGGCAAACGATAACAGCCGCAAATTCAAACAGAATCAAATGATTATTTGCATACAGCCCTAAATTGTAGAGTTCTCAACACCTGTTGATTTTGGTGAAGATCAGTTAAGGGAAAGGGGTAGTTTACCTGCTACGTTTTATGTTTTAAAAAGGTATTTTTTATGGCAAACGATAAGAGTCGCAAATTCAAACAGAATCAAATAATGTTTTGCATACAGCCCTGAATTGTAGAGTTCTCAAGTCCTGTTGGTGTTGGTGAAGATCGGTTAAGGGAAAGGGGTAGTTTACCTGCAACATTTTATGTTTTAACAAGGGTAATTTTTTATATGACGAACGATAACTGCCGCAAATTCAAACAGAATCGACTACGTTTTTGCATACCTTTTTGAATTAAAGAGAACTCAAGGTCTGTTTATTTTGTTGAAGATCGGTTAAGGGAAAGGGGTAGTTTACCAGCAACGTTTTATGTTTTAACAAGAGTAAATTACTTAATTTTGATAAATAATGTTTCCTAATAAGAAGCTCATAATAATCCACTGTAGAAACGTAGATGAAATATCTATAAATGAAGAGGTTAGTTGAACGGGGTGGGGTTAATTTTCTATTAATGGAAAATATAGTTGATTGGGGAGGGGAGAATTTTTTATATGTGTACCACGTTATCGGCACCAAAGAAGTAGTTCTTTGTTAAAATTCCTTCCCGGGCTGTTTAGCCGTAGTCCAATGTTTTCTCCAAAACCAGAGTTGTCGGCAGTCCATCGACTGCCACCATCAGTGAAAATCGAGTGCGAAAACGTCAGGTGGTATACGTTAGTGACCACAGTACCGTGGTTAAGGCTGAAGCAATAAGGACAAAGAAGTAGTTTCTATGGTAATATTTCATTTCGAATATGATTTTAAATATAAATCTTAGAACATGGAAGTCATGTATGGTTCTCCATGCCGATATTTTGTCTATGGCAAACGATAACAGCCGCAAATTCAAACAGAATCAAATAATTTTTGCATGCAGGCCTGAATTGTAGAGTTCCCAGGACCTATTGTTTTTGGTGAAGATCGGTTAAGGGAAAGGGGTAGTTTACCAGCAACGTTTATGTTTTAAAAGGGTATTTTCTATGACGAACGATAACTGCCGTAAATTGAAACAGAATCAAATAATGTTCTGCATGCATCCCTGAATTGTAGAGGGCTCAAGACCTTTTGATTTTGGTGAAGATCAGTTAAGAGAAAGGGGTAGTTAGCAGCAACGTTTTATGTGATAACAAGGTTTCTTTGTTTGACGAACGATAACTGTCGTAAGTTCAAACATAATCAAATGATTTTGCATACATCCATAAATTGTAGGGACCTCAAAGCCTGTTGATTTTGGTGACGATCGGTTAAGGGAAAGGGTAGTTTACCTGAAACGTTGAATGTTTTAACAAGGGCAATTTTTTCTATGACGAACGATAAGTACCGTAATTTCAAAGAGAATCAAATAATTTTTTGCACACCTTCCTGAATTGTAAAGGGCTGAAGGACCATTGATTTTGGTGACGATCGGTTAAGGGAAAGGAGTAGTTTACCTGCAACATTGTATGTAGTAACAACAGAACGTTTTTCATGACGAACGATAACTGCCGTAAATTCAAACAGAATCAAATAATTTTTTACATATGTCCCTGAGTTGTAGAAGACTCATGGCCTGTTGTTTTTGGTGAAGATCGGTTACGGGGTAAGGGCAGTTTACCTGATACATTTTTTGTTGTAACAAGAGTAAAGTACTTAATTTTGATAAATAAAGTATCCTGATAAGAAGGTCTTAATAATCCACTGTAGAAACGTAGATGAAATATCTATAAATGAAGAGGCTAGTTGAACGAGGTGGGGGTAATTTTCTATAAATGAAAATTATAGTTGAAGGGGAAGGGGATAATTTTTATATGTGTACTACGTTATCGGCAACAAAGTAGCAGTTTGTTGTTAAAATTCCTTCCCGGGCTGTTTGGGGGTAGTCCAATGTTTTCTGCAAAACCAGATGTTTCGGCTGTGCCGTCGACAGCCATCATCAGTGAAAATCGAGTGCGATAACGTGTGGTGTTATACGTTAGTGACCACAGTACTGTGGTTAAGGCTGAAGCAATAAGTGGAAGGAAGTAGTTTCTATGGAAACATTTCATTTCGTAAATGATTTTAAATATAAATCTTAGAACATGGAAGTCATGTATGGTTCTCCATACCGATATTTTATAACTTTCGTTAGTAATTTATGCATTTAAAAGACAAACGCTATCGAGCAGGTTTTTTCTAATATAGGCCTAATTTCTTTCTCATTCAGAACTGATTTATTTAAGTTTTATAGTAATTCCCTTAACTCCAAGCACATCTTATAAAATTTCAAGTTTTACTATTATATTTCTTTAGCTGATTTGATTCTTCTTATTATAACATCAACATCTCCTCTGTTTTTCCTTAACTGAAGGCAGTATAAAACTTTACAAATCTCTGGTATAATATCTAATCGCATGTTTACTATACCCCACACTTACACACTTTCTTTACAAACTTTTAAAGACTTGTAAAATTTTTCAGCAATTTTATTGGTATTTCTTTTCTGTTTCTAATTTTGTTCTGCGTATTATCCTTCTGTAGCAATGATCTAATTGTCAGTATCGGCTTCACAGAAGTTACAGTTTTCATTGTCTACTGCAAAACTTGAGGATAGAATAAGGCTAATTTTTTTCTCAGACGAATTTTAATTGATGACAACTCTCGTGTAAATATTACATTTCAATGTTCTATGTAGTGCTGTTAACATTTTCCTCGGAACGCAGCCTTTCTCAGTGACTCAGTGTGAAATCTTGTACGTTGTCTTAAGGATACAAAATCCTTAAGGAGTTTATCCTTGAAATTTTTCGTTCGTACTTGTAATCACTAATGAACAAATTTTAAATAAGAAAGTACTTTAATAAATTCTAAACGTTATTTCGATGTTCATGAAAATTTTATCTACATGATTTTTAAGATACCTAATAAAGATACTGGTTATGAATATGATGTACAAAATTAGGCTTTCCAAGATGGTGGATTTAAAATGGAAGAGAAAACTCCTCAAAAATGTACGTTTAGGGCTCAACTAAAAAACGACCAATGTAACAAAAACGCTAGAGCTTAACTGCTTAATTACTACTTCCCCAAGTGGGAGAAGATGGAGTGAAAGTAAGCTCCGCCCATCGCCAAGAACTCTACGAAGACCTTCAGTGAACTTACGAATGGTTAAAACCAACAGCGATTGAAGGGGAGCAAAGAATATGGTCCGCATTTTGAGGACCCACATATGTTTCAATAAAGTTTCACTAGCATCCTTTATCTTCATTTTTTACGATAACTGTTTGTGATCAAAGCTGTGTCAATAAGGCTATTGTTGTTACTACTTAAAAATGTCAAGTAATGAACACTGAAATTAAGAAAGACGAAAATTGAGAAAAGACTATCAGGTGAATTATCAGACGATGCTGGTTTAACTATACAAGATGAAGTTCATAGGTCGATTTTTCATTGTCTAGGTCTATTCGTTCAAGAATTGTTGCAGAAGTCCTCCTCTACCATGAAAGAGATAATTAAAAAAAATATAAGAACTTACAATAGTACAATAAAATTCTTGATGGAAGCTTTTAATAATGTTTAAGAACCGTAGAAAACTCAGCCTTGTACATGATGACTTTGTTAAAGAACAAGAAGTTGTGCAAGAAGTATAAAGATTCGACGACATGTACGCCCTATTTATGTCACTCAGAAGCAGCTGTTACTTGGGCAGCCAAGGAAGTACTTTGGATTATTGTTAAGTGGGTCTTAACTGAATCCGTTCCTAACCTAAGAATCACTTCCAGTAATTTTTAACAATGTGCGTGTCTGCGGATTCATGTGAAAGAAATTATGTGTCTTAAATTTTGTTTTTTTTTTTCAATTTTTATTTCGTAAACGTATCAAGTGAAGAAGTTACGAATAATATGCTAAGTATCTAAATTAATTAGTTTATTATATTACAAAATTCCTACGGTGTTCTAAGGATACCGCAGTAGGCCTACTACTCAAATTATCATCCAAACTGTACAAAGCTTGAGCATGTGAGTACACAACTTTGAGCATTTTAGTCTCTTGTTTCGTTTCTTTCTTCATATTCTTGTCGAAAGACCGTTTTAATAATTTTTCCTCAAATCTAAAATGTTGTTTGGGGTAAAGAATTTCCGAAAACACTTCTTTGGGACAGTGTTGCAATTCTAGAAAGACCTATAGCATATTCATTGGAACTACGGCTATTCTTTCGTGTGACCGCATTGTCAGTTACTGTTCAGCAATCTCTTTAACACTAGCCCTCGGTCCGACTCACCATTTAGCATAGCTGTCCATTAAGCGTTGACCACTCGCCGCCTGCTCCCCGATCAGCAACGATAGGCCTATGTACTACAGTTACATTTACATTTTATACCGGAACACGACTTTTATGGGAGACAATGTGAAACTGAAGAATAGGGACGAGAATTTGATGCCGAAACAGAAAACCAACAACAATTTGAGTAGACCAAATTTATAAAATGAACTAGTGTCACATAAGAACGTAAGCTCGGTGTCAATAGTATTAAGGCTTCCAGAGCTCTTAGGCCTTGGTCCAGGGTCTCCGTTTAGGGTACCAGACTTTTCGGTTGTAGGCCTACCACGGTAGTCATCGTAGTGGATTCGGAACCGAGATCTCTACTACCCATGTAGCACTAAACGCAGGACTGGAAAGACCCAGGACGTCGGCCTAACAGCCCGGAAATTTTTAATACTGTGAACTAATTTTAAGTTATTGAAGCCAACATCATAATCTTTATCAACATTAATATGTTAATCTTAACAGTTACACATACCGGAATGATATAATACTTTAATTTGAAATTAGACTTTACCTAGACAAAGTGATAAAATTTAGTTTTCACAAATAAATCCTAGGATTTATTAGTTTTATTATCTTCAAAGAAATATTTAGGCCTAAATCTATAGAATCGAATTTTTTAAAAAGTGCAAAGTATGCCCCTTTTCTTCCCTTTAAAAGATTAGCTAAAATAATTCTAGTGAAGTAGTTAGTTCCTTTATATATTATTAAACGCTTTGCTTTTGAGAGGTTTATAGTTTTCCGACTCTGTTAGCAAAGCTAATAATTAAGTCACGCCAGACTCTAAATGTACTAAATGTAGGCGTATATCCACAAATAGAGTCGTATACCTGACTTCTACACCGACCTTAATTAAACTTTCCGACGTAGCCAACTAGGTACACGTTAAGGTCGGTGCCTCTCACGAAATAATCTATTTGCTAAAGAGAGGAAAGAGAGTGCCTTCATTTCTCTTTTATCTCACAACTCACACAAGCTCGCCGGCCTATTATAGTGTGAATCAATTCTTCTCATGAAACACTTCCTTATTACTCAATACCGCACTATAGTTTCGTCAGTTGGAATATGTTTATTGATTACTTTTTCATTAATATTTCACTATTCAACTACACACAGAAAAATAGTCAGAACTTTAAAAATATTATATTTAGAAGTGACGTAGTTTACCTGTTAACTAGTAATCAATAAGTGAACATATGTTTTCATTCCAATTCATAGTTAGAATTATTGTGTTGTTTTTACTTTCCTAATTTTACCCTTACTTTAGGTGCAGAATTCTCCATAGCATAATGAAAATACACAAAAAGTGGTCAAAGCTACTTTTCGTTATTAATTTTGTTGTTACTATGCAAGCATTCAGAAATGCTTGAATTTTATGAATGTTTAATACGTCTAATGTAGATATTTACAACATACTAACTTGAATTTTATGAACTGTCACTACAATGTTGATAACTGTAGGACTCTATAAGGCCTATTATATTGATAAACGTTAATGCGTGACAAATCTATGCATGTACATTTATATGCATATAATTTAATATACAAAGATTAACTTAATAATATCATTAACGACCAACCATAAACGCTTATGGGTGTGTTGTGACAGACTGTGAATGCAATGGTCTTTATAGGAATAATAAACGAATTTTTTTTCACGTTTCGGTAAATTAGCTGGAGCTAATGTAAAATTGCGTCGTCAGGTCATATGGCAATTGCATCTACTTCTGGGCTGTCTGCAGCGTCAACCTCTTCATTGCTTTGGATTCCTACATGCCCAGATACCAACAAAAGTAAAAGATGAACGTAGTTTGTCTACCGCACGGCATAATATTGAGTAATCTGTTCCAATAACGGACCAACTGTGCCCGGATTATCGAATGCAGTTATAAAACTCGGTGACTCCGTACAGACAACAAATTTTCTCTCATTTCGGTATCATAGTTTGAAAGAGCTTGTCACACTGCTTTCAGTTCGGCAGTGCATACACTCGCCGCTTTGGTCAGTGTCCACGAGTGGGAGTCCCCGTATTCCTGTAGGACAGTCCTCTAAGATGTATTTCGGTACAGTTCATTTGCACAATTTCTTGTTTCTACCAGCAACTTTGCAAGTAGGGGGAAAATGAGAGTTCTAACGCGGAAGTGACGTCACACGGCGGGAAATTCAAAAACTGTGGTGGTGGGGGTAACCATGCGGCAGTAGTCTGTCGGCCATGTTGTCGTCGTCGCCGCCTAAAGTGGGGTAATGTGTGCGTTGATTGGCGGAGGCGTGGCTATGTTCGCCGTTCGCCGTTCGCCGTTCGCCGTTGACGTCGTCGTTGACGTCGTCATCGTCGCTGGGCGGCGGCCTGGTGGTGGCTTGATGGCCGCCCGCCGCGGTGGGTCGCCGGCGGCCATGTTGGAAAAGGTGCGATGTTGTTGATTGGTGTAAGAGAGTAGTGGTTAAGGTACGGCCTGGTTGCCGATTCGTGCGTGTGTTATAGTGTATGGTTATGTATATGTAAGGGGTTTTTCCGGAAGTTCGGCCATGTTGGAAAAGCGTCGTCGGTGTTGCCAACTGTTGTCGGCTCGGTGTTATAGTGTACGGGTTGAATGTATGTTTCGCCATTGTTGCCAACTCGGTGTTAAAGTGTACTGGTTTCGTATATATTTACCCTGCCGTGCCGATATCGTCGATGTTGTGTATAAACATGGTTACTCCCACCACCACAATTTTTGAATTTCTCGCCGTGTGACGGTCCACGTTAGAACTCTCATTTTCCCTGTAAGAAATACAGATGATATTCAGTGTTCGATTCACTTATCTGAACGATTGCATTGTTGACAACTGTGTGTCTATGTGTTAAGTAAATTGTAGTATGCGAAAAGGATAGTTGAAAATAAACACTTATACAATGAAAAAAATATGTACAAGTTTATTACAAATATAAACATAAAAGAAAAAATAACTACTTTACAATTAATATTTACAAATATATAAACATAAAAATATATACAAATTTATACATTTCACAATCAGGTATTTTTTTTACAAGTCTCCATCCGGGTGGTTAATTTCCTACAACTAATATTTACAAATATATAAACATAAAAAATATTATACAATAAAAAAATCTATACAAATTTAAACATTTCACAATCAGTTTTTTTTTTTAAAAAGCCTTCATCCGGTGGTTAATTTCCATCTGTAACAAAAAAGTAAGAGTATTAGTGACATGTGGTTGTTACAAGTAGGATGGATTACTAAAACCTTTATTAACACTGTAATATACCTTAAATATGCATACGCCCATAAAACGTACGATTCGACTTTCCGAATACGTACATCCTGCATTGTGGGCATGCGGGTGGTGTCCCCTCCATCGCTACCGCCTGGAACCAGTTGAGGACGCATCGGTAATGGTATGTATGGCCACATACCAAACCGAGGAGCCTCTGCCCGTCATTGTATGATTCTATGCATATACTGCATGTATTGTGTGGAGGAATCATACCTTGAACAGGACAGGGCTCACCGCGACGCCAACACCATGTCGGTAGACTCCTTCTAAGAAGGAGTCTCAATGTTGTTGGGTCATCGTGCGTCCTCGGTTCGGTTGCGTGTAGCACTTCAAAGAAGACGGGTAGCGCGTCTTCCGGAGGGGTCCACAAACGAGGATCTCTCCGCAATAGTTGCTGCTGCTGTTGCTGATAAATGGGCTGTGGGCGTGGTTGAGGTTGCATCTGCGGTGGTGGCGGTGGTGGTGATTGCGGTGGCGTAATCGGATGTGGTTGTGGAGGTGGCGGCGGTGCTGGTATCGGGCGAATGTCACTAAAAAAAAAAAAAAGACAACATAGAAATTATGTATAATCGCAAATAAAACAAAGCAGTATGTACGCATAAGAAGATGACTTACATATTTATGTCGAGGACTTCTACATCGTCATCATCACTGTCACTATCATCATTACCGTTCGGATTTAATTCAAGCGTATCAGCATCGCTTTGATTGTCCTCCACCTCCATAACTTCAACTTCTTCTGTGGACTCGACATTACTGAAACAAAAAAAAAGGAACAATTTTAATACCAGATTTAAACGTAAGAGAACAAATGAATGTTAATTAAAAACAAACGTACCGACTCGTACCGGGTCGAGGGTGAAATACCGCCACTCCTGCAGCTAGAGCATCGCTGAAAAAAAAAAGTATAAATTGAACACATGAGGTAAACGCAATAGTATAAGACTTTGTTGTTAATGAAAACTGACTTACCGCAACACACTAGCCTGTAATCGAAATAACGCGCGTTTAAAACATTGCAGGCTGTTTGGAGATAGGGGACGACGACAATCTGCAGCAGCAGCAACAGCACCAGTCGGAGCGTTAGCATCACTTAAAAAAAAACATGTATGAAATGAACACTGGAGGTAAAACGTAAGAGCACAGGAGTTTATTAATGAAAATTGTCTTACCGACTCGTGCCAGGTTGCGGACATTGGGGACGAATTACAGCAACAGCGGGAGCAGCAGCATCATTGCTGAAAAAAAAAATAAATTGAACACCAGAGGTAAAAAAAAAAAAAAAAAAAAAAAAAAAAAAAAAAAAAAAAAAAAAAAAAAAAAAAAAAAAAAAAGTACAAAAGTTTATTAAAATGACAATTGTCTTACCGACTCGAATCGGGTTCTGGAGATACGGGAGAATCAGCGGTGACAGGTGCCTCGTCTGTATCACTGAAATAAAAAAAAATATATATATAATTGAACACCGGAGGTAAACGCATTAGGACAAGAGTTTATTAATGAAAACGGTCTTACCGACTCGAGCCGGGTCCTGTCAAAGCACGACGTAACCGTTGTGAACTATAAAAAAAAACACACATCAATCGAATGGAATATTCTTTTTGTGCATTATAAATAAAGAAAAAAAATGTTATATTTACCATCGTACTCGACGTTGCTCTGCTGTCCTATTTTTCACAATTTTCTTGTTGTTCATTCTGTAAAACGTATCAAAAGTTGTAAAATAAGTAAATAAAGAACATAAAGTTAATGTGTGTGTGTGTGTGTGTGTGTGTGTGTGTGTGTGTGTGTGTGTGTGTGTGTGTGTGTGTGTGTGTGTGTGTGTGTGTAATGCTGAACATCATCTTTACCGTTAGTTATCGGTCCGTGTACTTTCTCTTTTTTGCCTTAGGACCAGCAGCGTCGTTGGTTATTGCTGCTATCATGTAATGCCCGTACACGAGTGTACTTACACCGTCGTCCAGTACATACCTCTTATCATCATAAGGAGACAGGGAAAGTTTTGTTATACGTTGCGTGTACAGCTTATGATGATTGCTTCGTATACAGTCAGCAGAGGTGAATACGGTACGACTGTCAAAAAGACACTCGCTGTACAATTGATGTCGTAACCTTTTTTTTATTGCCGTCCTTGGCACACCTTTCGCCACCTTTTTGTCGGTGCGGTCGGACAACAAGAGCGAGTAACACTTCGCCCTGAGTCCGACAAATTCCCTGATGGGTTTTCCATTGGTCTCATCCTTGAACTTCCCCACGACTTTTTTGTTGTCGTCGCAATGACAAGGATGATCCGTGGGATAGTCCGATGTGTCAAAAAGGTGGAGATCCTCTTTCATATCTGAGTACAAATCGTTAGTCTGAATGCTGTAAAGCAAACTGTCTGTGTCAGTCATTAGTAAGGTCAATCGTTGTCCGTACTTGGCGACAGCGTACCGATAATGAAAATTGTACATTATCAATTTGCTGACATCGAGTACTGTGAAGCCGACGTACACCGGACGGGAAAGGAATATCGTCCTATTTCGTAAGGCCAGTCCGACCAAGTTATCGGTGTAGCGGATCATACGCTTTAGCCGAGGATTGGAAACAATTTTCTGCAGCCGTTGTTCGTTAGAGACTAGTTGGAAGTCTATTCGTTTCCTCACGTTCTCCAGCGATTTGCCATAGACGGCGTTGACCATCAGTTTGAAAAAATCCTTTTCGAAACTGTTGGTGGCTGCTGCTCTCTTTTGCGTGTTGAAATCGATAAACGGTTTCATCCACGCTCTCTGTTTAAAACTCAACACCCTATGTATCGCTTTCAATTCTAAACCGAGACTCAGATACAATTTTAAATTTCGAAAATGAAGAACGTAATTTTGCTTGTCGTCCAAAGTCGTCAGCAACTTGGGAACGGACGACGAAGGCGTTTCCGATCCGCTATACCCTTTTGTATAGTGCAGTCGTGTGTGGAGTCGTCGAGAGTACGGTGAAAGTACGTCAGGATGGACACAGGAACGGACGGGTGCCAATGGATAATCGGAATGGAGGTCATGAAGTTCAGGTGGATAGTGTAAGTCGACCTCGAGTATGTAGCCCACGTCACCGTCATCGCACAGAGTACGCACGTCCAGTGAGTTGATCTCGTTACGATCTAACCATCTGAAGGCGGCGTAAGGGAGCGGTTGTGACATGGCTGCACCGTAAAGGTTGTTGCAGTCCGTGTACAATATGAAAGAGGTTGGCTTTGAAGCATCGTACTGATCGACAATTAGTGGGTTGTTGGCCTTGGCGTGGCGGTTGGGTACCATGCTAACGCCACCACGAACAGCCGATTCTATAAAGAGATGCTGATCTATATCCGTCAACAGCTCCAGTCGCATACGGGTCATCTTTAACATCGCATGCCAAGCGACACCAGGAAGCGAGTAAAGATGAGCCGGATCGATCTGGTAGTACCGCATGGCCATCTCACGGAACGCCTCGAAGACGTCGGCCAGTAGCAGCACGTCTGTTTTAAGATACAGATCGTGATATTCGCCCAGTGTACTGATTCCAAAAGTACGCCACACGTTGTGCGCGTGAGCGTAATCTTCGTCAGATATTGGCGATTCACTCAACCTGTTGAAAAAGTGTTCGCGTGCGGGCAGACGTGTTTCGTTGAATTTCTCGCTACCTGTCATGTAATCGTAAGGGTACACGCCCTTACGTAAGAGTAGCTCGAAGTGTTCTTCGAAACATTGCTTCGTTAAATCGAAATCCGCTCCGCTCGCGTGCAAGTTTCCAACAAGTGTGTCCAAGGACGTGTTCAGAAATTGAAGCGTGTCTACGAAACGCAGACGACCCAACGAGACTGATACGAAGCGTTCGCTAGTGGTAGCGATACAAGCGAGATCGTCGTATTTACCCAACCCTTGTACTAGGTGATGTGCATCGTAACCTCGTAAGTTGTGAAAAAATACAGGTATGTGTCGTGGAGTCTTGAAATTAAGGTTACAGATGTTGTGAGCTGCGCCTAGGTATCGTCCTGTCAGATGACAATGGTTGCGCACTTTGTCGATTTCGTTCAGTGGTTCTTCACAGAGATGACATACGAGGGCATTTGCGAAAGATAACAAATCACGGTCACTCATAGTCATAGGGACAATGGATCGGATGATTCTGAAAAGTTCTCGCTCTTCAGCGACCAGTCTATTGAGAAAAACGTCTACCACGTTCTCACCGCGATAAACGACCTGGGGTTTGAAAATGTTACGCTCGTAGTCGACTATGAGGTAGGAGAAACCTGAAGGAAGATGTAACGACTCCGTTGTGGTGGACGATGTGTGCGGAGGAGCGTCGCAGCGATGGCAAGGGACGATAAATGATTCAAAATCTGCGTATATCGCAAAAGGGACCTTATGGCAGTATGTATAATTTCTGAAATACATCACATTCTCCTCCTCCACTGTCGTGGGTAAACGAATTTTCTGTTCACCATACGGTGAACAGTGGGGGATATGTTCGGTAAGGAGTCGTTCTTCGCAGAATCTATGCAGACAGTAATTGCAATAGAAAGAACGCCCGTTGTGGTTGCTTAGTGAAGAGAATAAGCGACTTGTATTTTTGATTAAACAGTAATGTTTTCGGTCGTCAGCGGTAAAAAGTAATAGATTAACGTGATGTTGTCTGCCGCTGGAAGGAGTTATTCTTAAAGGGTAAATTTCATATTCTTCGTAACCGAAAACATTTATAGAAACGTTAGGATTGTCTCGTTCGAACTTCACAATGTCGGATAGACGGGTGGGGTAAGTTATACCAGTAACAATTACTTGCTCGCTTGAAGAACAATTGAATACTGATACGAAATTAGAAAATAAGCACTATTTTATATGCGACACGTGAAAGTTACACTGCGCGAGACTTGAAGGTGAACGCTGGCAGTGATCGTCGCTCTACTTATACTATCTATGACAGTAGCGCGCGCAGCTATCCGCTCCCACTACCGAACTATTACCGCTGATGATCCCCCACTACCAACTGCGCGCGCAGCTATCTGCTCCCACCACCGTGCTTTATTTCATAGCGACCAATTGACGACAGCCATCCCCACTACGGATGCGCGCGCAGCTATCGCTGAGGAGGTGAAATGCAACGCGACAAACCAACATTCTTGCTTCAGATATGGATGTGTCCACATATTCTTTTGCAAGCCGCTTAAAAAGCTTTTACAACATCAGTCGTCGTGGTAACATTAAATTTTTCGTTCATAAATTTCCGAATGCGAACGTAAAAATTTTTGACCTAGCCAAAGCTGGGTTTATTTACGAAGACGATGGTGATGTTGTAAGATGCTGCAAGTGTAAAATACGAATTATGGATTGGGCAGTGGGTGATGATCCCGCCCAAGTCCATAAGGCGTCAATGCCCGCATGCGATTTCGTTCGTGAACACTTGTAGAAGTCGACGCACGCAAAAACGGCTCTTTTCAGAGCCAACATAAACTCATGTACAAACATGCCCGTTTGGGTAGTACTAGTAGTACTAGGTGTTACTACTACTACTACTACTACTATCGAACGACAGTATTCACTCGAAAAGTGTGAGTGAAGACACATAAAAAAAATTACTCAAACAATATGCGTATACACTATAAATATCATGATCACGATTAATAGCATATCACTCACATCGCAGATCATCGAGACGATGGACGTCTATCGATATGATGATGGGAAACATTTCACAATAACCAAAGCTTCACGAAGCGCGATACGGTCCAACTTATGTTCCATGTATTTTGTGAAGAAAAGACGATTTTGTGGCAACTACTGTACACGTTACAAATTCGGCGTTGACAAATATCACGCACGTTGTTGGCGTCACATAAAAAAACACCGCAGTGATTTGCCACCGATCGTGCTGTTGATGATAGTATCCGATCGTATACACAACAAATCACGGTGGCTTCAATTTATCGTAGAGTGCGAACAAAATAACGTACCGATAGAACTTGTGGTTTACGAAAAGAATATGTTCAAGTGTACCGTACGTCACGGATGGAATTTTCTTTCACGTTTCCGTCCGATTCCTGAACTCTATAACGCTGTTCAGCGTGTGCACGGCTTACACGATTCACACGGACATGCTCGCTTACGGAAGTTCGATACCACACGCTTCTTGTTGCATCGTCCTTACGGAGCGCACTATTCCGATACGCACACCGATGGAAATATACAGAAGCGTGATGATGATAGTGCCAAAGTGCGCACTGGATCCTAGCTACAACGTAAGTTTTGACCTGCACTGCCCACCGTCCTCGTTACCGACACTAGCGAGAGGGAAACAGTTCGCGTTGGTGAACAACAAGGCGCAGGGATTATTTTCGGTAGCCTTTCTGAAGGAGGCATTGCCTACACTCCGTAAGTATTGCGAATACTTTGGTCTGCGGTATTCGCACGAACAAGGGTACACGGTGAAAGACCAGCGTTTGTACGAACAGTGGCAGCATTGCACGGGCTCTATGGCGGACGAATTTTGGTTGTTGAACTCGTATCTGATACACCTGCATACGAAATCGAGAAGTCAACGCCCAATCGCTGAACTCAAAGCTAAACACATGTGCGAGTGGCTACCTGAGAACGATAACGTCATAGTCGCGGAAATGCACGAGTACCGCGACAACGTTATACGTAGCGTCATGTTCAAAGACATGAATTCTGTTAAGACTGTAAGAGCGTTGGACTCGAAACAACACGCGCTCCCGAGATACTACATCGGTATGAGCCTCGTGCGTAATGGGCGTATGAAAATCAGTTTAGCTCATGTTTTAACGTACTTGCGCAATCGGAAAAAGAACGCGATGTTCTTCCGTTCGGTCGAGATGATATAAGCGGGTGTGGAGCGGTGGCGGTGTGACAGTCGCGTGATGGAAGGTGGACGTGTCAGAACGGCATCGATGAGAATTACCTTCAGCACCGAGCCGACAGTTTACTACATTCCAGCGTATTGCGAATCACGGTTCGCACGACGACACGAAAATGAAACGAGCTGTGAAGAATATACACCAGAGCGTTCGCAAGACTATCGCGACGGAGTTGCACAGACCGGTAAGAAGGAATTTTCCGAGACGTGCGGTCGAGTTGAAGGGACTTCACGACTTGTACCAAGCAGACCTGGTAGAGATGATACCGCACGCAAAGGTGAACAAGGGATTCAAGTACCTTATGACGATGATTAACGCGTTTAGCAAGTACGCGTACGCCGTTCCATTGAAAACGAAGACGGGTGTAGAGGTCGCACGAGCTCTGGAACCGATTCTACGTGCTAATAAAATGAAATATCTGCAGACGGACAACGGGAAAGAGTACTACAACAGTACCGTAGAAAAATTGTTGAGCAGATATGGTGTCACACTCTATTCCACGTACAGTGAGAAAAAGGCTTCCATTGTGGAACGCTTCAACCGTACGTTGAAAACGCACATGTATCGTGGGTTCAGCGAACAAGGTCATTACCGTTGGTTGGATATGTTACCGGAACTAGTCAGCACGTATAACAACACCGTGCACAGAACGATTGGAATGAAACCACAACAGGTGAACGAATCCAACGAACGTACAGTGTTACGCAGGATTCGTGTGAACACGGCGAGGAGCATCGATTATAAACGACCGAAGTTCAAAGTAGGCGATCGTGTGCGTATAAGCAAACACAAAATGACGTTCGCTAAAGGATACACACCGAATTGGACAAACGAGATATTCTTCGTTCACACAGTGCGTACCGGCAGCGTACCCGTCACTTATTCGCTAAAGGATCATACAGGAGAAGTGTTGAAAGGTGGTTTTTATGAACACGAAATCAGTAAATCGAACGTTGGTGACGTGTACTTGGTAGAAAAGATCGTACAACGTAAAGGCGATCGTGTGAAAGTCAGATGGTTAGGATTCGATGGTAAACACGATTCGTGGATACACAAGAAGAACTTGGTATAACAACGATTCGACTCGAGGAAATAGAACTAGTATGCGTCGATGCGTTACGATGACAACATGCGCGCTGTGTACAGTGTAAAAGACATTGTGTCACATCCTGGTTACGATGAGTACATCGTGAACACGACCGCAAACGACGTTGAACGCATGCGCAGGATCTTGACGGTGTACGAGTACTGGCAACGGGTTACCAATCGCGTGACGAGGTTCCGACTCAGCGAAATAGTACCAACCGGCACTGGATTCGATCACTACAAAGAATGTGTTTGGTCGGATCCGAACTGTGAAACGGGTCCGGACACATGTGTATGCAGTTACATATCTACCGACTTCTACGATATAGTGCGACTATTAAATAGACTGTGCGTAGAACGACAACATGAAAATATTGCAACAAGCGCACAGACTAAAAATACAGGACGTGGACTATTCGAAATTGTGCGACGATGGTGGGAGTGGCAGAAAAAAACGTAAACACGGACGTCTTCTGCCCGATACCGTTCGTTCGATTATCTGCGGACCTTCCGCGTGCGGAAAGACAAACGTCATGTTCAACCTGTTGTTCGATGTAAACGGATTGAGATTCGTGAACTTATACGTGTTTTCTAAATCACTATTTCAACCCAAATATCAGATGCTGGAGACCCTGATGACACGACTTTCCGACGAAGGAATGGGTTATCACGCCTACAACGATAACGAAGAGGTACCACCTCCCGACGAGGTCGATCCCAATTCTATTATGGTGTTCGATGACGTGTCTTGCGAAAGGCAACACAACATACGCAAGTATTTCTCTATGGGACGACACAGCGGTGTGGACGCGTTTTACCTTTGTCAGACGTACAGTCAAGTGCCAAAACAGTTGGTTCGTGACAACGCCAATCTAATAGTGTTGTTCAAACAGGACGATCGCAACTTGAAACATGCGTACAACGATCACGTCAACACGGACATGAAATATGACACGTTTAAGAATATGTGCGCTGAGGCATGGAAAGATCGTTACGGCTTTCTCGTTGTGGACAAGGATTCTTCTATCGACGCTGGCAGGTATAGAGTCGGTTTTGACCGTTTCATAGTAGTCGCGCCTAACGATTAAACAAAAAAAAGTCACACGTTCAGCTAAATACACATGACCTGATGTCAACGACTTTAGTTGATGTTCTGCCGTTTATCGAGATGGACGACAAGAAGAAACGACTAGCACGTGATATCGACACGATTAGTGATGATATACGGAAGAAATACCGTGCGTTAAAACATGGGATTCGTGAAGAAGAAGCATCGTTATCCAAAAGTTACAAACCGATTCTAGAACCGTTACAAAATATTTCGCAAGCGTTGCTTGAAAAGAAACGTAAATCAACAAATGAAAAGCCTTCAAGAGTGAAAAAGATGAAACGTGAAGAGGATGAGGAAGAGGAGAAGGAAGAGGATCCGACAGGTGCAATTAGTAAAATCGATGCGGGAACACCATCTCGTTCCCGAACGAAGCCACCGCGTTTCCTGAAAACGCCCGTGATAGCCGAAACATTAGACGATGATGATGATGATGATGAGGACGATCCCAGTCTCAACATTGAAAAAATGCTAGACACACCGGAAGGAAGACGTGAAGCGCGTAGATATTTTCAGGACAAATATGACAGTGAATCATTAGCGAACAAGTACATGCGTATGATCGTTTCGTCCGAACGCGATCGTCTGATGGACTATACGTACGGTGTAAGACATGAAAACGGAAAATGGATGATCGGTGATTCACAGTTCGAAATCGATACGGACGATTCGATTCTTATAAACGGTAAACGATACAAAGGTACACCAGGACTCTACGAACTAGTGTTCATGAAGCATCCTAATGAAAATATTTACAAGGAATCAGATCTGAAAGCGTACAAAGATATACTGCGTAACACCAACGCGCATAAGCAGTATTACTTAGCGAACGCACAGGTGAACGCGAACAGAGGTGTAAAGTATAAACGAATAATATCGCAACTGTTTCCGCCGAAACGTACAGGACAGGGGCATAATAATATTGATACATCGTATATGACGTTAACGAGAAAAAAAGACAAAATCGATTACGTGCACTGGGACGATCCGAACGAACTGGTGGACAGATTGCGACTGTTAATGGCATCACAACGTGTTGGAAACAGTGGGCACACGAACGAAATCGTCTCCATAGTGGAAGAACTACGTGAAGCAGGCATAATCGTATAATAAGAGCGGTTCGATTCTGAAAGCCGATAAAGTGTATAAATAATACTGTCGTACATGCGCCGGGGACATTCCACGTTTGGTTGTGACAACATGGATATCGTGCTACTGTTTATTATCGTGTGCACAAGTGCCGTTGTCGCATCGAGCGTTAACGCTAACGATGTTGATTTCGCTATAGATTACTTGGTGCGATACGGTTACGTACCCGACGATAGTTTACGACTCACGGACAACGCCACCATCGATATGGACGCCTACCTTCGTACGTTTCAAGTGAATTACAATTTAACCGTAAATGGAGAATTGAACAACGAAACGTTGAATCTGATGCGTGCGCGGAGATGCGGTAACGAAGATTTCGTGTCGTACACCTTACGAACACCGTGGGCCAAGAGACGTTTGTCGTGGCGGTTCTTTCACGGTAGCGCCAGCGCTATAGAAGCGTCGCGACAAGCGTTCGCTGTATGGCAGAAACATTCGAACCTGGAATTCGAATATCGACCCAACGACATAAACGCCGACATGGTCATTGCTATGAAATATTTTAAACACAGGTGTCTGACTTCCAGGTGCACGATCTGCGGGTACGATTTGGACGGACGAGGAGGTATACTCGCTCACGCTTATTACCCGCCCGATTTACCGTATAACACTACCGAAATACACATGGACTACTACGAATCGTGGAATTATACGAACGCAACCGAAATACCGGACGATCAGACCAGTTTCCTTCAGGTGTTAACGCACGAAATCGGACACGCGTTAGGACTGTCTCATTCCCTCGAGAAGGATTCGATCATGTACCCGTTCTACGTACCACGCTCGAACGGTCCGTTCGACCTGAGAGACGACGATATAAAAGGCATTCAACGCTTGTACGGGAAGCCGCCGCCGCCGCCGCCGCCAGCTACGACGACGACGTCAACGACGACGTCAACGACGACGTCAACGACGACGTCAACGACGACGGCGACGACAACGAACGACACCGTTCGGACGACGGATTTATGTCGGCTAAAGAACGTTAATCAATTTTTAATAATCAACAGACATCTGTATATTGTGCACGATAACTTTTTGTGGACATTGGATCTCGAGTCGAAGCGATCGAGTCCGTCGTCGCCGCTTCTGTTGACGGATTGGTTGACTTTCTTACCGTTGACGTTCACCAACGTTTCAGCGATGTACCAGAGACCGCGAACCGAAGAAGTGGTGCTATTCATAGACAACTACGTATACATGTTCGATATACACAGTCTGCAACCGCTGAACGGGTATCCGCGTTCGATCACAACGCTCGGTGTTCGCACGATAACGAAAATAAACGCTGCGATACACACGTACACGGGTCGAACTCTTCTGTTGTACAACGATATGTATTACGGCGAAATAGACGAGTGCACGTTCACGATCAAGAAACACGGATACGTTAAAGATCGTTTTGTCGGCTTACCAGAAGCCGTCGACAGTGCGTTCCGATACATCGACGGAAAGATTTATTTCTTCAAAGACGCACGCGTATACGTGTACGATGAATTTCTAAATACGATCGTAAAAGGAAAACATAGCGACGGACTCTCCGTTGTCGGAATAAAATGCATAGACAGTACGATCGTATCAAAACTAATCGATTTATTACGCGAGTACGTATAAATGCCGTGAACAACGGACGAGACGCATCATTCACAAGATGAGTGTTGACAAGTTCGGCAGACACCAGAGCGCTGTCAGAGCGCGAAGGGAGACGCGTCGCAGTCTACGGGAGGATATTGGTATCTCGATGACCGAGGACGGGCACTTCGACGTAGCGGGGAAAAAAATACACAACTTGGGCGAACCGCAAGACGGTAACGATGCCGTTCCACTGCGCTTCGTGCGTGACCACTGTCTGTTTGCCGACGATCCGTCGTCGACGACGACGACGCAAGGAATAGACGCGAAAGGTCGTAAGCTCGTCAACGTCGGCGCTCCCGTCGATCTCGGGGACGCTGTCAACAAGCAGTACGTAGACTACTCGTGCTTACGTTTCACACAGCTGGTACCGAACAAGAAGAACGGAGCTGTCGTCGACGCGCGGGATCATCGCATACAGTCTCTGAGGGAACCGATTCGTGCGAGAGACGCTGCGACCAAAGTATACGTGGACTCGAAAATCATACCGAAGGATACGAACTCTAACCTAATGGTCGGCAACGTGCGGATAACACAGTTAGCGCCACCAGTCAACAACAAGGACGCGGTGAATTTGGAATTTTTGAACCGACACACGATCACCGCGGTAAACGACGCTTATTTCAACGCACAAGGAAAAACTATTCTAAACGTCGGCGACGGTGGCGCACGGGCTACGGACGCGGTGAACGCACGTCAATTGGAGGAGGCGAAGCGGTACTTGAAGAGCGAAACGTACAAACTCGCAAAAGTGTTCCAACATCGTTGGGACAGTTAGCGCCACCAGTCAACAACAAGGACGCGGTGAATTTGGAATTTTTGAACCGACACACGATCACCGCGGTAAACGACGCTTATTTCAACGCACAAGGAAAAACTATTCTAAACGTCGGCGACGGTGGCGCACGGGCTACGGACGCGGTGAACGCACGTCAATTGGAGGAGGCGAAGCGGTACGCGAAGAGCGAAACGTACAAACTCGCAAAAGTGTTCCAACATCGTTGGGAGAAAGTGGTATCGTATATCTATAAATTGCATAAGCACGCAGCGCGTACTTCACTTGGTGCCGAAGAGGCGGACTTACTACTTACGAACAAGTCGGAGACGAACGAGTTGATTAGTGATCTGGACAAATCTAAGGACGAGCACGATTGGAGATCCCTTTATCGAGAGCAAGCCAAACAGTAGTCATGTACGAACTACGTAGCCGAAAAAAAAGGGAGGGCGTGGTCTTATCGGAAAAATAGTTAAAAGCGCGGTACCATTCGTTGCGAAGTCAGTACCTACACTGATCAATCGAGCGGTGGACCTATTACCGGTGGAACTACATCTGCCCGGCTACAGGTTCTGTGGACCCGGAACGAAACTAGAGCAGAGATTGGCTCGTGGTGATCGAGGAATCAACGAGTTGGACGAAGCTTGTCGTGATCACGATATCGCTTACAGCAAGTACAAGGACAACGAACGACGACGTGTAGCGGATCGTGTGCTAGCCGGTAAAGCGTGGGAACGAGTGAAAGCTTTGAATTCCGGCATCAGTGAAAGAGCGTACGCGGCAGCCGTAGCAGCAGCGATGAAGGCGAAATCAGCGTTAGGCAGCGGGCTATGCTGCGGTGGCGGTGTGCGTAAACGTCGCACCAGACGACGCAAGCCGGTTCGACGCACGACAATCAGGAAGAGGAGGAGAAGGAGGACAACGACAACTGGGGCAGGACGTCGACGAAGACGGGCCGATGGTAAAAAGGCTTCAGGACTATACCTTCGACCGTACCGAAAAAACTAATCAAAATACCCGTGCGTCCGTTGTCCGATCGAGATCTTTATGAGTACACGAAACTATTGCGTATACCTTATTTCAGAGGCGTGTACATGCGCGACACACTTCCTAGTACATCACCGTGGGAGAACGAAAGCGCAATCGTGAATCTGGACGACGCTACTGGACCGGGCACGCACTGGGTATGCTACAAGAAGCGAGGCGACAGAGTCTGGTACTTTGATGGATTCGGCAATCTGCGCCCTCCTGTCGAGCTAATACGGTACTTTGGATCGAACGTGACCGACATTCATTACAATTACGCACAGAAACAGCCATCGAACACGGTCATCTGCGGACATTTATGTTTAGAGTTTTTGATATCGAACGATCAGTAAACGTCAAGATGTCTTCGCTTACGGTCACTGTCACAGGAACGGATCCAAGCGCACTGGTTTGTGACTTTTTTCCACCGCTTGAACTGACGAACGGTGAATGGTACGCGGGACTGCTGGACTTTACCACGTACAACTCTATACCGAACGTGGAAAGCGGAAGAAATAACATCTTTCCCGTACTAAAGGGAGCACGTAAAACGTTAGAACTCGTCAATATACCGACCGGAGTGTACGAAATCAGTGATATCGAAACATACCTGAAGAAAGAACTAGCAGACCCGAAATTTTCTCTACGACCCAACAACAACACGTTGAAATGTGAAATTTATTGTTCATACGATATCGATTTCGGATGTACGGAACACACGATCGGTACCATGTTGGGTTTTTCCAAGAACAGAAAGTTAGAAGCGTATATATTACACACGTCGGACGTGCCTGTAAACATTAACAAAGTGAACGTTTTGGAGATAAGGTGTAACGCTGTACAAGGCTCGTACAAGACGGGACGAAACGAGCATATACTGCACTCGTTCTATCCAACGGTTGAGCCAGGATTCAAGATAGTAGAAACGCCTAGAAACGTCATTTATTTTCCACTTAACGTACTACACTTGCGTAACGTTACACTGTCCGTACACGATCAGGACGGTGATATTGTGAATTTTCAAGGCGAAGTCATCACCGCACGTATACATTTGAAACGTGTGTAGTAATCATGGGAATTTATTTCACCGATACCCCCGTGATGAAGAGCGGTGGCGGCGGCGGCTCGCACCACGAGATAAAAGAGGTCAACACTTTTGGAAAAGGTATCAGTAGACGTTCGTCGTTGACACGGTTAACAGCAACTAACCGACGCTACCTGATTTCATTAGGATTCAAAGTCAAGAAAAACAAGTAATATGGCGGACAGCGGTATCGTCTTATCGGTTGAACGTCGACCATTCTTCGAAGACAACATCACACATTACGAATATCATCCTCATGCACCGTACGCGTCAGCGTCACGATACGGAAATAACGATGAGATACGCATACCTATACTGCAACAGGAAGTCTTCACTTTACCGATGGAAAGTTTCCTGTACGTTGAAGGCAAATTGAGCAAAAAGACCGACAGCACCGGTAGTGTGAACGTGAAAATGATCAACAACGCGATCGGGTTTCTCTTCGAAGAAATCCGTTACGAACTGGCCGGTGTGGAAGTGGATCGTACCAAGAGCGTCGGCATCACGTCCACTATTAAAACCATGCTATCTGCCGGCAAGCAGGACATTGTTTCGATGCAAAACGCCGGTTGGGTTGCTCCTACAGCTAACGAGATAACACCGACCGGCCAACACGAGGAATTCAACTTTTGCATACCGTTGAGGATGCTGATGGGATTCGCTGAGGATTTCACGCATGTTATTTTAAACATGAAACAGGAACTTATACTGTTGCGCACTTCCAGCAACGTTAACGCTTTGTTCTCGTCTACGGATGCGCCCGCTAACGCCGATATAGAACTGACCAAAATCTCTTGGATGATTCCGTTCGTGTACGTGAACAACGAAGTACGGATACGATTGTTGGATATCATACGCAAGGACCTACCGCTATTCTTACCGTTTCGTAGTTGGGAACTGCACGAGTATCCGGCTTTACCGACGACTGACAGACAGACTTGGACAGTGAAAACAACTACACAACTGGAGAAACCACGGTACGTGATACTCACCTTTCAGACCGCCAGAAAAAACAATCTGAAAAAACACGCAGGTGAATTCGATCACTGCAATGTGACAAACGCGAGACTCTTTCTGAACGACAAATACTACCCGTACGATAACCTGAACCTGGATATCGATAACGGACGTTACGCATTGCTGTACGACATGTATACACGATTTCAAAAATCGTACTACCACAGAAGTCAACCCAACGTACTCCTAACACCTACAGAGTTCATAGCAAAAGCACCGTTATTCGTCTTCGATTGTAGCAGACAGGACGAATCGCTCAAGTCATCACCAGTCGACGTCAGATTGGAATTCGAGTCATCGACCAATTTCCCCGCTCAGACAGCGGCCTACTGCTTGATACTGCATGATACAATAAATGTGTACACTCCGTTATCCAACACGGTGCGCAGACACAATTAAACGCTTACTATATATTAATGTTTTTTTTTTTTACTGTAAATAGAAATTTGCTTTTTTAGAATGTAATTTTTAATTTAAAAAAAATGTAATCAATTTTCATGTATTTTTATTTTATTGTAAATAGAATGTAATGTAATCAATTTTCGTGTATTTTATTTTTGTGGAGGGGGAAAACGATTCTCCTCTTCTCCCTATTCTTCGTTCAGTGTTTCATCAGCACGAGTCGCGAGTGGACGTACAAGATGCTTTCACACGATATCTATGTTGACGATATCAATCACAACAGCAACAACCGCTATTTCACACAATGCGGTGAAGCGGCAACGACTACATCAATCAAGTCTTTATTACCGGACGATAAAGAAGTACAGGTCATCTTAATTCAAAAAATCACATCTCCGTACCCACGTTACAGAAACTTGGAAAACCGTTTAAAGAGTTTTAAAGAATGGCCTGTATCGTTAACGATAACACCTAAAGAATTATCAGAAGCGGGTTTCTTTTACACCGGATGCAACGATAGAGTGATTTGTTTTTGCTGTGGAGGCGGATTAAACAAATGGGAACGTGGAGAATATGCTTGGATGGAACACGCACGACATTTCCCTGCGTGCTCTTACGTAATGTTAATGAAAGATAAAAATTTTATCCTCAAGGCACTGGGTATTGTTACCGAGGCGCAAGCACCAACAGCTGTAGCAGTGACAGCAAAGAACGAACAACGCACCGACACGATCAAGGAGAATATAAAAAACGTAGAAGAAAGCTCGAATCGTGATACGATGTGCAAAGTCTGTTACACACATAACGTGGAAGTTGTACTTATTCCCTGTCGACATTTTATTACATGTGTGAATTGTGCCATAACCCTACATAATTGTCCCTTATGTAGAACCGCATACACTGCTTACATGAGAGCGTATTTCTAGTTCGTTTTCACGCGTCTATTGAACACCCGGTTTGAAAATATATATATATGCTGCTGTGACAAAAGTGTTTTATACAACCTCCGCTAATATCGCATACCTCAGTGTTTGAACAGCACGCGTTGAAGACGGACGCATGGAGCTGCTATCTCCGTACGAGTACATACGCTGCAGTGACTTAAAGCATACAGTACTGTACCCTATAGAAATTTTTGTATACAACGTTCTGACATGTAAATTTGTTGCACTGATCCGTGACGAAAATATAAAGTACAAAATAAACGTTCCGAACAAATTCTTTACGAGCGTTTCACAATATACAACGTGTCTGTTCCGTAAGACGGACGGATCTGCAACGTTCCTAGTAAAACCAAACACGTTGTATATAACGAAAAAAGGATGTGCGAGGATAAACTAGCAGTCATAGTTGACTTTCACTGTTTTATCGACAACGATGGAAACGAACTCGTTAAGGAACTAGCCGTTATGGACGTCACTGCATTTGCCAGCAGGCATTGGATATTTACACATCCAGTAGAGACGATTGTTTCGAATCACAAGCATGTGAGGACAAACAGATGGTTAACAGACCATTATCATGGACTAACGTGGACGGACGGGGACACATCGTACGAACATCTTGTACCGATATTAGAAAAGTATACGTTTCCTTTTAACTTCGTGTTCGTAAAAGGATTGCAAAAAAAAAGATTTCTACAGAAGCGTATCGTGCATTTTAATATTATAAATTTAGAAGATTTCGGATGTCCTAAACTCGATCAATTACAATCAATACACGGAACAGCCTGTCTCACGCACCGCTTATGTCCGGAAATATGTACAAATAGTAGAGTACACGCTTTACGCGAGTGGGTTGTGTCAGATTTTAGAATAGTCAATACGTTTCTGATAAATTACTAAAATTATTGTTTAGCGCTTACATAAAAAAAAAAAAACAGTCGTCGTCTTTCTATCGATTACATCATCTGTCTAAAAATAAATTAGTGTGTTCAAACAAGCGCGACCGCTGTCTAGACGTATAAAAAAAAATAACCGACACCCCTCTTCCCCACCTACCCATCGAACCGTGAGAAATCAAGTTGCATCCTGTTCACACAGTTAAAAATAAAAAAAAAAACAGTCGTCGTCTTTCTATCGATTACATCATCTGTCTAAAAATAAATTAGTGTGTTCAAACAAGCGCGACCACTGTCTAGACGTATAAAAAAAAAATAACCGACACCCCTCTTCCCCACCTACCCATCGAACCGTGAGAAATCAAGTTGCATCCTGTTCACACAGTTAAAAATAAATTAACGTCGGCGACATGTTCGAACAAGCACAAGTGCTGTCTAGACGTATAAAAAAATAACCGACTCCCCTCTTCCCCACCTACCCATCGAGCCGTGAGAAATCAACTCGTGACCTGTTCACACGGTTAAAAATAAACGCTTACTGTGCGTTGAGTGGTTTCCCCCCTCTCCGGTTTCCACCTCCACAACTACCTCCCTATATATTCCACTGCGCGCAAGCGTTATTCGTTCATTCGTTGAGAGACGTGCCGCAAATTATTATAAGTTCTTTATTTTAAAATGGCATCATTCACTGAAAAGTTTGCTACTATTAGCGCAATCGAGTATAAAAAAATAAAGGAATTGATAATCGGTGTAAAATATCCGATAGAAGAAATGCAAAATATAGACGCAAAATACGGTAAAACTATACTCGTCACTCTTCAAGATTACAAAGACCCTAGACTAAAATATCGTGTATATCTACCAAAGAGATACGCAGGTGTTTTTGAAGATGAGGAATTAAAAAATTTATTACCGTGCTCGCTGCAACTAATTTATCGCGGAGAAAAGGATAGAGCTTACATAGTAGAAATTGTACAGTAGTATCGAATGGACATCTTCATTTGTCACGTACGATTACATATATATATATTAACATGTACTTAGTTCTATTTCATTTAATTATAAATAATATATGTGATTACACATATTTCATTTGATTATGCCTAGATAATAAAACAAGGCTTACATGTTGTACACTTTAGACATCTTCAGAATTAACAAATATATTTGTACATAATTGTCATTGCACACGTTTACCAATAATATTTAAAATAATGTGCTTACACATAATTCATTTGATATAATTGTATACAATTGTATTTTTTTTAATTGTTACTACTGTGTGTGTTTATTTCATTTTTTGTACATATTTGTCATGTCATAGTGCACTGTAATTTTCACTACTGTGTACGTTTACATATTATGTATTTTAAATTGTAATATATTTTGATTACTTTCACTACTGTGTGCGTTTACATATTATGTATTTTAAATTGTAATATATTTTGATTACATGTATTTTAATTATTTGTAATTAAACAGTATTGCTTTAACCTTTTTATTGTTTTTTTAATTTCAAAATTCCTTGGAACATTAACACTATTCTAAAAAAAAATCAATTTTATTAAACAACAAGTGTATGATTATAATATAATTTAGAAATTAAAGAATATTTAAAAATCAAACTGACCTTATACAAGTTCCAGTTGAGTCTCGCGACGAACTATGTGTCTTGGAGAGCAGTTCGTACAGGCTTATATATAGTATTTCAAGGATGTACACGAAAGAGATGGTAACAACAAAAAAAGCTCCCACACACTTAGCTCGGTCTGCGTTCTAATTCCCACACGCTGTGATAACAGATGGTGTCACACATCCTGTTCTGTTATTAAAAAAAACTTTATGTACGACCACGTTCACACGCTGCGATAAACAGATGGCCATACAGACGGACCGATTACATCATCAACAAAAAAAGTAACGACTGCCACGCATATTTATCTTGACTTGTTCACACAATAATTTATGTACGCCTTTAAATTCGTTCACACCCAACATTAACATATGTTCAGACAGACAGCGACAATTAATTATACGCTCAGACAGACGGCGACAACTAACAGATGGTGGCAATTAATTCTACGCTCAGACAGCCGGATGCAATTAATTTAGCGACTCGCTAAACAGATGTCTAGACAGCTGCAAATGCACGTGGGAGTCAACTGCTACATTCAAAAAAAAAAAAAAAAAAAAAAAAAAAAAAGCGTGTGGGAGCCAACTACCGCTTGTCCCTATTATATTACATACACACCAGTAATAACGTGTGGTCTGTCAGAATTCTGTTGTAAAAAATAACTCCACATGTGAAAAGCATGGATTTTTTTTATCGTATAATATTTTTATGTTTATTTTCAACTATCCTTTTCGCATACTACAATTTACTTAACACATAGACACACAGTTGTCAACAATGCAATCGTTCAGATAAGTGAATCGAACACTGAATATCATCTGTATTTCTTACAGGGAAAATGAGAGTTCTAACGTGGACCGTCACACGGCGAGAAATTCAAAAATTGTGGTGGTGGGAGTAACCATGTTTATACACAACATCGACGATATCGGCACGGCAGGGTAAATATATACGAAACCAGTACACTTTAACACCGAGTTGGCAACAATGGCGAAACATACATTCAACCCGTACACTATAACACCGAGCCGACAACAGTTGGCAACACCGACGACGCTTTTCCAACATGGCCGAACTTCCGGAAAAACCCCTTACATATACATAACCATACACTATAACACACGCACGAATCGGCAACCAGGCCGTACCTTAACCACTACTCTCTTACACCAATCGACAACATCGCACCTTTTCCAACATGGCCGCCGGCGACCCACCGCGGCGGGCGGCCATCAAGCCACCACCAGGCCGCCGCCCAGCGACGATGACGACGTCAACGACGACGTCAACGGCGAACGGCGAACGGCGAACATAGCCACGCCTCCGCCAATCAACGCACACATTACCCCACTTTAGGCGGCGACGACGACAACATGGCCGACAGGCTACTGCCGCATGGTTACCCCCACCACCACAGTTTTTGAATTTCCCGCCGTGTGACGTCACTTCCGCGTTAGAACTCTCATTTTCCCCCTACTTTTGCATGAAACGAACGCTAGAACCATCGGCGCCTGGATGTTGTAGCGTCTGGCTATTTCGAGCTCGAGGACACTGACTGGTCGAATAAATGTATAATGGCGGTTGTATGTACCAGTTATGTTCTGAGTCTATAAGTCTGTGTTTCGCCATCCACACGAGGTATAAATGGTTCGGTAGCGCTAAAGGTTCAGTCACATATCTCAACAACACTAACTGACCTCCGAGATTGTCATTCCTGCTTACAATATAAGCGGTGTACTGGGCTAGAGCGATGCACAGAGCTCTCCAGCATTGTATTCAGGCATAACTTTTCAAGTTCTTGGGTGAAAAGTACACGGCATCAACTCTCCATTTTATATGCAGACTTTGTTGTTAAAATGCATTAACTTAACTGCATGTAACGAGGATTTGCAACTAGCAGCCATATCTTCCACATGCGACTTCCGCGTCAAGTATCCGTCAATATCTCTTTGACAACAGGGTAGGTGATACTGTATACTTAACAGCCTGTTCATAGCTTATTTTCCCCTCATTGTCTGAGCACACAAGTTTCTTTGCATCGAGATAATTGACTCTTCTCAGTGTTTTTACTTCCTAAACAGCTATTTCTTGTTTGAAAATGGGACAATTACCTGATTTAAAGGAATACTGACCACCGTAATTGACAAATTTCATAGGCTCAGCACACAAGTATCGTCAATATGAGCCGCCTTCCGCAGAAGTAAGTCTTGGCCAGGGCACATATTGATGCAGTGTGTCTAAAACATTGCACTGGCGGAGGGATAAAACTGTCACACTCAGTCTGTGAATGCCTGCTCTTATTTCCCCCGGAAGAGTAGTTCTATTGAAGGTTAAGACGTTGGAAGCCGATGGAAGCGTCTGTCCATCCCTTTGCTCTGTTGGCCTCCGACAACCTATAACTTCTTGACTTCTTGTGGGACGAGCTCCGTTATGTTCCTTCCCTGTACATTTGAGCAAGTCTCAGTATACTGCCACGAATTCATATCTTGTGTGCGAGTATGTGAGTTATTATATGATGCGGTGAGTTATTATGTGGTGAGTATATGTGTTAACCCCAAATGATGCGGTTCCGAACAGCCTCGATTGTTGACGCATGGTAAGTGACACAAAATTGTCTTTCATATATATATATATATATATATATCATTTGCTATATAAGTAAATCGATGTTTCTTGCAGTAATTATATAATTTGTGATGTTCTCAATTTGTTTCTTCTGCAAGTAGTATATTTTTGTATATTCTTTTTAACACCTGACGCACGTTTCACTGAAAAATATCAGTATCATCAGAGATTTCTAAGTAAATTAATAACAATCGAAATAATTCTATTAATATAAAATTAATGAATAATCGAATGTGTATCGATTTTAATGTAAAATAAAATAACTGATAATCGATTTAGGTCGATTAGTTAATGATTGTTTTAATGTTTATTTTATTCAGCAGCTGTTTTCTCGGTTATATTTGAAATTTTGTTGACCGTTTTCTCCGGTCATCGCAAACCTTTTTATGGACAACATTGAGAGAAAGCCAGTCAATACGACACGGGTAAAACCTTCCTTACGAGTTAGGTACATCGATGACTGTTTAGTAATCTTGCCACACGGTAAAGATACATTAACAGGAATTCTTAAACAAACCTACAGCACCCATTCAAAAGTACAGTTCACAATGGACATGGAGACAGACAGCAGCATTCCATTCCTAGACCTCACAAAGAAAATAGACGGCCACCTCAACGTATTCATGCACAGAAAGCCCCCCCCCCAAATACTACCATTTGGCGCATCTACGTTCAGTAGTGAAGACACTTGTGTACAGAGCATAACTTGTATACATCTACCGGACGAGGACGAGGAACACAAGAAAGAAAAGCTGGCCTCCCTAAAGGAGATATTGATTTCGAGTGGCTACATCATACTACATTTAGAATAAACAGAGTAATAAAACAAAGATAAACAAGACGCAAACGGGGAAATAAACACGTGAGTACATCAGCGTTTTAATATTAGAGTATAAAAAGGGGCACAACAGGTATAGTAAGTAGAATGTAATAGTCAACAAACAATACATCAGGAGAACACTCAAAACACACACTCATACCCAGAAATTAATGCTTTTCTACAAACCTCAAAGGTCCGCATACATTTAGAGAGATAACTTGTACACCAGATACCGTGTCGAACATGCGACCAATGAATTAGGCCACTCGGGAAAAATATCCACATATTCACATATACTTTTAAAAACTCAAAATTTGTAGCAAGAATAAACATTAAGAAAATCAGAAAATACAGAGAGGTATTTCAAATAACAAAAGTACACTAAACGGCTAATGATGATCATAGTGTTCGAAACAAGTCTCAGGTAAACAAAAAATATATTGGTTGTGTGTTTGTAACACAATATATATTCATAACCACTCACGTTATTCTTGTTATTTAAGGATTAATAATAAATAATATTTTATGTTTTTATATATAAGAATTTTCGTTGTTGTTATGTTTACACAGTTTAGACAAATTTTGTATTCAGAAATACACACATATTATGCTGTAGCAGATTTTTGGATACAATCGCTTCTATACTTTTTATGATGTCGACGTTTCGTTCCGTGACCTAGGAACACATGTAATGTAAAATTCTGCTACTTAGCGCATTATATTCTCAAGGAAACAAAGAACATCTCTATTGTACTTTAATTTAATATTAAGTACCTATACATTAAGAAAAGAAACTGTATAAAAATCACATACACACAGCTTTCAGCAGTGGGGCAATCATTTGAACGCTAGTCTAATCAATATCACAATTTTTGTTAATATTTCTATGAAATAAAAACACTCATATTATATAACACGTCCCCTGTTATACAGTTATCCAATACACACACTACCGGAGCAATAATTTTTTTAAATCTCCTAAATTAATAATTACAGTAGTTTGTAACACAAATAAACAATTAAACGATTTCTAGTAATAACAAAAAATGAATACTCATTAATCATACGAGGTGTTAGACAAAACATCATTTCCGCCTTATTGCTATAGTTCATGTGATGAGGACTCGCATCCCAGCTTCCTCGCGCAGTACAAGTAGAAACTGACGCTCATCGGGCTGTGATATCCACGCTGTACAATCACTTGAGGCTGGTAAGAAACCCCGTGCTTGTTCTGTCTGTCAGTCGTCTCAGGCGAGCTATTCAGGATTCTTATCATAGACAGGCGAAAGTTTAGGACAAGAAAATTAAAAAAAGTATTATTATTGAAAATGTTGTTTATCTTAGTAAGGAAACCAAGGAAGTTAAGTGGTTAGATTAAGTTATATATTACATAAATATGCAATATTTCCGATTTTCCACGAAACTCTATGTTCTCCCAAAGTGAAGAATAAACTCTGTAGCGCTTCTTTGAAAAACTGATGGTGTTTAGACTTACGTTTCAGGATCACGTTTTGGGGTCTGGATTATGTACAACCTGTTACAGTCCATATGCTATACCGACGATATTCAGATGATTTCGTTATACTCTGCATCATCTGTGCAATTACATATTCACATCATGAAAGATGTGTAAGAATGTGTGTTTGTAAACAGTGCCTTGTAAAGAACTAGGCGTCTAAATTCGTGTTTACTGTTGTAGTTTATTTAGATCAAATTAAAACTATCCCTCCCTCCTCCCAGTTATACGCCCTTTATATTGTAATATACTGTATATTCTGTGAAAAATCATGTAAATTAATGTAAACATAAACTGGACTATTTCCAGGCCAAACGTAAATCGTAATTTTTGACGGAAAACGTCTTACACCGTGGTCCGGTGTGGGGTGGGGGGAACCTATGGGAAAGTCGATGTTACGATTTTGTGTATACCAGACAAACTTTAATATCTTTAAAACTGTGCCGCATATTTAAATAAGTAATACACGATTCAAAAGAGCAAGGATGAATGACAGTCACGTAATATTAACTGTGAACGCGTGACGTCACACGCCATCACAAGATGACCGCCAAGTTGGAGTGGAAAATCACCGGTTCGCTGCGTGGAAAAATTAGTATAGCTCGGAAACGCGTGTGCGTAGGACGTTACTTAAGGTGCCGTTTTATAAAGCTCCACGAGTACTTTAAAATAAAACACTAATAGTGATAACAGTGAAAGAACTTTATAAATAATACAGTTATAATACAAACAAAACCCACAATATAATTTCCACACATTGTCACTGTATTATTTATAAAGTTCTTTCACTGTTATCACTATTAGTATTTTATTTTAAAGTACTCGTGGAGCTTTATAAAACGGCACCTTAAATAACGTCCTACGCACACGCGTTCCCGAGCTATACTAATTTTTCCACGCAGCGAACCGGTGATTTTCCACTCCAACTTGGCGGTCATCTTGTGATGGCGTGTGACGTCAAGCGTTCACAGTTAATATTACGTGACTGTCACTCATCCTTGTTCTTTTGAATCGTGTATTACTTATTTAAATATGCAGCATAGTTTTAAAGATATTAAAGTTTGTCTGGTATACACAAAATCGTAACAACGACTTTCCCATAGGTTCCCCCCACCACACACCTGACGCACGTTTCACTCAAAAAATATCAGTATCATCAGAGGTTTCTAAGTAAATTAATAACAATCGAAATAATTCTTTTAATATAAAATTAATGAATAATCGAATTTGTATCGATTTTAATGTAAAATAAAATAACTGATAATCGATTTAGGTCGACTAGTTAACGATTGTTTTAATGTTTATTTTCTTCAGCAGCTGTTTTCTCGGTTATATTTGAAATTTTGTTGTTTATATTTTATTCATTTTTATTTTTTAGTAAATTTATAATTTTAAATAGATCGTCTTGTTTTGTTTTTATTTGGGTTTGTTCTTTAATTAATAAATTATTGTTATTGTGTTTGTAAATGTTAAGATTTTCCCAAATATTCATTATTTGACCTTTTTGTATGTTTTTAATTAATTTTATATTTTCAATGTTTGCAAACTGGTGGTTATTATTTAGACAATGTGTGGCTAAATTAGATTTATAAATATTTGGTTTTAAATATGCATTGCGGTGTTGAACGAATCTATCTCGTAGTTTTTTCTTCGTCTGGCCCACGTAAAATTTATTGCAATCTGGACATTCTATTTTATATATTCCATTTTTATTGTGAGTACTGGATTTAGTTTTAGGTTTTATTTTATTAAAAATTATATTATCTGTATTATAAGATATTTTTAAATTAGTATCTTTAAATATTTTGTTTAGTTTTTGAGTTATATTTCCGTAATAAGTGAAGGTTGTATATTTTATATTATTATTAATAGGTGAATTTTTAAATGTAGTGTTTTTAGGAATTTTATTAGTGTTTTTATGTTAAATTTTATTTTCTAATTTATTAATAGTTTTTATTTTGTATCCATTTTTAACTGCTATTTGTTGGATAATTTTTCTTTCTTTGTTTCTTTCTGTGTTATTTAATGGGATCCTAAGCATTCGGTAAATCATGGAATTAAATACTGCCATTTTGTGTTGGGGAGGATGATTAGAAGTCTTTGGTATTTCTAAGTCAGTTTGAGAAGGTTTCCTGTATATTGAGTATTCAAAATTTGTTTCATTTTTCTTTATTGTTAAGTCTAAATAATTTAATTTATTATTAGATTCTTTTTCTAACGTGAATTTTATTTTGGAATGTAAATTATTTATAGAGTTGAATATTTTATTTATATTTATACCATTGTTTTGGGAAATGTACAGAGTGTCATCAACGTATCTAAAATAACATCCTAATGGTCGTTTAATTTTATTATATTTATTATTTGTTCGTCGAGTTTTTGTAGGAAGATTTCTGATATGATAGCGGAGGTTAATATAAACAACAAAATTTCAAATATAACCGAGAAAACAGCTGCTGAATAAAATAAATATTAAAACAATCGTTAACTAATCGACCTAAATCGATTATCAGTTATTTTATTTTACATTAAAATCGATATAAATTCGATTATTCATTAATTTTATATTAATAGAATTATTTCGATTGTTATTAATTTACTTAGAAACCTCTGATGATACTGATATTTTTCAGTGAAACGTGCGTCAGGTGTTAAAAAGAATATACAAAATATACTACTTGCAGAAGAAACAAATTGAGAACATCACAAATTATATAATTACTCCAAGAAACATCGATTTACTTATATAGCAAATGATATATATTGTAACACGTACAAATTATTATATATAAGATGTTGTTGGGTTCGTTTAAAACCTTTATGCTCTTCAACGTTTCGCTCCGCTGTGGGTAGTGTCGATTGGTAACAAGCCGCTGTTCGACTATTTTAAGCCCCACTGTTGCGAGCGCCAAATTGTAACAAGACCTGTTAACTGTAGTTACAAATAAAAGAAAGAAAAAATTTTATTAAAAAAAATTTGTAAACAAAAGAAAATTTTGTTTGTTTGTGGTGTATATAATTTAGAATTAATCCTGGTTTTATGTTTTATTTAAATTTTTAAAATTCTGTAAGGTACTTTTGGTTTAATTTGCACTTCTGGTAGAGCTTAACGAAATCTGGAGTTACTCAGATTATCTCCTTTCAGCAATCGATTAATGATTTTCAGTGCTGCTCCAGTATCTCACCTTTCGTTAATATTTCTCGTCTTCCAGGAAGTCTCGTGGTTAATTAAACACTTAAAGTAAAATGTGAAATAATTTTATAATTCACACAGTTGAAATAAATTGATTTATTAACAATTATTAATAATAATCGATTTTAAATCGATTTAGAACAATTGTTCGACTCTGTCACAGGGATATATCGATATGTGAATACAGGTTAAAATTTTATATAATTATTAAAAAAGGTTCTTTCAACGATTATTTTATAATAGTCAGAGAAGGGCAGGCCTAGAAAGTATAACATTTACAAGAAATAATCTTAAATAATTAATATTTAACAAATTGTGAATAATATATAATGTTTAATATATTTGAATTCTCAAACCAATGTTGCAGGCTATGAAATCAGTCGGAAGGTTGTAGTGCATCACGGGACCATCATGGCGGCTAGCTGAATTGATGAGGTTATACGTAATATTGTCACAGGAAAATCTCACAATAAATTCACCTTTATAATTGTTTTAAAGATCTCCGAATTTGTGTATACTGTCTAGTATGTTGTTTGAGGTATTCTGGATGAGTGTTCAGTGTCCACTGGTGTTAATTGTTTTCTATTAGAGGTGTTCACTTTATGTCTGTTCGTGACAAAGAATTGTTAATTTGTTGTAGAGTGAATTATTAATATTATGTAGTTTCAATGTTTTAAATCACTTGTATTATGTGGTGTATTGTTCGTTTTCACTGTTGTCGTGGAGTATTTCATTAGTTTTGACTCGAAAAGTGTTAATTTATGTAACTCCCGTTTTCCACTGATTTTAGGCTTAACCTTTGTACTCCATTATACGGTTTTAAGAACGCGATTCCGCATCGAATGTTCCGTTTGAATGTTAACAAAGAACTAACTTACTTCCTCCACTTTAGGAAATATCTTGCCAAGTTAATATTGGAAAAGTATTGTTAAAATAATTTTCACTTCCCATGTACATAATTCCAAAGTACATTATATATGGAATAATTTTAGTTTATTGTTCGCTTTCATGAACTATTAACCATATAATTGGTTTATTTATCTCATTCTGTTTAATTTGATATGTCATGGTCCATATTTGTTGAGATTTTTGTTAAAATTACCAAATTTCTGTCTTTTTGGAAATCTAGGCCCAAAAAAAACTGTTTCCGTCCTTCCACACTTTTACTGCCATTTTAAGTGTTATTAATATAATTACAATAAATTTCAAATGGTCACAAATCTTTTACTTTCCTTAATTACTTATAAATTTAACATTTGAACTGTCTTTTAGTGATAATTTCTGAATTTACCATTCCTCTTTAAAAATAGTTATTTTATACATTTCAAAAATTTTTAATAATTTAAGATATTTTCCTATATTACTCTTTTAAATCATAGGTTCATTTACAGTAGTTGTTAATTGACCTACCTTACCTAAATCTTGTCAGTTTACATGGTTCATTGGTTTTTGGTTTATATTAATTTTTGTGAATTCATTATTTGGCCTAGAATTTAGTATTTTACATGTATGGTTTTTTCAAATAAATTCAATTCTACTCCTCCTCTGACTCTTAATAGTTAACATGACATAAAATAAAATTGTATACATAATTATTGAGATGTGTAGCATCTAATTCATTCTACTGTTACAAAAATAATAATTAACATTAGTCAGCAGTCTTTAAAATTGGACATGTTTGCTGAAACTGTTTTGAACATACATTTACCTCATTTGTAAATTAATACAGCATCCATACTGAAACATTTTAATTTGTATGTATGCTGTGATAGTACTAATACAACTTACTCTAAACATATAAACGTTATTCTATTAGAACTCTTTTAAAATATGGAGTTCATGGCTTTGAACAATATCAGCCATTTAACTTCTTAATTCTATTAAAACTTAAACTATTACCTGTCCTTTCTGATTCTACTACTATTATCTAACATCCCCTTATACAGTAAACATTTCCACCCACACTTTCTTTGTTATTGTCATTCCTATAAATGTCTTGAGATAACAAAGTGACCTTATTTAATGAAATATTGGAAATTTTTCCATTTTAATATTTCATTATTTGTTAATTATAAAATATAAAAGTTGTTTTATAGCATATTGTTTAAGTTATAGATACACTACAACTTGAAGTTTATTACATTTCAAAACACTTACACTAGTACACTTTCACTGTTGGTTCTGACTTATATTTGAGTTTTATTATTCTCAGACCAGACCTTTAGTCATAATGGACTGTGAAGATTTGTTTATTTTTTATCATATAATAACTTTAGTTGGTGCACTTCATATCATACTACACAACACTTTTGTTTATAAATAATTACAATTTCATAAGGTTTTAGGGATGTTATACTTTCTTTAATGGTATCAATTGGTTTGGGGTCAATGGTAGTTAATAATAGGTTTTTATGGTGGCTCTTCCATCCTATTTCTTCCTTTCTTCTCGTCTTCCTTCTTGTGTTCATTCTTGGGTAAACCAAGGTACTCAGTGTTATCTTGTCTGATGGTTGGTTCGGAGTATCTTTTTTATTATCGGATACTGACTTTACTCTTCTTTCTTGGTTTCAGGATATCTTGTTTATTACCTGATATTAAACTTTACTCTTCTTTTTTCTTGTTTTTGGGGGTATTTTGTTTATCTCCTGCTCCTAATCTCCTGGGTAATCTCCTGATTTTTTAATATGAGTTTTCTTTAATTTATTTACTTTGACTTTTATGGTTGTATTTTTATTATTTAATTATGGTTTTTCTTTTATAGTGGTGTTTTCCTTTGAAGTGTAATTGAATTTCATTTGACATTCTTTGAGTATATGTAATTTAATTATTTTTTATTATCTTATATGAATTAATTATTGGTGGAATATCTGTCATGCTACAATATATATATATATATGAAAGACAATTTTGTGTCACTTACCATGCGTCAACAATCGAGGCTGTTCGGAACCGCATCATTTGGGGTTAACACATATACTCATCACATAATAACTCACCGCATCATATAATAACTCACATACTCGCACACAAGATATGAATTCGTGGCAGTATACTGAGACTTGCTCAACTGTACAGGGAAGGAACATAACGGAGCTCGTCCCACAAGAAGTCAAGAAGTTATAGGTTGTCGGAGGCCAACAGAGCAAAGGGATGGACAGACGCTTCCATCGGCTTCCAACGTCTTAACCTTCAATAGAACTACTCTTCCGGGGGAAATAAGAGCAGGCATTCACAGACTGAGTGTGACAGTTTTATCCCTCCGCCAGTGCAATGTTTTAGACACACTGCATCAATATGTGCCCTGGCCAAGACTTACTTCTGCGGAAGGCGGCTCATATTGACGATACTTGTGTGCTGAGCCTATGAAATTTGTCAATTACGGTGGTCAGTATTCCTTTAAATCAGGTAATTGTCCCATTTTCAAACAAGAAATAGCTATTTAGGAAGTAAAAACACTGAGAAGAGTCAATTATCTCGATGCAAAGAAACTTGTGTGCTCAGACAACGAGGGAAAAATAAGCTATGAACAGGCTGTTAAGTATACAGTATCACCTACCCTGTTGTCAAAGAGATATTGACGGATACTTGACGCGGAAGTCGCATGTGGAAGATATGGCTGCTAGTTGCAAATCCTCGTTACATGCAGTTAAGTTAATGCATTTTAACAACAAAGTCTGCATATAAAATGGAGAGTTGATGCCGTGTACTTTTCACCCAAGAACTTGAAAAGTTATGCCTGAATACAATGCTGGAGAGCTCTGTGCATCGCTCTAGCCCAGTACACCACTTATATTGTAAGCAGGAATGACGATCTCGGAGGTCAGTTAGTGTTGCTGAGATATGTGACTGAACCTTTAGCGCTACCGAACCATTTATACCTCGTGTGGATGGCGAAACACAGACTTATAGACTCAGAACATAACTGGAACATACAACCGCCATTATACATTGTAACAAATTACCTTAATTTGTTTAATTTGTTATGTTTGTTTGTAAAAAAAAATTGTTTATTTATTTTTTTTATTAAATTAATGAAATATTAATTATTTAATTATGTTCTGTGGTGTTTCGCACTTTTTATTATTTGTTTCAAAAGAATTAAATCCTTTTCTGTATTTTTAAAATTCCTTCACCAGTTAATACAATTGTCTCCAAGAACAATCGATTGGTGAACTTTTCTTATTTTGTAGGTTATCTTCCTTTTAAGTGGTGAAATTCTGGTAGTTAGTTCAATTAAAATTACGTATTATGCTAATTATCATTTAGGAATAAATGATGTTCAATTTTCTAGTAAATAAGGAATTTTATTAACAAATGGTTATTATATCGATTTTCTATCGACTGATTAATCGACTCTCTCAGGGTATTTTTCAATAGTTCGTACAATTATTTATATTCGGGTTCTTTTAACAGTTATTTTAGATATAGTCAGAGAAAAAGGGCAAAGTATGAATAGTATAACATTACAATATATATCAGCTTAAAAATTAAAAATACATATATGACATTTAATATATAACAGTGATTAAAGAAATTTTCAAACCATTCAGCTTCACAGGCAGAGTCGCATTGGATTGTGGGAAGAAAAAGATGGCCGCTTCGAGTTCAGATGAAAGACGAACGCACCTCGCTAATTCTGCGTCCAATAAAAGCTGCTTTCCCTATGAATTTTCGTTCCTGTAGCTGCGATTCTTCCTTCTGGTTATTGTGTAGTATTTCTGGTTGAGTGTTAGTGGTCCACTTCGAATAATTGTGTAGTGTTAAGTTAATTTCACTTTCGTCAGTTAGGTCGAGATTTGCACTTTTGTTTCGTGGTGTGTTATTACTGTTTTAATCGTTTAAATGTTATATTCACTGGTGTTCTGTTCTGTTCTATATTATTTTAATGTTTGTAGGTGTTCGGTTCACTGAATTTCCGTTTATATGTAGTTTTACAAAACTCGCGTTTTTCCACTTCAGGCTAGGATTGTCGCATATACGCCATTTCTGTTTTAGCTATTAGGTTAACATTGACTAAGAGCTCGTCTCAAGTGTACTATTCAACGTCTAATAATGAACTAATTCACTTTCTTCGTCTTCTCATAAAGTCTTAGCCAAATTAATATTGGCAATCCATTGTTTCAAAATTATATTACATCCTGTGCATTTGAAATTTTGACATTATGTAGCTGAATATATTTTTGTTATTATTTAAATTTATTAGTTACTAAACACATAATCTTCTTCTTCAGTTCATTCTGTTTGATTTGATACCAAATAAGATAGTTTTACTAGGTTTTTGATCTAAAATGACATTTTTACTTCATTTTGAAAATTACAAGTTTTAAAATTCACTTCCTGTTCTTTTCCAAAATGTTGCCATTTTACATGTTATATTAATGATTGTATTAAATCTCAGAATGATATAAAAGGTTTATCTTCCCTTAATTTCTTGTAATTAGATTAATTGGTTCTCTTTTTAAATATTATACATTAATAGGTAACTCCCCTCTTTAAATTTTCAGTTTTTACATTTGCATTTTTAACAATAATTCTCACTGTCTTTTTACAAAATCTTCCTTACTTATAGTTCCAATTATATGACTCTATGACTGATTTACCTTACATAAATTCCATCAGTTTAATTGTTTTTCTGTACTTAATTCCTTAATTTTAATGCTGTTTAGTTTTAAAATTTGGCCTAGATTTTTAACAGTTTTTACATACAAAGTTTTTAAATAATATTTTTGTTTATACCCTCTCTGACTTCTATTATAATATAATATTGATTAACATTTTCTTATTTTAACAAAATAACAATTAGTATATAATTTATACTCTTAATTCATAACACATGATTGAAATTAACAATAGTCTTTCAAACTCAGACATTTTACTCTGGATTAATTATTTTTAAAACACAATAAACATTTTCATAATAAAAGTTTTATATTAAAAGGATTGTACTCTTAGATATTTTATCCTTGAGCTATTTAAACTTATTCTAAATAAACAAAACATATCTTTCCTTCTATCATTTACACTATTTCTTAGACTAGGTTCATTTTCAGTTTTTAGCTGTTTTTTGTTTGATTTTTGTGGTAATGATTATTCACTTCACTTTTTATATGCCTGCTCTTGCTTTATTTACTGTAATTCTAAGGAATGTTGTAAATAAAGAGTGGCAGCTATTATTTAGAAACTCCTGTATTATCTGTCATGATAATACTTTATTTATTATTATTCATGGACACAAAATAAACACTTTACAAAGTTGTATTATTTCACAATTTACTTAGTTTGTGAACTTCAATCTTGACACATTTGGTTTATTTAATATAACACAAAAACTTGCACTGCTCCCTTTTTATTCTTTGATTTTATTTCTAATTAGTTTTTTTGTTTATTTAAATCAAGAAATCTATTTTGTAGAAGGTAATGAAGGTTTGTTTTTTGCATTATAATTATTTCACATTGGTTCACTTTCAATTCTTACTTTATACACTTTTGGCTTACATTTATTTTACATAGTTTCTAAATTTGATATTTTTGTTATACTTTCATTTTATTTATTTTTATCTCTTTCTTTGTGGTTTGGGTTTTTTATAAGAGCACTCCTTCTTCTTGTGGATGCTGTCTTGTTCTGGTTTCTTCATTGATTTCTTCTATTCTTCTTGTTCCTTATAAAAATATTTCCATTTCTTCTTGTGGATGTTGTCATGTTTTGGGTTTCTTCCTTACTTACTCCTATCCTACCTGGGTATTACCTTTTTCTATATTCTTAGTTTTGCAGTTTATTTTGATGATTCATCACTCATTGTAACATGGGTTTTAAATGAAACTTTTACTTTAATCTATGATTATACTGTACGGTGGTTCTTAATTAATTTTTTTATTTTGCTTTCTCGGATTTTAAAATGTTTTTATCTTATTTTTATGATCATTCTACCATTCAGAATTATGGGCATTATCTGTCATGCTACAACATTTATTCGACCAGTCAGTGTCCTCGAGCTCGAAATAGCCAGACGCTACAACATCCAGGCGCCGATGGTTCTAGCGTTCGTTTCATGCAAAGTTGCTGGTAGAAACAAAAAATTGTGCAAATGAACTGTACCGAAATACATCTTAGAGGACTGTCCTACAGGAATACGGGGACTCCCACTCGTGGACACTGACCAAAGTGGCGAGTGTATGCACTGCCGAACTGAAAGCAGTGTGACAAGCTCTTTCAAACTATGATACCGAAATGAGAGAAAATTTGTTGTCTGTACGGAGTCACCGAGTTTTATAACTGCATTCGATAATCCGGACACAGTTGGTCCGTTATTGGAACAGATTACTCAATATTATGCCGTGTGGTAGACAAACTACGTTCATCTTTTACTTTTGTTGGTATCTGGGCATGTAGGAATCCAAAGCAATGAAGAGGTTGACGCTGCAGACAGCCCAGAAGTAGATGCAATTGCCATATGACCTGACGACGCAAAGGTGTGTGACAAACCCATCATTATTAATGTTTGTCAGCTGACATGGGACTGACATCATACCGAACTTTATTTATGAAAAATAACATCCATAAGTGGCAAATGGTAGGTAATCGAAGTCATCATGAACAAGTTGTACTTCACCAGACTGCGAATTGGGTACACGAACCTGTCGTCTTCTTAGCTTCTACCAGGACAAGAACGACCGTGTGCAGTTGTGGCGGGTCATTTACGGTAAAAATATAACTGTTTTACATATAACATATAACGGTATAATTGAAGACTGCAGTGCTCTTACCGAACTCAGACGGAGGTACAGAGTAAAATGTAACCTGAAAGAGGGCCTCGCAAATGAACAGTTAGCGATATACAGAACTCTGTCCTCTCTAAAAGCAGCATGTTTACTGTATCGGCTACAGGATTGATTTGTGTCTATCTATGCATGTGTGTTCGAATTTCCATTTACATTGTTAAGCTGTATGTAGGTGAGAAACGACTACGAAACGAACAATACTCCTCGTCGATGTCGTTGTATAAAGGCCTTAGTTTCCAGGCCCCCAAACATAATTACCGGTAATAATAATTTTTTTTTAGAGGACAGGTGGAAAAATTTGCTGTACAAATCTCGGGAAGGGTGCAGACGACCTGGATCTGTGGGTTTGGGTATACCTGACCCACTAAAAGAACCACCTCCCTTTCCTCTTCTAGAACACTAACCCGAAACTGTTTGACACACTACTTCGGGCTAGGCGTATTGTTCTTTCAGCCCTAGGGCTCACTCTGACTTGTTATTCTTCTATATTGTATTGTCCAAATCTATCTTCTTCGCCCGAAGAATCTCTTCTACGAAGCGTCCCGCAAAGTTCCAGGTGTCCTCCCCTTGAAGCATCGCTTCAACGATTTTATCTGGGGAGACCTCCTGCCTAATATCTTCTTGCAACGATGTTCTGTGTTCCTCCCATCTGTCTCAGACGAAGATTGTAACCAGTAATAATAATAATAATAATAATAATAATAATAACAACAACAATACTAATAATAATAATCGGTCTTTTTCTACCACAGTAGTGATAGGCAGAATAGAATACCTATTCGAACCATTTGGCATCTATGGAATTAACTAACCGCAATTTATGGTATCTAAGGAATGGTCATTTTAACCGTTCGCTAATGACGCTAATATATGTGTGGCAGCAAACATGGAATACTATAGCCGTTCTTTAATACCATAGAATGTAAGCCCAGTGATTCGACTTGGAAACTGAAAAATGTGTTTTGATTGTCTAGTGCTAGCCAAATTCAGCAAATTAATAATGAGAACATTTTTATACAGTACTTATAAATTTTTTTTGTAAAAAAATTATCGTTTTTACAGTTAATAGGATGTCTTCAATGGAGTGAGGAAATTCTTTTAAGGGTGTTATTTGCCTGTTCGAGCTCACCTCCTTTAAGATCAGCGGTCATATCTGTTTCAATTTTTTTGTGGTAGGATCTTGGTGTGAGTGGGAACGAGAGTTTTGGATAGACCTGAAGTCGAAGAAATAAAATTATTACAGTTATTTTTGCGTTCCTAGTTCATAATGATACTTAAAAATCATTATACTGTATAATGTTATACTACTAAAATAGCACAGAGAACATTTACAAGAATGCTTCAGTCCTAAATAGAAATCGCTGAATTACGTACATGAGTTAGATTAGACGTCGTTCGTTCTATACGTTACTGCTGTCAACCCTTATGCGTCGTAGGCCGTCCGCATTCTCGATTTAATTATCTTTGATAATATTGTTTCCATACGTATGATCTTTAAGTATCCAGTAGGGTCATTTTAGTGTTTATTGTTTCTACACGTTAATTTGCTGCTACGTTAATCCCTACACAAGTAATTGCCTTTAATTTTCCAGAAGAATTTATTCATACTCAGGCCCTGATTTACCAAATGATTCAACGTGAAGGTGATACGTGTCTTTCTCTTCGTTGTATTTTACTAAACACTGACACCGCCAGAGAGTTAGGGGAGACGATCTGATTTGTATGTTAGTAGTAACTAACATATAAAACATATCGGTTTTTTTTCTTGATTCACAAATCTAGTTTTCTATTTAAGTAAAATACGTATAAGAGGCTTACTAAATATATTACTGTATTTAATCATGCTGAAATATTCAATATACAATAATTGTTTTAATAAAAATTTGGATTAATGTGTAATTTAATGTGGCTTAATAGCTAATACTTTTCAGTTCTATTGTTTTTTCCCAAAAACCGTCAGTTTTAGCTGGCTCGTGACCATAAATTTCAACTAGCATATCCAGCCCACGATTCGTTAGTGATTTTAAAACTAACGATATGTTCTGATTAAATAAAGCGCCGTCATTCACGTAGGAGTATCCTGGGGCACCGTCTTTATTAAAATCCGTGATACTAACTGCTGTTATGGAACCTTCATCCCAGGGGCCTCTGTAATCGAACATTCTCGTCACTGAAGGCCCAGTAGTGTTGCGATGATTAAACACGTGATCAGCGAACAGTAACCTGCGACACCAATCATGTGTGAATTAATCTTTCTTTTTAGCATAAACAACAATAGAATAGCTTCAGCGAGTTGCAATCTTTAGTTTTCATTTTCTCTAATAATAGACATGTACAACGTGATTACGATTGATAAGTGTGATTCGCCGAAACTAAAACATTCTTTTCTCTAAAGCTGAACATCTTAACTTGAACATCTAGATATTTGTCGCAAAACGTTAAACAAAATCTGGTCCCGACATTCTGCCTTGGTAAAAGACTAACTCATGTCTGGCAAGAGACATATTTCGATTATACGAGCCTAATCGTTCCGCTTAATGGAAGACTTTACGAGCTCTGAGTTAACAATTAACAAACTAGATGCTACGCGAGCGGCAGAAGTCGCTAACTATTTTGAACGAATATATTTATCACCTACTACATTAATTTCGATGTTAAACGGTTTATCAATTATAGGGAAAATTTTAAAAATTCCAATTTCTCTAGTATTTCTTAAGTAATATAACAGAACACACGATTATACAATAAACACTAAAATATCGAAATACTTGAATTTTGAGTTACAATTCCTTTTAGTCTGTACCTTTCTTGATTTTTATATTTTTTCAAATTTTTATCTTTTTTTTTGGCCCTGCGACCCCAAAATTTTGAAATTTCCAAAACGTAACGCTACATTCAGATGTTGGTTAAAATTCTCTTTATTTTGACATCTTACATGAATTTTTGCGATTTTATCAAAACTCTCAAAAGAGGGACCCTCTTTTTGGGCCCTGACGTAAAAATTTTGAAATTTGCATAAATGAACACTATGTTCAGATTGTGGTTTAAATTCACTGTAATTTGATAACCTACATGAATTTTTTTTCAAATAATCTTCCATATTTTTGCCAACCACCTATTTTTGGAAGAATCATCTAAAAAACAATATGGTTCTGTAAGATAAAAGCATGGACACTAATCCCAAGTTTTACGAAAATCGGTTGATCCGTTTAAAAGTTATCGTAAGACATACCCCAAATAGACAGTTAGACAGGTAGACAGACAAATGCCAAACAGTCGACTCAAACTGAGAAATCGCTTCGTTCGTTCAATAAAATTAGATTGGTTGAAAGACTGAAGGAAGATATCTGCCTTCCACCTTCATACGTAAAAATTCAACCTTCTCGGTGAATTCATGCAGGCAAAGTCTGCAAAGGTTTGTGGTTAACTTTACAACACAGTATCGCATAAAATATTAAAAAATGAATTACATGTTGTTTTGCTAGTTGTTTGTAAATGAGGGCTGTACAAATAATTAGTTTTGAAAATATTTTGACTTACGAGCACGTAAACATGTTACCTGTACACGTATTACCTGTATCGTGTCACACACGATTACCGCGAGAACTACTCGGAGTGTATAAATTTGAGTTTTACATCATGTGATTGGAACATTGTTCTATATTTAAAAATTGAGTAGTATAAGAAATATCCGTTTTATTGTAATCTATTCAGTTGCTGAGAAGAGAGGACAATTGTTTGCCAAATATTACTAATAAATCTGTCCACAAAGGTTATTATTTTTGTATCATATTACTAATAATATTGTAGTCAATATTCTGATATTTCCGTCGTCACATTATTTACTGTTGATATTCAAACTAGTGCTGGAGTAGGCCTACTAGTGTTGACAGCAGAACGATGTAGTGACGCCGCCGTTTTGATTTTATAAGTTTCGGGTGTCGGATCGAACCCGTAAACGTTAACTTTTACTTTCATTCCAGTCATCCATTGGGACTTCATTCTAAGACCAAGCTTGTTATCGCCGATTCCGCCACTGTAGACATACGTGTAACAGTATCCACCATCGACTTTATAGTCAAATATCCGCATTGATGTTATAGCCGCCGTTGAACTGCCTTCCCAGTTATAACGTTTTGATGCCGAAAATAAAAAAACCCGTTGTTTATACAGAACGACAGTATGAAGTAACCTGTAACACAGGAAGGAGTAAAACTACGTATACAGTGCAAAATACAGTATTACATTGAAGCCTTGGCAAACATAACCTAACTTATATAATCGTTTTTTTTTTCTTTTCGATGCGTCTTATGGACTTGTTGTTCTGTCTCAGGAGAGACATATCTAGAGGATCAACCATTACCTGCCTCCTCACTGGTATAACCAGTTTCAATTTGGGGGAAACATTTCGACAATGACACTCCGTATACTAATTACAAGGCGATGTTTAATGTAAACTATTGTAAATAAAAAAAACATCTAGACGAAAGTACGGATGGATTTTAACTTAGTAAATTGGTTTCTTTGATACGCAAACAAGTTATACTATATTAAAGGAGTACTGTCTACCTATACGTGGCAGGCTAGTTTGTGAATACACACTTGCAAATAGATGTAGGCTATTTATAATAACGTAATGTGTAATAATAATATTATTATTAAATTACTATAACATAGTAATATTATATATTAATGTAATACTAATGTGTACAAATAAAAATAATGAATACATACAAGAATCTACAAGAAAAACTTATGGGTTTTCGTATTGAGAAAAGTTTTAGTTAAGTTTACAGGGCACCATTTACTAGCCGGCAACAATTACATTTTTGTAACTGTATAATACAAAACTCTGGGACACGAATTCGAATTTCTGTGTGTGTGTGTGTGTGCGCGCGCGCGCGCGCGCGTGGGAGAGATAGAATGTGAGAGAGAGCGCGAGAGAGCGTGACTGTGTGTGACAACCGTTACATTACTAAGGTATCTACTAATAACTTACACAAATACTTTACATTTCTGTGAATTCCATTAAAAATATGTTAAATTAGAACACAAATTTTAAAAACCGTTCCCAAATGGTTTGTGTGTGTGCGCGCGCGCGGAAACAACATAATTTGCATGAATAATATACAAAGATGAATATGTAAACAACAATCAAAAAGCTGTAAAAAGTTTATTAAACACACTGTAAATCTCGGGCAGGCAGAGTGTTACAGTTTAGTTGATTGTGTGCGCGAAACGTGTACTGACTGGAAAGGTAAGGCCCACAAAAACAATACGTTCTTGTGAAATGTTCAAAACTGGATAATGTGACGTGGAAACGAATTGTGCAATCGGGTCATCATCATTCATCATTATTCCTGCATCTCCTAAGTGGAGCATAGGGCATCAATGAACTTCCGCCACCGGACTCTGTTCCGCGCCATCGTCTTGATCTCGGGCCAGGTCTTCCCTCCTTTCTCCATACCTTCCGCTATTACACTCCTCCTCCATGTGTTCCTTGGTCTGCCTCTTCTCCTGCTACCTTGTGGGTTCCATTCCAGGGCTTGTCTTGCTATGTTGTCTCTATCTCGTCGTAATGTATGCCCAATCCACTTCCATTTCCTACGACGCATCTCAATGTCAATGGGTGTTTGATGGGTTCTTCTCCACAGCTCTTCATTGGAGATAACTTGTGGCCACCATATCCTCAGGATATTCCGCAAACTTCTGTTCACGAATGTTTGGAGTCTGCTAATCAGTTGTTTGTTAGTCTTCCAAGTTTCACACCCATAGAGCAGTACCGACTTGACATTTGTATTGAAGATGCGTAGTTTGGTATTGGTGTTAAGTTCCCTTGATTTCCAGATTGGTCTCAGCATTGCAAATGCTCCTTTAGCCTTATTTATTCTATTTCCTATATCCTCTATGGTTCCTCCCTCCGTGGTGACCATACTTCCCAGGTAACAAAACTGTTTGACTTGTTCGATCTCTTGGCTTCCTAAAAATAATAGTGCCTTATTGCGGTTATTATAACGCATCTCCTTGGTTTTCTTTCCATTAATCTTCAATCCCACCTCTGATGCTTCGGTTTTTAAATCGTTCAGCTTTGCTTCCATATCCTTAAAACTGTTGGTTAGCAAGCACAGGTCATCCGCGAAGTCCAAGTCCTCCAACCTATCTGTCAGCCCCACTGAATTCCTCTTCGGCGATTCATTGCCTTCTTCATCATGAGATCCAGCACCATAATAAATAATATTGGTGACAGCAAACATCCTTGCTTCACTCCTTTATCTACTGGGATGGACTCGGACAACATCCCCTGGTGTAAAACTTGACATGTGTAGTTCTCATACATTTCTTGAGTTAACTTAATAATTTTCTTTGGAATCCCAAACTCTTTCATGGCTTTCCACATCTTCTTCCTCATTACACTATCAGTGCAATCGGGTAGTGGACAATATTACGGTACACGTAGACTCGCGTTTGAGAGAATTCACTTACCCATATTATTTGTTAATTACTCAGTTAATAAAATAATTATGGAGTAATAAAAACACTGTGGTGTAGTAAAGAATGTTACGAATCGAGAACGAGACCAAATATTGGATGTTGCCGAAGTGTTTTAATAATTGTAAAAATGCAAATATCGCCGAAATATGAAAATATTTTTCAGTTTGTTGAAAGTGACGCTAAACCTGTTACGACAATCCGGAACAGGATTGGAACTCATTTTCGATCACTCTTTGATAGGTATGGAACTCAAGACTATATACACCTATATCCAGGGACTGGTAGGCTAGTCTCTCTCTTGCAATCAGGACATCGCAGTGTGAGTGACTGTTTACCGGCTCTATGTCGTGGAGACATCTATCGTGGCTGGACCACACACACACACACACACACACACACACACACACACACACACACACACACACACACACACACACACACACACACACACTGGTAAAGAATGACCGACAGCATTAGAAGACGAACTGGTTTATTTAAAATGAAAAGACGACACAGTAAAAGGATAAAATAATTGGAAAGCAGAGAATTTAAAAAATGTAAATCTGAAAATAGTTCATGTAAAAAATGGATATAACAGTGTTGTATCATATTGTAGTGGTGAGTGTAACAATTTAAAAAATTGAAATTGAGGAATTTTATATGAAGCTTAAATGAGCTTAAAAAGCGTGTGTGTGTGTGTGTGATAGAGAGAGAGAGAGAGAGAGAGAGAGAGAGAGAGAGAGAGAGAGAGAGAGAGAGGAGAGAGTGAGGGAGAGCGTGTGAGGGAGGGCCCGAGAGAGAGCGTGTGTGTGACTACGATTCCATTACTAGGGTATATACTAATAACTTACACAAATACTTTACATTTATGTGAATTCCATTAAATAATTATTTGGCAGCATATTGTTTATTAGGCTGATTTTTATTTGAAAAATATTTTATTCTCAGTATTTTTAAATTATGTGATTTATTAATGTTTGTTATAAATTTTATTTTTATTATATATTAATATGAGGTTGGTAATTATAAATTTCTTAGTGTTATAATTACGCGTATTTACATGCATATATGACGTGCATGAATTCTTATGTCAAGGGGCATGTACAGGGAGTTCCCGGAAGAAAGAAAAATATTTCACAAGGTGGTAAAAATAAGAAAAATGTCATATAAACATAGGTCCGTAAATGCTTTGTTCTCGAGTAACGGCCTGTTGACAATTTTACCTACGTTTCTGTTTCGAAGATAAAACAATGCAAGATAAAAATTTCGGAACAAAAAGTGGAAAAATTAATAGACCCACTAAAAATATGCAAAGAAACCTTATCGCTAGTAGTCTGGAACCAAATTGCTGCTAAAAGTGCCAAATACTGGATCTGAAAACAATTTTTTTTTAATTTGATGAACAGCAACTTTGCTAAATTGTTAATAAACGGCAAACAATTTCAAATAAATTTTTAGAGAGTTTATCGCTGAGAAAGTTGACGTAAATAACACAAGTTTGACAAATTTTATGTAAATACAAGTTTCAGAAATTAGACTAGAATTAAAAAAAAGGTGGCAGAAAATGTTAAAATTATAAACAGAACACAAGCGCAAAGTTATCAGCATTACAGCAGACAAATATTATATTAAATTATCTTGAACATAATGTTGTCACGTTTTGCACAGTGGCACGGACGTTTCGCGTGACAATCAGCGCCGATGTCGCCGAGGGACGAGGTATCCTCTGAGCCTCGAAGGGCGGTGCATACTTAGGAGAAATCTTGGACCCACGGAAGACGAACTGCAATTAGCAGTATTTACCAATCGAGTCCCCCGGGATTCCTCTCCAGCCATCCGACAAGGGTCGCTACTAGGGTACACCAGCTCAAAGCACATCGTGCCAACTCAGGACAGTGGTTACCGTTCACGGAATGCGTGACGTGAGTTCACTGCGCAGCCCTTAAAGTAGTGTTTCTCAACCTTCTGGGTAATGGGGACCGCTAAAAAATTATTTTTTCCTCGCCCCCCTCTACTCCTTATACATATACTTACACATGTACATATTAATGGTTTGTCAGTTATATTTATACGGGTACGCGTTACATGACATACTCGTATAACTAAACAATATATAAAAAATAAATTTCTAATCCCTCTATTGTTTAAATTTGAAAAACTTTTATATCATAGTCATAAGTTTCTTTAAATATTAGCAGGCAGCAATGCGATCACCTTTTGAAATGTAAAGATCTTAAAATTTATTTTTCTGTAATAAAATATAAATTCGTTAAAAAACATAATTGTATAACAATGTTTATAGCAGTCTTTACAGGTACAAAGATGGTCAAAAACTTTACTACATACATGTAATAAGTACAATAATATAGAAAACATTAGTTAGTTAATAAAAAATAATAGGCCTATACATAAACTACTTTTTATTTCGAATAAAACTTAAATTTAAAACATGTGTCTTCCTTTCATTAATGAGACTTTTGTTTCTGTATATCATATAGTACCATTTCAAAACGAGGTAGAATTTCTTTGTTGATTGCCAACCGCAAGCTTGCCTCCACGTTCTCAGGAAGTAAGCGGTTTCTCTCCCGTGATTTCACTTTGGTCCCACTTTACAGAGTGAGGGGTACTTGAAAATGGAAGAAGTTTCTTTAACGCAATTTCGGGTAGAGATGAATACTCTTCTTTGACAAATCACCAAAAATGTTTGTATTTGATGTTTCTGAAACTTTTGTGTAAGAACTGTCACATGAGAGCTCAATTAGACGTTCCTTGTAAAGTGTATTAAGAAATAAGCACTAATTTGCAGAAAATCTAATAGTCCTTCAGATAACGATCATTTGGTGTAGAAAAGTATTGTTGAAAATATTCACTTAGTTGGTGTAGGTCTGTCAATACGACGTTGTCAATATTCCCCTTGCCTCCTGAGATCGATACGGTATACTGGGAAAACATGTCAGTAATATTTTTCTGAATTCTCTCCTCCCAGGCAATGAATTTTTCTTGAACCCATTTAGTGTATTCTTAAAAACAAAATTGTTTTTCATATATCCTTAAAGCTGATTAATATTATTAATATATGCCTATCGATTAAGTAGGACAATTTAATCGGCCAGTCATCATTACGTAAGAAATCTGCAAGTGCTGAGTGTTTTTCACTTTAAAATATTTTCACTTCACACTTTAGTTTAAACAATCTCGTGCAAGCACTTTCCCTCGACTGAACCAGCGAAATTCTAAACGAAGTAAAGAGACTCGTATGGCCAGAAACCATCTCATTGCAAAACACAGAATATATTCTAGATTTTTTAGAAGCATAATTATATTACCTCCAAAATAGACATATCCAGCTTAACCACGTCCGATGCCTTTAGAAATGATGATAATAATAGAAGACCAGACCCTGATTTGCTGCAAGAAGTTGAAGAAACTGAAACACAACAATTTTCAAGAAATGTTGCAAATACAAAATACCCAAGTGACCGGGGACTTTACTCAAGAATATTGAAGACGCAAAATAAAAAAAAAAAAATATTGTACAGTGTGGATCACGTCGACCAAGAGGATCGTTTTCTCTGGACAAGTCATGTGAAGGACGATCTTTTTCAGAATATTATTACAAATAGGACCAAAGGAGGTGTGGAACTTCAGAAACACTGGCTTTGTTACTGTGTCCCAAATTGAACAGGTGTTATTGTGAGCCTTGCTGGTTATTCACCGAAAAGAATAAATTAACTTCCTATTCTTGGGTAGACGATGTTAGTGCTTGAAAGCGCGTGAGTAAAAAAGTTAGTCAACCTGAAGTTTCAGTACTTCGCCTAAAGACGTGCGCTGTTTACGACTCCTGGAAGAGAGACCACACATTGGATTAGACATTATAGGTAAGAATAGAGGCAAACGTCTGGAGGCAGGTCTTCATCACCTGTTGAATCTGTCTCTTTTTCTGGCTCAGTAAATTATATCATTTAGGGGTAAAAGAGAACATGCTGTAAGTGGACAAGTAGAAGGAGATAATTTCCTTTCTGTGATTATACTGATGTCAAATTATGCCCCAGTGCTAAAGCAACTCATACAAAAAACTAAGGGCGAGGTAAAATTTCTCAACCATGCTATACAGTGGAAAACTATTCTGAATGATATCAACTAGACACCATTTTATTCAATAATTCTTCACGCCACGCCGGATATTACAGGAGTAGATCTGTTAACTGTCATTTTCCGGTACGTGAAAATTATAATAGACGAAAGTGGCAAACCACTGACCTTAAACCTAAATGAATCTTTTGTAGGTGTTTTCTATTTGCGTAACCATAAGGATTCTGAATTGAAGGATTTTATTTTAGATTTTCTTAAAAAAAAAAAACATCGTCTTGAAAAACTTCAGTAAAGCTTATGACGGTGCGCGCGTGATGTCTGGTGCTTTCAATGGCTTACAAGCCCAAGTCGAGAAGTTGGAAGAAAACGAAAAGTACGTTCATAATCTCAGTCTCGTATTAAAAGGTGACGTTAAAGAAATTCCCGAAGTTGGCAGTTTTTTTATTGATATTCTTGACTGTCTTCCAATTTTTTAATGCAAGTGTTAGTGGTCAACGACGCCAGTGCTCCCTCTTGAACACTCAATTTACTATACCCCACAGGTGGATTTCAAGAGAAATGTGCTAAAAATACTGACGAACGTCAATTTGAAATAGGAAACCGCCAGTGAAAGAGCTGAAACAAATGGACTCAAAATTCCCTGTATAATGTATATTTCTGGTGGTCATTTTTTCAAAAATAGTAAGTCCAGTGTTAGGTATCTCCAGTCATAATCGATTGACATGGAGGATGCTGAAACTCAGCCTTCGTTTAAAATCCTCCTTATAATCCTTCATTCAAACAACATTTTAAATCGATTTAGGCTATAAAGCGTCAAATAGATGAGAGAAAAAGAGAATTTTATTGAAATGAAAACTACATCTGTGGAGTTGCAAGAATGTAGGAAGTAGAACCAGACTATCAGCAAAAAAGGCTTGGAGACTTACTTTTGTAAAACGAAAAAAGATGAGTTTTGACGAAGTGAGCCAAGACGGTAGAATTGAGAATGGCGAAAAAATATTTCAAGTAGAAATTTATAACCTGTTGATGCAATTCTAGTTTCCTAATTAGGAGAACGTTTGAAGCATGCAGTGTGGTCACTGACTAGTACTAGTTCAGTACGGTACTAGCAGTAAATTATTTAGTAATTATTTAACTGGTGTCAAGTACGATAACACCAGTACATTCTTAACCAATGTCGTTTGACAAAGTGTTCGTAGTCCCATTTTCAGCACACGTTATATGCACGTACATGCTTCGTGCTAGTGACGATGAACTTTATCATTCGTCAGATCGTCACAGAGACCAAACAACAAGGATGTAATGGAATCTTCCCTTAACAGATGGTTAAGTTTTCGATCAGTTATGAGAAGTGTAATGAAAAATACATGTAACATCACGGACTTAGGGAAAGCCATAATATGTCAAAATTCAAATTAGATATATTGAAAATAAACAAATAAAATTACATGGTTGGACATCTGTTGATTCTTCAATTTGTATTGCGTATATTGGTGACTGTTTAACAAAACTAATCACTTGTTCTTTAGAATCAATAGTCATCACTTTAACACCCCCTGTAATTATGTCATTTGACAATGGCAAATCTTGAATCTTTTTCACGTTTATCACCAGAAAATTCAGTAACGACTTTTCCAAGCACGATTTTATTAAAGTTTCACCCACAGGAAATTTTTATGCTATTTCATGGGCCACTAAAAATGACGATTTCACAACTCAGATCAAGAAGGTTACATTTTACATAGTTTTTTGTTGCCCCTGAAAAACAAACAATTATGCCAATAATTCTTGATCTAACAAAATATTCTTCAGGCTCATGACTGAGATTTGGATGGACAGTTTCCAAGTGACGTTTTAATTTTGCTGGTTTCATCGATTCATTTGACAGTCTTACGCCACAAGTTATATACGTTGGATGGTGAACTCCACTAGGTGAACAAAAAAAAAAAAATTATATAAGAATCAACGTACTTACGTCACTTCACTGCTTTTATTTGTTTAAAAGCAGGTCTAACTGACTGGGAAACCTTTGCAACACAATCACCACTTACCTCGTCATAAATTTCACTAGGTCGTTCATTAAACAGAGAAACTAAGCCAATTCTCTCACTACTTTCTTGAACGTTTTTTTCAGGAAACTGTAACAGTGTATCTTCTTTAGTAATTTTGACAGAGATAATTTCATAAAAGTGCTCTAAACATCAACACAGCACGCAAGCAGAATAACAGACAACACAATCAGTTACGCGCATAACTATTTGTCAACGAGAAACTATCCCACTAAAACAATGTATCGTTATTTCGTAACTAAGTTAAAACTTACTTAAACGTTGTTAATGGTTCCTCTGCATAGATCCCTATTATTTGTATGTTTAACGGATTAATGACGTTCTGAATATGAAGGACAGGCTAATACAAAAATTGTTTACAAAGCTGTTAGTAAAACTTTTATTAATCGTTTAACTTAATTCTACGGACCCCCGGTTGAGAATCACTACCTTAAAGAACAGGACACCCGACACTGCTGTTCGTAGGGAAGAGGATACTGGTGCCTAGTCACGCGGAATTACTTGCCACTACACGAGTGTACAGCTACTCACCAGGGAAGGCACCCTATTTCTCGTTGGCAAGATTCACATTCTTAGCCCTGTACCGACCCCCCCCCCCCCGGCGGCTTCGAGCTGTGTGATGCGACTGTGTGAATGGCGGTCTCGGTTCTTTGCCCCCTACTCCCTGGGCCCCCACCAACAGTGTATGTATCATCATACAATTGTTAGTGTAGAATCTCGGGCTGGATGTCTTTTTTGTACTCTGCGCCATGTTTGTTTTATTTTGCTGTCTACTGCACACAGCCTATCGACATGATTTTTGTTTAACCATTTCTGCAGTTAAACTGCTGATTTGTTTAATGCTATTTTCAAGAAATAAGAATTTTTTTTATTTTATTTTAATTCATACTGAAAACAAAAACATAGGAAGGTTATTCTATTAATACAGATTTTAGGCCTATATCAAAATGTCCAATAGTAAAACATTTTTAGGTAGTACTTTGTAGTACCGTAGGGTTGTTATGTGGCCATGAATACGGTTCTGAGGGAAAGGTGTGTTATACTATATAGTATAATATACTATTGTATAATATATATATATATATATACTACTAGTATAATATAGGCCTATTATCAACACGCAGCAATACTTCATTTTGTTAAATGTAAGGTAAATGGTAGGAAAATGGTAATTATGTAGTTTGTAATATATGTTTACGATTAAAGTTAAGCTAATGTTCGTTTTTCTATGTATTCTAAGAGAAATAATTATAAATCAGATAAATGATGGTAAATGTCAGTAAATTTGGTGAAAGGAATTATTTTTCCCCAAATGGCTTTCCATTGTTATTGTGATAATGGCCCACACTTCCAATAAGTATTTCATTCATAAATTCAATTAACGATCGAGGCTGTTAATATTAACATTATTATCTACTTTATTTTTTCTTTCCACTTGTTAACAGCTTTGTCTTATGGAGCACATGCATATTTCCACGGACTGCTATTTTTCTTCCACCTATCAGACCCTTTTTAAAACCTTTTATATATCCGATAGACAATTTATTAATAATATAATAAATAATATATTTACGTGTTTTCTTTCCTCAAATAGCCCTGAACTGTAATCTTGTGATTGCACAATTATATCCTGTTCCACACCTAAATTACAATTCAAGTGTCTGCCGACTACGTAATTAATTAATTACTGGACCTCAATAAATTATATTAATGACCGAAAATTAAAAAAAAAATCCAATTGTCCTCTCTTCTACATTTACTCAACTCATTTAGTTCAAACAAACCTGATACCTGTCTTCTGACTGTCTTGTTCCAATCATTGTAATTGTCTTGTTACCTTCCAGTTTGATACGATAGATATCGTCGTTGTCCGGTATATCGCCATTACTCTGCATTATGTCTAAAACTGAGACTAAACCAAGGAAACTTAGTATTTTCGATCCAATCATTTTATTTCATTTGTATCCTAAGTAAATGAAAACACATTGTAGTAGTAAAAAAGTTTGTTTGTTAATCATGCAACAGGCAAGCATGTTATTTTAATAATTTCGAAGAATGGTTTGTTTAACTCCGAGAAAGAACCAAATTACTGCTTACATAGATCGAAAGTTATAATATACAAACTAAATAAACTCTTATATAATTGGTAATAACCTGGCAATGCAGAAATGGAAATGGAAAAGACAAGGCAACCACAAATGTGTTTGGACTGTGAGAGGTTCAAAATGCAGCATTTTGAGTAGTGAAACAGAGGAAAGTGTGAAAGAAAAAAATAACTTGTGAAGAGTATCTTCGCAAACAAACACAATCAGTTAGTGGATTTATAAACAAAAAAATAAATAAATGAAAGTAAAGGGGTCACAAATTATCTTTAATGACTAGTCGAGAAGTAAATTGAAAAGTGAAATTAAAGCAGATATATGTATTGTAGAAGGGGTAAATATTATGTTACTATATGAAGAAGGAGGAAGAACACTATCCACCGCTCCCGCACAAAGCAATTACAAAGGGAGATAATAAGAAGACGGTCTATCTACAAGGAGATTCCTGAAACTATCAAAGATTTGTCTCAAGTCAAGGAGGCAGGTTACTAATCTCGTAGAACTGGATCTTAAAGACCGGGGTAGGAGTTCCTAACGAGATAGAACAGGACGAATGGTAGTTGTTCCCGTTACATCTAGACGAACTTGAGCAAGTTGTTAGACGACCGACCGCCATTCTGTTTAGGTAGATGCGATTTACATTAAATATCTGATTTAGTCGCCGCCTGCATTTAAATACATAGCAGCGTTTAATTTTGGTATTTCCCTTAAAAAAACATCGCGTCTGTCTGTCTATGTTGCAGACCAGTAGGCCTACGCTTTGTTTTCCCCTTCCAGTGGACTAGTTTCATATTCTATGCAAAAATAAATGAAAATAAAGAATTGTATTGTGATTGTACTACTACATATTTCAACTGTTGCACTAGTTCAAATTATTACTTATTTGCGCTCACTACTACTGACATAGAGTGAGTGCCTCTTTTGAATTACTTACCGTGTATTTACCAAATATTGAAAACTGTGGCTTGTTTGATAATACTGAGTTGCATTATCCTCACATGCAAGACTGTGAATATGTGCAGGATCATATATGAATGTATTCCGTTATGTTAGAGCCCACTCATTTTAGAGTAATTACAAATTAGTCTTATATTTTTGTTAAAAATGTAAGAGAAACAAAATTCCAACTACAATATCTTTTACTGGATATTTAATTCTTACTTCGATCGTTTTTCAAATTGCGAAATTGTTCAAACTCCTGAGAAATCTGGAAATCACAGATTGAAACTGTTCTGTCAACCTACACAAACTCTCTGTTTAAGTTTCTTACGGTTGTCTAGGAACACAACCATTCCATGATATTACACTTTACACGCCTCAGTCTAGCAATTCGTAATAAATTCGTCTAGGAACTCGCAAGCGCCCGACGGGATAGACTCAGAGGTATAAATAAACTACTGTGGAATCTATGTCATTTATATTTCTACAGGCTTTGCTTGAAAAAGACAGATTCCAAAAGATTGAAAGAACGAGGATTATAATTTAAAAAAGGAACAACGTGAGGTAATGCAATGGAAAATTTCAATAATGAAAGGAGGATCTGTTCAGTATTTCTAGTCACTAAAGTAGTGGTAAATCCTTGACAACATTATATTATAAATTTACTTTAACAATATTTGTCTCGCCTACCAGAAGCAGCCAGAGAAGGGCTGTTTTTTGTCACCCTTTGCTTTTGTATTTACATACAATTAATACAATTTCTTTGCAATGATGTACAGCACCTACCTACCTACAATTTTATTTATAATATATTTTTTAAGAGTAAAAATACTATTTTGCTCTTAGAATATCAGCGAATAGCAGTTCTTGATATTTACAGTGCATATTTCTTCTAAGATACTCTACCAAACGTGACATCCTCCCCACACATTGTTTCAAGTCTCAATTCATCTTTCATCAACGGGTTTCGATTATTGCTTGTAAACGTTCCTCTCACCGTGGCATACAAAATTATAAAGCGAATATAAGAATGTATAACCATAGGTAGGCCTATATATAGCCTATAAAGCGAATAGTTAAAATACAAATGAGTATAATAACTACTCTGCAAAGAAATGCAGCCTATCCAGGATCTGCATAATTAATATACTTTTAGGTTGACCATTTACCGCAGTGACATCCTGTTTATTACAAATTTCCACAATTTTTTTACACCACCTTTGCTCTAAACTTCCGACAATCGCCGACATCATAGATTCTGTTCCTGTTCAATAACCACATAGTAAATATTTCTCCAGACTCAGAAATTAATTTGCCGTTTGTTTTCCTAATTAATTCCGGTATGTTTATGATTGTAATTTGATATTTAAGTATCCAAGGAAATAAAACGCACAGATTAGACAGATTTACGTATTGTTTCGCACATTTTTTAATTTAATAAGTTGTTTCCACAGCTGTATCTCAGATTTTCATTATTCTTCATTCAAGTGCATGTAGGCATAACATTAAACATATTTACTTACTTCAGCGTGGGATAATGCTCATATCTGTGATGCATTCCCTTACCCCGTCCTTTACTAATTTATAAATGGCAGCGGAAAAGATAGCAGCAACACGCAGCGTGTTCAACGTTCTAGGAAGGAAGTTCCTGAGGAAAATGAGGAGATCAGGTTCAGGAAGGTCAACTACCGGGCTGGTAACAAGACGTTAGGCACGAGAATTATTTTTATTTTATGATCATTTTATTATTTTATTATAATCATTTTATGATTATTGTACTGTATTATCTTGATATAATGATTACTAAATCATTCTTAATGGCGGGACATGGAGAATCGCCCGAGGGCATTTGGTCCGGATCGGGGGTGGTGGTTCTGTGCTACTAATGGTTCTCAGGAAGAAATCGCAGGTGCAGGGCGCGCTACACATGCAGGGCTCGGCCACGTAAACATTTTATAATTACATACTACAGCTCCGCTCGCCTTGTGTTAATGGCCACAAACGAGATATAACAAGTCCGCTCGCCCATCTTTACCACCCCTTAGGTATTCCCCACTCTCTGGAGATGTAATAGAAAAACGTGCAACGCTAAAATTTATTCAATTGGAACCACAGAAGAAAGAATAATTTCAAGAAGAGATGGTAACCATAATCATCCTCCCGTTAGCCAGCAAGATATTCAACGTCAGATTATTAGTGCTGCCGCGAAACGAAAAGCTGAAACAGAAGTGCATGAAAGACCGTCCAAAATTTTCCGTTCCGCAGCCGAAAATACGGATTCCAGCAGCATATGTGTGAGTGACGTGCGCGCTATTAGACAAACAATTTACCGTGCTTGGAGGAAAATTTTGCCACAATGTGCGGACGAAGTGTTCGATGTTTTACAAACACTTGAAACAAAAACAAATCGCGAGGAAAATTTCGTATACGTAGTTGATAAACAGAAACATATTACTATTTTTACATGTTATACGAACTTAAAATTCTTGTGCGAGTCGGCTACTATTTATATGGACGGAACATTTCAATTGTGCACAAAATTTTTTTCACAACTTTTTACAATCCACGATTTCCCAAATAATCATTACTTACCACTCGTGTTTTGTGTTTTAGGAAATAAGACGACTGAATCTTACAAAAATGTGTTTTATTTAATAAAAGAGGCGTGTAATTCAAAAGATTTACTTTGGAATCCCCGGAATGTGATGATTTATTTTGAGAAAGCGATACATCGGGATCTCGAAGAAGTTCTACGTCAGTCACATGTAATTGGTTGCCGTTTTCACTTAACACAATCTTGGTGGAGAAAAATACAAAACTTAGGTTTGGTTTGTGAATATAAGAATAGGGATTCCGAAATAGGAAAGTGGTTAAAATTAACATTGGCATGATCTTTTTACAACCTGAGGAAGTGGGAGACTTTTCGCCATGGAATTAGCTGAAACAAAACCTAACGACTGTAGAGGTGACGCTTATGCAGATTATTTGGTTGAAATGTATGTGGACGAAGAAGTGGAATTCCCACCGCACATCTGGGCTTCTTTATCGGCAGACAGTAACAGGACCACAAATGGCTTTGAATCTTTTCATAGTCATTATAATCAAAAATTCTACCATAGTCATCCATCTTTGTATGTTTTTATAGACGCCTTACAGAGTATACAAATGGAAACGTACATAAAAATACAAAGTTCGGAAAAGCCGAATAAAAGTAGAAGTGAAAAACAAAGTCAGCTGCGTCAAAGGACAATAGACATGTATAGGAGACAAGATATGTCGAGGCTGCAATATGCTAAAATTATGTCTAAGTGATACAGTGTATGATACGAAACAGGACTGATTTTATTTTATAATTATTTATAAAAATATTATAAAAATTACTAAAAATACAAAATTATAAAATTGAATAACAAAAGAACAAAAAAGCACATATTGTAATTCAGCTCAGCGGATATCTACTACTGATACAACTGATGATCGCTAATAAGCGTGAAATATGCTTTCTATTTTAGTTTAAAATATTGAAATATGTTTGACAAGCACTTTGAAAGTTAGTTTCACTATGCTGGGTGAGGGACGTGTTTCCCCTCTTTCCTCTTGAATTTACCTGCCGAACCCGAGCGGAGGTGTTATATGGGATTAAAGTCATAAAATAAGACCCGAGCGGAGCTGTAGTGCGCCCCAGTTGCAGCAAACAGAGTTACAGCCAGCGACCGGATAAAGGTAGACAGAATGGGAACTCAAAGACTTACACGAATTACGTCATTTATGACAAACCAAGGAGATCCAGACAAGGAACGGAGGGTTTTAGATTGGAAACGGTCAACCCACACCTGTTGGTGGTCGGCAAGAGCATCGTGCAAGAGCCGCGTTGGTCAGTACCGACCTAACAAACAGAAGATTAATGGTTACTTTTGTGTGCAGAGCCAGGCGGTTGCGACATAGGAGGAAGGGAAACATAATTTGGCTCGGTTATTGATGGTTATGCCGGGGAAGATGAATTATTTCGGCTTGCATTTTGGCCGCTACTTCATAACGACAAAATATAGGACTACTAATTCCACTAACGTGTCTGTCGTCATTTTTACGTGTACAGAAATGCAGAACGTATCTTTGAAGATTTTCTAAGAGCAGTAAAGTATTTTTGCCCTTAAAATAGGTTCTGTATATAACAATTACAAATAATGGTCACTGAAGTATGGAGAGAAAACCTCTTCTTTGGCCGCTTCTGATAAATGAGGCAAAATATTATTGACGTGGTTTAATTACCTGATGTTATCAATGATTTACTACTCAGCTTTAACATTGGCAGGACTACCATCGAAGATTCACCTTCAAGATTTATGTAAATGTTGCTATAAATACCAAGATTCACCTTTCTTTGCTATAAATATTTTAATGTAATGATTTGATAAATAAACTTAGACTATATACTCCAAAGAAAACCTAAACCCTATAGTAATGGTAGGAGACAAAGGCCGTACGTCAATTAGCGAGCATGATGCGCTGTCGTCTACGAGTAGGAATATTCTCGTAAAAGACAGAATGGTGTTGCTCCAATCTAATGATTAAAAAATATTTGAAAGTGCTATACATAGTGTAAAATTAATAAATACTTTGATAATTCATAAAATGATATTGTTATTATTAATAATATAGGCCTATAACCTAATTATAACATTATTCGTTACTATAAAAAATTGTATTACGATTGTTTTATTATCATGATATAATGATTACAAAATAATTCTTTATAGTAATAAAATAAACGACCGTAATAGTAATAAATAGTAATAGTAATAAACGACCGTAAATAGTAATACTATAAACGTTTGTTCTTTATAGTAGGAACAAACGTATTGAAATAAACTGTTTGGCATTCGCAAATGACTTTGCTATACTTTCTGAACATCTGACATCTGCAGTAACACAAGTTAATTTTTTAGAGGACATAGCCAGTAGAACAGGCTTAAGAATTTCTGCAGAAAAAACCAAATTTCTCGCAAACATTAAAAACGCGCCAAAATTCCTGGTAACAGATATTGGTCGAATAGAGAGGGTTCAAAATTTTAAGTATTTAGGAGAGATAATTCAAGAGAATGGCTTGGAAAAATCTGGTATAGAAGAAAGGATTCATAAGATGGAAAGGGCATATGGTATAACTAAAGATATTTACAATAAAAAGTCCATATCTAAAAATGCGAAAATAAGGCATTACAGTACAGTAGTGAAGCCAGAATGCCTATATGCAAGTGAATGTCTAGCATTGAGTTATAATTTAGACAAACTAGAAATATTGGAAGACGAATTATTAGGAAAATATTAGGCCCACGAAAAACTTCAGAAGGTTGGAAATTAAGAAGTAATGATGAAATATATCAAAGTATAGAAAGTATAATAGAAACAATGAGAAAAAGAAGACTATTATTTTTGGACATTTATATAGAATGGACGACAATAGATTTGCAAAGAAAATCTTCAAATATCTGTGGGGGAAGAAGTCAACATTAAGTTGGATTAAAGAAGTCCAAAAGGATTTAGAAAAAATAATATATACGCAGAAGAAGCAATTGAAGGAGAAGTTTTTCTGGAAAAAGTGTTAAAAATGGGGGGGGGAGTCCAGGGTAGGAGAGAGAGAAACCCAGGTTCAAAGTGGACTGAAGACAGGAAGAAGAGACACAGTGAGAAGATGAAAGAATATTGGAAAAAAGGAAAGAACACAGAGTAAAGAATTGAAATTGGCATGTGGTCCCTAGATGGCCGATACCGGGGAAGAAAATAAACATCAGTTACAGTCAATAAAAAAAATGTCTCTTAGTCCAATAAATGGATGGGTTATAGAAACGGACGCCACCTTAAACCTTTTAACAGTAGTCGATGCTTTTCAGTGGTTATAAATATTACTTTTTATCAGTGAGTGATGGGTAAAACAAGTAGGCCGATGGTACGATCCTATCTACTATTCACAAGCCAAGTATTGTCATATTGTTAGACAAAAACGTCTGATTTGACATCGCGCGCGCGCGCTTGTGTGTGTGGACTTCTCCGGAGGGGGTAGTATAGACAAGTCATACGTTCATTTACTCTTTATGCTCAGTACAATGTTGTTCAATCGTTACAAGAGCTTCTTACAAAATATATAATATAAACGTTTATAATAAAATAAAGTATGTTTTTAGGTTGTGATTCTATAGCAAAAAGTAGGTTGTGTATAGCTTTATACTTCACTACATTGTTCATCACGTATATTCGTGTTAATGAAATCTCACTAAAAGCTGTAGTACAAAGTAAGGACTAAACACGTTATTATTACATAATTTTAAGGCGTCGTTTGGCTTTTATTTCTGTAGTGTTTTTTAAGTTGATGCTGTAATTAAAACTAAATACTCAAATAAAACATGATCTTCGTGTACTATTTACCTTCAAAAGTGAAACAGTGTAATTTCCGTAACTACCATGACGTTGTGCAAAAATGGTATTAATAAAAAAATTAATTTATTATATATACAATTCATCTGTAGAGAAATGAACATAAAATTTAATTACAGCATTATTAGATAAGAATCAATTCTGTATAAACGATTATACGTTTTTCAAGGGTTCAGCTATGATCGTTATTCAGCATAATTTTCTTTAACGAGTTTCATGTTTAGTGTGTTTGTTGCTAAAAGTCATGTTTATTTTTCTTCAGAATATAACTAAAGATCACATACCTATCGCCTTCTACTCTCTTCCCAACAAATGTACACAGTTTTTTATTCAAAGCGTTTTTCCATAATTCTTGTACGTCTGCATTAATTTCAGTGGCTTTCGCGGCAGAGTTACTGTTTACACCAGAGTGTATGATACAGATACTCAATAATGTCACAAAACGCCAATAATTCATAACACTTACATAGTTACACGATCACGCAGTGTCTCATCCGCACCTATACCAGTGCTTCAGTGTACTGGGTGTGAGTGTGTGTGAGGGCGCGCGTGCCAGTTAGTTTGCCTGTCAGTTACAATACACATAATGTTGCCATAAACTACATTAAGCTTTACTATCTTAATTTATGTAATTCAATCTCTTATTTACACAGTAGTTTTCTTATCAGTATAATAAACTTTATTATGTAGATTATCAGTATGCAGTTGGCTAAAACACATTACCAGAACATTATTTTTAATCGCTAAAGAAATTAGTAATTATATGTACATATTAATTGCTGCTTCAGTCTGAATAGGAGTACCGTTTATGAAGATTTCACAGTTAACAAAAGCGAAAGAAGACAATAAGAAAAAAATATACAGATTTCTAGTCTAATTTATTATTAAAACATTTACAGGCATTGCACAAATGCAGTGCACAGAGAAGGGCATTGAAAATGCTTCAATAAATCTAACTATTATATATATATTTATGTTCATTCACCAATAAATGAATTCATTCTTCATTTACCAATATACAGATTATAAGTTAAATGTAGTCGCATTCATAAGCGAAGTGTTATATGTGTACTACGTTATTGACAACAAAGAAGTAGTTTCTATGGAAACTCACCGGTTCCCATTTTCGATCACTCACCAGCGGTCGTTTTCAAATGTGCGACACGTCCTTATAAACATTTTGAATGTTAAAATTATTCACTTTGTAATTAGTGAGTTTTACTGAATGGTCACTACGCTCAATTTAATTTTTTTTGGTTACTAGGAAGTTTCTTATTACCAGTTCTAGCACTGCTTAAACCTACAAGGAACTTTAGTCTACAAGATTCTAACAAATTCCCAAGATAATAAATTCAATGGGGTAAATGTATTGAATTTTCATATCTAATTTCTTTTTAAATGAAAAATGTTTAATAAATTCGTTTTAGTTCAACTGATACATGACCTGCTGGAATAGCACATCCTAATTAGTATGTTTGTGGCTTGACTTCGTATAATTTGTGAAAATATGGCGGTATCACTACACGTGTTGAAACATTATAAGTTACACTAGATCATACGTAACAATCATGTCTATCTAGGAAGTTATGGCTGAAACCATTTACCTAAGACAATTTAACCTTTAAGACCAATCATTTGCTTCTGTGTTGCGCTGAGCCTAAATGCATTATTCTTGTAAGCGTACACTCGAACGCATATGTTAAAACCACGATTCCACTGTGACACAATATGCAGCAGCACTTTTCGCTTAAGCAGACCTCCCTGAAGTATAGTGATCGTAGCGCCTCCCGTTTTTCCCTCATTAGTAAACTCCATTCCAGTGATTGAAGTGTATGGTGTACCGCCAATAAATCTCACGTACCGTTCAGCCCTTCCGAACCAAACAAACGGTTCAGCACAATACTTTCGCATAACCAACCTGCACATAAATAAAAATGATTATCAGAATGATCACTGTTGCACACCACTATATAAAAATTATCCCGATCGGATAACAGTGATCCACACTGATCGGATAACAGTGTGGTGTGCAACAGTGATCATTCTGATTGTGATTTCAACCACTAACACAAATTTCTTCATTAAAAATGATTATGTTAATTGTATTGTAATACGCTTATAATGAGTTGATTCGCCAATTCGCCTATTCAGCGTGGCGTTTTACTGATCTCAAACCCTCAGATCTCCTATATATTCTTTTGTTATTCCTTATTATACTTTATTAGGCTCTACATAAAGCCTGTGTCACACTATGCTATTTCACTAGCCGCTACTGCATTTACTGGCTATTTCTATGTCTCATTGTTTTTAGGTAGCCTCTATTTAGTAGTGGCTAGTACAGCAAAGTTTTTACATAGTTGAGTAGATTGATGTTAAAAAGTATTGTGCGAAATGTCATCTGTGGGTGTGCGACGTGAGGCTTTGAGACACCTGTTGCTGATTGGTGTTAGAGAGCTTTGTAAGGAGTTGCTGAGTAACATAAGGAACAAAAAGAAACGCATGTGGTTTCGGGAATGGATAGGTAGAAGGGACAAACTGGGTACTTCAACAACACTAATAAGAGAGCTGGCAATTGAGGATCCCCAGTCGTACTACAAAATTATGCAGTTAACCTTACCAAAGCTTCAGGAGTTGCTAGATTTAGTATCACCAAACTAAATTTGGTTTGTATACGTCTTCCGTCGCAGCACTATTCTTTTTAGATTTTTTAATTTTATTCAGTTCATTATGATAAGCACCAACGAGTATTTTATTTATTTATTTATTTTTGAAGCATCTTCCTTTGCTGGTCCAGTCCATCCAAGTTCCAGCTCATCTAACAACCGAGTGAAAGCTGTTTTTTTTTTGCGTCGCGTTTCAAATACTCTACGTACGTCATGTCCCACAGACAATCATATTTTCCATATATACAGTATTAAGGAATGTAATTATTTCATCATCCGACCGCTTTAATTATCAATCATTGTAAATGTAGAAATAGAACACTCAAAAGGCACAATACAAAACAAAACCAAAAAAGCGCCGAGACAAGCACGTGGTTACACGGGACACGCTACATTACTGCTACTGCACTGTCACACTGGGCGACTAGGGCGCTACTCGGTACCGGCTAGCGAGTCTGGGGCTCTCAAGGCCGGCTACTGGCTACTTAGTAGCGCCAAAAGTTGAACACATCCAACTTCTCTAGCCATTGATTTTTCACTCGCCGGCGAGCGCTAGTAGCTACTACTATGTTAGTAGGCTACTTAGTAGGCCAAGTAGTGGTAGCCTACTACCACTAGGCTATTTAGTAGCCGCTACTCGCTTAGCGGCTATTGAAATAGCATAGTGTGACACAGCCTTAATGAAAAGATAAACCTTAAAACTCAAGTACCCACGTGAACAGGAGCAGTCGAAAATCTCACCTCTATAGAAAGGTCATTACCACGGATTCTGTCTTGTTTACATCATGGTGTACGATTACATTACATGGATCCTGTCTACACCATACCCTACCACGACGACTTCCAGACTATGATGGACGACCAGAACATTGCATCACAGGACGCGGGCCTGCAAATAATTAATACGAAGACGAAGGTGATGGCCAACAGCTTACTATTTGTCTTAAATTTGAGCCGCTCATCAATGACATCACAACACATTAACCATACAGAATTCAGAATTTTAACTTTCTTAAAATGTGTAACTAAATTCTACAGCTTACCTGGATGACCGGCTCACTTGTTCAAAACCAGGAGGAGGCCTCCTAGTGGAAGAAAGGCCTCGTGCTGGGGAACCATTAGGCAATTGAATTAATGAGGTGACCTCAATTTCCAAACTCAACAAACAACAAATTTATTGGTTCTCTAAATCCTTTTAAAAGCCTTACAATTTTATGTACAATGCGTGTACTTCATAGTACCCAGAATATAGAAGTATTTTATTTAAAATAACAATGATCATGCAACAAAACCTCGACGGTAAATTTTAAAACCTTTACAAAAATATAATTTCGATATTTTGGCAATAAATTATTATTAACATTAATAAATAAAAAAAATAAATCTAGAGGTTTTCAAAATTTAATACATCTAATAACAATAAGTTTTTTTTTTACAGGACACCTCTGGTTGTACTATTTTAATGTGCTTTTTTTTTACACAAACAACATGCACCATCTGAAATCTCAATCAAAAACTAAGAATGATAACAATATAATTAGTAAAGACATAATATTAAATATAATGTGGTGGTTATGTTCTTTAGTATGAAATTTACAATGTGTGTGCACAATAGTGATAATAACATTGGGTTAACATGGTACGAGCATTCTTTCTTTTTTTTTGTACAATGTAAAAAACTAAGAATGATAACAATATAATTAGTAAAGACATAATATTAAATATAATTTGGTAGTTATGTTCTTTAGTATGAAATTTACAATGTGTGTGCACGATAGTGATAATAACATTGGGTTAACATGGTACGAGCATTTTTTTTTCTGTATGTGCTTAATTTTTACTAAACTTTGTATAGCTCAATGGTTTTCTGATTTCATAATGTATACCATTATTAAAGAAAATATCAGATAACCAGGTCTCTCAAAATGTAGAATGTTTTACACATACATATTTGTGTATACGAATGACTAGATCCACCAACTAGGTCCAACACTATTTATATACTCATCACTCAACAATTAATTAATATAGTCATTCAACATATTTTAAACTGAGCAAACATTATTAAGTTCCATTAGATTTATAAATATATATATATATACAAAAGATTTTAAAATTGATTTTAAATTCACAGAGAATTAAAATAAATCCTAAATCCCAAAACGTGTAGGGATATAACATAGTTGAACCAATGTGATGGACAGTTCACTACCTGTCATGACAAGGAGTTGCACTCAATACATATGACTTCATAATTTTCTTTTAACTTATATGCACTTCACAATTTTCACACAAGACAGTTACATGAATGACACTGATAAATACTGAGAGACTTTCTCAGAGAAAATAAAGGAACTAGGCATGCTTCACTCTAGTAACGCTGGGAAGTGCCTTCACACTGCAAAGTTTAGGCAGATACCAATTCACCAGTTGTAGCTTAACACATTTCGTTTTTCATGTCTTTTTTTTTATATATATTTAAAATAGCTTTTGCATATAAGATACTACTATCACTTACTAACAGCATAAGAAGCTGTCCTCACAATTAAAAGAAATATCAGATGCCAGTCCAGTTCAACTGAATTTTGAAAGAAAAAAAAAACTATAGTTCAGAAATGAATTTGCTATCATTAAAATAACCTGGGTATTCCGGATATTAAGTAAAGTAAGGAAGCATCAAGAATTAAAGTAAAAGTCTCTTTTTTTGTTGTTGTTGTGTTAAGATAACTAGCCAGGACATCACTTGACGAGAGAATCAAGTGGTGCCAAATGCACACCTAGGAATTAAGTTAATTTTTTTTTGCAAAGTTCACTTACACAGCACACCAGAAACATTGTTCCGAGACATACCTGTCGATATTGGCAATAGCACATTAGCTACCTATAAGTTCCTTCATTTTCTTACATTCCATCTTGACCTGACAATCGGGTCACGGTTCAACGGGCCGTAGACACCCCAGGGCACTCCTCGGTACTCAGCCAGCCATAATAAAAAAATACACGCCCGGTATTAAAGGAAACAATTAAAACTTTCTTCAGAAGCCGGACAAGAAACGTCTCGCTGCATTGAAGGCACAAGCCAGAGAGACAGATCCACACGAGTCTAAGCCGCACAACCAACAACGCCCCCACACAGCGGAACCGTGAAACTCAAGTCACGCCGCGTGCCTACTAGATTGCGTCGCGAGTATCCATATAGCACGCAACTAGGACCAACACGGCAATATAATATAAATAATTCTTATTGCCGTAACGAAATTCCTTAGTTACGGCACAAATTTTGGTGTCAATTTCTTTTGGCCAAGGCTTTTGTTTATCCTAGTTAATGGCTACTCTCTTTCATTTATTTAACCATTGCTAAAATTAGCTTTGAAATTAATACTAATATCAAAGGGAGGAAATTGCAGAATACAGTACAGTATATAATAAGGTGTATATGAGCGTGTAGTAGTTGAACATTACATTAACAGGTAAGTAAATTAAGATTTCGTATCAGCTTGGAATCTTAAGTTATCATATAAACACGAAAATTTAAGTGCTTCGTATAAGGAATAAACAATTTTTAACAACACGTTTTCCATGAGTGCTACTAATTGAGCTCCAACTTTGTAAAATTTATGCAAACACGAAGAAGAAAATATATGTCGATGTCTAGTGATTAAAAATGAAAATGGTTTAAATATTATAATAAAAGCTCCAGATATGTACACTTAATCTCAAAGCACGATATGAAAAAGATTTGCAACTAACCCCCCCCCCCACACACACACAGACGTATACATATTGCAACACTAAACACTAAAAGTTTTTTTTTTTAATTGTAAAATTCTTAGGACGAATGATTATTTCATATTGGTACTACCAGATTTTACACACATAAAACTTATTGTCTGTTCTATTCATAAACTCGCAATAATTAAATTTATTATGATTTTAACGTGAATTTATAAAACTTACTTCTTACGTATGAATTCTAAGTTATCAGGATAATTAATTTGATTGAAAATTAAATAAAACGACCTCTACAAAATGCTATTGAAAACATTTAAGAAAGTGAAAAACGTTAGCTTTTACTGAATTTACAAGACGTATGAGTTATATTGTAACTAAAGTCTTTTAATAATGTTTGTGAATCTGAGTCCTTATAATTATTAAAAAAGTCTTTAAAAGTTTATGAAAGTAAATATCACTATAATATTGACGACTCGGAACACTAAGTTTTTTATAAGTAAAAACGTAAAGTTTTACCTTACAGCCTAAACCGGCTTTCACCTATAGAAGGCTTCATCAGAGGCTGTCGTTAGTAGCGCTGCTCGTCTTGTTGTTGGCGACGAGATAGTGTTTCGAAAGATTGAAACTGTGTGTGTGTGGTGAGATGTGTTCGAATAATGCGTGCGATTTGAATTGTGTCTGTTCGTTTAGGATGTCGTTTTTATTTGTTTTTGTGTGTTTGTATATTTCTAATTGTTCTAGAGTGTCTAGTTTTCGGCCTTTTGTGTGTACGTGTAGTATGTTCATGTTATTGTCGATGTTTTTATATGTGTGGTTTGCTTCAATGAGGTGGTTTGCGAAGGTAGATTCTGTAGTGGTGTGGAGTGCTTTTGTGTGTTCAATGTATCTCTGTTTGAAGCTACTACTACTTACATGACGTAACGGACACGTCATGGACAACGAAATCCAAGAATTTATGAAAGTGTTTAAATGTTTTTTGTAAAATATGAGTGAAATAAATAGGTTTTTTTACTTCCGTGGTGTTAAAGACCCAGGATGCAGGATGAGTTGGTGAACCTCATCACATCCGTCCGTTTCTTGAACATCTCGAATGCACCGTCTTTCGTTCTCCTGCCTCTGTCTTCGGTTCATTAAGCAGTCAACAATTGCTGACGATCTCTCACATCTGACATGGAGTCTCAATAAGCATGATTGATGCTGTATGAATTAACGACGTCATGTCGAACTGCAGCAAAATGAATACTGCAGTCTAACAGAATAAGACTCTGCAATTATCTAGAACGCAAACTTTTTCAAAACGGCTTCTAACTTGCAGACCGTTAATTAACTTCAATTTACTACATTTGGAGCTAATGAAATTCTCGAAGGAAATTTCATGCCTACTTTAAAAACTTAAAGACAAGTAGGCTATACCATGTCATAGGGTAATTACAACCGGTAAACAACGACGTTCCTAAATCTCTTCAAGTGTCCTTGTCGCAGATTATTTGCGACAGGCTCAAATGAGAATGGATCATATTAGTAATTTAGATCGAAGATTAGTAACAGAGCGTCAAAATTTACGTTACTTAATAAACTCGTACGTTCGTGAACTGAAAATTGCTTTTGATTTGTAACTTCTTCTAATGAATATGATATTGTAATTCATGCTGATCGAAAAGCGAATATACGGAGCACCGGAGTCACAATAATGCACCTACAACGAATGAAGTTGCAGTAGGCCTAGTTACAGTTAATCAAGTGTGTGACTAGTAATTTGTGCTAGGAATGACAGATTATACCAGACTACCAGACTGCAGAAACAAACCGGGCTTACGATGGTTTGCAATAGCCTTTAATGTTTGCTGAGGAGACGATGGGTATCATTTTACATTGAAACTAAGGGACTGTAATACTGGAATAGAAACAAATAAGAAAGTTTCAACATTACAATTTGATTCATATAGGCTAATGTTTAGAAAAGATAAGTATAATCGTTTAATCTATTTCAAGCAATAGTCGAATCAGTATATCGTAGCTATGTATGCTAAAATAGAAACGGAAAGATCATATTCATATTCATTTGTACCAATCACACTAAGTTAAGAGCTGAAAATTACATACATTTGCAAGATGCGTTGGGAAATGATGAAGGCATTGAGAACTTAGGCCGTTTGGTTACTCTACCGTCGAGCTTTACTGGTTGATCGCGATATAGGCCTATGCAGTAACGAACTCAAGGCACTTTTTGCTATGTTCGCAAGTATTCCTGTCCTTATTTGTTTATAACGATCACTACAAATCCTGAATGGAAAGAGATTCTTCAGGTGTCACTCAACCCACGCTCGATACGACTAAATAGCACGAGTGTTACATTTGCAATTGAAAAAATTAGTGGATCTATTAGCGCTACTCACTGCGTATTAAATATAGTCATAAACATTTTAAATTATATTGAAATACAGGCAATTGAAATGTCATCTCGTAATAAAAGGCAGTTAACACATTTTATCCTTCTAAATAATCCTCAAATATTACTTAATTAATCCCTATCAACATTGTTAAATAAAACATAATAAAAGTAAAGAAAATAAAGACAATAAAATAAAGAAATGTACTGTGAATGAAGGAGGTTAATGTTGTGTGTGTGTGTGTGTGTGTGTGTGCACGCGCCCGCGGGCGGTGTTTATTCTGTGTATGTGTACGTCAATTGCGTATGACAACGGAACAATTTTTTGTATTGTTGTCATTTAGTTTCAATAGGACGTGAATGCATGTGTGTTTGTATGTACGCGCGCGCTCGGTATGATTCGTGTTGAACAATATTCGTGCAGCTATCGTTTATTCTTTTGTTAGAAGTTGTGTGTTTGTGCGTGTGTGAACCACGCACATGTTATTGAGCGTGAATTGTGAACTGTTAGTTTGTAACGGCTCAGTACTAGAACTGTTTCTTACAACAGTGAATATGGGCAGATGTGTCAGGTATAGAGGAGGTTGTGAAATACCCTTCTTGTGTTTATTTTTATTTCGCCCTAATTGCTAGCTCGAGAAATTCTTTCAGGCCCCCACACGTGTCAAATATTTGTAATGCATATTAAAAATAAAATATTCGAGCAAATTCAATTCTTCTTTATTTGTGGAGGAGCGAGGCAAAACATCTCACCTCACGAAAATCCATTGTGAAGTATCTCGTGTTAACACATACAGGCAATTCTCTACAGGCTTACATCAGTAAATCTACTTTGAAAGACAGTGTTGCAACAGGATTGCTTATTAATATAATATTTTGAAACAGTTATGGAATAATTTGACTTCTGTAGAAAACCCTCATACCTCTAAAAGCGTTTATAAGAGCTTTACCGTTACCTAATGCATAAAGATAGTAATGTCATTAATATAGATAAATCGAAACATTAACCCTCAGTTTTAAAAATTTTGATATTCATAGCTATAACTGTCACAACTGTTGTGCACACTAGCAGAATACAGAAGTGGTGGGTTTTCCAGATATCTGGGTTCGCTTACCAAACTTTTTTGTAATACCAGCACCATTATCTAGTGAAGACAGATTGTTTAACAAATTCAAAACGTTCAAGGCAGCAGTGGTGTAGATTGATTTTGCCAGGCCGAGTATTCAGTCAAAATACGAGGGAGTAATTCTGAATTAATGTTGTCAGAATTGATTTTCCCACAGAAATTACAAAGAAGTTAGTTTTTAAATAAAAGGCAATTTTTTCTGGTAGTGTGCATGTAAGCTCAGATATGATGGTTTCACTTTATATTACCCAGAAGGAAAATAGAGAAAGGGCAGCGGATGTCTCAAATATTCCATCTGTCTGTCTGTCTGTTTATCTGCCTGTCTCTGTCTGTCTGTCTGTCTGTCTGTCTGTCTGTCTGTCTGTCTGTCTGTCTGTCTCTCTCTCTCTCTCTCTCTCTCTCTCTCTCTCTCTCTCTCTCTCTCTCTCTCTCTCTCTCTCTCTCTCTCTCTCTCTCTCTCTCTCTCACTATCTCTGTACTATTACGTACCTCATGTTTTAAGTGGCCGTGGATTGTACTCGACTGTACTTTGTCATTATCCCAATATTTACGAATATGTTTGTGAACTTTTTTTAATCTTATAAAAAAATCTACAGGCGATGCACGACAAATTCATCAAATGCATTTTGTCTTTGTCATGCGTACTATTACAGTAGACTGTTCGGGGTAGAGTAATTTCGAATATCATGAGTTTTCGGATAAGTAATCAGAGCTTTTTTTGTCTGTCAAAAAGTGGAAAGGAATACAGTTCATAAGTAAAAAGTATTTCAGTTGTACAGTACTAAAATACAGATGATTTTTAACAAAAGTTTACGACAGTAAATAATAATAATTATTATTATTAAAATACACTGCTGGCGCCCTTTCTCCAGACGCAGGAGGAATGTCTTCTGTACGATGTGTAGTATTATTAGTGTTACAATGGTCGCAAGGACGGTCGTGTTTGAATAGTGAAACAGAGTAATCAGACACCAGAGAAGATCATTAATTACGACTTTAATTGTAGTTTGAATAAACAAAAACATCAATAACTACTCGAATACGACAATTCAAGTTTTTGTATTGCACGACAACACAGAGTATTGTAATAAGCAATAAATATCACAAATGAACACTGTACCAATAGAAGTCACCAATTAGGCCTACAAAAGTGCGTATGCAATTACCATTTTACACCAAACTGCTGTAAAACACATGCACAATTTAACTCCATAGCGCTTATCGCTCCGCTTCCCACTCTGAAACCCGTTCTGGCCGCTTTCGGAACATCCTCAGCCTGTGTGATGTACTGATGTGATAAGATGACATAGATGCCGTTTGGAACAAACGACCAATATCTGGAAACATCGCGAAAGTGAGAGAGCATGGCATTATCCTTACGCTCAAAAGACCGCGTTCAAAGCGTTTTAATGTATGAACATGTAACAACTGTAGCCTATCAATATGAATACAGTCATCATACAAATGTGCTCCAAAATAATACGGATGCGTCAAGGACTGCAACAAACAGGAGTTGCATAGTAGTTGGCGCCAGTTATGGTAGCACATACCAAGCAACGCTAAATTCTCTTCCGAACCCTGCTGGCCAGAAATGGTAAACGTCTCGGGCTATCAGTCACTGTAATCAGAAATAAATAGTACCAGCAGGCACCTAGAGGACTAAATAGAACACAATTAAACTGCAAATTTGTTTTAGATACTAGAACGTAATTACAGCAAACTACCTGAGAATAATATGAAACGTATTACTTACCAGAATGTGTTGGGCGTGGCAATAACAACTCGTACTGTAATAATTAATTATTCTTAAGCATGGAATGAACAATTTACCTGTCCATATATTGTCGGACGCCAAACGAAACTCTGGATTTCGTTACAACTATCTGCTTTTTATCGAAGTTAGTGTAAGAAGTAAGAACAAGGCACACACTTAAGAAAACTACTAACACTGGAAATTGAATTTCTTTTAACATACTCTGCGTAAACCGTTATGTAATAATAAGTGTTAAACTAAAACATCCATTTATTTTTCAGTACTATATACCGCGTTCATTAGACGTCAGATTTTTTATTAATCTTTAAAACTGAATTAATTGAACTCGTTTAGATGGATGTCTTACAAAAGGAAGAGCTGATAAAGATTGTTAAGGAGTATGTTTTCTTGTATCCGTTACAAGAAAACACATTAAAAGTAAATGACTCTAAAAAATTATTACTAAAGTAAGTACAAATTCTGAAATATTTATGACATTAAATACTTTTAAATTACTTCGAATACAATTTATAAAACAATTTCAGTTCAAGTACTTTATTATTATTCATGAAATCAAAATAACACAATATTTAAGCCAATAAAACTTTTAGGTTTAAGACATTTAATCATGAAACATTCGGTCGTCATACACCATACATTTCGTATTTATAAATGAAAAAGAAATTCTCTGATTTTGTATTGTCTTGTAGTCAATGCGTAACGGTTCATGTATTGTTTTCGTAACATGACGAGGCACGCTGTTATCGTGTCTAATTTAGTAATCATTACAATATGCCTAAGATAATCAGAAACACAATACTTTTGTGTACGGGCGTGCTTTATTAAACGAGAATTGTAACTAATCAGTTTTATAAAGTAATATAGATGAAGCATCTACATATTGAAACTATTCATTAAGAGACTTACAATAATTCAATCTTAACTGTTCAGGCAATTTCATTTAATAACACTTAGTTGGAAAATAAAAATATATAATTAAGCGAACAATAACAGATGTATCGTATGTTACAGCGTTTGGTTAAGGGTTAGGCCAGTCAATCAAGACAACATGTTCATACTACTTGTGTATTTTATGGTGGCCGCCAACCTTGGTGAAAGTGATATGCGCAGAACCCTGTTTTTTGTCAGTGTAACGGCACATCTCACTGAGTGCGTAACTGTTGATGCTTTTTCAAAAACATTTACCGTGAAACATTACCGTATAGGCCTGTATTTCAGTATTTCATGTAATTATTATTTTCAACACAAAAAACAAGTCCTACGCTTCGAAAACTTCATCAACTTCTTAAGTCTAGTGTAAACTTTCAAGGTAGCTTATCGTGTTTAAGGAAAGTTATTATAAACTTAGGGTTTAAATGGAAGAAGATTAGAAATAATAGAAGTGTAATAAATGAACGTCAAGAGATATGGGATAAAGAATTGAATATCTCAGGAAAATAAAACAATTTAGGACAGAAAAGCGGCCAATACTAGTAATTATTTATTATTTACATTATGTAACAAATAACATTGTTCTGGTATTACAAATATATATTTCATACAATTTCGAGTAATACTGAGTAAATTACAAATAGTATTTAGTTGAATGAAATCCGGAAAAGTCAACAATATGTAAAACCCGAGTTGTAATAATTAAATAGTTAAGGGCACCCATAAAGCCGGCTGCAGCAACAGTAAGACGGACGTTTTTGAAATGCAGTGTTACAACTGACAACACTTAGTCTCCCCACTATCCTCACTTTTCGCGCACCTATGAAGCGACCACCGTAAAGTAACGCGATTGTACTCTCTACCGTGTTAAGTGCAGCATCGGGCAATCTACCATAGAGACAGCGTAATCCGGACCTGACTCGCTGTTCCTACTTTAGCACCCGTGCTCCTGCTTTTTAAGTTTTATTTGCTTTTTCTACTTCTATTTACCTATAAATGGCGGTACCATTGTAATTAACAATGTAACATATACGGGCAAACCTCAATTAGTAATTAATACGTTTTTATAATTAATTAAATTTTTACAAAAAGAAGGGATGAGCCAAATTTAATTTAGGTAACATAAATTTAAAACTGGACAAAGAAAATTTCACACTAATTAGTAGTGTGTAGAAGAGAATACTGAAACAGTGACGTCACGATCAGCTGACCGGAAGTGGTGAAGTCACGATTAGCGGTTTTGACGTTACAGGTATGTGACGTCATCAGCTGACGACATCATGAACAGCTGATCAGCTGTTGATGACGTCATGAGCAGGTGATCGTGAGGTCGTTGATCTGGTCAGTTGATCCAGACGTGTTTTAGTGTTTCAGTATTCTCTCCGTGTTGTGCCGAGAGGGTCTGTTGTATGCTGGTCTGTATGTGTACGCTGGTGGTCGATCGGTGCTGGGCTCGGGCTCGCGCGGGGTTCGGGCTCGGGGTCGGGCTCGGGCGTGGTTCGGGCTCGGGCTCGGGGCTAAGCGTTGCTTGCGACTGTTGACACAAGACTGAACGGTATAGCTAACGAGCCCCGTTTATATAGGCGGACAATCCTCTGTTCTACTATTGCGTTAACTACACAACATCCTGTCAACACGAATTGCGCCATAACGTTTCACCACGGTGATACGATGCAACAGTTCTAACAAGTGGATTGCACCACAACGCTTCACCACGGTGATACGACGCAACGGTTCCAATAAAAAAAATGAAACTAGTCCACGAAAGTCATCGAAAGATGTTGCACCGGCAACTGTGAACGAAACACTGACCCCTGTCAACGCTGTGTCACTCGTATAAACGGTGGTAGTGGTGGAAGGGGAAAGGAACGAGGAGGGGAAAACCCTGTTAGCACCAAACAAAGAAATAAGAAAAATAATTAAGCAATAAAATGTAATTTGAGATTATAAAAAGTGTATTGTGCCATACGAAAGTACCTACCTACTCGTAAGCACTAATAGAATTGCACCATAATAATTCACGGGGGTATGATGCAACAGTTCTAACAAGTGAATTGAACCATCCGTTCACCGCACGGCACTGACTACACTGTGTCACCGGTTGAAATGGTGGTAGTGATGGAAGGGGTAAAGGAACGAGGAGGGGGAAAATAACGCTTATAATGTTTTTAATACATGTATAATCAAAGACACATATAAAAAAAGTGTTACAAAAATACAGACATACAATATTTAAAATTTTGCTATAGTAATGTCTGCTACACGATCTTTTTGTCCTTTGTACTGTAGGTAAAGCGTGTCCGGTTGTATGCCTTGCAGTTCCTCATCCGTAAACAGACAGTTTCGAGTATCTCTTCGGCAGGTAGACTTTTAGTAATCTAGTGCTGTCCTTTCCCTACGTTATAACGGCCGCCAGAGAAGGTCCGTGCCGTGATGTCTCGTTCTGCAACGAGCGAATCGGATACTTCATACCCGTTTGTAAGTCGTGACATCTTACGTATTCGTATACGGTGACGCTTCCAAACTTCTGTATAAACGAATCCATAGCTTCCGTAGTAAGTCTGCTGATTGCGAAGCGTTGCTTGCGACTGTTGACACAAGACTAAACGGTATAGCTAACGAGCCCCGTTTATATAGGCGGACAATCCCCTGTCCTACTATTGCGTGCAACTACACAACATCCTGTCAACACGAATTGCACCATAATGTTTCACGGTGATATGATGTAACAGTTGTAACAAGAATTTCTTGTAACCGGTCGAGTATTGTGAAATACACTGACATAAATTATTGTAGTGAATTTTGTAACTAGATGCATACATGTCGTTGTGTCAACTACTTATAATTAAAACAACGTCCCTTCCAGGCGACCCAGGAGGTGAGACGAGATACGCTTCGTTTTTATTTACGTGGTTTCCCCGTTTCACGATCAAATGAAACAGCCCTACTCCAGCGTTACCTAACACCTAACACGCTAAGAACTCAGAACTGTTAACGTGCACAGTGTTAGGTAAAAAATCAAACGTACACTACAAAATGTCGAATACAGCTATTTTTTATTATAATTTTTTATTGTTTAAATTTTGTTTTGTTTTTTTATTTTTTTCTCACTTAAACTAATAGTTCGGTATACGGTTGGAATATCCAGAAGCGACTTTTTCACGTATCACACACACACACACACACACACACACACACACACACACACAAATTCTGTTAAACCGAGGCGAGTTTACAGGTGTTTCCACCGTGTAAGTGACTCGTCTCTCAGATAACTCGACTACGTTTATGAGTATCTCTACCGCGACATTGACGTAGCCGGTTACAATCAATCATCTCTCTCTCTCTCTCTCTCTCTCTCTCTCTCTCTCTCTCTCTCTCTCTCTCTCTCTCTCTCTCTCTCTCTCTCTCATACTACTAAACACATACTTATATTAGGCAACATTGCATTGTGTAGTGTAAAGTCACACACAAACACACATTAAAATATATTGTTATACATAACGTTCGTGCACAGAGTATACCGTAAAGCACGTTGTTTTCTCGCGTTTACCATCCACTCGCTATAGAAGAACGCTCTACGCAGCGCGCACCTGGTAAACGTTCCGCTGTCGTCGTCGTTCCGATGTTGCACGATAGGGCAGTGTAACGAGCTCGTTAACCGGTCGCTCGCCGTCGGCGCGTTCATTTCGTTGAGGTCGATAAAGCTCTGTTTTGCTCGGAGCGTCTGTTGCGATCATCGCTCAGCGATCATCACTGAGAGATAGTCGCTCAGCGATCATCGCTACCCTGGGCTGTTTTCCTCGAAGTGACTGAACGCTAGCGTCTTTTTGTCAGCTGGGTGAGTTCTGGGGTTTTGTCAGTTGGGTGAGGTTGGTTGGTGCCAAGTGTTCCGATGAGTTGTAGGAAAAGAAAATGCATACTGAAGTGGCTAATAGTGGAAAAATGGAAGACGACGGTATTATTGAAACTTTAATAAAACCAAGAGAAGTGATACATCCCGTATTTAGTAACAGAACTGTTGAAGGATACTTTAAAAACTTGATCATGAATCACAAGGACGAAACTAAGTTCTTAGAGTTTTTTAGAGTGTCTATGGCCCACAGCATATGGCCAACATCTACAGCACGTGCTACACAACGCAATAATCGCTCGCGACTGCGTCTCCAACTGGTCCTGGAGCGGTCAGGTCTGCATCTGACGCTGGAGACGCTAGCGCCTCTAGCGACAGACGCTTGGAAGAAAACGGAACTATGAGAACATGGTTAGAGCAGTAGATGGCGATGATCGCTCAGCGATGATCGCAACAGCCGCTCCGAGCAAAACTAAGCTTAACGTTGCGGTGATACGCGCGTAGAAAAGCGGCTTTCTCGGACCCTTTAGTGTAGATCGCGGTGAAATTCGAACAGATTTGTGTGATCGTACGCGACACGTCCGTGTACGGAATGTAACCGTCGTCCCACCTCAACCGGTGATAACGCCGTTCCAACAATTCGTTGGTCCTTATCGTCTTCTCGGTGAGACAGGATAGTTCGTAAGGAGGCGCAAAAACGCCACCGTAAAGCATCGTGTAGACAGGTCTACCGCGGCGAACTCCATGACAACGTACTCGTTCTGCACACCGCGGAACGCTTGAAATTCGACGACAGTGGTTCGAACGTCCTTTTCTTGCGGCCAGATGACGAGTAGTGTAACTATTTTAACGTGTACAAGATGTTTTATATGCAGTCCCATTTTGTTTTTTCTTCAACATTCTTCATCTTTTCAAGGTTTCGCATCAGCTCGGCTACGATATTATCCGGTATCACCGGTTCCGCTTTCCCGTACATAACGAGTTCGTCGTACAAACGGCCGTACATCACGATATCGCAAAACACGTTCCGTGGGCACACGTATTGTCCTCCCGCACTCGATACTACGCGATCGATTTACAGTTTAATATTCTCTTGTTCGTAAAACAAAAGAGCTAACGTACGTACTTTTTAACTATCGGTATTAACCGAACAAAACACGACCACTAGCTTTCATTCATTACGATCGAACTGTTCTTTTTGTCTTTCAAAAGGTACACATCCTCGTTTCACGTAACACTTTTAATTCTGTTGTCTTCGTCTCCTTTGTCCTTGTCCTGAAACAAAACTAACTTAACGTCGGACGAACGGTATCGAAGACCGTCGGTAGTTCGTTCCTGTAAGAAAATCAACAAGTTCCAATCGGTGAAATCGAATAGCACGCGTTGCGGACGAGCACCGTTCGTCAACGAAACGCACACATCGTGTTCACGTTCTTGAAACACACCGGCTGTTACGTATCGTTTGTGCGACAACGGGTACGTTAGACCTAAGTACACGTCGCAGTGTATCGGTTGCAATTGCTGCTGCTGGTCGAATTCGACGATTGCCGAAGCCATGTCGTTAGGTAATAAAACACAGTCACAACGTTCACAGTAACAACGGTCCCAGTCAACTGCAGTCTCCCAACTGACGGATGATGATGCAACACTCGGTAATGTCGGCAATGCTTCAGTTACCTGGTGTACACGCTGCTGAACACTTGTACGTTGTTTGTTGTTTTTATTAACTGTGTTTGTTACAAACTGTTTGTAGACATTGAAGAAAATTAGTGCTTGTTTAACCTACAAAAGCGTGCTTTATTCTAATTAAGGTCGCATATTTCATAGTATAGAAACATGTGAGTATATGCAACTCGTATAATCGTTCTTAACGGGAGTGTAAAGATAATAAAATATAATGATTTTGAAGACGGAGTGGACACGGTATCCGTATTGTTGGAGAGAATGGCGGAGGTCATACCCGAAGACGTCCGCGCGGAATCACGCGGCATGGGGGAAAGTTACAAGTGGTACTTGGCCGTACGCGTCTTGTTCAAAAAATTAGTAACCGATCACGAACTGGAGCAGACGGGAGTGTTTCGTTCGCGTACACAACTCTTTTTACCCGCGGCGGACGCGGAAGACGTGAACGAAAAATACAGGGAGTGCGTTGAAAAAGTGCTGGAAATCGGTATCGAAGTTTACTCGCGAAAGTAGCGGATCGTAGCCGTGTCCGCGATGGAACGAGAACGTGATCGTAGCCGTCGAAGTGAATTTGTTAAAATATCGTCCTCTGGCCGGATCTAGCTACATCCCTACTCGGACAAAATTATTAAGGAAGAAAGCGTTAGTGAACGTGCAGAATCTATACAACGATAAATGCTTCCTCTGGTCCGTTCTAGCCGGTTTACATCCGATCGCTTCTAACCCGCACCGTTTGTCTCACTACAGACAGTACGAAAACGAGCTGAATATGGAGAGGATCGACTGTCCGGTGGCGGTGAATCAAATTAAAAAATTCTAAAAACAAAACGCAAATATTTCGGTGAACGTGTTCAGTTACGAAAGCGAAAGTAACGAGTCCGGATACGGAAAAGACGAAGTGTATCCTATACGGATAACCAAGCACAAAGGTAGGACGCACGTAAATCTTTTATTATTAGTCAACGACGAAGGGGTCAAACATTATTGTCTTATAAGAAAGATGTCACGTCTACTTCTGCACACCACATCGAGTGCTAAACAATCCGGTTTTCTTCTGTAATTACTGTTTTCAACGATTTAGCGGTAAAACGGATCCGGAGGGAGTGCGGAAGTGGTTGAAAGAGCACGAGATACTCTTCACACCGCACGGAGCGCAAAAAGTCGAACTCCCGACCGGAAAATACAGTCATGTGTATTTTAAAGATTACGCGAAATGTCACAGAGTACCGTACACGGTGTACGCGGACTATGAATCTTTTCTCCTCCCCGTGTCCGGTTGTATAGGCGAAGAGGATAGATCGCACTCGCAGGACATCGCGCATCAGGTACCGTGCAGTTTCTGTTACGTGATCGTTGATTGGACCGGTAAAGCCGTGAAAGAACCCGTCTTGTACCGCGGTAAAGACGTAGTGGAGACGTTTCTCCGAACTCTTTGTGAAGACGTGAGTCGACTCGAACGTGACTTCAACAGACCCCTCCGCATGACAGAAGACAACGAACGCAAGTTTTAGAACGCTACCGCGTGGCATCTGTGCAAGAAGAGTATCCAGCGCGACGGGGACAAAGTGCGAAACCACGATCAAGTGACGGGCGAGTACCTGGGAGCCGCGCACAACGCGTGTAATTTAAATTACAACGTGCTGCAGCACGTTCCCGTGTTCTTCCACAACCTGCGCGGTTACGATTGCCACCATCTGATCCAGGCTTTCGGGAAATTCAAACGCGAAGAAATCAAGTGTATAGCTACGACCAGCGAGGGGTACGTCGTGTTCGTGTCCCTCGGTCCCCTCCGGTTTCTCGATTCCGCGCAGTTTATGAACACGCCTTTGGAGAAACTGGTGAAAAACATGCGGAAAGAAAATTTTAAAAATATTACGACAATGCATTCGAACGGACGGAAACGAATCGAAAAAGAAGGGGAAGAAGAACGTGTTGAAATGCTGGTCAGGAAGGGAGTCTACCCGTACGAGTACGTCGCGGACGATAGTAAGTTCGAGGACGCTTCTCTGCCGCGCCGGAACACTTTTATAACCGATTAGTCGTTACGCCGGTGTCGGACGAAGATTACGCGCACGCCCAAAACGTTTGGACGGCTTTCGGGATACAAACATTGGGCGACTACCATGACCTCTATTTGAAAACCGACGTGTTGCTGTTGGCTGACATGTTCGAAAACTTTCGCGAGACGAGCCTGCAGTATTACGAGATAGATCCCTGTAACGTTTATTCCGCGCCGGGGTCGCTTGGAACGATGAAGATGATGAAGATGACGGGAATTAGACTCGAACTCTTTCAGGATATAGACATGTACCTGTTCGCAGAGAGTGTGGTAAGAGGGGGTACAGCGATGTTACCCAACAGATACGCCAAGGCAACAACCCTTACGTACCGGACTACGATCGCGAACGGGTAAACAATTACCTCCTCTACCTGGATTGTACAAACCTGTACGGCACCGCAATGAGACAGCCGTTGCCTCACTCTGGATTCCGTTGGTTGGTACGCGAAGAAATCGACGCGTTAGATTTGAGTACGGTAGGCGCGGAAGACGAAATCGGATACATTCTCGACGTCGATCTAGGTTATCCCCCTCGTTAACACGACTTACATTCGGACTACCCGCTGGCGACGGAACGCAGAAAAGACGGCGAACACGAGTTGTCGTCGTACAGCAAACGATTCAATTATTTGAAGAACTTCCATTTGCTCGCCACCGGGGCTGTTGAAAAACTGATCACCAGCCTTGAGAGCAAGAAAAATTACATCGTACTCTACAGAACGCTGCAGCTGTACCTCAAACTCTGCATGAAATTGAAAGCCGTCAATCGCGTGTTAGCGTTTCGTCAGAGCACGTGGATGAAGCCGTTCATAGACTTCAATATGGAGAAACGGAAAGCCGCGGCGAACGATTTTGAAAAAGACTTCTTCAAACTAATGATCAACGCGGTTTACGGCAAATCGTTAGAAAACGTTAGGAAACGTATAGATTTTCGTTTAGTATCCAACGAACGCGAAATGATAAAGCTGAGTGCGAGCCGAGATTCATGCACGCAAACGTGTATAACGAAGACTTGGTAGGCGTGATGATGAAAAAGTGGACCGTGTACCTCAACCGTCCGCTGTACGTGGGATTCACCGTGTTGGACATTAGCAAATTCGTGATGTACAGCTTCCACTACGATTTCATAGTCGCGAAGTACGGATCGCGTGTTCGATTGTGTATGACGGATACGGACTCTTTGTTGTACGATATACAGACCGACAACTTGTATGACGACATTAAAGATAACCTTCATCTTTTTGATACGTCGGAATATCCCGCGACGCATCCCTGTTATAGTACGGTAAATTAAAAACGCTTGGGAACGTTTAAGGACGAAACGCACGCAAAAGCCATCATCGAATTCGTCGGGTTGCGCGCGAAATCGTATTCGCTGCTGGTGTCGCAGGACGACGGCGATAAAAAGGAGAAGCGCGTAGCGAACGGGGTGCCGCGGGTGGCTATATAAAACCGTTTGACTCACGCGGATTACAAACGCTGTTTGCTTTCACCGATATCGACTAACCGACAAACGTACACGTCTGCGCAGGTCTGTGCGTAGCGAAGACCATCGACTCTACACGCGCCAGATAGTGAAACTGTCTTTGTCGCCGTACGACGACAAGAATTATATCCTGGACGACGGGCAGAGATCGCTAGCCTACGGTCATTACAGAATTGGCGAGATGCAAGAGGAACGTGCGGTTCAACGTGCTAGCGTGATACGGACCGCAAACCGTGATTCGTTACGCCTGTAGAGCATAAGAGGAGGAGGAGGAGGAGGAAGAGGATATATATAGATAGGAAGCGATTAACGCGCGCGAGCGATTCAGTATTCGAACGTGTTCGGATACGATCGGCTACTAAACTCGTACTTGTTACACTCACACTCTGAATCTCGCGACCAGCATCCTCTAACGGAACTCAAATTGCAGCATCCGAACCATGAATTACCCGAAAACGATGACGTGGTCGCTGCGGAAACGCACGAGTACCGTTACGGAGTTATACGTAGCCCTATCTTCAACGACGAGAAGAAGAACTCGATCGAGAGCGTAGCGACATTGGACAAAGCACAACACACGCTAATGTGGTATTATAACGGATTAGGTGTAGTGCCCGATGGGGCGAAAGAAAGTCACTTTAGCGCATGTACCGACGTTCCTGCGCATGCGCAAGAAAAACGTGTTACTCTTATTCGCTCTGTCGACATGGTGTAACTTTCCGAGACACGGGAAGGTTTAAGACAGTGACACGATGGAAGGCGAAGGTAACACACCTCGACGCAAGACGAGAGTAAAGTTTAGCGATAACCTGATGTTCTATCTTGTACCGTACTACTGTGAATCAAGTTTCGGCGAACTCGTTAGAAGGCACAAGTATGCAACGAACGATGAAGAAGAAGAAGAAAAACAACAACAAAAACAACAACAAAAATGTGGATACGGTTCGCAAGACGATTGCGACGGAGCTGCACAGACCGGTGAGAAGGAATTTCGCGAGACGTGCGGTGTAGCTGAAAAGACTGTACGACCTCTACCAAGCCGATTTGGTGGAGATTTTACCGTACGCTAAGCTGAACAAATGCTACAAGTATCTTATGATTATTATAAACGCGTTCAGCAAGTTCACGTACGACGCTCCGTTCAAAACTAAGATGGGAGCGGAAGTGGCGCACGCACTCGAACCGATACTCAAAACCAACAGAATGAAATATCTGCAAACGGACAACGGAAAAGAATACTACAACAGCGCTGTACAGTCTTTGATGGAAAAGTACAAGGTAAAGCATTACTTAACGTACAGTGAGAAAAAAGCGTCGATAGTAGACCGTTTCAACAGAACGTTGAGGACGCGCATGTATCGCGCTTTCAGCGAACAAGGACATTACCGTTGGTTGGACATGTTGCCCGGACTGGCGAAGGCGTACGACAGCGTGCACAGAACGATCGGTATGAAACCCAACCCGGTGAACGAAAGCAACGAGCGGGTAGTGTTGGAACGTATAAAGAAGAACACACGCTCACGAGTTACGCGCGAAAAGAAACCGAAGTTCAAAGTGGGCGACCGTGTTCGTGTGAGTAAACACAAAATGACGTTCGCGAAAGGGTACACGCCCAACTGGACTAACGAAATTTTTACCGTGCACACGGTGAAGCCCACCGTCCCCGTCACTTACCATCTCAATGATCACGCTGGCGAAGTGGTGCGAGACGGCTTTTATGAGCACGAATTCAGCAAGACGAGCGTCGGCGATGTTTACTTGGTGGAGAAAATGTTGCAGCGCAAGGGCGACAGGGTGCGCGTGCGTTGGCTCGGATTCGACGGTAAACACGATTCGTGGATACACAAGAAAGATCTGCTATAAAGACGGAATCAACGCGTAGCGTGGCACCATTACGCGACAGTACGTTACGATGACAACATCGTCACGTCGGCGTACACTGTGGAAGACATCGTCTCACATCCGGCGTACAAGAAGTACATCTTGAATACAACGAACGAAGACGTCGTACGCATGCGTAAAATCGTCTCTCTACATGAACATTGGCGACAGGTTACAAAGCGTGTGACAAGTTCCGAACTCAGTATAAGAGTACCGAGTAACACGAACGGCAGGTTAGATCACTACAAAGAGTGCGCGTGGTCGGATCCCGATTGTCAGGTGGGACCGGACACTTGCGTGTGCAGTGCCGTTGCATTGTATCACCGTGGTGAAGTGTTATGGCACAATTCGTGATGACAAGATGTTGTGTAGTTACACGAAATAGTAGAACAGGGGATTGTCCGCCTATATAAACAGGGCTCGTTAGCTATACCGTTCAGTCTTGTGTCAACATTCGCTAGCAACGCTTCGCCCCGAGCCCGAGCCAGAACCACGCCCGAGTTCGAACCCGAGCCCGAGCCCAGCACCGACCGACCACCAGCATACACATACACGCCAACAGACCCCCTCGGCACAACACGGAGAGAATACTGAGACACTAAAACACGTCTGGATCAACTGACCAGATCAGCGACCTCACGATCACCTGGCCAGATCAATGACCTCACGATCGCCTGCTCATTTCGTAATCAACAGCTGATCATGACGTCACCACTTCCGGTCAGGTGATCGTGACGTCACTGTTTCAGTATTCTCTCCTACACAGTACTCTTATTATTTGTTGAAAGCCACTTTAAACTCCGTCTAAAAGGATAATAATCGTTTTAAGGAGTAGTCTTACGATATCGTTTAAATGCATACAACGATCTTCGAAAAACTTAGTAGGCTTGCCACACAAACCCTATTCTTTTTTAAATTGATTGTCCCAAAAATAAAGGAGCGGGAAGCAAAAATGTAATTGCTTAAATTTAAAAAAAAACACACAAACAAACGAAAATAAGTGTGAATAGATTAAACAGAATTTTAACCATAACCTGCTAGTGATAGTTAAGAAATTTCAAAATGTTTGGACAACGGGGCTAAATGTGGTTCAAAAGTTTGCCGGGTATCATATTAGAGGAGTTTTTAACCAGAATTTGAATATTGTGTTGAGGGTTTGCAATTTTCAAAAATTTAGGACTCTAGAGCTCGATAGAAGGGTCAAAAATTTGAAAAAAAAAACTGTAAAATTATATGCCTTTGATCAGACTAAAGGGAATTTAATCCAGATCCAAATAAAATGTTTATTCTGAACACTTTTTAAATTTAGGGTTACCACAAACCAAACATAGAAACAATTTTTGTTTAGATTGTAAAAGTCTATGGTGGGATATCAAATTAGAAGAATTTTATTCAAAATACGAACTCGCTCTCTCTAATATGGAAAGGGCCATAACAAATGACACTGAACACTGAACTGTAGGAAATTTAGAAGCTTATGAAATGTCAAGTGATATATGAAACAATGGTCATCATTGGAAACTCAACATTTTGTTTAGCCGAATGAAATGTCAAAAAGATTCGAAATGGTGCCAGCAACACAAGAAAAAGTTTTTATTGTTGTTTTGGTTTACGATGATCCAATATTCCTTTCTAATGTGTGGTTTTCTGACAAATGCCACCTTTATCTGAATGGATTTATCAATCTACAGACAACTCGTTTTCTTTTTTTCAACGGCAGACGACATCGTAGAAAAACACCTTCATAGTGAGCGTGTAACAATTTGGTGTGCAGTGTCTGCTAACGACATACTGGGTCCTTATATTGTGGAAGATAAACGTAGAAATGCTGTTACTGTGAATCAGGCGCGATATTGAGAACAGATTATAACACCATTCCTGAGAGATCTCAGAAGATTCTGTCGCACGAGAAACATTTAATTCGATACCCAGTGAGTCCAACAGGTGGGGCTACTTCCCACACAACGAGAGCATCCCTTGATCTGCTCCACGAGAATTTTGGGGACCGCGTAATCTCTCGTGGTACAGACTTTCCATATCCCGCTCATTCACCTGATCTCACAATTGTTGATGCTTACATTTCGGGAATGCTAAATGAAGCCATTTTTCGAAAGAACCCACCGGCAACCTTTTTTGAACTACGTGAAAGAATTATAACCTCCTTCAGAAGACTGCAGCAGCCTCTTTTTACAAATATGCTTGGCAAACTTCGTAAACGTTACGAGTGCTGCGTGGAACGCAACGGCGAGCACATTAAACATGTTTTATACCTCAGAAATAATGAAAATTGACTTACTTCTACTTTAGGTTGTTGAAATGTTTGTAATTTTTATAAAACCTTAGTTTTCAATGCCTTTGTAATGGCGCATACTGTACTTTGACTTAAAATCAGTCACCACTTATTGTTTTTTGTACCGGCTTCAAAAAGTTTGTAAACTATGTTCGCAAGAAACCTTATATGGCCTATAGTTATAATTAGGTAAAATAAAAATATTAATAAATAAAAATAATAAAAAGTATTATTTAGATACTGCTAACATAGATAAATATATATAACTGAGATATCTCAGCTAACTGTCCTAACATATATAAATTTAAAAGCTATACCTAAATTGTTTGTCTTTTACGCATTGCAGTTGTAAATATAACTAAAAAGAGTATAGTATTCAGAATTTTTTGAGTTTATTATATTAATAATAATAAAAAAGAATAATGATTGTCTGCTTTAAAGTTGTTATTGTGCGGAACAGTTAAAAAAAAAAAAATCAGGGTTTTCGTAATTTTTGTGATAATTAAAAAGTTCTAATAAATTGAATGTAGGTCTATAATGATGAAGTTACAAGGGAAACGATAAATTGTAGTTTGAGAAAATATTTTCAAAACTTAGGCTTCTTGGTGCCATCGTTATGGACAATGGTCCTTACATTAGCATTGAATGTGAACGGATACCCAAGAAATCCTGGCGAAAAGGTGATATAATAACTTGGGTGCAGACAAAAACTATACATTTCGATGAAATTTTAGTTAAGGCTAAGCTCCTGGAACTGGTAAATTCAAGCAAAAAACAAAATGAAAGGTTTGTGCCAATGATATCTCAGATAATGCCGGCATACTTACGTAGATTATCCGCTTATCATTCCTATTTCAATCCCATCGATGACAGAGAACCAGGTCGTGTTATGACGTACGACGGCTAATGAATCGGCCTATTCATAAGCCAGGTGTGTGTGTTAAGGCTTATAAGTAATTATTGTAGGAATAGAAGGAATTATAATACTTGTAAATTAATAAAATAAACAGGAATCTAATCTAGTCTCAACCCCCTCCCCCAGTAGATACTCTTAACTGCCTAACCAAGAGCATCTCCTAGTTACGTTACTGCTTGTCCACTTTTATGACTTCTCATAAAAAATTCAAACTCGATTTCTTTAAGCACAGGCAAGAAACGACGATCCTGTTTAAGTCCAGCAAAGCAGAATCATTTTAACCCCACAGTAGTAAGTTGGGGAGAATACTGGTTCAATGGTCGAGGGGGCGAGGTGGGAGGGGTGGTGGAGGGTGATGACGTCACGAACAGATGCACTCTTGACATACATAAAGATACACTTTTGACCTTGGGCTGGATACTGGGTCAGTGGACGGACGGTGGAGGGCAAAATCATTAGGCGGGAGGTGGGTGGAGGGTGATGACGTCACGAACAGATGCTCTCTTGACCTACCACAACATGACGGTTGGACGGGGGGTTCCTAAATCAATGGACGAGGGTGGTGGTGGTGCTAAATCAAAGGACCGGCGGGGGTGGAGCGTGATGACGTTACGATCAGCTGATCATGACGTCATAAGTGACGTCACGAACTTATCCTCTCTTGGCCTACCTCGACATGACGTCACGACTGACCACCACCCCCTCGTCCGACCGCTGGCTTGGTAACCCGTGACGTTAAGGGAGATAAATCGATGGACGGTGGTGGGGTGGGGCGGAGGGTGATGACGTCACGAACGGCCGATCGTGACGGTATAATTAAGATAAATTATCGTATATTTCGGGCTCGTTCGCGGTTCTCGTTCGTTTCTGTCTACTTCGTTCGTTTCGGTCGCGCGATTCTCGTTCGTTTCCGGTCTTTTGGTCGGTCGGTTCGGGGCTCGGGCTCGGGCTCGTAGGTCGTATACAGAAATACAATGTTTACGAATTGTGTCGTAATGAGTCCAGGTGATATGGCGGAACATTACTTTTCCCATGTAACCGGGTCGAGGATTGTGAAATATTGTTTTTGTTGTAGCGAGTTTTGTAATCAGAGGTCATACATATCGTTGCGTTAATTACGTATAATTACAGCAACGGTATGTACTCCAGTCGCGTTCCAAGCGACCCGTGAGGTGGGATAAGATACGCTTCGCTTTTTTTTACGTGGTTTCCCCGTTTCGCGGTCGGATATACGAAACAAACCTACTCCAGCGTTACCAAACACCTAACATGCTAAGAAGTCAGTAATTTTAACGTATACAGTGTTGGGTAAAAACAATCAGACGTACACTACACAATGCTGATTAAAGCTAATTTATTTATTTATTTTTGTATTTTTTAATTTTTTTTCACTTAATCTAATTGTTCGGTATACGGTTGGAATATCGAGAAGCGTCATCTTGTCACGTATCACATACACAACGATTCCGTTACATCGAGACGAGTTTACAAGTGTTTCCACCGCGCCAGTGACTCATATCGGACAACTTGACCACGTTTATGGGTATCTCTACCGCGACAGTGGCATAACCGGTTGCAATCGTTCATCTCTCTCTCTCTCTCTCTCTCTCTCTCTCTCTCTCTCTCTCTCTCTCTCTCTCTCTCTCTCTCTCTTTCTCTCATAACATGAACAAATTCGTACAACGCACCTCGATATCCTAACTGATACACAAACGTATATACTGTACACAATCATATAATAGACAACATCGCATTGTGTAGTATAAAATCACACACACAAACATGCATTAAATACATAACGTTCATGCACAGAGTATATCGTATATAATTAACTAAAATACACATGCTAATAATAGGCTACATCCTATTGTCAAGCGCAAGGTCACACACACTAAAATATTTTGCTATTCGTGCACAGAGTACACCGTTGTAAAGCGCGTTGTTTTCTCTCGTTCACCAACCACTCGCTGTAGAAGAACGCTCTACGCAGCGCGTACCTGGTGAACGGTCCACCGCCGTTGTTCCGATGTTGCACGATAGGGCACTGTAACGAGCTCGTCGACCGGTCGCTCATCGTCGGCACGTTCATTTCGTTGAGGTCGATAACGTTGTGGTGGTACGCGCGTAGATCTCTTTAGTGTAGATCGCTGTGAAATTCGCAAGATTTGTGCTATCGTACGCGACACGTCCGTGTACGGGATGTAACCGTCGTCCCAACTCAGACGGTGATAGCGCCGTTCCAACCATTCGTTGGTCCGTATCGTCTTCGCCGCGAGACTCGATAATTCATAAGGAGGCGCGAAAAACGCCACCGTAAAACATCGTGTAGTCAGATCTACCGCGGCGAACTCCTTGACAACATACTCGTTCTGCACACCGCAGAACGCTTGAAACAACTCGATGACAGCGGTTCGCACGTCCTCGATTTGTGCTCCTGGCGGCCGCATGACGAGAAGTGTAACTATTCTAACGCGTACGCGATGTTTTATAATCAGTCCGCCATTTTGTTTTTCCCGTTAACATTCTTCGTCCTGTTCAAGGTTACGTAGCAGCTCGAGTACGGTATTATCCGGTATCACGGGTTCCGCTTTCCCGTACATAACGAGTTCGTCGTACAAACGGTCGTACATCACGTTATCGCAAAACACGTCCGGCGGGCACACGTACCATCCTCCCGCACTCGATACCACGCAATCGATGTACAGTTTAATAGTCTCTTGTTCGTAGAACAAAACCCGTTATCGATGTACAGTTTAATAGTCTCTTGTTCGTAGAACAAAACCCGCTACGTACTTTTTATTTATCGGTATTAACCGAACAAAACACGACCACTCGTTGACGTTCAGTACGATCGAACCGTTCTTTTTGTCTTTCAAATGTACACATCCGCGTTTCACGTAAACACTTTTAATCCTATCGTCTTCGTCTCCTTTGTCCTTGTCCTGAAACAAAACTAACTTAACGTCGGACGAACGAAGGGGTCTTTTGCGTTATACGACCACAAAGCATTGGCATTGGCATTTTGTTCATCTTTCATTAAACTGAGTATAGTTCTCAGAATTTTTTATCTCTGTTTACTGATTAGCTAAAATGATATTCTCTCATTTACAGACTGTCGTACACTATACAAGAATAATTATAAGTTATCTTATCGCTCCACCGTCTGTAGTCGTAGGTCATTCCTGTCTTGTCGGTGCGTTCAGCAACATGTCTTTATTTCATTTAGTGCGGGAAATAAGTAGTAATGAGAAGGGAGTGCAGTTTTTGAAGGACAAAGGTGTTTTACACAAAAGACGATACTGTGCGAATGGTCATGAAATGACTCTTCAGCTGTCTGAAAAAATTTGTAGGTGGAAATGTGGTAAGACACAGTGTAGGACGACCGTCGGTTTACGTAACGGTACGTGGCTAGAGGGCAGCAGGCTGTCTTGTGACACCGTTGTATTGTTTATTTTTTCGTGGAGTAAGGAATACACCACATCACAGTTTCGTGCAGACGAGCTCAACATGAGTACGCACACTATGACCGACTAGAAAAACTATTTGCGTGAAGTATGCGCGGACTCTCTGTTGAAGAATCCTATTAAAATTGGAGGGCCTAACATGACTGTAGAAATCGATGACTGGACGCAGCTTTTAACTAATCAGGAAACAGAGATAGCAAATTCTGAGAACTATACTCAGTTTAATGAAAGATGAACAAAATGCCAATGCCAATGCTTTGTGGCCGTATAACGCAAAAGACCCGAACGAAGACCGTCGGTAATTCGTTCCTGTAGTAAAGTCAAAAAGTTATAATCGATGAAATCGAATAGCACGCGTTGCGGACGAGCACCGTTCGTAAACGAAACGCACACATCATGCCCGCGTTCTTCAAACACTCCGACCGTTACGTATCGTCTGTGCGACAACGGGTACGTTAGACCTTAGTACACGTCGCGGTGTATCGGTTGCGATTGCTGCTGCTGCTGTTCACATTCAACGATTGTCGACGCCATGTTGTTGGGTAATCACACACAGTCACAACGTTCACAGTAACGACAACAACGTATCCAGTCAACCGCACTCGCTCGAATGACACAAGATGATGCAACACTATATGTAATATGTATATAGGTCACGACTTTCTATTGGGTATGGTGGAGGTTGGTGGGAGAGACACAGACACACCAGGTGGTAGTGGTAGTAGTGATGGGGGACGAAATCAAGTGCGTCTGTGCACGGTGTTGGACAGCGGAGTGTATACGTTGAGTGAATCTTGAAGTATTATGCAGAAAGTTGTGGTTTCAGCGGGAAAATTTTCCGTGGACTCGAATTCCACTCGCACGTCGACCGGTGAAGACTTGAGCGACTCGTCCTGTTTGCCACAATCGAATACGAATAGCGGTGCTTTATCACTGAACTCGTCCGGCGATAGAAGTACATTGGATCGAGTCCTGTGGTAGTACGATTTTTGAAAACAAGAATACATGTCGTACAGCAGTGCGTAGCGTCCGTTGGCGATATCCAAGTTCAGATTCTCGTAAGGGTAGTACTTGTCGTTCAGAAAGAGTCGCGCGTTGGTCACACGGCAGTGATCGAATTTGTCGGCGTGTTTTTTCACATCGTTCTTTCTGCGGCTCTGGAAGGTGAGTATCACGAACCGCGGCTTCTCTAGTTGCGACGACGTCTTGATCGTCTACGTCTGCCTGCCGGTTGTCGGTAATGCCGGGTACTCGTGAAGTTCCCAACTGCGAAACGGTATGGACAGCGGTGGGTCTTTCCGCATCAGTTCCAACAGCTACAACCGCGGATCGTTGTTCACGTGCACGTACGGAACCATCCACAAGATTTTAGTCAGTTCGAAATCGGCGTTAGCTGTAGCCGCGCTGCTCGTCGTCGTCATCACCATAGCGTTTAATTCGGTGGACGTTAGCAACAGTATCAGTTCTTGTTTCATGTTTAAAATGATCCGCGTAAAGTCTTCGGCGAATCCCATCAACATACGCAGCGGTATGCAAAAGTTGAATTCACCGTTGCTCCCTTTCGGAGTTATCACGTTGGTCGTCGGTGCCACCCATCCGGCGTTTTTCATCGCATCAACATCCGGTTTACCGACGGACAGCATGGTCTTCAACGTGGACGTGACGCCGACGTTTTTGGTCCGATCGACTTCCACGCCGGCCAATTCGTAACAGATTTCTTCGAAAAGAATCGCGATCGCGTTGTTCACCAGTTTCATGTTCACTTCGTCGGTATCGCTCGCTCCGGACGTCTTCTTGCTCAACTTGCCTTCGATGTACAGGAAACTTTCCATCGGCAGAGTGAAGACGTCCTGCTACAGCATGGGTATACGTATTTCATCGTTGTTACCGTATCGCGACGACGCTTACGGCGCGTGACTGTGGTACTCGTAATGCGTGACGGTGTCGTCGAAGAGCGAACCGCGATCGACCGCCAGGATACCGCTGACCGCCATGTTACTTGTTTTTCTTGACTTTGAAGCCTTGTGAAAGCAGATAGCGTCGGTTCGTAGGTATTAACCGCTTCAACGTCGAACGTCGAATGACATGATGACGACGGTGCAACAGAGAAAACAGAAAAACAACTATTGTTGAAGTAAAAACCCATCGTTACATCCGTTTTAGGTGGATTCGCACGGTGAGGACTTCACCGCGAAAATTCACAATACCTCCGTCTTGATCGTGTACCGATACGGTAAAGTTACTTAAACTTTGTACATTCGCCGGCAGGTATATGACGTTGCTGGGCGTTTCTACTATCTTGAATCCCGGCTCGACCGTCGGGTAGAACGATTGTAGAATGTGTTCGTTTCGTCCGTCTTTGTACGAACCTTGCACGGCGTTACACCTTACCTCCACAACGTTCACTTTATTAATGTTTACGGGCGCATCCGACGTGTGTACTTTATACGCTTCCAACTTGGGTTTCTTGATGAAACCCAGCATGGCACCGATTCCGTGCTGTGTACTACCGAAACCGATCTCGTAAGAACAGTAAAGTTCACATTGCAGCGTGTTGTTGTTGGCGCGCAGACCGAATTTCGGGTCGACTAACGCTTTCTTCAGGTACGTTTCGATATCACTGATTTCGTACGCACCGGTCGGTAATTCGATGAGTTCTAACGTTTTACCCGTACCGCCGCTGCCGCCACCCTTCAGTACGAGAAAGGCGTTGTTTCTGCCGCTTTACACGTTCGGAATAGAGTTGTACGTGGTGAAATCCAACAGTCCGGCGTACCATTCGCCCGCCGTCAGTTCGAGTGGTGGAAAAAGTCACAGACGTGTGCGCTCGGATCCGTGCCCGTGACGGTGACCGTCAGCGACGACATCTCGTCGTCTACTGATCGTTCGACGACAAAAACTCGAAACATATATGTCCGCAGACGACCGTGACCGGCGTTGGTTTACGCGCGTAATTGTAACGCACGTCGGTCACGTTCGCGCCGAAGTATCGCATCAGCTCGACCGGCGGACGTAAATTGCCGATCCCGTCGAAGTACAGGACTCGATCTCCTCGCTTCTTGTAGCATACCCAGTGCGTGCCTGGTCCGGCGGTATCGTCGAGATTCAAGACGGCGCTCTCGTTCTTCCTCGCCGGCGAGCGCGGGAACGCATCGCGCATGTACACACCTCTGAAATAAGGTACGTTCAATTTTTTCGCGTACGCGTGCAGATCGCGATCGGACAACGGGCGCACGGGTATTTCTACTAGTTTTTTCGGTACGGACGCAAGTACAGTCCCGAAGCCGTTTTGCGGTTACTACCTCCTCCGCTCTGTCGTCATTGACGTCGACCTCCCGATCCGGTCGTTCTCCTCGTTGTCGTCGTTCGCCTCTTCCTCCTCCTCCCGGTCGTACGTGCTGCTGCCTTTCTCCGCTTAACGACCGCACCACTGCGTCGACGACGTTGTTTACATTGGCTGCACAGTCCGCCGCCTAACGCCGATTTCGCTTTCATCGCTGCGGCTACCGCAGCGGCGTACGCTCGTTTGCCGATGCCCGAGTTCAAAGCATTCACTCGAGCCCACGCCTTGCCGGCTAGCATGCGATCCACTGCACCTCTGCGCTCGTTGTCCTTGTACGTGTCGTACGCGATGTCGTGTTCATGACAGGCTTCGTCAAATTCGTTGATTCCGCGTTCGCCGCGCGCCAATCTCTCCTTCAGTTCCCGGTTCGCAGAACCTGTATCCGGGCAGATGTAGTTCCACCGGTAACAAGTCCACCGCTCGATTGATCAAAGTTGGCACTGACCGCGTGACGAAAGGAAACACGTTTTTAAGCACTTACCTGATAGGACCACGTCCCCTCTTTTCCGTTTTTTTAACACTATGATTTCGTATTTTGTACATGACTACTATTTATCGACCTTGTAAACGGATCTCCAATCTTTGTCCTTCCCTACTTGGGCCTTATCGAATTCCGCTATTAATTCGCTCGTCTCCTCGTTGTTAGCGTGTATCAACTCTGCCTCTTCGGCCTTGAATGAACTCCACGCTGCGTGAGCATGCAATTTATAGATGTACAAAACTACTTTCTCACATCGTCTTTGGAACACCTTTGCGTGTTTGTACATTTCGCTGCTCGCGTACCACAGCAGCGCCGTGGTGCCCCTTTGGCTTTGGGGCACCAAGGCCAAAGATTGGAAAGAAAGAAGTGATCCCGAAGCCAATGGACAGAACCGTTCTTGTATACCCGACGGACGAGGCAAAGGAAGATTCCGAGGAGACTACAAAAGTTATCACGGACATGATAGAGCCAAAGGATGAAGGGTGGCAGATTAGGGCTATGAGAAAGGTAAGTAAAGGTGGAGTCGCGGTGGAAGCTGGATCCGTAAAAACAGTGAACAAGATTAAAGAAGTTGCACGAACACAACCAGAAATCAAATGCATTGAACCGAGTAGAAGAATGCCGATGGTGCAGATATTCAACGTTGATACCGACCTGTCCGAGGATGAACTAAAAAAATGCTTATTCAAGCAGAACTTAGAAGACGCAGGCATCACCGAGAAGCGAGTGAAGGAGGAAGTGAACGGGCCGCAGAAATGAGGACGTCTGCAACTGGGTGGTGGAGTGTCCACTTAAGATTAGGGATGAATTGGTCAGCCGGCAGCGGATATACATTGACTTTGCGTCTTGTCGGGTGACAGATTATCTAGCTGTTGCTAGGTGTTACATGTGTCAAGAGTATGGGCACACTCGACGATTCTGTACTGGGAAGGGTAAACAAATATGCTCCCACTGTGGGCAAGAAGGGCACGCATTTAGAGATTTTGAGAAAAGAGAGCAGGCCCCAGTTTGTGTAGTATGCAAGGCAGCAAAAAAACCTGCAAGTCATAGTTGCGACACAAGGGAATGTCCTATTTACCTGCGAGCGTTAGTCAGGAAAGTGTCAATGACCCAATATAATGGAAACTAGAGAGCCGTATTCTAGAGGACTAAGAGTCGGGCAGATCAATGTTATGGGATCGAATATATGTCTGGAAGAGCTAAATTTTGTAATCAGGGATAGATGCTTAGACATGTTTTTGCTTCAAGGGACACATTCGTGCGGAGGGCGTATACCGCACCTCCACGGGTATAGGGTTTATTATGCGTTTGAACGACGGGAAGCAGCTATAATTATTACAAATGACAGTATAGAAGGGTTATTTGTTAGAGAGCTGTCAGAAGAGCATCATCTATGCGTCAAGGTAATAGTAGGAGATAGGGAAGTGTACATGATGAGTTCATATTTCCAGTATAGGGATGGTATTGAAATACATGTTAGACACTGGGAAAGGACAATGTTAGAACTACATGGTAAAAGGGTATATTGGCTGGAGATGTGAACGCCAAGTCGGAGCTTTAGTTTGATAGGAGTACTGACAGCAGGGGTGAGAAGCTTGAAGCGTTTATGATGGCAAATGTATTAAATATTTGTAACACAGATGGTGAACTATCTACATTTGCCGGGGTACCGGGCAGTCGCTGAGACCAACATAGATATCACTTTGTGCACGGAAAATTTTGGGGTAGAGAATTGGAAGGTGTTTAATGAAGGAAACAGGGATCATAGATTAATTATTTTTTCGCTTGAAAGCTTACGAATCACAAGGGATAGGAGAGGTATAAGTGGAAAAGGGAGATTTGCACTAACGAAAGCGGACTTGAACAAATTTACAAATAGCCTAAATGACAGGATGTTGCAACCGTATGCAGCGAATGGGGACTTAGAGGCGGAGGCGGTCGACCTTACAACAACAATAATAGCTGCGGCAGAGGAGGCGATACCCAGAGAAAGTCATAAGATAAGAACTGTCTCATGGTGGAATAGGGAACTAGACTTGGAAAGGCGTAATGTTAGAAGATTCAGGAGGAGAATTAATACTGGTCCAGTTGGGGATAGAGATGTAAGGAAAGACAGGTATAGAGCGGCGCGGAACAGATATTTTGCTATGGTAAGACAGGAGAAGAAGCTTGCCTCGGAAAAATTTATTTCCGTAGAAGGAAAACGGGATGCGTGGGGCATGCCCTATAAAGTTGTTAGAGGTCAGAGCAAAAAAGAGCTGCTAATATCAACAATGAAATTTGGAGATGTGATGGAACACGATATTGGTATGCTGACGGAAAAGTTGCTAGACTTATTGCTTCCATCTGACCCAGAGGGCTACACAGAAGAAGACATGGAAACAATTGAAAAAGCAGAAAGTAGTAGAGTGGAGGAGGATTCTCCTGAGATTACTGAAGATGAGGTAAAAAGTGCACTTTTCGCAATGGGTAAGAAGAAAGCCCCAGGATTTGATGATTTAACGGTAGAAATCCTCTGTAGGGCATGGAATACAATAAAAGGAAGAGTAACGACAGTGATGAACAGAGCTCTGCAGGAAGAAAAGTTTCCCAGGCACTGGAAGATAGGAATTGTAAAAGTACTCTATAAAGGGTTAGGAAAAGACCCCCAGGTACCAAAGTCTTACCGGCCGCTAACGTTACTACCAGTATTGGGGAAAGTCTTCGAGAAAATTCTGAACAAAAGAATCTTAAGTGTACTTGAAGGACAGAACAAGCTACATGAGAGACAGTATGGTTTCAGAGTTGGAAGAGACACAGAAGATGCAATTGTTGACGTACTTGAAGAGGTGAATAATTCGAAGGAAAAGTACGTTCAGGGTATATTTCTGGATATAGCAGGCGCCTTTGATAACGCATGGTGGCCACGTATACTGGTCCAGCTGCAGGACTTTGGAGTAAAGGGCAAGGAATTTGGTTGCATAAAGGATTACTTTAAAGATAGATATGCAATTCTCAGGTTTAGGAATGTAGAAAAAGAGAAGCTGCTGACAATGGGATGTTCACAGGGGTCGGTGCTAGGTCCGACACTTTGGATTGTTTTATTTTATGCATTCTTGCAAAGAGTGTTTGTTATAGTTTCTAGTTGTTTAAAAGAACCCACAAACATTCAACAGACATTTACAACACCATATTACCAAGTCTCATGTATTAATTATGTTGTCTGTTCTATGTGTAAACTGTACCAGACTTTAATGATACAGGAGAATAATAATTGTGATAATTGTGAATGTGTGTGTGTGTGTGTGTGTATGGTTGAGAGAGAGAGAGAGAGAGAGAGAGAGAGAGAGAGAGAGAGAGAGAGAGAGAGAGAGAGAGAGAGAGAGAGAGAGAGAGAGAGAGAGAGAGAGAGAGAGAGAGAGAGACATGCGTACATACAGAGAAGACTATGAAATTACAGCACGCGCGTTGACACGGCTCTGGTTTGTATATTTTCTCACACATGTCCCCCGCCCCACACTTCGTCATAGAACTGCAGAAGGGTGAGCAACTGAATGTGCGCAGTTTATTTTTTTTTAAACGATAAGTACGAAACAAATAGTTGATAACATCAGGCAGTGCATTACAAGCGATGCAATTGTACCTCTGAACTGACTTTTTAATTGTCTAACGTGTTATTTAATTTTCTAAGAGTTAGACCTTTTCTGAGCACGTCTTAAAAATCGTTTATCGAAAAATCCGAATAAATTGTGCTAATGCACGTTTTGTGATATCGTACGCTGCTATTATCGTGTAACACTGTTGTACAACGATGTAGATGGTAGAGCTTTATTGTGTTAATGAATCGCTTACAAGATATCGGTCATGTTTTGTATTTATTTTTCGTTATTACATTTTTATTTTATTTTTTTGTACTATCTACGATTATTTTTTCTTAATTATACTATTTACATCGATTAAACATTGTATTTCTGTATACGACCTATGAGCCCGAGCCCGATCCCGAGCCCAAGCCCCGAACCGACAGATCGAGAGACCGAAAACGAACGAGAACCGCGCGACCGAAACGAACGAACTAGACAGAAACGAACGAGAACCACGAACGCGCGCGAAGTATACGATCATTTTTCTTAATTATACCGTCACCATCGGCCGTTCATGACGTCATCACCCTCCGCCCCACCCCACCCCCCGTACATCGATTTAACCCTCCCGTAACGTCACGGATTACCGAGCCAGCGGTCGGACAAGGGGTTGGTGGCAGTCGTGACGCCATGTCGAGGTAGGCCAAGAGAGCATACGTTCGTGACGTCACTTGTAACGTCATGATCAGCTGTTCGTAACGTCATCACCTCCACCCCACCCGCCCGTCCTTTGATTTAGCTCCACCCCCCTCGTCAATTGAGTTAGCCCTCCGCCCCCCCTCGTCCATTGATTTAGGAACCCCCCCGGTCCCACCACCATGTTGTGGTAGGTCAAGAGAGCATCTGTTCGTGACGTCACTTGTGACTTCATGATCAGCTGTTCGTGACGTCATCACCCTCCACCCACCTCCCGCCCATTGATTTTGCCCTCCACCCCCTGTCCACTGACCCAGTATCCAGCCCAAGGTCAAAAGTGCATCTTTATGTAGGTCAAGAGTGCATCTGTTCATGACGTCATCACCCTCCACCACCCTCCTGCCCCTCACCTCCTCGCCCATTGACTCAGTATTCTCCCCAACTTACTACTCCCCACCCAGCACTTTGTTAATTTCGGTGACTCGTCCTAAAAGAAGAATTGATAAGCTTTACGACGTATAGCCGACCGAGCAAACCCGTTGCAAGTTTTGTCCAACACATTTCTTGTACAGCTGAAATAATTAGACATGAAACTGCTGCCTGGTTGCGCTGTGTCAAAAGATCTCATTGCCCCATGCGTAGCTTTGACGCGTTGCTTTCGGATCGATCGGTTCTGTTCAGAACAGCGCCATGGATATGCACTGTATAACATGGTTGTGTGTCATGGTTGGTCATCTCACACCCACATCGTCCACTGTCTTCCTTGCCACCACTACGATTGCGCGAACTGATTCATGTCTTACTGTTTCATCTGTACTGTTCCTCTTTTTTCCCGGTGATGAAACTTTACCTGTAGTCGACATCTCTTTTATTGCGTTTTATACGCTTGCTTAACAAACAATCGTAAATTCTGTTGTCAGACTAATAATGTTATCTAAAGTCAAAGTCGGGTATTTTCCACAAGATTTATGTTAAGCATTATTGTTTTCTTGCCACTTTTTAAAGCCTTTCGTTGTCTACGTTTAACGTAATACAATCTTTCCTCGCCGGGGTGCCCACAGCATGGTGTAATGGTGTAAGTCGTACCACTGCAATTTTTTTGGGGGGAGAGATGCAATTCCAAAATCAAGTTAGATTATCTTGGTAAGGCCTAACGTACTAATAATTATGTCAGGCCAGGTTTGACCAGGCTTTTACGTTTCTCATAATTTAGTTATTAATTAGGCATACTAGAAAATATTTAGGTATTGATTAAAAAAACATTAGTTTTCGTATTCTAATAATTCTGAAATGGCTGTAGTTTTGCCAAATTTACATATGGTTTAGTTTACATACTAAAATCCTTGCAAATGGAATAGGCCTACTACAAGAATTCGTCGGTACTAAACATTCTCTCATTAATGGCATCCAACTCTTATCATGCGACGTTTCCTCGAAAACCTACTGTGTTAACAGTAAACAAATAAACAGTCATTTAGATGTTTCTTTTTGTAAAAATGTATACAAAAGAAACTGCTTTTTATTTGAATGCATACATTTATCTTTTTCATAATGTTTTAATAAATAATTTTGCCATCCTTTTAATTAAACTTAGCGGAAGGCCTGTGTAAGATATGGATTATTTTTCCCTCCTCCGTAGATCCAGGTCGGTGTATCATGCATAAACAGTGTCAAAACTATGGTAGAATTAGCATAGACTCCATAATTACTAAAACTATCTAGGTATAATTTTCCAGTCACTATAAAAGTTTTTGTGCTTTTTGTACTTGTAGATTAAGTAACCTGGAAACTGTATCGTTGTGTTTTTGGGTCGTTTCCGGTGTTTTCGTTGAAATACTGGGTAACCAAAGATATCCATTTGCACACAAAATCCTTTGTTAAAGGCAGATTTTACTTCCACCGTCAAATTTTTTCTGCCTATACCTCCCGAAATATAGTTAAGGAAACACTTGGGGTAATCATTAATCACTTTAAACGATACTGCAGTTATTATTCCTACACCAGATGCGTTGAACGAAAATACAGTACGTTCTCTTCTGAACCATCTACCTGTCTTCGTTGTTCGATTTGCATACAAAAGTCTGAAACATATTTTCGTGCATACGTTACTTTATTACAAGCATACTTGTGTGGGGTTATGGTGCTCAATGTGGCGAGTCGCTGCATACGGTTCCTTCTCAAAATGTGTAATGGTTACTGCCCACGATTTCCCATCACGTTGTAAATACACAATACTTACACCTTTTGCATACTAAAAGGTGCATTCTCAGATGACCAGAAATTGCCAGCGTATAACGGACATTATCTCCTATACGCCAGAACGGTACAAAAAAGCTCTAGACACTATTAGAAAATAAAAGAACAAAAAGAACAAATTTAGAGAAGTAGCAAGAAATTTTTCAGTCCAAAGTCTTACGTTAAGCGATTACTGTAGAGTAAACTAAAGCCGCCTCGACTTGATCGTAAATCTGCTTTTGATAAACACATGGAAACCGCATTAAAAACCTATATTACAACACTAGCCAAGTTATTTTACGACTTTACACCCAAAGAGCTAAGACAGTTGTCCTTTAGGGACGTTGAAGAAAATGACATCCGTCATTACTCATTACTAACACCTGGTAAGGACTGGATATACGGATTTCTGAAGCGTAATCCTGAGATAAGCTTGCAACAACCAGAAAACACTAGCCTAAGTAGAATTGCCGTGTTTAATCAACAAGAAAAAACAGAAGTTACAGCAACCTTAAACATGAATGGAAAATTGTCACTTTAAGCAGACTAGAATCTTTAACATAGACGAAACCGATATATATATATAAAACGATCCAGAAGAAATGCTCTTAAACCTACGTTCCTAAAGAAGTAAAGAAGTAAGAGCTGGTGTATCTGCTGAACGAGGACGAACAATTAGTGTAATACTTCCTTTATTACTTATCGCCTGTGCTGGCATTCCCACGCAAAATAATGTTTCTTACTCTTAAAAAAGTGGTCCATTGAAGCATCATACAAGTGCTCGATGGGTCAATTCTGAAATTTTCGTTGAGTGGTTACGTTACTTCCAAAACAACTTGCAGACAACAGAAACTGATCCGGTCCTTGACTTCGAGCCACATTTCGATTGAAGATTACTTTAAAAAAAAAAAAAACTTTATTCATATGTTGTCTTTTCCTCCAGATACTTCAGACCATCTGTAGCCATTGGATTTGTGTTTTTTCAGCCCACTTGAAAGCGCCGTTTACAGGGAATATGACCTTCAACTCTCAACCACAGTTCATGAAAGAACTACCGAATACGATGACAATCGAGCGTTTATAAAAGTTGCTACCACAGTCAAACCAATATCGGGTTTTCGATCTGCCGGAATTTTTTCACTTAACCCCCCGTAAAGTCAATGCTAATGATTTTCCTCCCGCTAATGAATTATAAAAGCTTGTTGTTAATGCTTGTCCTGGTGCTGATAATTTTGATTCTAACACGCCAACTATTATCGAATAAATACAGGATAAAGAAAATAAATAAGACAACCCAGAGCAAACAGGTTTAGTATTTATCAGCTGATAAAAATTCACAACCAATGGATGATAACTATCATCATCTAACAATAACTCCTCTTCTGAGTTGCCCGATTCCTCAAAGAAATAGGGCTAAAGCCAGACTGATTTAAAAAATCCGTCACAAATAGCATTCTGAAATACTCACCAGCATGCCGATTAAACGAAAATTAGTGTAATCTAATGAAAATAAAAAATTTCTGCTAACCTTCCTGGCAAGGAAAAAAGAGAAACTGTATTTACACGCCTAAATCTGGTGAGACGGAAGAAGAACAATAAAGAAAAGAATAAGATGAATAATGAAGAAGAAGATGCAACGTCAGATTTATAAGAAATTTCGAATTTAGATAACAATCAGCTATGTGATGATGAAGATTTCGATTATTTAACCACCAACTTGTAGCAAAACACCAAATGAGTTTTGTTCGATTTGTGGTGAAACTGGAGGAGACAATGAACTGTGGTACAGATGTATTATTTGTGCAACGTAGAATCATGCTAATGCTCTGGTGTCGACGGTCCAAAGGTTTATATTTGTGATTTTTGTATACAAGAAAAATAAAAACAATTTTCTTAATTTTAAGTTTAGGCTTAAGTTAAAATATAAATTTTTTTTAAAGTGTAACCACGGAATTATTGATCTAAAGTTAATTTATTTACATAGTTAGTTTTTTATATTTAAAAATATTATATTTTAGTTTCGTATATTTTAAACATTATTTAAGCAATGGGTAAACATATCTGTTTAAGTTTCCTGACTATGAAACTAATTTGTTATCATTATATTTCTTTAGTTACTTCAGTTAATTGTTAACTTCACGTTTAATAAATAAACACTCATAAACAACAATTTGTCAAGTGTTCTGTAAAAAGAATGTAAGCTAAGTTATAGTAAATATTTTTTTAAGTAATTGAATTGAATTAATTTTGAAATATCATATTTTTTTTTAATTTCTCGCAATTACCCATCAGCCTGTAATTATTTCACTGGGTGGGGAATCGTGGGCAATCATCACATTTCACTTTTTGCACTGAAACTAAGTATGTAGTTTTTTTTTATAAATGTGATTTTACAGGTTAAGAGGAAACTTATTACCACGTTATCCTGAGTAAAAACGACAAGACGACAATTCTGCCTTAGATGAGCACCATATCCACACTTTTCCCTTACTATATTTTTACAAAGTAATCTAAATACTAGCCAGCAACGTAGTTCGTACCTGTCAACGCCAAATGTGCGACCAACCCAAAGTTTCTTTTCCAACGGAATGTCTTTTGTATATTCAAACTCTTCAGCATCTATAAACTCAGCACCAAGAATATTATTATTATTATCCTCACCATTATTACTACGTAAGCAACAATAAATAGTTATAAGAACAAATAATTTCATTTTTTAAAAGTCGAACATAATAACACTATATAAACAGATATCTAAACTTATTTCTAAACTTTTTAAAAGCCTAAATGTGTGGAACATTATACAGATAAAACCATGTATATTTGATTAACTGTATTTGTCACTGAGATGTTCACAATAACGGTAGGCCTAACAGCATGGTGTGTAACGTCACTTAATTTGTCACAGTAAATGCCGTAATTTATTCAGATAGAAGACGTGTATTCTAAACTGAATATTTCAACACACACACTTTTATGTTCGAGCGCATGAATGTGTGGGTACACATACAGACAGAGTGAGAGAAAGAACGAAGTTGAGGGGGAGGAGGAGACATTCAGATGATCTAAATCTTCTTGACGGAGTGGGATAAAGAGAAATAAATCTCCTGATCACTTTAGTTGATATTGGAATTAAAATCAGAAGCCTCATATATTCTTTCACATGGAAAATTTGCTTAATTTCAAATGGTACATCTACAAAATCATAAAAAACTTTTAATTTTATCCAATTCAGAATTTTAATTAAGCGTTTTGTGTTTTCTGCCTAATTTGATTTGATTTTTTTTCGGGTAACTTCAGAGGTATGCGAGTTAGTATGCTAAGTGGCGACGAGTGGGTAGTTGGTATTTTTATTAAGATCAGTTACTTTACTAACTTACCGTATTATTAGCTGTCTTCTTCTGCTTTCCAGGATTCCAGGATTTTGCAGTAGCGAATTTCGTAGATTGCTCCAATATGAACAACGTATTCGAGGAGTCAGCCTTATAATATGAGATGTAATGTTGGTTTTAAGCAAAGCTTTTCTATTAATACACCTAGAGTACGTAGACGTGATAGTTAAGTACATTCTGTTATTGTTTTAAACACACTGATGTTTAAATAAATAAAATCTGTTTGTCTAACTTTGTTCTACTTATTAAATAGTTCTGATTAATTTAATAGTAATAATAACGAGAGACTTTTTCCAATTATGACAACTAAAATCTTTGGGTTTTATTCCCGTCTGTCCAAGCTGGCGAATTTTGTAGCGGAGAATTAATTCAATCCTTGAAAGCAGGCGGGAAATCTTAGTATGATCAGAACCTCTGAGCAAGTTTCATTTTCTTTTTCGAACGATTCTTTTAGCCGCCGGTTTCGAAACATCTTACCTGTTGTTTTGGTTGTGTTATATTATTAAATACTGTACTGTCCTTTTTATAGGTCTGGGTCCGTTAATATGAAATTTTATTTTGTTTCTTAATTGTAAATGTTTTTGATTGTTTGTTTTTGTAATTGTAAGCATGACTTATAATATTAAATTCACTTCGTTTTTTATTTTATAGCCTGAAATAATGACTCTTATATCTCGGGATGCAGTACATAAAAATAAAAAAAATATATATTGTTTAGAACCAAGTTATTTATTAACAAAAGTATTGTTTTTATTTTTTATACAATTCATAAAATATTCTCTCCATTTACAATTTGTGTTCATAATCATAAAATATTTATTTATAATATTTTCATTATTTATACTTGATAAGCTATTCTCAATTTATTTATAATTTCTCGATAACTTATTAGAGTTTCTAAGTTTTGCAACCAGGGTGCAGTGATTTTATCTATATTACACAGGATGTGAGTTAAACTGTGAGTTGTGCGATCAATTTCACTTTCGTTTACCGTAATCCTTTATAGGTTATGAAGTCTTCCAATAATATTATTTATTATAAACACATAATGTTACCTGACAGGTGAGTACCATTTTACTTCAATATTAAATTTAATTTTAGTTTCTTATTTCTTCTTCTCGTTGTTGTAACCTTTTCTTGAGTTAATTATTTTATTTTTATTTGACTCTTGCACTTTGTATTCATTCGTAGGCTACCGAACACTGTAATTATTATATCACTGCTTAACAATACGTCTGTACTGAATGAAAGTCAAGACCAGAGTGACGCTTTCAACCCACGCCTCTAATAAGAAAGCGTCCCGGAAATAGAAAGCTTTACGTTTTCCTTACCAACAATTAATTTTATAATTTCGCACATTTAGCGATTATTAATGTCTTGGATTCATTAAAAATTCTTAACCTTACTGAATTTTACATCGTTATTGTCCTTTTATTTTGAATGTTCACATATTGAGTGATTTATCAATTTGTTATAATACAAAATGTATTCACAAACTATAGGCAAACTTGATTAGTTATTCACAGATATGTTCCATTTGTTCTATGATATTCTATCCAAACACAATGTATAACTAAATTAATTCCATATTATTTAAAACAATTTCTGACTAATTTCAACTTATTAATGAGTTTTATAAATAATTACAATAATTTTGGGGCTTTAGTTAGTTGTTTTACACATCCAATGTTTATACCTAACCAAAGCTTGGTCCTAGGCTTTAACATACCGTACATTCAATATGGCTGACAATTTTAATTTGTAAATTATAAATTTTTAAATTTTACACAGATTTAGGCCTCATTATGTACTGGGTATTTTACAGCAGTACAATATACATTTCCGTTGTTCACTAAGAAGTCTGTGAACATAGTGAACAATTTAACTAGTTTAGACGTGCGTGCTTCAGCGGTGAACTCAGTCAGCGCTACACAAACAGTAACATTAAACTACCGAAACACTAATATTGAAAGACAGGCAATCGCAAAACCAGAAGTGCGAAACAAGTAGATTGCTCCAAGTTACGTTTGCGTACCTCGATCCTCTGTCTGTCTCTCTGTCTCTCTCTCTCTCTCTCTCTCTCTCTCTCTCTCTCTCTCTCCTTCTCTTTTGGCTGGCTTAGGCCTTTTGTATATAAAATTCACACAAGTTTCAGTCGCTTATCAAGTGCGAGTGAGCGGTGGACAGATCTGGAGGTACAAGGTACGCTACGTTTCCGTAACCTGTGTGCGTGTGCTTTGTCTAATAACTACAGTAACAATAACTGCAATGATACGCGTAATTTCAATTAAAATAAATTTTAAATCCTTCAAGTCTGATTATTACAAATTGAAGTTTGCTGTTTGACGTAAACTGATCATTTTAAATTGTTTAATAAGTGTAATATGATAATAGATGATATAACAATTTGTCTTCATTTGAATTCTATTCCGTAACCTAATTTATAATAATATTATATAAGTCCAAGCGCTTGGTTACAGGCTTGCCAACTGCGATTCGTTATTCGCGCGCGAGCACAAACCTTGTACCTACTACATTGTAGACGGAGTTATCATTAGCAGTCGTTGGTTAAGATGTTAGGCAAATCAGATCCCTCAGAAGCTGCAAGTGTTAAGTTAATTTTCGCCTTAAGCTACACACCTAATAAACGACCACACTGTTTTTGAGAAACCCTTGCGTAGTTTGGTTAATAAAAATGATTTTGTTATGTTTTATAAAACAGAGTGCTTTAAAGCTTTGACTCATAAGCTTGGTAAATATGCCACTGCCCTTCAATATAAAATTTACTGTATTTTTGTTTGAGATATTGATTTACAGAATTATCGTATATTTTATAAAACAAAGAATACAGTTTAATTAAAGGTTAGCGCTCAGTGGTGTAGTTACTAAAACGCTTGTCATATTATGGACAGTAGATGTTGTTTTACAACTATTGTACTTCTTCAATGTAGAATTCCTAAGGTTTTTATGAGGAATTGGTTGAGTTGGTCCAGTAATCTGAAGTCTTCCAGTGAACCCATACAGTGTTATCCTCACATTTAACGAAGATCGCCAGCCTGACTTTATTTCCAGAATAACGAAATTTTTACCAATTCCACCATCAATCAGAGTCACGTAAAACGGTATCTTATGCGATAGCATATTTGTAATAAAAATACAAGTTATTTTGCTTCCTACTAGATGATATTTGAATGTATGAGTCGAAAAAAATAATACAGATTTTTTCTCTGTCGCATCGTATGTAGTTATTTCCCTGTAACAGAAGGTATTACATCTTTTAGTATTATTTTCCTCAGTTTGGAAGAAATGTCTATATTACCAGAGTAATCCGGAAAGTGATCCGATTCCGCATAAGTTTTCCGTATGTGGTGTGATCAATTTCGCGCATACGCAGTGTGTTAGTTTTGTTTATTAGTGCTACGAATTATTACAACAGATCACTATGAAATCTGCATTTCATAGGCGTCGGTGCGTTTATTAAAAATGAGTTTCCTTCATAGAAATCCCGCTAAGCGTAAGTTCCGCTTTGTGATACGTTTTTGCAAATATATATGTACAACAGCAAGTATATGCAATGGAATGGAAATTCACTGGTAAAAGTCTACGACAAAAATGTACTGAGTAGCAGTGAAGTGTGGAAATAGTGTCGGGATGTTAGTAATGGCAGTACGAAGACTATGGTAAAGTTGGCAGCGGCCGGTCCTTTGACGGACGAACACTGAGAAGAATAATTGCTTGAAATAAAACAATACGCAATAAGTGAATTGAATGACAGGTATTTTTTTTTACAAATTTCTCGAAAACTGTTCTTTACGATATAGTAATAAGAAACATTCTTTTAACAACTTTTTTTTTTTTTTTAGATGGGTTCCATTTTTTAGATCAATATCACACTGAAGGAGAGGAGTCTACTTACGTATTGCGCTTGAATCTCGTAGTCTACTTACGTATTGCGCTTTAATCTCGTATAGCAGAAACAAAATAGTTGACGTAAAACAAAACCACTAACACAGTCATTGTAGCAGCATCAAAAATATATAAGTTAAAACAAGTGTTTTCTGCCAAACAAACGTGTTGCTACTGGTTTTTGGAACTGTAATGTGACTTGCTGTAGAATCAATGGAATGTGGTATAACAATAATCTTTGACGTGCATTGTCAAACATTAATGAAATTGAGGTCAGAGGTATAGAATCACCTTCGTGCTCTTTTCTTTTCTGGTAGCTTCGTATTTTTTTAATGGCAACTCGCGACCACACACTAGCTCCGCTTATTCGTCAAATACATGAAATACATGACAACTCCAATTTTAAGATTTTTAATCATATTCAGTACAGCCCAGTCTTAACCCCTAGTGGATTTCGCCTTTCATTGTTATTTGACTTTTTGTAGAATATTTCTTGGCTTCATAAATGTCACAAACGACAATTAGATCAAAAGTGACAAGTAGAACTAATAAAAAGACTGGCAGCAAACGTACTTGACAAAAGGTCATAACAAAAGCCTTCATATTGGTGTTAGTGTGTTGACAAAGAGATTACGACCTAAAGAATATAAGAATGTAATAAACTATACTGTACTTGTATGTAATACTGTTACGCGTATATAGCTTATTAGATCTTATTTTCCGAATTAAATTAAAATGCTTATTGATATAATACACATTTATGAATGCTTGTTTACTGTTTAAAAAACATCATTATTTATTTATTAAGAAAATATTTTCGTTGTACTGACATTATATAAATTCATACTATATGATTATAGGTAATAGGTAATCTAGCAAAGTATAATGTGTACGATGAGTTTTGAAGATATTTTTATCTCGTTCATAACGATAGTGCATCAGAGCTACTTGTACGTTATGTATACTTCATAGGCCTACTAATGCTTAGTTTTATTATTTAAAAGAGAAAGGGTCTGTACCCATCATAGCGCTCCCGTTCTCCAGCTATCAGATTTCTTGTTGCTTTAATGTTTCTGTTTATGGAAAACTCGTAATTGCTTATATAAAAATTTCCGTTGACGGAGATTGTGACGATAATCAGTAGAAACCCCCCAACTCTTAACAAGTTGTTCTGGAGGACTAATTTACAATTCTTGTTCATCTGCATACGTTGTTGTTCGGAACTCATACAACTACCACTGAATTTCTGTACTCGGGTTGTTGCTTACTGGTCCGTTTTTACGTAAACGGAAATTACACGTTCCCTTTAAATTCTTCTTTACAAGGGTCATAAGACAACAGTCGAAAAAACAACAATAATCAGTTAAGACTTTAGTAAATGACAAATAAAAAATGTTTACAATATCTCTTTCCCTAATTGTAATAAAATCTAATTTTCTTATTAATTTCAATCATAACCATTCCCATCATTAAAAAATATCATGTAAACTAAAAAGAATTGTTTGCACAATGTAGAAGTAAGCAATAAACATGGGCATAAATTTAGTCTTGATGTCTTATTGCCTGAGATGCAATAAAAGTGATTAAAATGTATTGGGTGTATTATACTATATTGTAAAATATATTAAACAAATTAATATGTATAATGTTGACCTTTTTACGTATAGCTTTATTTTGGCAAAATAGTTATTATTTAAATGCTGTTATAAAAAACAGGGTACTCCTCACATTTCGAATCATTAGAAAAATCCGTATATTTTGCAGACATATTTAAAACCTTTGTTCCAACCTGACCTCATCCTCAATGTAATATTGTTTGATAAAATACCGCCACTAATATGCGTTACATAAAAAATATTTTTGTTTTTGACGTATTGAAAGTTTTTAATATGCACACGTGAAATTACTGTTTGGTTTCTGCCACAGAACTTTATCTCTTTTGTTGTCCACCACAAGAAACGGCCATGTAGCGAACCATTGTTTTCAAATAATAATCTGAAACACAGTGACCATTCTTAAATCACATTTATCTGAAAATACTTGTAAAATTTTAACTTTACATTATGCACGGTAAAATAATTACAGACTATACAGTACAAGGTAATTATATTACATTATACAACATAATTTATTCTTGAGTAAAATTTAGACGTACGCTCATTATGATCATATAAACGATAGACGTATTCAGTCACTCAAGAATAAATGAATACATATTAGACTGAAGAAAACCTTTACCATGTAATTTACAATATAATCCAAGCAGAATTCTGCACAGCCTCTTCAGTGGCCTGCCTATGTATAGGCCTAGTTGACGAAGTTACAGCTTACACAAAGAGAGGACAAACTGTTCTAAATTTACATAGTCAATACATAAACTTTAAAGTATGAATCTTAGAAGTACGACATTACGTTAGGAAATTTTAAATCATTTTCTGTTTCTTCTTGTTACGCTCAAATTACAGTAAAGTAAGTGCCGTGAAAGCAAAGGAAATACAAGCCACAACATTCTAAGTGAAAAAGTAGTATGAATCGGCACTGAAGTAAGTAAGGGAGAAAACTTCATTTCTCAAATAATTGGTTAATTTGTGTATAATTTCCAATTTGAAAAAATCTTATTAACTTTCAATCGTTGTGCTTTTGATATGCATTGAAAATGTTTAGTAAAAGATACACACAGATAATTATATACACATTAAGTAACTTGTGTGATGATTTATTTAATTTATAATTTCTTTGTAATAAAATTGTTTTAAATTTTCTAGTGAAAATTTGTTAATAGGTATGTAATTACAACAGAATTGATACACTCGGTATATTCTACACGTATTTCATATTTTACTTCTACAGGATCACATTTCATGTAACACTAGAAATGTACAGTTTCTATATACGTCTACAAAATGTTTCTGATGTGTCCTCCAACCATGACCATGAAAAGTTCCAATCGACTTTTTAGAATATAGAAAGCAACATCTATACAGATCTCGTAGACTGGGTGACACACTACGACATCTAGGATAGTAAATGTCTTTAGAGATCATTTGACTGGAAAACGTAAAAAGGACTCCTTGAATGTGAACCAGTCTCAGTGGGCCCATCCTCTTCCCGGGACTACACTAAAACATCCGCAGAGATCTTATTCGTTAAAACCCGTCTAGCCTCTATTTTTTTGAGATTCCTTATTTCGATCCTGTAACCTTCTCCTCTCCTCCTGTTGATATCCTTCTAAACATCTCGTACGAGAGCATGCTGGTCTGTGCCATGTGTTGACAGGGATCAGTGATCGGAGACCACCCCCACAAGAGAGGGAATATTTTTGAAAAGATTCAATATCGGTGTTTGAAAGACAGAAGCCACTAGGGTTAAAAAGTTTAGTAACGTTGAAATGAACAAAATTTTCAGTTATTTAAAACAAGTTATTACCAAATATAATTTTAAGGAGACCAAAATGTGGAATATTGAAGAAACAGGTATTAGTAGAGTTCAGGACACTAGCTGAAAAGGCCAAAAAAGAGATGGATTTGTGGCTAGTTGGTATTACCATGGTTTACGCAATGAGTTCGTGTAGTATCTGCCTCCTAATTTTATTTTCCCGGAGGCAACGAATAAACTGAACGCTGCAGGAGAAAGGTCCACCAGTTCAGTTTATTATTGTTCTCAATCATGTTAGATAATTGAAGAGCTTTTCATCACGTGACTGCCTAATTCACAAAACCGAGTACGGAATACAGGATTCTACCGCTGCTTAATAACCATGTATCATATTGTTCCTTGGCAAGTGATGGTATTAAAAATGGTATTAACCTCATGCGATGTAGCAGAACTATTTAATAGAGCTTATTCTTCTGTTGCTACAATACTAAAGGCGGTTACAATCTTCTATATGACGGGAATCCATCCTCTCAATCTCAATATTTTTACAGAATAGGACTTCTTAAGAGCCTATATGGAGTAGTGAGCTCTGATGATCTGCCGATTTGTGAAACGTGTACTATTTCAGTAATGGACTGTTCATCTCTAATAGTAACAGGTCTTTTCAAACAAACATACTATAGACTCGGAAATCCTTAGGCAGTCATAAACCTGATGGTAAAACTTCAAATAGGCCTACGTCGGTAATCGTCGCGCTGCCTTCTACAAATCGTGTTTTAAAAGGAAATGGAAAAACGAAACAGTCATCCCAGATATTGGCACTACACCAATGAAGGGCAAACGGCAACTACCTTTCCGTCGTCAGGTCGTATGGCATCTACGTCTTGCTGCAGCGTCAGCGCTTCAATACCTTTGATATCTCGTACATGACCCGGACACCAAACAAAAGTAAAAGATGAACCTAGGACGTCTAGTGCACTGCATAGTGTCATTATCTGTTGCAATAACGGGTCCACTGTGCCGGATTGTCTAAATCAGTTAGAAAACTCAATGAATCTGCTGATTCATTTCAGATAAATTTCTTCTCAGCTCGATGTTCACAGTATCGAACAGCTTGCCCCACAGCATACAGTTTGGCAGTTTTTACATTCGAAACTGGCACACACACACACACACACACACACACACACACACACACACACACATTTATATTTACGATGGCTTAATGGCTCAAACCAGATGTCCAAGATTCAGATATTCGCACAGCTTTAATAAGTTATGTTAAAAGAATTTCAGTAGTTAGGGACGATAAGGAACCACTGCAAGGCGTTCAAATCCGTTTGCATTGTCAGATTCTAAAAATTCTCTCCACTATGACACTGTACTGCAGCAACCATTGTAATCTATTGGTTCACGTATTTTTATTAACAAACAAATGCAATGTCACCAAGCTTATACACTTCGTAAGCTAGTTATTGACATGCCAAAATAAAAAATTTGTCTTAGTTTTATTCCATTTGTTACTATTTCTCAGGGGTAAGTTGTAAGTTATTTCTATTCTCAGTTATTGGACCAATTTCTTTTGAGAGACCTGAATGTTCAAATAAGACGAGTAATTTTAACAAATTGTAAATTAAAATCCTTTGAATGTTCCATTTTTACTTCGGGTCAAATAAAATGCAAACAAAGTTCCCGAGGTAGGATTAAATTGTTTCATAATGTCCGCAATTATGAAGTCAAGATTAATGTCGTGACCAACTCCTATGAGCAGTACAGCTTAGTACGTATACAGTACGTATTGATTTGCGTGATCCATGATGAAACAGGCCTAGCCGACTATTTATCCCTACAGTGATTTCGATCACACTGTCCAAAACAAAAGGTAAACAAGTTTCACAGTATAGCCTACACTTCTGGTCTCATAAACAACATTTTCCTTTAATTGAAAAAAATTAAGTTACGAATTTCGGGAATCTCAACATTTCTCTGCAAACTAGTATTGCCAAGGACTTTGCATTTCTTGGGATTTTTCTGTATAAATTCACTTCTTACAATTCATGCAGCCTCTTCTTTGAAAAGGCTGTGAAATAGAAAGAAAAGAAAAAATATAAAAAATTCCAGGTTTATCCAACACTTTAATAGTCTAAATGGCACTACTGGTAAATAAATTTTATAGTACGTCTAGCTACACATTAATTATTTTTAATTCTTATGAACTAATTACTAAATATCAAAGAATATAACGAGAGTTCTGGAATATAATTGGGTTTATTGGAAAGTTATGTGTCCTGCAGACAAGTATGGTAGTGCAGAGACATTCTTCTCTTGGCCTACTACATTCCGCACTGACCGCTACTAGACAATTATGTTCTTGATTTAACAAAATAAACAAAACTCATACAAACAGAAGATACTGTTTAATGAAATTCGTTGTGCGTATATAACACACACGCGTATACGTATGTATGTGGGTATGTACGCGTATGTGTGCTGCTGTAGCTTGTGTAGGGAGGGGAGAGAGAGAATTGTTTGTAGTACTTACTGTTCCAATATTCCTTTTACACCGACTTGCAGTGTATTTTCTACGTCTACATATTTTGTGGATCTGTACTCCGCAAATCGTAGTTCTGTATCTGACCCCACTCTTTTACAGTCACTGTTCATCTCAAATAACATAAAAGCAAATATAGTTATCCTCTTCATATTTGATCATTGCGCACAAAAGATCGAAAATACAACATTAAAATACATTGTCCACTAAAATACAACATTGAAACATTACGGATTCAATGTTATAGTTGTCAACGGGACTGAGTGAATTTCGACGAAACTATATTTTCACAGTGTTTATTTACAGTTGTAGTTATCTTGCAGTGCGTCAATGACAGCCAAACAATTTAAGAACACACACTGTAACGTTGTTGTAAATTTAAACTTTCGACTTTTATATAATGAGCAATGATAGTGATGGACAAGCTTTGCGATTAGTAATAGGATTACATTTAGTAGTATGGAGCGACGGAGAAACGTGTTATTGCCTTGGATAAACTAGCAACAACTTTTATTGTTTTAAAATTAATATTTCTTAGTGAGCGATGTATGATCGAAAGACTTTACAATCATATCAGAAGAACCAACAGTCATCTAAGGAATAAAAAGTTGTTTTGTGAACTATTAGTTGACCCCTGGGACTACAGTAAAGCTGACGTCAGAAAATAAAAAGCATAAGGAAAATAATTGTTTATAAGAAAACGTAATTCTCCATATTGGTCAACGTCTAATATATGTGCGCGTAAGTTAAATTTAAATTTTATTACGCCTACGTCACCATAAAACTCAATGCAGGTCACCGTTGTACACATTTAGAATAAATGACAGGACAACTGAAAACAATTATAGCTTGCACATTTCATTATTTATATTTTCAGATTTAAAAGATAATGGTTCTTTAATATTTTTTGCATTCTGAGTTTTAAAACATTATAACGTTAATAAAATTACACAATTTTGATTTAAAACGTTTTTTTATAAAATTTTCAGACTCTGCCCTATTAAATATAAAATATTTAGAGGAAATATTAATATTTAAACACTCCAAAGTGAATTATCAAGTATTGAAATGTTTTATATATATATTCTGATCAAATACAAACAGTATCCACGTGGGACGTAGGTCCACTGGACTCTGAGCAAACGCGTGTCACGCCGTGTGTTATCTCATAATCGATTGTAACACAAATTTCAAATCAAACCCGCTGTATGACACCGCGTTACAATCGATTATGAGATAACACACGGCATGACACGCGTTTGCTCAAAGTCCAGTGGCCCACACGCAGTGCACTGTGTCGGACGCTTGTATAGGTTTTATTATTGTACATATGTGTGTTTTGTGTTTTTGTGAATTTTAATATTTGATGATCTCCTTGTGAGTGATAATATCTGATGAAGGGTCATATGACTCGAAACGCGTCATTAATTTACAATTTGAAGTCACTGGACGGTTTCAATAAGGTAAATCATTACTATATAAAGTGACTTGGACCGTATAAAATAATGTTTAAATGAAAGAATGGTTTAAACCGATGAAGTCTAAACCAAAATTTTGCCAATAACTATGGAAGACTGACCAGGTTTAACTGACTGTTTGTATATCGCCGGAGCGTGCTTTGTACCTCGCCTTTAGTTTGAATGTGTAAACTTACTTCACTCAGTAATAGCCGTAGCATGTGACTTTCATCTTAACACAAAATCTTTTCTCCGATTCAAACAGTGCTTCAAAATAGTGGTATCCAATGCCGCCTTTAGAGATCCATATGCGAATTGGATAGTAGTTTTCATGTGTGTTTTCAAAACTAATACTTGAAATAAGACTGAAATTGCTTTGCCCGTAATAGTGGATTTTTTGGGGGGCTCTACGCAGAAGGCTATATTCTTCTTCGATGTCAGTGAAGTAAAGAATTCTGAAACAAACGTTAATAAAGATCGTTTCATACTCAATACAGTAACAATGCGAATGCGTATTAATTTCCAAAATAACATATTTTATCTCTTCCCGTAAAACTCTTTTCAAATCAGAGTCATAAAACAGGTTGCGAGCACGCACGCAAAATACGAAAAAGAGACAATCTTTCAATACATACCAGATAAGTTAATAGTAAACATATGAACAGGCTTGATAGCAAGCACGCCTCGTGTGATGCTTCCAACATTAATCCATAATTAATCTTGATCTTTAATCATTATCACTATTACGGCCAAAATATCGTTAATACATCTATTTAATATTTTAAAGTAAAGGTTTAATGATACATCAATCTACGTAATACGTATTAGCCTACTATATTGAATGTTTTAAGTGTTGGATATGTGCTTGTTTATAGCTTTTGCTTTTGTAGTCTACTTGGGCTGCTTTACAGCTACAATTGCTTGAATTATTTGGCCGAATGCAATAACTTTGTATGATAGTTTATTGTCTAGTAGCGGTACTACTGGAAGTTTGTTTACAGTCACCGCCCGCTTGAGACGTATTATAAGTACGCATACTATAAATAAATAAATTACAAAATAATTCAAAAATATACTTCTAAATAAAAGAATACTTCTTTAACTTATTCAGAATAAATCTTCAACTTATACTATAATCTGATAAAAATTCATTAGGCCTACCTGTCCTGGTACATTCGCTGTCCTACTGACAGAATGTCTCTGTCCAATAGTATCCTTGTAATTTGAGAATGGACGGGCAGCGCTAATGACGTCAGTGCTGCGTACACAATAACTTCCATGTAAGCTAGGCCGACACTCGAACGTAATCGTTGAAACTTTTCTCATCTGATCTAAATCAGGCTTGTTCACGTAGAAATCACAGTTTTGTATCACAAATAAATCTTCTTCATATTTTTCATTCATTTACAGACACTGTTGGGTACAAGAAAAATAAATCTCGTTATTTAAAATGGCACAATTGGATTTCTACATAAAGACAGGTTAACGAGATTAATGAGTGTCTGAGTATTGTATCTCTATTAAATAAGAGAAATCGCTGAATTTTACACCACATTTTAAAGAGTACACCAAGGCACCTTATCTTAGTACCTTGAAAAATAATAGTAACGCCAAGAATTAAAAGAATACTTCTAACTTGAAGACTACATGAGTGTATTTCACAATCTGACCTTTCATAATCAAATACATTTGATTTTTAAATTAGCCTGAACTATGTTGTAGATAAAGGGATTATGCTCGAATGCTCTTTACTCTCGCGAACTTGTGATTAGAGGCATTTTTCCTGTTGTTCATGTCAACGACATAAGAGAATGGTCGAGCAGATGATGGTGGAAACCACGAGAAATCTTGAAATAGAAAAGTTGAACCTACGCCTCACATACCGTACGTATGAGAGAATTAGTGGAAAGACCTGTGTTATTTCTGTTTCTGTAGTTCAATTGTGTGTGTGTGTGTGTGTGTGTGTGTGTGTGTGTGTGTGTGTGTGTGTGTGTGTGTGTGTGTGTGTGTGTGTGTGTGTGTGTGTGTGTGTGTGTGTGTGTGTGTGTGTGTGTGTGTGTGTGTGTGTGTGTGTGTGTGTGTGTGTGTGTGTGTGTGTGTGTGTGTGTGTGTGTGTGTGTGTGTGTGTGTGTGTGTGTTATTTTACTTATGTTACGGAATACTTAGGATGCAACTTTTTTTCTGAACAAAAAGAGAAGTCTTGAATTATTAATGTCTAATTTTGCTAATTTTGTTTATTAAAGAGATTCTTCTAAGAGATTCTGCTGTCAACATACCAATATTTTTCATATATAAATTTTTAAATACATTATTGAATAGAACATTATAGCTTATTTAAAACTTCTTTATATCATGTGTGTGTGCGCTCGCAGATGAGATGGTGAGCGTGTACCAGAGAATATCGATGTGTTCTGTAAAAAACTTCATTGATAAAGTACGAATTTTTAAAAATTTGCTTAAAACTAAAAAATTAGGTTTTGTATTTAATGTATCTATAGTGTAATATCATTAAATACTAATTACACTTTGTAATATACAGTAATGATAATTATCACAATTCAGAGGTCTGTGTTGTAGTACAGTAAATTAGACAAAAACTGAAATTAAAAAGGAATAAGTGAGGGACCGTGTATGTTGAAGTTGAGGAAGCTTGGAATGACCTGTATTTGATGAGTCAGAAGAATCCCGAATGTAGGGATAGCAGAAGTTGAAAGGGATTAAAATTAATTTTTCAAAAATATCTCTTAAAATTCCATCTTTAGTACTTAAGTCTACTTTTTTTCATAAAATCTAGCAATTTCGTCAAATTTATTTTGTATTTTATTTTCTACGATATAACTTGAGCTCTGTCCTTTGAAATTGTAACCATTTTTTACCCCTCTTCAAGCTCAATATTCATATACGATTTCCGAAAAGAATGTAAGATTACACAAAAAAGTTTCAAACAAAATTTGTGAGAAATTTAATTCTTTAAATTCTAGATTGTTTTTTAAGTGCATAGCTTTAAAATTAACTAACTCATGGGAAACAAATGGAGGGAAGTGACCAAAGAATGTGTTTTTTCACAAATAATTTCGAAGATCAATGTTGCACCGTCTAAAACATTTTTTAATTAGTAGCTGATGTAATTCTCTTTACGTACATATAGTTATATGTGCAATTTGTTTATGCATCTTAGTGTACATTATTATTGAGAAGACATAATAAGTAAAGAGAAAAGATGAATTACACTGTTTTATACAAAGATAAAAGATGTTGATAAAAAGATAGAGATAATTTTGTTTTATCCAAATAAAATGGGACCAATTGAATTTTATAGAGAAATTATGACAGGTAGGCTAATTATGGCATAATTATTAATTTTTCTTGAAAATTATACTTAAAAAAATTTCTTTGTAATTTTATTAGTAAAAAATACACTAAGCGAAAACTTATTAAAAAACTTTTGCTGGAAATCTCGCATTTGAATGATGTGTTTGAAGGGAGTGAAAATGATTCAAACTTAAAAAGGCCGTAACATACTCAATTTATATCGTAGGAAAATTAAAAAACTACTTTGACGGATGTTAATCGGAAATTTTAGATAAATTTTATGAAAAAGTCTTGAGTTGTAGAAACGGAATTTTAAAAATATTTTGAAAAAGCATTTTTATCCCTTCCAGTCTCTGCCATCTTTAAAGAGACACCCTTATTATTCTGGATTCTTCAGATACTTAAAGTATAGGTTAACCCAAGCTTCTTTAACACAATTTCTTCTTTTAAAAGCTAATTTAACTATACTATTATGCACAAATTTATTTTTTCCATTCTCATTCCTTAATACAGTATGCGTTTTCAAGGAATCACTCTTACTTTGTTCCGGGTAAATATTGTAGCATGACAGATAAGCCCATAAAAATGAATGGTAAAATGATCATAAAAATAAAATAATAACATTGTTAAATCCGAGAAAGGAAAATAATATAAAGAATTAATTAAGAACCACCGTGGAATACAATCATTGATTAAAATAAAAGTTCATGTAAAACTAAGGTTACAACGAGTGATGAATCATCAACATAAATTTAAAAACTAAATATGAAAAAAAAAGGTAATACCCAGGTAGGATAGGAGTAGGTAAGGAAGAAACCTAGAAAATGACTAAATCCACAACAAGAAAAGAAAATATGTTGCAAGAAACAAGAAGAGTAGGTGAGGAAGAAACACAAAAGCTGATGACATCCACAAGAAGGTGAAGGAAATAATTTTATAAGGAACAAGAAGAACAGAAGGGATCAATGAAGAAACAAGAACAAGACGGCATCCACAAGAAGAAGGAGTGCTCTTATAAAAAAAACCCAAACCCCAAAATAAATATAATAATAATAAATAAAAGTATAACAAAATATCAAATGTAAAAACCACATGTAAAATAGATGTAAGCCAAAAAGTGAATAGAGTAAGAATTTAAAGTGAACCAATGTGAGATAATAATATAATACCAAAAAAAACAAACCTTCATAATATTCTATAAATAGATTTCTTGATTCTAGTAGAATTATATAACTATTTAGAATTAAAATCAAGGAATAAAAAGAGAATCAGTGCAAGTTTTAGTGTTATAAAAAATAAACCTTATGTTTCAATATTGAAGTTCACAAACTAAGTAGATGGTGAAATATTACAACTTTAAAGTCCTTTAATTTGTGTTCATGAATAATGTAAATAAAGTATTATCATGACCGAAAATACATGTGTTTTTTAGATAACTGCCACTCTTTTTATATAACGTTCATTAGAATGACAAAAATAAAACAAGAGCAGGCCATAATAAAAGTGAAGTGACAAAATATCATTACCCCAATAACAAAAAGAAACAGATAAAAACTGATATTTGAACCTAGTTTAAGAAATAGAATAAGATTATAATAATTACGTTTTGTTTATATAGAATAAGGTATTAGAAATAAGCAAGTTTAAAAATGTCAGAACAACATCATTTATTTATAATATATTTATTATGTTAATCATTGAGTATTAGATGTCTGATTTGGAAAGACAAATGTTAATTTGAATTAGGTGTTATGTATTAATAGTATAAACCATATACTAATTGTTATTTTGTTTACAATAAGAAAATGTTAATTTATGTCACAATAGCAATGAAAGTCAGAGAGGGTATAAATCAATATGTATTATTTAAAAAACTTTGTATGTAAAAACTGTTAGAAATCTAGGCCAAATGTTAAAAACTAAACAGCATCAAATTTGATGAAATAAGTACAGAAAGACAATTAAACTGAAGGAATTTATATAAGGTAAATCAGTAATAAAGTCATATAATTGGAAATATAAGTAAGGAAGATTCAGTAAAATTATAGCCAGAATTATTGTTAAAAATGGAAATGTAAAAACTCAAAATTTAGAGAGTCATATATTACTGTATAATATTTTAAAACATAACCGATTAATCTAATTGCAAGAAATTAAGGGAAGATAAACCTTTTATTACAATCTGAGATGTATTATTTAATCATTAATATAACTTGTAAATGGCTTCATTTGGATGACAAGAACAGGAAGTGATTTTAAAACTTACCATTACAAAATGAAGTAAAAATTCCATTTTAGATCAAAAACTTAATAAAACTGCATTATTTGGTATCAAATTACGCAGAATGAACTGAAGAAGAAGATTAAGTATTTACTAGTTAATAAATTTGAAGAATAACAAAAATATAATCAGTTATATAATGTAACTTTCTCACATGCACAGGATGCAAATAAATTTGGAACAATGTATTGAATAAGATTGGTTTGGCTAAGACTTTAGCCGAAGACGAAGGAAGTAAATTAGTTAATTATTAGACGTTGAATAGCACACTCGATGCGTGTACTTGATAAACCTTAACCTAATTTCTACTACCGTAATGGCGAATGTTTTATAAGCCTAAAGTGCAAAAACGAGAGTTTCGGTAAAAACACATTTTTAAACGAAGACCAAGTGAAATAAATACCTACAGACATTCAATTAATACTACACAGAACGGAACACCAGTGAAAATAACATTTAAACAATTAAAACAGTAATTACACTTCACCACACAAAAGTGCAAATATCAGCTTAACAGACAAAAGTGAAATTGACTTATTACTACACTATTTTTCAAAATACAACACTAAAACTGAACCAGAGACACTCCACCAACACAAGAAGGAAGAATTGCAGCCACAAGGATGAAAATTCAGAGGGAAAGCATCTTTTATTGAACTTTGAAACAGCGAGGTGACTTCGTCTTACGTCTGGACTACTAGCGGCAGCCATCACTGATTACCCACAATACAACGCAACACTGCCTTTACAACGGAATGGTTTGAAATCTGCTCACTTACCATTATATATTAACTATCATATCTGTATTTTAATCTTTAAGGTGATATATTTGTAATGTTATACTTTATAAACTTTGCCCTTATTTCTCTGACTTTACCTAAAATAACTGCTAAAAGAATCCTAATATAAATAACTGTACAAATTAACGATACCCTGAGAATCGATTTATATATCGATAAAGAGTCGAAATAATAAATAATTGTTAATAAAATTTCTTATATATTACATAATTGAACATTTTTTCATTCCTAAAATATAATTAACGTAATAAGTAAATTTAATAGAGTTAACTACCAGAATCTCACCACCCTGAAGGAAGATAACCTCCAAATAAGAAAAATATATAAATCGATTGTTATTGGAGACAATTCTATCAAGTGGCGAGAGGATTTTAAAAATCCTGAAAAGGCATTAAAATAATAAAAACAAATAACAGGTTGCGGAACACGACAGAACATAATTAATTAATTGATTTTAATTAATTATAAAAAAAAATTTTATAAACAACACAAATTTTTTTTTACACAAACACAAATTTATATATTTACAAATTTTTATTTGTAACCATATCGTTACAATATCTAAAATAAATATTAAAGGTAGGAATGAAATTCGCTCGCTGTAATCCTCTATTTCCTTTTCATACATTTTCACTTCACATTTTTATTTCTTAGTAAGAACATTTTCTAGGTTAGTCACATTTTTATTAGCACATGTGACAACTAATTTTACACTTTTATAAAGTCAGCAAATGCATCGCTGTTCATGCTTGTTATACACGTTGACTTTTGTATTTTCTGTAAAGCCTATAAACGATTGTCACTCAACTGCTTTAAAATGTGACTGAGCACAGGAACCTGTCACAAACATGATCTGGGCTTTTGCATTAAATATCCCAAAAACCAAAATATTTTCAATACAAATATTTCATGTAGGACAGTGAGAACGTACCTTGATAACAGAGACCTTGGTAAAAGGCACACAAATAACTATATGTTATGAAAAAATGCAACTACTATAACCCTAGTCAGACAAAGCATAACGAAACTGTGATCTGAGCAAACAGAAAACTGGCACAAATAAGATTAGTATTTTACTACGAGTTGCATACGTTTCTCGTTTTGTCGCTTTATAACCGTTTGAAACTCTAAAAATCAGCTAAAGTTATGGGATCACTACCGTTCCTTCAGTGGTTCACACTTTTGATCTGTCACACCACACATAATAACCTAGTACAATGATTGTTTTTACGGAATTTAGACCCTACACCTATATATACGATTTAGCGTGTCTTACAGTCAAGTTCAGTTTTCCTACTTCATTGCAATTTTGACAGTAGAAGAGTATGCTCACAATAGTTTTCTAAGACGATATTGTGGAGGCACCTCTTTCACTTTTTTACACTAACTGTTCAGTACAATATTCATTGTATGCAGCATCATATTAAAGCAATAAGTATGTAGTAAATATTATTGTTTAACTCCAGTTCAAATAAAACGTTGATCACCTCGTAACATAAAAGTGTACGAAACTCCCGAGGCTGTTGTATCCGATGAGGTGTCAGTTTGAGTCATGAGCTAGACTGTTGTCGTATGCAACATTTTTCATTGTTCGCGATTCGTCAGATTCCTGGTTTCACATTACCTTCAGGAAAGTGTAAACGTGTAATACAGTAAGAAAAATTAATACAGTAGGAAAATTAATAAAAATTAGCATTACTTATGACGATAATTACTGTAAAGAAATCTACAACGTGCTGTATAAACTATTTCAGCAGGCTTGTATTTGGACCACTATACAGAGTATGACGGGAAATCGATTACTTTGTGGCACTTATTTTTCGACGCTTGGCATTTCTGTGTCTGTCCACGACTGGATGATCGAGACTGCTCTCCCCCACCACGCGGCTGCTTGTAAGCGAGGTATGGTGAAATATGTGTACTAGCCGTTTGGTTTACCCCCACTTAGCCTACCGTAGTACCCGGCCTTGCTTCTCCCACCTTACACAATGAATCGCGGCCAGACAGTACTTTACACTAAATTAAGTAGTGTAACGAGGTAACCAACTATGTAATTTCTAGTAAAATGAATTTCAATTAGTTACAATATGAAACATTGGCAAGTGTGTGTGTGTGTGTGTGTGTGTGTGTGTGTGTGTGTGTGTGTGTGTGTGTGTGTGTGTGTGTGTGTGTGTGTGTGTGTGTGTGTGTGTGTGTGTGTGTGTGTGTGTGTGTGTGTGTTAAAATCTAAAAACACTGACACAAAATACAAAATGTAAACTACCAGTTGTCAGATCTGTGTACAGGTAACAGCATGGAGTAGCCGTAAAAGTGAATGTCGAAAGCGTAGCCGAACCCCGGTACGGAAGTAACTGTAATCTGCATGCTGTGAGTGCCAATTGCTCCGCCACTAACCCGTATCCAACCGACTTTGTTTGCAACTGTGTAATTGTTGTAAACTTCTACTGCTGTTATTATAGTTGTGTTATCGGTACACATGAATTGTTTTTCTTCAGAAATTGTCCTTGAAGGGATACCTTCGTGCCTGAAGTTTACCATACCCAGATATCTGCAAAAGAATCATTTAACCCAAACGGCTGTACTATTTCACTGAATATAGTTTATTATTCAAATGTTTATTTTGTTCGCTTACTGTGCATTATGTTACACGTGGCGTAGTAATGTGGCAATTATTCTGTTCCCAACATTTAATAGTAAGAAAGAATTAAGTATTATGGGAATAGGTTATATCTGGATATTCTTAAACGCAGATCAGAAATAGAAGTCATAGAAAGAATGAAGCCGTAACAAATTGAGGAAGATAACAAAATTACGTGGAAATAACGTTTAATACACGATTGTCTCGCGTGAGACTAAACATGTAACTGTGCAGTTTTAGTTATGTGCAGAGGGAAATTTTATCTTTCAATTACGTTCATTTATTCAACTTTCAGTTACATTATTTGCCTAATGCCACTGCATAGCAGATCCACTAACAAAGATCTGCGTATAAAGAAGCCTGCACACTAAATAGAAAACCAAAATTATTAAATAAAAAAAGATTTTGCTATACCTTGTTATGCTTAGGCCTATATCCAAAATGTATATATGCAAAAATTGTTCTTAAATTAATGGATCACAAAGTACAGAAATTACTACGAGGCAATTAATATACTAGGAGGCAATATTAACATGTTTTTTTGGCAAATGATATTATCGTTTTTTAACATTTGTAACAGTCGTATTATACTAAAAACAGTTTAGCGTTTAATAATTCCTTACCTATCTCCTTGTCTTCTTAAGCCTATTAAAAGAAAATTAGGTTGAGGGAAACAAGGCATTTGAACCTGTGTCTGAAAACACACCGTCCTCCAAAATAAGTCTTCCTTTGATTGTAGTGTACAAACTACCGTCAAGGCAAAAATTATTAGTTGTAATACCATTGTGCCATTAGTAATTACTGTTAGGTTCCAGAACTCTTGGTAAATGAACATAAACCATTACGCAGTACTTGATGTTAGGAATAGGCTACTCTCGAACGTAATGATAAAATATAATGTGTGGTTCGCGTTACACCACAGTTTCTCAAACCACAAAGTTTCACAGTTTCCCGTTTATACGTATTCACATTTCACATTTTTGTATCTTTCCAATTATGAATTAAATTAACAGATAACTGATTTAGTTACTCGTAGATAAGCTTGTTAAAGTCGTAATATGCTGTAACTCACTTCCGTGCAACAAAATTTGTCATAAGTAATAACAAATATTATGTTGGGATTATAATGTCAACATATTAATTATATATAACATATGCTTTATGTTTTGTGAATTTTTTGTTTTATTAAACCTTTATGACACTATATTTTTACACTAGAACGGTAATACGGTAATAATTGTTCCATCATGAGTACTCATGTTCGTGATACTGCTTCAGCTAATCAGTGTATGTATATATATATATATATATATATATATATATTACATTTAATATTTATAATTAAATTTACCTCAAGATGTTATTTTTATCCTTTATTGGAACATGTTTCGGGCACTATCTTGCACCCAACCTCAGCCTTCCGGTTTTTCTGTCTGGTGAAGTACATATGCTTTGCTGGTTGACTACTATTATTGTGGCTTCCTGTTGGTTTCTGGTATTTCAAATTGGTTTTATTGTGTGTGATTGTGGTGTATGTGTTAGTTTTTTGTGTATTTTCTATGTTGAGTGCTTTGAATATTGTGTCATGTTTTGTATTGATTTGTATTTGTTCAGGTATTAGTTTGTTTTCTGTTTTATGTTTGTATATCTGTAAATTTTCCCAAATGTTCATTATGGTGCCTTTGTGTGGTATATGTTTTATTAGTGTTACATTGGTTATGTCTGGGAATTCATGTCCTGTGTTTATTGCATGTGTGGCTAAATTGGATTTATATATTTCTGGTTTTTTGTATGCATTTAGGTGTTCAAAATAACGTTTTTTCAGCTGTTTTTTTGTTTGTCCTATGTAACATTTATTGCAATCTTGGCATTCAATTTTGTATATGCCGTTAGTTGTTGTATTATCTTTGTTGTGTGATCTATTTAGATTTTGTAATTTATTTTTATTAGTTTTGTATGCTATTTTTATATCTGTGTTTTTAAATAGTTTTGTTAGTTTTGTCATTTTATTATTTATGTATGTGAATGTGGCTCATTTTTTGTTGTTGTTATTATTTATGTGTTGTACAGTTTGATTTATTCTTAATTGTTCAGTTTTTATTTTATATTTGATTTTATTTTCTATTTTGATCACAGTATTTTTATTGTATCCATTTTCATAACCAATTTGGTATATTATATTTCTTTCTTTGTCAGTTTCTTGTTTGTTTAGGGGAATTTTGTACATTCTGTTAAATAGCGAATAAAATGCTGCCATTTTATGTTGTGGTGGGTGGTCAGAATGGTTAGGTATAATGATGTTAGTGGAAGTTGGTTTTCTATATATTGCATATTGTATGTGGTTGTTGTATCTTGTGATGGTTATGTCTAAATAGTTGATTTTGTTATGTTTTTCTTTTTCTTCTGTGAATTGTATTTTGGGATGTATGTTATTGATTTGTTTCAGTATGTTCTCTGCATTTGTGTTTTTGTTATTTGATACATATAGCCCATCATCTACATATCTTATCCATATGCCATTTGGGTCATTTGATTTTATGATATTTTGTATATTGGTGTCTATGTGTTGTAGGAATATTTCTGCTATTATGCTTGATAATGGTGATCCCATTGCTAAACCTTCTTTCTGTTGATAAATTTTGCTATTAAATTCAAAGTAATTTTGTTTTAGTATTAGTTGGAGACTATTTTTTATTTCGGTTATATATTGTTTGTTTTCATTTTGTTCTTTAAGTTTGTTTATTATTATGTCAATTGTTTCTTCTACTGGGATGTTGGTGTACATGTTTGTTATGTCATATGATGTGAAAAATGTATTTTCATTTATATTTATTGTTTTTAGTTTATCTATTAATTCGTATGTATTTTTTATGTTATGATGGTTATTTGTTAGATGGTTATTTTTTAGTTTTTGTGCTATTATTTTTGCTATTTTGTATGTAGGAGCTTTTTTGAAATTGATTAATGGACGTATTGGGTTGTTTAATTTGTGTGTTTTTATTAAGCTATTCATTTTAGGTGGTTCTGGATTATTATTTATATATATGTCTGTGTTTTTAATGTTGAAAATGTTTTTAGTTGTTTTTATTAGTTTTATTGTTTGTTTAAGATAGTTTTCTGTTGGGTTTTTATTTAGTTGTACGCATTTATTATTGTTCATGAAGTCTTCGGTTTTTTTGATGTAGTCTGCTTTATCAATGATTACTGTTGCTTGACTTTTGTCTGCTTTAGTTATTATTAAATTATTGTTCTTTACTTTATTTTTAATTTCTTTTATTGTTTTATTGTTTTTCTTTTGTTTATCTTTGTTTTTCATTTCGCTAGTGATTATTTTTTTAATTATATGTGTTGCTTCTGTTCTTTTTCCTTCTTGTATATTGTCTTTTATTAGGTTAATGGCAAATTCTGTTTCTACTATTAAATTTTCTAGATTTTTGTTTGTATTTTGAGTTATGTTAGTTTTTGACATATTGTTTAAATATTCTGTTTCTTTTTTGTTAAATTCTGTATTGCTAAGGTTAATGGTTCGTGGGTAAAATGTGTGTTTATTTTTGTTTTTTGTTCTTGATTTTTGTTTTGTTGTTTTAATGTGTTAAGTTTTTTGTTGATTGTATAAGTCTTTTTGTTTTTTTCAAATCTTATTTTATTTTCTATGTTATTGTATTTATTATTCCAAGTGATTGGATGTAATAACCTTGTTAGTTCTAAGTGTAGTTTGTATATGTCTAGTGTTATGCTATTTTTCTTACTGTATAATTGATTGATTTTCGATTTTGTTTTAAAAACTTAACACATTAAAACAACAAAACAAAAATCAAGAACAAAAAACAAAAATAAACACACATTTTACCCACGAACCATTAACCTCAGCAATACAGAATTTAACAAAAAAGAAACAGAATATTTAAACAATATGTCAAAAACTAACAAAATACAAACAAAAATCTAGAAAATTTAATAGTAGAAACAGAATTTGCCATTAACCTAATACAAGACAATATACAAGAAGAAAAAAGAACAGAAGCAACACATATAATTAAAAAAATAATCACTAGCGAAATGAAAAACAAAGATAAACAAAAGAAAAACAATAAAACAATAAAAGAAATTAAAAATAAAGTAAAGAACAATAATTTAAAGCAGACAAAAGTCAAGCAACAGTAATCATTGATAAAGCAGACTACATAAAAAAAAACCGAAGACTTCATCAACAATAATAAATGCGTACAACTAAATAAAAACCCAACAGAAAACTATCTTAAACAAACAATAAAACTAATAAAAACAACTAAAAACATTTTCAACAATAAAAACACAGACATATATATAAATAATAATCCAGAACCACCTAAAATGAATAGCTTAATAAAAATACACAAATTAAACAACCCAATACGTCCATTAATCAATTTCAAAAAAGCTCCTACATACAAAATAGCAAAAATAATAGCACAAAAACTAAAAAATAACCATCTAACAAATAACCATCATAACATAAAAAATACATACGAATTAATAGACTAACTAAAAACAATAAATATAAATGAAAATACATTTTTCACATCATATGACATAACAAACATGTACACCAACATCCCAGTAGAAGAAACAATTGACATAATAATAAACAAACTTAAAGAACAAAATGAAAACAAACAATATATAACCGAAATAAAAAATAGTCTCCAACTAATACTAAAACAAAATTACTTTGAATTTAATAGCAAAATTTATCAACAGAAAGAAGGTTTAGCAATGGGATCACCATTATCAAGCATAATAGCAGAAATATTCCTACAACACATAGACACCAATATACAAAATATCATAAAATCAAATGACCCAAATGGCATATGGATAAGATATGTAGATGATGGGCTATAAGTATCAAATAACAAAAACACAAATGCAGAGAACATACTGAAACAAATCAATAACATACATCCCAAAATACAATTCACAGAAGAAAAAGAAAAACATAACAAAATCAACTATTTAGACATAACCATCACAAGATACAACAACCACATACAATATGCAATATATAGAAAACCAACTTCCACTAACATCATTATACCTAACCATTCTGACCACCCACCACAACATAAAATGGCAGCATTTTATTCGCTATTTAACAGAATGTACAAAATTCCCCTAAACAAACAAGAAACTGACAAAGAAAGAAATATAATATACCAAATTGGTTATGAAAATGGATACAATAAAAATACTGTGATCAAAATAGAAAATAAAATCAAATATAAAATAAAAACTGAACAATTAAGAATAAATCAAACTGTACAACACATAAATAATAACAACAACAAAAAATGAGCCACATTCACATACATAAATAATAAAATGACAAAACTAACAAAACTATTTAAAAACACAGATATAAAAATAGCATACAAAACTAATAAAAATAAATTACAAAATCTAAATAGATCACACAACAAAGATAATACAACAACTAACGGCATATACAAAATTGAATGCCAAGATTGCAATAAATGTTACATAGGACAAACAAAAAAACAGCTGAAAAAACGTTATTTTGAACACCTAAATGCATACAAAAAACCAGAAATATATAAATCCACTTTAGCCACACATGCAATAAACACAGGACATGAATTCCCAGACATAACCAATGTAACACTAATAAAACATATACCACACAAAGGCACCATAATGAACATTTGGGAAAATTTACAGATATACAAACATAAAACAGAAAACAAACTAATACCTGAACAAATACAATCAATACAAAACATGACACAATATTCAAAGCACTCAACATAGAAAATACACAAAAAACTAACACATACACCACAATCACACACAATAAAACCAATTTGAAATACCAGAAACCAACAGGAAGCCACAATAATAGTAGTCAACCAGCAAAGCATATGTACTTCACCAGACAGAAAAACCGGAAGGCTGAGGATGGGTGCAAGATAGTGCCCGAAACATGTTCCAATAAAGGATAAAAATAACATCTTGAGGTAAATTTAATTATAAATATTAAATGTATTATATATATCAAGAAACGGACTGTAGCAAAAAGTGACAAAATATATATATATATATATATATATATATATATTGTAACGCAACAGAAATGCTAGCATCCGTGTTACATAAAAACAAGGTTAACAAAATAGTAAACAAGTCAATATCTAACCCCATGATAGAACAAAAATCTAATAATTACATTTATAATTTTAGATAAAGGTAAATAAGGATGCAAGGTAGTATTAACAAGATAAACGAACCTGTAAGTTAGATAATAGTTGATGATATATGTTTAGTGAAAGGCAAACAGAAAATGAAACAATAATTTACTTTATAGTAATAGCAAATAAGAATTTTGAGTTAAGGGATATTATTTTGTGACAACAAATATTATGATAAAGTTTATGTTATGTTATACCAAATATGTGTTGAGTTAATGAAAGATAATGAAACAAGATATATTATTCAATGACTGTTGTAGAATGAAGTGTGAAGCAGCTAATTAACGTTAATAGATTTGAATTTTCTTATAAGTGATCCATAGGTCAAGATAAAATTGTTATTAGATATGGAAAAAATAATTGTTTATGTAAATGTTAATAGTTAAGATTTGATTATATGTATGAATTTATGTAAAAGGGGCTATAGATGTTTACCAGTTATAAACACAGGTAGATCCGTTTACAATAAAAGGCCTAACAGCCAAAACCACTATATAACCACTCATAACATAAAGGTTAGGTACATCAATTAATAATAATTAATGAATACGATTTGAAGAGCTAGAAAAAAACATTAAATTAATAATGATATATAATAAAATTTATACAAATTATGATAATGCCATAATGCCATGATATCGATTAATAACGTTTAATATCGAAAGGGTATTAAATATAAAAAAGAAAAAAAAACAGACTTACATAAAAAAAACCAGCAGAATATGTGTAGAAAATAATAAACCAACTATCGGTAAAGTTACATTCCGATAGGATAGCAAATTGATAAGGAATAGACAAAAAATATATGAAATAAACACTATATTCAAAACATGTGGAAGGAAGAAAAATCATGTGTTGCTAGGGACGACAGGAAAAGAGGAAGTTGTTGATTTGACAATAATTGCTTTGATGATCTGAATGTGATGAGATTAATAAAAAACCAAGAAATATCTATTTAATTGGAATATACTAAATTAGTAAATACTATTATAAAATACAAAATACTAATGATAATATTTATGACTCTTGCCAGTATAAATTAACCAAACAAGACAATAGTATGAAATCGCAATAGGAAATAAATAACTGGATTCTACAAGGAAGGACTTGAACTGTCCCATATCCAAAAGGAATTGACGATACATTAAAACAAATAGAAAGAGTCAAAAGTATCACAAATAATAATATACACTACACCAGAATTTATAACCTTTCAAATAAACGGAACATCACTAATTGCTTCAACCGAGAGAAGAACGTATTTGGATCCTGGAGTTGCAGAAGAAGCATCAATCGGGCTGTAAATCAATCCAGGGAGCTGTATTTCCGAAGTGGACAGGACAAGAATTCCATTTTATTAAACCGAAGAAAGAATATCGTACGGCATAATTGTCCAGAACAGTAAATTTATCAATCAACCGCCTACACGATTTGCTTCGTTCTAGTCTGGTAAATTATTATTATATTAATCATACTAACTACACAACACTTCAAATTTGTAAATCTTGCATTCTTATCTATGTATTTTTAATCTTCCCCACAGTTACAAGAACCTTCACACCCTGAATTAAATTAATTACAAATTAAAACACACTATATAACTGAATTTAAATAAAGGATCGGAATAATCAACAATCGATTCACGCAATCTATAGCCCAAGCATATGTTAGTTAGAACATATCTTATTCAATGTTAAAGAAGTAAACAAATAAAGAAACTTTATATAATTGCAAAATCTTGTTATTTGGAGTATGATTTAATGAGGTGGGAATAAAAAAGTAACTAAATAAGTATAGAATAATCGGTTAACATAAACAGTGAAATAACCTATAAGTTTCGTTGAGCCGATACTACAGCGCTTATAGCGGAATTATCTGACACCAAAGAGAGAGCGTAAAAATACAAAATTAGACATAATTCTCTTCAAGGTATAATAGGGTTGAACGAAATTACAGAATAACGCATTAATTATTTAAGTTTCAGGTACACTAACACTGATATTTTTTAGAGAGCTACGTTAATATTAATTAATTACATCAATATATCCCACAACTCCAAGTATCTCAGATATTTAAATAATTAAGTAAACTAAACGACCTAAGAGAGTAAAACAGGGGAACATACCCGTTCATAGCAACGAATAGGCTTACATTGCGTGACACATTATAAGACGCAAGTCGTCGTCTTATAACAAATTGACGCTCATAACGTGGGACCTAATTAGGTGACACGAGAGTAGTAACAATATATTACATTTAATATTTATACATAAATTTACCTCAAGATGTTATTTTTCTATTTGGAACATGTTTCGGGTACTATCTTGTACCCATCCTCAGCCTTCCGGTTTTTTTGTCTGGTGAAGTACATATGTGTTGTTGGATGACTATTATTATTGTGGCTTCCTGTTGGCTTCTGGTATTTCAAGTTGGTTTTATTGTGTGTGATTGTGGTGTATGTATTAGTTTTTTGTGTATTTTCAATGTTGAGTGCTTTGAATATTGTGTCATGTTTTGTATTGATTTGTATTTGTTCAGGTATTAGTTTGTTTTCTGTTTTATGTTTGTATATTTGTAAATTTTCCCATATGTTCATTATGGTGCCTTTGTGTGAACGTCTTATTAGTTCGTTATAGAGACTTGAAAAAAATAAAACTGTTCTGTCGACGGACAGCATGTCCGACTGCAACTGTGTCTTGAAAAGAAGAGAAGGGTTTTCGGTCGAACCCTTAATTTATACCCTCTCGAGATTCCGCGCCAGTTGGCTCCAAAATCGTCCTGTCGATACCTGCAGATCACCTGATAGCTCCCACTCCCGAACCTTTTCATATATTTGCAATTATTAGCAAATAGCAATGTTTTGCACGGAATCGAGATAGCACAAATCACAGCTAATTTGTTTAAGCACTCACTGTATTAATTTGAGTGTCTTAGGCAGGGCCGGCGAGAGCGATCACGGGCCCCGGGGCTAAACATTTTTGGCCCCCCCAAAGAAAAACTTACCAAAATCATTACTGTTGGATTGTTAATGGTTTAGGATTTATTAATTGACCCTACAATTCGTTATTCTTAACTTTAATCGTAAGTAAATGGGTTTTACACTGTTAATAAATGGCCAGAACAAAGGCCGTTATGCGCCGGGCCCGCTTCGGGACCCCGGGCGCCGGGGCTCTGCCCCCCTCTCGCAGGCCCTGGTCTTAGGGTAATTTGCGTATTTTTGGCACATTTATTTCGCACTGTCTTCGCGTCGTGTGTCCTATTAACGTCATTTTCTCACTGGGGATAACTATAAAATTTACACACACTTTGGTGCCTTTTGTTTGTTTATAAACTAATTAGGTTTTACACAGTGGAATTAAATAATTATTTTATTAATTACTTGGGGAGGGTAGCTGAGATTCCTGTCTGTACATGCATCACTAACACACACAAGATACACGCGTAACACACATACAATCGAGCAGGTGTTCTTTGCTTGTCGAAACAGGTTAATTTCTCCCCTAATATAACAATGAAATATTTTTACAATCTCAGACCTGTCCATTAATAATTCTATTAATAATTCTTAACTTATAATAATCCTACAAATTTTATATTTATTCAAATCAATGCCTAATGCAGCAAATTGCTGTATCGTTGCAATATTGTAACCAAACGCGTTTTATACGCTGTTACAAATAAATAATTCTGTAATGTACAAAAAAAAATTTTAATTTGATTTAAAAAAAAAAATTTTTTTCAAAAAAAAAATTTTGTTTGTTTGTTGTCGAATAATTTATAAATAATTCTTGTTGTGAAATTCCGTTGAAATTTTAAAATTTTTGAGGTTATTATGGTTAATATATGCTCTTCTGGTTGACCGTAAATGAATCTGGAGTTAATCAGATTGTCTTACTTTACTAATCGATTGACGATTTTCTTTATACTCCAGCATATCACTTCCCTTTAGTAAATGTCGTCTTCCAGTAAGTTCTGTAGTTAATAAACACTCTTATATTAATGTGTGAAATAATTTTAAAACGAAATAATAGAATTATTTTGATTTATTAACATTTATCTGTAAAATATCGATTGAAAATCGATATTGATATGATGTTGACTCTTGTACAGGGATAAATTGATTTTACAAAACAGGTTATATTATATGAATGTTCAGAATGGTTCTTTTAACGGTTATAGTTATATAGTCAGAGAAGGGACAATCATAGAAAGTATAACATGTACAATAGAATTCTTAATAATTAATAAATAACAAGGTTTATAATAAAATATAATGTTTATAAAATTAAAATATGCAGACCAATGATGTAGCGATGAACCGTTGCTGGTAAACACTTTGCATCATGGGAGTTCAAAATGGCGGCACGCCTCGTTGTAGACGAAAACTGCTAAATGTTGGTTGGAAATTCTGATAATAAAATTACCTTCACAACTGTTTTATTATCTCCGGAATAGTGTATAAAGTCTATTGTGTTGTTTGAGGTGTCCTGTTTAAGTGTTCTTCGTTCACTGGCTTTAATTGTTTTGGTATATTGGTGTTTTCACTCTCGTCTGTGTGTAGCAAAATCGTGAGTTTCGTTGTAACGTGAATTCTTAATGTGTGATAGTTTTACTGGTTTATTTCACAAGTATTCTGTTTAGTATTGTTTGTTCTCACTGTTTGTGGTGGTGTGTATCACTGATTTTAAGTTAAAAATGACAATTTCGGTAACTCTCGTTTTTTACTGCATAACCTTATACGCCATTTAATATATTCGAGATAGGTTCTTAGAGCGATTTTATAACAACCGTACGCGTTGAATGTTAATTAAGAACTGTCTTACTTCCTTCGTCTTATGAAATACCTTGCCAAGTTAACATGAAAAAAGTATTGTTTAAATATTTTTCACTTCCTATTCATGTGATCATAAAATACATTATATCCAGAATATTTTTTGTTTATGGATTACTTTCGTGAACTATTAATTACATAATTGGTTTCTTTAACTCTATTTGTTTAATTTGATATGCAATAGTCCATATTTATAAAGATTTTTGTTAAAATTGCTATATTTCTGTCTTTTTGGAAATATAGGCCTACTATCTGGTTCCTGTTCTTGTCCAAAATATTAGCCATGTTAGGTGTTATAAATATGATTATAATAAATTTCTGATTGATATAAATCCTTACTTTCCTTAATTTCTTATAAATTTAACAATTTGATCATCCTTTTAGTTGTAATACATGAATTTACTATTTCTCCTTGAAATGGTTAGGTATTACATTTTGAAATTTTTTAATAATTTTATACAATCTTTTATATGATTCTTTTAAAGTGTAGTTTCAGTTATAGTAGTTGGTGATTGATCTACCAAATAAATCTAATTAGTTTGCTTGGTTTATTTAACTTCCTTACGCAAATATTAATGTTATTGGAATTTCCATTTTGGCCTAGATTCTATTGTTTTACATATATTGGTTTTTTAGTATTACTAATCCTATACCCTCTCTGACTGTCTAAAGTTAACATAATATCAAATAAAAATTCCTTATACAACTATTGAAACATGTAGCATTGTATTCATGCTCATACTATAAAAAACAATATTGAAAATTAATGAACAGTCTTTAAAGCTAGACATTGGTTTTAACTATTTCTAAAAATACATAACAAACATTTGACAAATTAGTCTAGTATGCATACAGAAACACTTTAGGTTGTATGCACACTGTTATACATAATAAACATTCTTATATTACTTATTATTCTATATAATATTAACACATTGAAATGTGGAGTTCATAGGCTCTAAACATGAACATAATTAGCCATTTGATTGTTAAATTTGCCTTTTAAACTTAATCTAATTACAGTCCTTTCTGTTTAATTGTATATTACATTTTTTAATCCCCTGTTACAGTAATTATTTCCCCTCAGCTCTCTTTATCATTTGCATTTCTATGAATGTCTTTTGATAAAAAGATGTGGCCTCTTTTATGAAATATTTAACATATTTCATAATAATACTTCATGATATTTCATTTCTGTATTTATAATAAAACTTAAAGTTATTTGATTGTACATAGTTAAAATATAAGTTACACCTTTACACTTGAAGTTTATTAAATAGAAATCACTTGCACTGGTACACTTAACACTGTTGGTTCTTATTTATATTTGAGTTCTACAATATTTTAAGACCAAACTTTTAGTTATAATGGACTGTGAAGATTTGTTTATTTTATTACTTAATAACTTTCTTTGGTGCACTTCTATTTACTACTAAACTCTTTTGTTTATAATTATTTTACATGAGTTTTTGGGGTGTTATACTTTCTTGGGGTTATATTAATATTTGGTTCTGGGTATGTTATTTTTATTAATCGGTTTTTTATGGGTATTCTTCGTAGTTCTCCCATCCTACATCTTCTTTTCTTCATTCTTCTGTCTTGGGTTTTCCAAGGTAAGTTTTTCCTTAGGTCCTTTGGTTGGTTCGTGGTATCTTCTTTATCACCTGCTCCTAACCTTCCTGTTCCTTCTTGGGTTCGGGGTATCTTCTTTATCCTCTGCTCCTAACCTTCCTCTTCCTTCTTGGTTTCGGGGTATCTTCTTTATCACCTGCTCCTAACCTTCCTCTTCCTGCTTGGTTTCGGGGTATCTTCTTTATCACCTGCTCCTAACCTTCCTGGGTATCCTCCTGATTTTTTATATGAGTTCCTTTGGATTTAATTTCCTTGATACTTTATCATTGCATTTTATTAATTTAATTATACTTTTCTTTTATGGTGGTGTTGTTCACTTTGATATTTAATTATTCTCATTTGATTTTTAATTCTTTTCATTTTATATTGATTATTTTCATTTGATAGTTAATTATTGTTATTTGATAATTCATTATTTTCTTTCGAACCTTCTTTTGAGTTAATTAATTTAAATGTAATTATGATCATATTTGAATTATAACTTAGTGGATTATCTGTCATGTTACAATATATATAATATTTTTTACTGGAATATCTAACATAACTAGCTGTTATAATGAAACTCTCCTCTTTTTTTACGTTTTGTAGGAATGTTCCTTCACAGAGCGCACCCAGTTTCATACAACCATTAATCACCCTGTCGCTGTCCATTATTCAACTCCTGTGTGAATATAATCAGATGAAAGATTTATTTTAAAGAACAGAATACTCATATTAAAATCACGCATAACACGCAAGGGATATAACAGCCACAAACATGCCTCTCGTCTCATGAACAAAAACTGATACGTTTTGTTTTCAGAAATATAGATATATTAATTTCGCCTTTACATTAATTTAGGATTACCCTACAGGTTTGCTGCATTTGTGATGAATATGAAAAAACCAAGGCTCATATCGGGCACCTTGGTAACGTGTTGTCCTGTTATATTACCCAACCAAGGGTAGGCCAGTGAACCTTCGAGAGACTCGATGACTATCCAATTAAATGAAAAGTCTCCAGGTGAGGTTATTTATGAATTAAAATCCTGAAAATAAAAATCTTAATCACTACTCATGGGCACATGATGGTTTTCTATTTCGTGGTAGCCTATTAAAAGAAGAATAGAAGATTATAAATGATAAAGTGTAAAAGCTGCATGTTTCGCACCTAGCTCACCCTCTCCTCTCTTGCTCACTCTCTCTCTCTCTCTCTCTCTCTCTCTCTCTCTCTCTCTCTCTCTCTCTCTCTCTCTCTCTCTCTCTCATTACGTTTCACTTGATTGGTTCCCAATTTTTTTGTCGTCATGGTCATTTTAGATATTTTATTACAACACTCTCATTTTGGATAATTTTTTTAACTTCCTTGCACTGTGATTCTTGATCGCATAAACATTTTTTGACGAAATACTACAAATATTTCATTTGCTGCTTCTTATTTCTGGAATTAGAGGGGGGAATATCCTTTAAATTTTCTACACGCGCGCGTGCTGTGAGTGTGATTAAATTGTTGTCGACATGGAATACCGTCTGGCCCTATCGATGTAGTTCATCATATCGGACATCGCTCGAAAGCACTTATCAGTCACTTGGCTAGTAACTGATCTTCTACATAAAGAATCTACACTCCACTAATAAAAGTTTATTAATTAAGTAAAAGTGTTCTTTATAAGTCACCGTTAATCAGATCAAACCGTTCAGGCCACCATTATCATCCTTGCGACAGTTTAGTTCCAATGTTGGGCGATCTGAATTCATTTTTTTATTCATAAAAATTAAATATATTTGGATTTGTACAATTATAATTTGTAAAAAATAATTATTATCGATAACTTCATGACTTATCAGTTGATTCTGTCTAAATATAATGGATTAAAAATTCAACAGAAAATGACCGCATTTGTTTTAATGATGCGGTTATACTATAACCTCCGTGTTTGAAAAAGTAATTTATCAATTGTTGGGCTAGCTGGAATGAATGACCGCACAGTCGCCTCGCCACACAACGGGCAAAACGGTTAATTTTCTACACAGAAATTTTTAGATGAATTATGGTCTTATAACTCAGCTTTTCAATTTAAATCATTTGGAGCCAATGAAATAATCGAAGGAAATTTCATGCCTTTTTTTAAAATTTAAAGACAAGCATATCATGTCGTAGGGTCGTTACAACCGGTAAACAACGACGTTCGCAAATTTCGTCAAGTGTCCTTGTCGGAGATTATCTGCAACAGGTTCAAAAGAGAATGGATCATATTAGTAATTTAGATCAAAGAATAGTAACAGAGCTTCGAAATTTATTTCACTTAGTAAACTCATTCGTTCAGTTCATAGTAAACTGAAAGTGCTTTTGAATTTGTAACTTCTTCTAAAGGTAATGAATATGATATTGTAATTCATGCTGATCGAAAAGCGAATAATACGGAGCACTGGTGTCACTATAATGCACGTACAAGGAATGAAGTTGCAGTAGGCCTAGTTACAGTTAATCAAGAGTGTGACTAGTAATTCGTGCTAGGGATGACAGATCACACCAGACTGCAGAAACAAACCCGGGATTACGATGGTTTGCAATAGCCTTTAATGTTTTGTCGAGGAGACGATGGGTATCATTTTACACTGAAACTAAGGGATTGTAATACTGGAAGAGAAACAAATAAGCAAGTTTCAGCATTACAATTTTATTCCGATAGGCTCATGGTTAGAAAAGATAAGTATAATCATTTGAAGAGATCAGTATATTCTTCTCTCAAAAACAATGTACGTAACATGGCTCATATGATAATATGGCACAGGACATATTTCTGCGGTCCGATGTACACCTATATTCCTATGATATAATAATGGTTTCCATACAAACAACTGTATTTGTGAGTGGCATTGTACCTTAAAAGGACGATAACTTACAGACTGTAAACGCGTCCAGAAAAATGTTGTCTAACGTTAAATGTGCAAATCATCTAGGTTGTAGTAAACTGTCTGTGAGAATTACTAAACTCTTGCGAGTTAATTACAGAACTTCCAACACGTAGCAATATTTAGAAGTCTGTCGCAAAAATTTAATTTCAAATTAAAAAATTATGTAACTCAACAATGGTAACTAACCTGTAATGATCAGCACAAGCTTAAGACTGTTTTAATGTAATGTCGTGACGTCTCAAAACAGTTGTTTCACATGTTGGTACAAAGTAAATTCTGTTGACACTTGTAAGAATTTGTTCTAAAAATGCCATAAACTTCGGTTTCAGTACTTTCTTTACAGTCATAACTGTAAATCAAAATTAATTTTTGAAAGTATTTTTCTACAACTCTCTTGTCTTAACAGCTAGATTTGATAATAACACACACATGGGCCGTTTTTTCTCAACAATTATTGTTGTTATCGAAGGCGAGTGATGTACGCAGTCTTAACTATAGTAGCTGCAATTACATTAAACATAATGATGTGTAATCCGTACAGCACTTGTATGATTTAGTTTGCAGTGGTCATTAACTGGTTTAACATATTGTTACTTTCCAATTGGCTTATGTATTCGACTTGATTTCTATTAATTGACGTAGTGGCATAGCCAAAGTGCATAGCTCCTAGCAACCACCAACGCCTCTATCCTCGCTTATCATCAATAACCTGTTACCACGGATAAATTCTGGTCTCCATAATCCCCCTAGACAGTAATAGCCCCCATAGAAAACCCTGACTACGCTACTCGAGTAGCGTTCTGAAGTTCTTATAATAACCAATTCCATTCTGTTTTTTAACAGTCATTCCTTCTTACCAAAAACACCATGTACTTAACGTGGCTCATTTAATGGCTAATCTTAGCTTTGAGCAGACTTCTGCGCCCCGATATATACGGCCTCGCATTTCTAGGCTATAGTAAAGGATTCAATAAAGACAACTGTATTTGTGAACGAAATGGTAACTTAATACTTCACCACTCTCTAAACCCAGCAAAATAATATGTTGTCTATTGTTAACTATGAAAGTTACTTATAATTTGGAAAACCGTATTTATGCTTTCTGATTATAACGGATTTCGTTTCAAATTTTATATTCGATAACGTCCACTCGTGTGCGAGTGGATATGTTTCAAAGCCATCATGTTCTATTTAATATCAATAAATAAGTATTACATTTACAAAATTTACAAAGTATCTGTAAATACAGTAGAAAACACATTATAAATTATTCCTGAATTTACATGTTCTCACTCTTTATGTATTATGTGTTTAACACTGCAGTAGCGCTTGTGAGAATGACATATTTGAATTAACGCACTAATGATTAAGATTCAGTTTATAGTGTCTACTTTGTAGCCTTTTAGTTTATAAAAGTAAGACCTTAAGAATTTACAGTCGTTATATGGATAACGTGTCTGCTGTATACACCGCGTTATATCAGTCAGTATCCGGGCTGTGCCGTTTGTGTGTGCAGGGACGAACCGCAAGGTTACCGAATTCCTAGCTCCTGCTCGTGGCGCTGTCCTAGGAGGAGGATTTTGCTCTGTAACAGGACTGCATTGGCGTTTTGTATTAAGTCAGTTTACTTTAGCGCAATGAGCTAAAGGGTTTCCACGTTTGTCTATATGGTACTGGTCAAGGCCGGCTATGAGGGACTTGGAGCCTTGCCACTCGTATGTAAAACCTACATAAAAACGCCGCACGGCGTCCAAAGAACACATGATTAACGGGCGAGAAAACCGCTAGTCAAAGCACAAATCGGCAGCAGACACACACCGACGACCATTTTGCCTACTTTCGGGTCGTAGTGGATAGGCAAGTATTGGATAAAGGTGAGCCAGACGAGCGGACACTTGCTTTGTAACCGTCTGGGCATGGGTGTGTCATGTGAGGTTGGGCCATCAAAAAAAAAAGTTCTATAGATTCGAAAACGCCCTCGAATTTTTCTCCTGGGCATAAATAATCATATCGCGGCACTTTTGGCCACTTTCCAGTTATCGGTCAAATCCATGTACCTATCGAGCTGGCGCTTCTATTAAGTGGTTGCTCCGTTTCCGTTATCATCGAAGGTGTAAACCGCCGTATCATACGCAAAGAGTGTTGTAACGTGGACTACAGGTTCCCTGAATACGTTGTTGACGCGGATGGAGAAAGTAGGATTCCGTTTCCGACTGCCTCGCCCTTTTTTACCAGTAGGTGAATCGATATGCCAATTTGGCATATCCTAGGCGAGAGTAGTGAATTCGAACTTAAAGGCTTTAGGAAAACAGTCGTACGTACGCTTCCATACACTAGCAAATGTATTAATAATGTTACTACTTTATATGGGGCTCAGCACGAGATTCATCTGCTTTTTTCATTTATTCATTGGGGCTACATTATTCACCTGCATAAACGAAAGGATCATCTTTTTCAACAAAAGTGTAGGAAAAGATGCATTAAGGACATATATTAATTTTAATCTGTTACTTTAATTTGTAGTCGAAAGATATGTTCAGAATTAATTAATTTATCATATAAGTTTATTTAATACAAGACGCAGGTATACAGTAAATGTCCATTGGTATTGTAGTAAGCGTACGTTAACGGCTGACAGTTAGACAAGACACCTCACTTGTGTTTTTCTGTGCTTTCAAGACATCAAATTTATTTACTTAACTGCACATTTCTGTTGACTACAGTATTTTAATTAAAAATTTAAACAGCTTTTACAAATTAAAGTATGTATTTTTATTTAATTAAATTTTTTGAGTTTGAAAACAGATTTTTTTAACTTATTAATGTCCGTCTAAAAGTACAAATTGTCGACTCGGCTCGTTACAGAATACCTGAGTTATAAATACAAGTTGTCGCGCACATTGAGGGTATGTCTACGCATACCACTGAAGTACTCTCACATTGCATGCGCCGTGAAACACACCACATTACATTAGCACATTTCACTTACCACCAATCGTCACTGTGTCTCAGTTGTCAATTGTTCAATTTCTTAAGAAGAAAAAGGCTTCAGAAATGTCCAACGCCGAAACTAATTTGATTTTGGTTGGCCAAGCTGGATGTCTCCCTACTATCCTTCCGAGTCCCCGAGTTAGGGATTCTGATATCTTCTTGATACACACATGCCACTTTTCTAATATCTAAAACACACGCGCGCACCCACACACTCACACGCACACAAGCACGTTTACAAATACATATAAGAAAGCGTGCGCACCGCATACGATGCTTTGTTTGTCTGATACATTGACTTAACATGTTTAAATATTTTTTTGATTGATTACTTTTGGTTTCGAGTACTTACATCAGATACTGTTGTAGGCCTATAAGGAATTATCGTTTCCTTAAAAACTTTATTTTTTTGTATTCGATTGTTTCTTCTTCACATTTGGTCAGTGAAGCAACCAGCAAGTTTCATGTAGTCAGAGGTGCCCATTCCCCATAAGGCCATGGTGCAATCCCCCCCCTCCCAGTATTCCAAAACCCCCTCATATATGATTTCGTGGGTAGCGGGGATCACAATAGTTGTTGTCAGAAATTTTTTTTAGCTGATCCTAAGGGACAAGTCTCGGGCTGATGTGACGCAAGCCCCCTTTAGCCAAATGGAAGGATGAAGGGAGACGCGCAGTGCAGGCCGGAAGCGAAGAAGATGGAGGCATATATGAGGTAGAGTAGTGTGTGTGTATATGTAGTGTGTGGCCATATAGGTAAAGGAAGTGCCATAAGTCTACATGAGGGCGGCCAAGACAGGGACGAGTAACGGAGGTCGCCATAACTGGAGGGAGGCGACAGAGAGGCGTCAAGGTAGGCGGGGGACAGGTAAGACTAGGTAAGTGGTTAGGGAAAACTTAAATCGTTATGTGATCAGGAAGGACGACAGGTTGAGTATGACTGAAAAAAGAAATTAAGTGTTTCTATTTCTTTGACGCTGGCGGCGAGGAGTTCTGGGAGGAGGCCCATCGGCTCTATGTTAAGGAGACGATTTATGAAGAAGCAAGGTCTGTTGTAGTTATGCTGATGGAGGTGGCTATGGATTGTAGGGAAGTGCGTTGTTTTGTGAGTATTTCCAGTTGGACTTGTACAGGAAGGAGTTGAGGTTTGGGAAGAGTTTGTGAGTGCATACAGAGCGCTATTGGAGGTTTTGGTAAGGGGAGGTCTCCGGTAGATAAGTCGAAGAGCTCGGTGATTCGGTAGTAGTCAGAAATCAGGGGAAGCAGTCATTATAAGTGTGCGTTTTCATCAGATCATGGTAGTCGTTACAAGATCAGGGAATATATAGGATAGAAAATGTAGCCTACTTGAAATGTCGCCATGGTAGCTATAGTTATACAATATAACACAGTCCCATACATCGTGGAGACTTATGGAAACAAATCAGATAGTTTCATGTAATTACACATTGTGTGTGTGTGTGTGTGTGTGTGTGTGTGTGTGTGTGTGTGTGTGTGTGTGTGTGTGTGTGTGTGTGTGTGTGTGTGTGTGTGTGTGTGTGTGTGTGTGTGTGTGTGTGTGTGTGTGTGTGTGTGTGTGTGTGTGTGTGTGTGTGTGTGTGTGTGTGTGTGTGTGTGTGTGTGTGTGTGTGTGTGTGTGTGTGTTACGTACGTCGGCTGCACAAAGAAGAATGTGTAAATTTATATCATCCAAAGTTTGATAGACACCATGTAATTAGAACTACAATTTGATGTGACGTCAGTTGAAGTGAGACCGAGCTGAATATACGTATGTAGTGTAATTGTTTGTGTGCATGATACCTGCCTCTGATAGAAAACTATACGTTTTACGCAAAACGTGTAAAACTGTGCAATGTGATGAATACATACAAATTGACAGAGGAACTGTTTATTAATTACCCTCTAAACAAAAAAATTCGGAGGAATAAAAAGCATTATGATATAGTGCACAAGATTATAAGTCGAATATAACCATTAGATTTTACGTGAAAGTTTTAATGACTGTGCAAATAGCTAATAAATGGGAACAACTCCCAATTATCAAAAAGGACGTCAATTGTCTTGTGACTATCCGGGACAGGATACAGACTGTTTAAACAATCATTGATAGGAATAGAATGCCATATCTAAACTGTGGCAGACCACTCTCTCTCTCTCTCTCTCTCTCTCTCTCTCTCTCTCTCTCTCTCTCTCTCGCAGTCACATCATCGCGGTGTGAATCTCGGTGTCGTTTATCGAGGCTCGATAGCATGCCAACAGAGGGGTGTATCGAGATATCTGGGAAGGCTGGCGCTCGCATACGCACACATTCACACCATAGTAAAAAGTAAAAAAGCATCGTGTGACGATGCGATGAACTAAGTTACGTATGATAAGAAACAAGAAAGAAAACGTAGACGATAATTACAGAATAGAAAATGTTTAACATATTAAGTTAAAAATGCCGTAGATAATGTAATAATATTAAAAAAACGGAAGCTGAGTAATTTTATGTTTAATTGAGCGTGAAAACGGTAATTATTTGAACATATCAGTGGGTGCACATGTTTCAATTAGGATGAGTTTTTAACTTACAAAATGTTCTGAGCATTTTAAATTATTTGATTAATTATTTTTATAAGTCATCCGATGTCAAGTAATTTTTATTGCTAGTAAGTTATATATTAATATGATGTTCGTAATTAAAACCGAATTTTTTATTAGACGTTACAATAATTATTAATGACATGCATATGTGACGACATAAAATTTTAATTTTTGAAAATACACATTTACAATTTTAAATTTTAATTTTTTGTCGTTTCTAAATAAATTGAAAATTTCATTTTTTTTAATTTACAGGTAATTATTTTATTTTACAATACTCTCCCTCCTCTCTCTCTCTCTCTCTCTCTCTCTCTCTCTCTCTCTCTCTCTCTCTCTCTCTCTCTCTCTCTCTCTCTCTCTCTCTCTCTCTCTCTCTCTCTCTCTCTTCTCTCTCTCTGTTCCTGCAATATTAATTTAATATGTAGTTTTTGGACGTAACTTGAATAAACTTAAAACCCACAGCCTGGTTGGGCACGTAAATGGTTAGAGATACGTTAAACCACACACACACAAATATAATAATATAAGAATTAACTGTTAATGATTAAAAACTACAACATTAATTTGAGGAAATATCCTTAGTCATCTTGAAACTTGCTGCCTTACTTCCAGATTTACGTTACGCTGAATTTCCAAATATAATTAATCGACAGTTTTCGGTTTTGTGTTCCATACTTGGGGATAATTTTCCCATAAGTAACGTTTTCCAGTTATTTAGCAATCAAATGTCCGTAATCTTATTTCAGTCATTTCTTATAAAATATCTGTGATCACATTTCTAACTGTTAATTTTTTAAATATTTTAAACATAACTTTAGCTTTTCCGTCACACTGTGATTTACTACACATAATTATTTCTTAAAAATCCGTTTACTATGTAAAGTATAATTCGCAAATATTATTCCTATAACTTTCTCTAATCTCGTATAAAATGTGTTGTCCCTTATATCCATGTGTGGTCACCAAATAAAACTAAAGCCCACAACATAATCTATTTGACACGGGGAAATATGATTTCCACTTTCTATAATCTGTTCGGTCTCTTGAATCTGAGAGCTGAGATTTCAAAGTAGTTTGTGATGTGAAAGTAAAGACAGTGAAGTTTCAAGCTAAACCATTTATGCTTACAATATAGTTCTGCCATTCCTAACGGTTTCCAAAAACCTACCTACACTTTGTTTTTTGTTACTTAAAAACAAAATACAAACATTATGTCAAATTATATTTTATAGTAAAATGTTTTCCCCATGTTGCCAGTAACAAGATTACAATTCGCTATCTTTTAAATTAGGTTTGCTCACAGAATATATATATGAATTCTGATCTAAAATGTCATAAAATGATTTCGTTATTTCACTGTTTCGTCAATTTTTTCCAAAAAAATCCTTACCTCACACTTTTTCAATGTTTTCCTTGTACTTTAGCAAAATAATCTTCATCAAAGGATGCTTCACCATAGGCTTGGACAATGTAGTTGTACCCGCCTCCCTGTCGTGTGGCCGAGAAGGTGATGGTTACGTTCTTGTGCGATATCCCACCGGCTGTTATTTTGGCACTACCTTCCTGATAGTCAGCAAGATTCGTCAAGTTAATCATATGTATAATGTGACCAAAACCAGTCCCTTTGTACATATAATCTTCAGAGACTTTCCTGAATATTGTTCCACAGTGGGCAGCATGATACCACATTAACAACCTGTAATAATTGTACAGCATACATAAACATGTCGGGCATCTTCCTCTTCCTAGCCGCCCGTCACCATCAAATAAAAACTCTAATAATCGTCAACTGCCTGGTTACATTATAACGAAAAACTAAAGTACGTTTAGTAAATAATATTAGCAATAGGAACATCACTTCATTTCTTGCCAAAAGGCAATGCCTGATGTATTTCCGAGTAATTAAAATTAAACTCAAATAACTCATTCTTCTTCTTCATAATATCGTGTATGTGCTTATAGACAATGTCATTTATTACTAAACATAATTTCATAAAACTTAATTGCTAAAATTAGTGTCCACAAAATTTAATATGGTTGTAAACTGCATAAACATAATCTGAATGTATTGCACTTACAATTACAATTTACAAAGTGCCTATTCCTGGTTATAAATGTAACCGCATTCTGACTACATGGCACACCAGGACTAGGAATTTTACTAATAACTTCTAGTTTCAAAGCAGGTTATTATTTGACGTGTCAACGGCTTTATTCACTTAATAAGCCGATGAAATGTAAAAGCAACTACTTAAAATGCTAATAAAAAAATAAAATTAATATTCAAAAGTTTACAATATAAATAATTAAGTAACAGTCAGTTGACAGTCAGTATAGCTGAGAACGCCACACTAGTTTTTATAATATGAGATAAATATAATATCAGACGTCCGTTGCCATTTGCTGTTATCATTATTATTATTATTATTGTTGTTGTTGTTGTAATTTTTATTTTTATTATTATTTTTATTATACTTTTTGACTTTATAATTATCATAAATTTTAATATCTAAATTATTCTTAGATACACAATTCTGAGCGGAGCTATAAGGAAACGGCTACAGGGAAGGCGTCAAGCGTTACAAAACTTTGCCAGTGGAATTTGAGTGTTTTATTATAATTATATGGAATAACAAAACAACGTGTTTCATAGTATTTTATTATGAAAAATGTTACATAGAATGTTTATATCTAAGTCACGGAAGCTCCTAATGTGCCATACGAGTTTATATTTCCCATTACGCTCGGAATTTTAGACCATCTTATGTATTGTCGTGTTCTCTCCCAGTACCTTTATTTACCATAGATTTCAAGACACCAGTCAGGTCTTTTGAATAACTTTGACGTAATCTTGATTTTGAAAAACGTATGATTTACGCCTCCCTCAACCCAATACTTTTTCAGCGATCTGCCGTAATCAAAGGTTTTCTGATCATGCATGTGGATGTGCGTTATTACGGCATTGTCTCCATTGCCGTTAAATGTGTATTCTATTGGTACAAAATAATGCCACCAAGATTCACCGACTATAATGTCGTATTTTAAAATCCTGAAAGGGAAACATGGTTTTTCAGTATTTTTTTTTTTTAATTTTACAAATGCAAATTTTCTACATAAAACTCTTCATAACATGTGAATTAATTTTCTCCAAAACACAGTTTTATTCAGTCACAAAATTCCGATTGAATTCTTTCATTATGCGTGTCAGATTAGAATGTTTTTAACATAAGGCACTACAAATTAATTAAAAGTATAGTCAATACATTTAGTTGTGTTATTACGTTTACAACGAACATAAAATAGGCACTCTTCAGATAGTAGGGCGATCCTCTTTAATGGCCTCTGTGATCAAAACCGTAAACCTCGATAGTGAAATTAATACCTCCGTTTATGCTAGAAGTAAAGGTAATGGAGGCGTGACTGTCACCGATTCCGCCTTGATCAACAGCGACTCGACTTACGTCGTAGATAAAGCCACGGTTAGTTATTCGAATACACGTAAACGTGGTATTAGGTTTACTAATGTTTTCAACAACGGTCGCCCTTCGAAACCAATATCCTCTGTGGACAGGGTGGCCGAAGTATAGCCATCTGAAAGGCCGAAAAGGTTCAATTGCATTCATAAAAAGTGATTATGTGCATGAGTTAATCCTATGCCTAGAAGAATTGAAAATAACTTATGAAAGACTCGCAGGTCTAACAACACTTTTTTTGGCTTACAATTGATACAATATAGAATCTGTGACAATAATAATATCAATATTATTAATAATGTTAACAAATCGTTGCCAACCGAAAAAAAGTGTTGTTATTATAAATTCCGACTACGTACGTTTCCGAGTGAAAATTACTATTGGAGACTCTAGTACTATCTAAGAAACTAATGTGCTACTATGGTCGATCAAATATAAAAGAGAATATAGAAATTAGCACGAGATACTTTAATGCTGGTTAACGTTGGCATTATACAGCAGTGGGTAGTTAGTCCCTAGACGTGCGCAGCGCTAGCGCTTGTTTGATGAATGAACTGGTTGCGCAACGTGTTAATTATCAAGTTTTTGAGTGCGAATGTGTGATACAGTCAGTGGCGCAACAAGGGGTGAGGTTCGTGGTTAGAACCCCCCCCCGAAAATCTGGAAAAAATTTTGTAATCAACGTATGTACAAACAGTAAGAACATAATAAATAAGGTATCTTCTTTATATGTTAATTACTATATTCTTTCAAAGTAACTTTTTTACTATTACTAAATGATAAACTAAAATTCAGCATAGGTAAGTTTACCAGACGTGAATAAATTGTTCTTTTGCCAACGGCACATGATATGTAATTGTGTTCGTACTTTTCAAAAAACACCAGTTTTCATCAAAAGCGTAGCATTTAGTTAATTGCTATATTTTGGAGAGTGAACTGGTTGACCTGTTATTATTATCAATTATTATCCAATTATTATCAATTGGATGGCCTGTCAATTTCAGTGCAAAGGAAAGTCATGCATAGTTAGAGTCGGAAAATAACGTATATCATGTAGGCTACAAGTTTATTAAATCGGAAGATAAGGGAATATCAGAAAGAAAGCTGCAGGTAAGGGTAGCTCAGGCATGCGGTGTGTCTCTAAGTAGTGTTTTTAGAATTATTAAAGAACCATCCGCGTATACGGCTGACATAAAATCTTTAGTACTTCCCATAAAAAGTGCTCAACGAAGGAAATAAAAACTTTGACAAGTGTACTATTCGATGAATTATTTACGAATACCAATTCACAGAAGGGGAAACACCAACATTCAAAGTAATTTAAAAAGTTGTTAAGAGATAAATTAATTATAATGGTAGTGCATCTAGTCTGAGCCACATTATTCATCAAATGAGATTTCGATGAAAACGTGCCAAAAGCAATAGGAAACTTTTAATAGAATAACTCATTAGAAAGTTAAGAGAAAATGTATACGAAAATTACGGCAATTCAGAGAAGAACGGCGGCCTATAGTTTACATAGACGAAACTGAATTCAACGTAAGTTAAAAAAAACGTGGATAGACGCCGTTCTTCTCTGAATTGCCGTAATTTTCTTATATATTTTCTCTTAACTTTCTATTGTGTTATTCTATTAAAAGTTTCCTATTGCTTTTGGCACGTTTTGATCGACAAATGTGGCTGAAAATTTCAATGAATAAATAAATCCACCTGCAACATCATTAACAAAAAGACAAACACGATTAACTGGTTAGTGAATAATGGGATTTCTTTAGTCCATTTATCTTAACCTGAGTTCTATTCACTAATTAAACAAAGTAAACCAACATACATACTCTTATAATAACCATTGTTTTGGCAAACCATGGACATTGCATTTTACGACTTCCACTCATCCTGACTTCCTGATCTTAATCCTAGAACTGATTTAGGCAATCGTGAAGAAGCGTGCTAAAAAAACATGCATTTTCCATAGACAGTGTTAGAAACTTAGCAAAAAAGGAATTTGAGTGTATTTCTTTCGTAGATTGCACATCAAGATGTGACCATGCCATGAAAATTTAAAAGATTACGTGAGATCAGACCAAAGAGTGTATAATGTAACAGTTCGTTTCAAAATTAATAAATAACGGGATAGCAGCAGTGAAGACGATTTGAGTTATAATAACAGCGAAGGAAACATTAGTGGGGTGGAAGAATTGAGCTAAATATTTGTAATTGGTTGTAAGTGATTAAATGCTATATTACTTAAACAGTTTTGGTATAATTTTTTCATTAATATTGTCTCTCCTGTTCTTTATGGACAATTTACATCTGTTGTTTTTTTAAAACACACACAGTCATTTCACACTCGAGCCTTTTATTGATGTTACTTATTCAAACAAATTAAGTTGCCAGGGTAATGTTGACTATAATCCTGGATTTTGTTGTCCATTGATTAACTAATTATAAATATATAACTACTGACTCGGAACACTAATTTTTTATTGGTAAAAATGTTAAACTTTCACCTTGTAGCTTGAACTAGTTTTCGTCAGATTCGTCAGTGGCTCATTTTTACCGATATTACGTTTTTTCCTGAATCGTAACATGTACACAAACTATTATGTACTTCAAAATATACAATGTTTGTTAATGTCTAGACTCGACTAGAAGATCTGGAGAAAGACTGCAATGGACACAACATGCCAAATTACTGTTTACAAAATAATTGCAGTAGGCCTACTAAATGTTAAAACATTTTCTAACTCGGTGAAATCTTTGTATGGTACCTCTGTTGTATCTATTGTTTGTTTCGTCTTACAAAACGTCCATATTTAGGCCTACTGTTAAGTAGTGTCGAAATAGAAATCAAAATCAAAACCTCCGTACGTAGACTCGTCATTCAGGGAGAAGGTTAATATTTTCAAAAGGCCTTTTTCTACTGACGTGTATAACATACTTCCCGCCTTATCCTCACTACAAAGTGCGTAACTGCTTTATGTCTGATTATTTTAACTAGATTATTGTATTATTACTTCAATAAAGTCGGCGTCTACTGATTAAGTAATTTAGATTATTCAATAATCATATGCAAATTAGTAAGCCTGTGCTTAACATGATTTTAACTCATAATTCTCACAAACACTGTGTGTATGATTCTTACACGTGCAGTATGCTTTTGCAGCATTATAGGTGGAACGTACATGAGTGAAATTCTATGAACTAAAGTTAATTTTTACCTATTCTTGCAACAGTGGCTCCTTATAAGTTGCGTATTGTCGTTTCTCCAGCAAAAAGCCCTCCTTGTAAAGAAAAGAATGAGGAAAACCAAAATTGTGCACCTTGTTTCTAAATTTTCAACCCCCCCCCCGAAAAAAATCCTGGGTGCGCCACTGGCCAGTGATACACTTTCGATGGCTGAATTGTATATATGGCATAAGTTTCTCCAAAGTGAAGAAAGAAGTTTCTAACCTCATTCACGCATGTAGTACCAGAAGCATCATTACGCCAGAAAACATTTACAAATACAAGACTTAATTCACGCCGGTTGGCAAATACCTATTCGTGAAATTAGTGCAGTAACTTTTATAAGTCATGGAAATGTGCAGACAATCATTAAAAAGAGTTAAAATTACGGAAAATGACTGAAAGATTTTTGGGTGCCAAAAATTCTGAACGCAAATCAAATGCTGTAAGAGGTGAAATTTCTCAAAAGCTTATTAATTACTTTGCAACACATGGAGACTCATTTTTTATATGCATACTCACGTATAATAAATCACGGGTACACCACTGTATTCCTAAAACCAAGAAGTCAAATATGGTGTGGCATACAAAAGATGAAACGACTCCAGTGAAGACGAAAAACGCGTTTGTCTGCTGGCAAGGTTCTCACCACAGTGTTTCGGGATTCTAAATGCGCTGTGTTTTTACTTGAAGAAATAACAATGACTGCTGCATACTACTCTGAACAAATGGCATAAATGGGCAAGGTTAGAGAGGCCCACTGGTCCAAAAGGCGCAAAATCCTAATCCACAGCGTTGTGCTTCTTCACGATACACAAGTGATAAACAATTAATTTATATGTACGGAATGAGTGAAAAATCACAAACATATTATGTTGCAATAACTTCACTAGGTAGCTTTGAATCGTCCCCTCTATAGTTCAGATCGTGTGATTTTTATTTGTTTCTACCGCTAAAAAAATAAACTTAGGTGGGAAAATTCCAGTGACAAAGAGGTGCGAGACTACATGCGCAATTGGCTACGAATGTGTCCAACAAATCTGTATTATGAAGGATTTTAAAAATTGCTAGTGTGATGGAAAAATGTGCAAATTATATGAGATGCTGTGTAAAAAAACAATTTTTTATTTATTTTCACATAAAATAATACAATAAAACGTTTCTCAAAGTCTCATTTTTATTTGATCGACCTCGTAATTATGAATAACCAAAATAAATACCTTTATGTGAATACCTGTAGCTTATTGTACAGGAACTTATATTTTTATAACAGAAAAATTGTAACAATAAACCATTAACTTAAACAAGAACTCAGACTTTTAAACATCGTTCTTTTCTAATCCACTTCCTATTTTTTGATGTTTTATTAACTTTAATTATTATTACAATCTACCCAGCATGGGTGGTAAATAATACTACTAAATGTAGATTATGATACATGTAGCGAATGCTTTGAGCGAAGCACCGATACTATCTAGATCACTTTATGAAAGTGAAAGTGTACGCATTTAATTGAAAAAAAAAAAAAATAGAGTCTTGTACGGTCAGCCTATGGACAAAGAAAACTTTAAACTTTGTCCTGCCTGTAATAAACTCGCAACACTAGTCGGCCGTGTCGCAGATCACTAATACATAATAATCTTATACAAATAAAACGTCACACTCTTGCCAAGTTTTTTAGCCATTTAAGTTACAATTTTTTAAATTTATTATGGTTCGATAGGCACGTTTCAATATAAATAATTTGTACAGTTTAAGCTTTCTTAAAACTATTAACAATTGTCAGGCTTCTTCCTGACTCTGTGGGTAAGTAATTATACACTATTGGGTAACAACATACGTTGAAGCATAATGCTGACGAGTCATAAGGCTCAACCTGCAGCTTACCCTGCCTCTCCATGTCTCTCCAACAATCCCATTCCAGTATCATTTCCATGTTTCTAATATATTGCATGTATAATATTGCAACGGTGCGTATTTGCATATACGCCCAGAATAACGTTTTTTGTACATATAAATAATTACTGGATAGAAACTGTTGAAAATAGTCTTAAACAGTGGGCACATGGACAAACAGTTGAGATCAGAAAAATCTGAGCCTGTTTTAAACAATTATTAACTTGCGTTACTGAGGGGATGGATAGTGAGGGGGCAATACTTGCCCATGTGTGGATAGTGTATTTTGTGTGTGTTCTGTTGGCCGAGGTCTGTTTCATACATGGGAAATCTGTGTCCCTGTGTATGGTGTATCTTCTTAGTGTGGGTAAACTCTGGTTGGGACATGAATCAGTATGAATAATTAAATATGTTTAATTTGGTAAAATTTGCATATTTAAAAATGCATTTACGAATCGAGCAGTGCCATTAGAGGAAGAGAGAAGAGACGCGAATATAGACTTAATATGAGTGCAAATTACGCATGAATAACTAAACTATGTAAACACAAATTAATTACTACGGTAATTAATTAGTAATAAACAATTAATTTATATGTACGGAATGAGTGAAAAATTACGAATCTTCAACAAGGTGGGGGAGGGCAACTTAAAATCCGACCTGTCGACGTACACCAGGCTATAAATACCTCGGATAACTGCGAACGAAAGGACAGCCGCTGGTAATAATGACGGGTCACTATGTCGCTCTGATTCTTGACGTGGGAATACCAGAATCATCATCATCTGAACAACGACACACACAACGATCGTCATAGGAGCACCAGAATCATAATCATCATCTAGGAAAAACGCGCGTGCCCACAAACACACACACACAAAATGATAACTTCGCCATGGTAACACAGCAGTAAAAGCAAGTGAAAGACGAACAACTATTTTTCATAAAGAAAAGGCAGAAAATAATCTAAATTATGATCTAAATAAAGTACAAATAAATTCATCATTGTACAGCAATATAGTGTAAATACGGAAATTTAAGTAATTAGTATGATTAAAGTACCGTATGTAATTTTAACATTTGTTTTAATAATGCTGTTTAATATTTTAATGCTTAATTTTAATATTTAATATAGCTATGTAGTTTAATATTTAACAATTTAATAAAGTTGTTTAATGAATTTTCTATTTAATTAAAATATGTGCACAATAACTATTATTTCTTGAACTAAAGTAAAGATTATTTTTGGCTAAAATATTACAAGTAAGCTCTTCTTTTTTATGTAATAAATTTAAATTACACTCGTAGTACTGTTGTATATATGATTTGCGACATTTAAAAGTAATGATTTTAATTCAATATTTTATGTCAAGTAACTGAAATATTTTCATAATAGTTTTAATATATGTGTTTTATATTTATTGTTTGTACATTCTTCTGTGTGATATGTGAAATATTTCTTTATGCTGTGTAAAGACATTCTAAAAAAGGAATAATTAATTTTTTTTAATATTTAATCGTTAAACAATTGATAATCTCTCAATGACTTTTTCTTTTTCATATTTAAGTAGTTATTTCATGCCACTTAGATCTTCCTCCTCTCAACTAACAGTAATATTGAACGTAACACACGCTCAAATACTAACACGTAGCCGGAATTTATCCACTACAGTTGTGTTCAGTATTACCACAGAAACATAATTGTAATGTTGTGGCATTATTTGCTAGTGGCATTATTATACAATTATACTTATTTAAATTATAATACCTATACAACAAAACAAATTTATAGCTGTAGTTATGAAATAAACTCCCTCTGTGAATATCAGTCCCGTCTATTTTAGTTTTTATATGCTTACATACAGAATATTTTGTTTACACTACTCAAAAATAAGTACTGCTTTCAGGTATTAATTTACTTCGTGTTAGAGACCTGTCGACTTATACCAGGCTGTAAATACCTCGGATAATTGCGAACGAAAGGGAAACCCCCTTCCTGGAGTCTTTCGACTGTTTGTACCCTCCCCACATATATACCCGTGTGTTGTTACAGTCTCTCATATAATAGACATATGGGACTACAGTTAAATCCAAGTGTATACAGTTTGTAATAACATAAACTTTATTACTACTTATCATAAGGGTATTATTCTGTACTTATACATTCGGTAATAATATAAATTTGTTATGTATATAACGTTTTCATTCACTTGGTCTCTGAATTTTATGCACAACTGATTTTCGTGTACTGCATTTATCATTGTTCTATACGTGATACAAAATGCAGTAAGTGATCACTAGTATATAGGCTATGTCGAATCGTTTTTGCCAGCATTGAGTCGCACAAAACTGGCGTTGCAAAATTTAGCAACGAGGCGTACTCATAATTTTGAGCCTTCAGTGAATTAGACTATAATAATTTACTGTAAATAAGTTTACTTCTCTCTGGGAAAAAATTAATAAGCGACGTTTATAAATGTTTTCTTCCTTCTTGAGCTTCTCGTATGTGCCTTTACTAACAAAACGAAAAATTTATCTATAAACAAAAGGTAATTAAATCTAACTTAGTACGAATGGAAGGAAACATAGATAAAAATGTGTTTACTACAATATTGCAAATTAGCGATTGACTAACAGAACAAGATGGAATAGTGACTAACCATTACTAACAACTAGAATTCCTCTTACTCAATCAGTCAAGTGGCAGATTGCAAAATACATTTTATCAGAGGCGAATCCACAGGCAACCAATGCAAGCTGTGCTTGCCCAAATGAAATCAGGCAAAAGTAAATTATTACGTAGCAAACGTTATTGTTGTTGCCAAAAACTGTTTCACAAGCCTTCTTATCTCTCATCCTTTGAAAGTCAGCGGCACAGCAGTCAAAATGATACTGATGACTTGATTTGATCAAAGTCATTAATATCACTTCACTTACAGTTCTCTGCGCTGTTTTAACAGCTGACTGACCGAATCGCTCCCAAGGCAATCACTTAAAAAAATGCTTCGGCGCACAATGAGTTGGCCATAATTTCAGGAATCTTAGCATTTGTTTAGTATTTCATAACTACGCTTTCATTATGTAGCCTTCTTTTTTACATTAGGCTATAGTTAGAAATATTCAAACTTAGAACAATCTAACCTACGAATACGCTGATATCTACAAAAAGTGCTAAACCGCACAGTACTGTGACGATTTTATTAATAAAATAAATAAATAAAATAAATAAGAAGGAGAGAGATTAATGTTTAAATTAATATCGCACATTTAAACAAAGTTTAAATCCCTAAGGTAAAACAGAAATAATAATAAATAAAGAGCTTAAAACCAAGAGGAATGCGAGTATAAAGGTAAGGAAACACCCTTTAATTATTAACCATGCTTTGACGTGCGGAAACCGGCATCAACACGCAGAATAACCCGTAAATAAAACTATTAAAAGTAGGAAATTACCACTCGATATAAAAAACATAAAGGTTGAAACAAATCGTTGAAGGTTTTAAAATGAGATGATGATGCCCCTCGTTGCAAGCAGCAATTTGTTATAAAACCAATATGTGCCGGTACTAGCGAAAATGTCCGTCTTATTCAAACCCCACTGTTGTAACCAATTTTGTAGAGAACTACTTGTTAATTATGTGAGGATGTATGTTATAGTGTATGATACCAGCTGGAGACGTCAAATTGTAAAGAAATCTTGTCTATGGGTGTAATTAGTTATAAGAGACTCCTGTGTAACAAATGCCAAGTAATACGTTGTAGGTGGCGATTCGTAACAATTAAAATGCTGTTACCTGGTTTAATTAATATGTTATTAACTAATATACCTTTCGGTTGTGACCGGTGAAACCCTCAGAACATAGATTATTAAGCCAACAGAATTAGAATTATGTTCCTGACTTTATAATGGTATTATTCTATAGATTTAACTTAGTTCTCAGTGGTTGCTTAATATGAGCAATATATATGGAGTATTTACTGAATGTAAGTGGTATTTGTTTCAACCCTAGTCACTCAATGATAAAAATTTCATTCAAATTTAGTATTAAAAAACCAGTTAGTTCAGCAATCTCCCGTCCCACCAGCTGCAAATTTTAAGCGCTGTTACTAGAAATAAGTGTACTTATAGGTTAGTTATTCGGAGTGTTTGTATCAATCTGTTTATAAATTATTACACCAACTACATATAGTATTTTCTCTGCAATTACTAAAACGTTATCTCATACAACAAATGTACTTTATTTATTTTTCTCTGATATTTAACAAGTTACGTTGTCTCAGACAAACAATAAGACGATCCAATCGACTATCCCAACATATATCGATTCTTAATTATTCAAACTCTAAAAACATATACTCTTGAAAATAATGACAAATAATTCTTATCCCAGGGTTCGTATAGTTCTTTGAACCATTAGTAAGACCAGGTAAAACGCATAATTAAGGTTGTTCAATTTACAAAATAATATTATTTACTTAAAATACAATGGAATGAAAATAAGTTGTTTTTTACCAAACCGACGAAACTTCGGCTGGCGGTGAACGTTTGTCAACAGTGTATCTGGTCAAAATGCGGGTTATCTCGTCTTCCTCCAGTGGAACTGCTCTGATTTTCAATAAAATTGATGATGGTGTGTACTTGGTAAATCCTCAGGAGATCTTCTGGCTTCTATTCTTCTTTTGCTGTCTTCACAAGTCTTGGTCCCAGTGAATTGGAATTAGGATCTCATCTTCTGCTGCCAATGAAGGTTATTTCGTCCAACCGAGTCTTCTGTATTTCCAATAATCCCGTTAATTCAGGCTTTAATTCTTTACTGGTCTTCGATTTATAGCATGAAATGGTTTAATACCAAATTCAGCGGAATTATTTAGTGAATGAGGTGAGATGCTTTCAATTCTCTTTTATTGTATTCATTGATAATTTAGAGGGTTATTTAATTTGTATGATTCATTAACATTCAAGTATAATTGTTTTGCAAAAATACTTTTTCAATTTGGATATATATTTTCTTTATATTTATTCATATATTTTAAACATATCGGTCCATCTCAATCTAATAGCTTGTAACAATCAGAACGAATTAATTCAAAATCAACAACTTCTTATATATCAGTTGCCTTAACAACCACGTTTTCTATATATCCTTGAGCCGGCATTATAGAATATTACTACTTCTTTCCAATAAAATACTCCATGCTTGGATTAATCTTGAATCACATAAAATTCTCCCCTAACCTTCCTTACTAAACAGTAAATGTTTTACCAGAGTTTCGTTGGACTGGGTTTACTAAAAAGGTATTAATTTCCTTTCACTAATATGGAATTTAGGCCTATAGATTCATTTACAACCATTATAACATTATTTGGTTTTTTTAACTTAATTTTCTTTTTTACCTGACCTACTGTACAATTAATTATTGGTTACATAGTTAATTACATGAATTTTAATTTACTGGTGGTTATTTGTTTTTATATTAATTAACTGGTTCTGGAACCCTTTATTAATTTATGACATAATTGTCAGAACTACTTGTTAGACTTGAAACACTGGTCACACTCCTGATCCAGTTTATAAACATTAATTAGAATAACAGTATTTTTCAATTTTATACAATACTGACAACTTAGTACAGTGCCTAACATTGGTAACTATACTGGGCTGTATAAAAACAAATCTAATATAAATATAAACATAATTATTGATTAAGTATTATTATCAAACAACATCATTTCATTTTTAACATATTCAACATACAATATAAATATTCTGTAGACCTTAACATGTCACAGTACAAAACAAACATTTCATTACATCCAATCATTCATTGGTCTGGCTCTTTTACATTGAATATTAGTCATTGACCCCTTTTTACTTGAGGTACTTCTCAAACACATGAACTATTGAACAACCTTAAGTCAGGGTATGGTCCTTGACCATATTTCATTCAATTTTTTATGTAACGTTGGGGAACCTCAACTATGTTACGTTACAAGGTATACAATAATTAATTACGAAGTAAAGGATACCGTAGTATAATTAAATGTGTCAAAGATTAAACCGGTAGATATTAATCGGAATGTGGAACTACTTTTATGGTGAAGCGTAAACGACGCGAAGTTACTTTACCTGCCCCAATAAACAAACCCCACTTGCAATGGAACGCTCACGCCGTAAGCTGCGCACAGCGGTAATGTGCACCGATGACAATATTGTGGTTTTTCCAAGTGAATAATCTCAGTTAATATATATATATATATATATATATATATATGCACTCTGTACACTCTTAACCGAAATGTATCGTTAAATAGTTGGATCGCGACGCAGAGATAAATATGTTGAAAGCTAGTAAAAGAATAACTAAATTGTGCGCCGATGACATCTTTACCAAATCTTAAATAAGAAAATTATGTAATTAATACAGTACTAGGACCCTAAGGTGAAATTCAACTAATAAATAATCATGTAAAGTGAATACCAGTGAAACAGACTTTTGCATTAATTATTCTAAAAACGAAATATTACTACCAGTCATCTAAGAGGAGAGTACCAGACCCAGAATGATCTAACACACGTCAGGAACTTCACCGTCACCGGATACTAAGATAACGACAGACCTTCAGGAAACACACCGAGGACCGAGGAGCCGAATCTGCATCAACTACAGGATACCACAGGTGACATGCAGGCTTGTCTTCCGTGGTTATGAGATACTAAAATTATAACCAACAAAAGACAATTTAACTAACACTTTAAGACTTTTTAAAAACAGACATTATATGTAAGATGTAGTCTGTAATCTGATAAAACTATTTGTAGTAAAAGAGTAAAAGTTTAAACTGTAAAGCATTGCTGTTTTAAAAAGTAAATAAAGTCCATTCTTCTAATGGCACAATTTCAAGATAGTATATGGGGAGGTGACCATTATTAACATACTATATTCAATCCCGGATCCGTGGAAAAGTTAAACCGATGTACATCTTTATTTTGAGGGCCCTTCTGAAAGAATAAAATATATAATCATCTTGTAATCTGTAAACTGTTGAACTATATATGTTGAGAACTTTAAGTAGAGCAATTAATATTATTATGTAATAAAGAGATGTCATGGTACAAAACAACAAAACTGAGTGAATAAATCTGCAGAAACCCCTGTCAATGTTCCTCAATTATAGGACCCGATATTAAATATATACTCCTAAATGCTTATTTTGTTTAATTAGAAGTTGGTTAAGACTATGGCAGCCTGTGTAATTGACCTGAACCAATTAACCACAGGTTCCCGATATTATAACGATGTTACACGTTATAGTACCTGGGTCTCAGAGACGTAACAAACAAGAAATCTGGGTCTCAGAGCGCCATCAGTCCCGGCTCGTTGAAAATGCCGGAACTTTTTTCTCTTTTTTATTGTTTTGGTTGTCCCTGTTTGAGATTAGCTTTTAGATTACAAGTTTCAAGCCAAGGCAAGTGCAGGTGTGCCTCTGTTATATCCGTCCCATCCATCCCTGAAGTGTCAATCCGTGATTTAAGTTCAGCAGCTTCTACGTCGCACTGCGGCTGTGCTATTCATTTGCCTTCTACGTGAACCGTTTAGAACGTGTTCGTATGAAGAGAAAAAATAAATCGCAGCGTGTCCACGACCACAGCCTGCGTTAAGTACCCTAACCAAAAAGTTGAACATTCGAAAGCATTTATTCAGAAATTCGTCATCTGTTTAATACTCGTATTTTATATACAAAATCACTTGTCATTTCTCATTGTCTCTCAGAAGTAACTCTCACCAGACAATAGTTAAATGACTAGAGATTTTCTTTTCGATTACCTCTTACAAGAAAATACTGCTCTTGCTGGGCAGCCCACTACCGCTAGCAGTCGACGTGCTTATTGTGTTTAGACTCGATGCTTACCCTACCCATCGGGTGAGGAATCGCCACTGGATATTATGTTCATCTTTTTTTTGTGTTAGTCTTGACAATCACTAACAAATGCATAAGTTTTCTGGAAATCAACCCTGAAAAGGCGTCCGCCTCGGTTTCTCTGTGTTGCGTGAAATAGCACACAGCATTCTCCTCATATAGGCAAAGAGTGACTCTAGACGGAAAAAGCAGGTCGTTCTGTAAAGGAGGTACAGAACGGATCCTTACTGAATCGGACAGGAGATCCTTTTGAAGCTATTAAACTATGCGATCGCAAAAGATCCATAACTGAGAAAGAGGAAAGATCGGGTTTGTAGAAATAAGCTTGTGCTAAACTGAATCTAAGTCTAAGCTGACAATTAAACTGCCTTGCTGCAGTTGACTAGCAACTGGCTCGTGTGGTGTCAGCTACTTGCACAATAACATATACGAGTTGAAAGATCGTAGAGTATATTGTGCAAAACCCAAACTGCTCGTGCTGTATAAAGATATCCAACAATTAAGCACTTGCTTGCAGGAGTCTTCCAAAAATGACTGGTAGGTGTGAAATGGAAAGCTTAGAATCAGACACTTCTTGCGGGGATTGGAGAGGGCGGTGACTTTGAAAATGCTGTTTCTACAGAATAAAGGAATTGCCCGTGTCGTATTTATTGAACGACAAGTTAACGAAAACGTTCAATAAAGTGGGGATATTTTTTAAGGTCGCCGTTGCTATACGATGTTAGCAGCGAGACCAGTTACGGCGAAGTCGTAAATACCTGATTCTCATTGTCCTTGTAGAAGAACTTGTGAGTAATGTGAAGAGAGAAGCCATTAACCAGATAGGAAGTCAGTGACGCCCCTGTAAACATACCCATAAATACAAAAGGCATACAGACTACAGACTCATACAAATTGCAAAAGGTTAAATAATTAGCGCAACAGGCAGTGCGAGACAGTTATGTTCTGTATGTATCGAAAGAGGAAGATAAACTGTTGAGATCTGAAGACAACTCCACTGACATATAAGTGATTGACTAAGAAGCGTTCATGGTTATGTTATTAATTTTCGCGCTCTTTCGTATTCTTTTCCATAGTATTCTAAGTTGGAATAAGACAAAGTAAAAAAAGTATTATACATTTATCTAAAAAACATAATAAAACAGTTATGATAAATTATTCGCCTGGCACAACACAGTGAATTTTTCCTACAATAAATTACATACAAAGTTGACATATAATCTCTTGGTAGGCCTACTAGATCCCTGAAAGACTTATTTTTTATATCCAACAAGACTTTGCCTCAAGTCTTACAACGTATATTCTAATAAATAACGCTAAATGATAAATAAATATCATTAATTTTAATATTAATAATTGTAATTAATTAATTGCATTTTCAGCATTATAATTATTTGTTAACTTTGTGAATTCACATACTATTAGATAAAGACACCTTTTTCTATAAAACCTTCTAGACGGTATCCTTTTGTATATTGTGTATCTTTTTTCTATATTTTCGGAACATTCAGACAATTTTATCTAGAATACGAAGAGATGTAAGTTGAAAAGTAGTAGGTTAAAGAGGTGTTGTTTGGTTTTAGGAGAATTTATGGGGTTTGAGGGTCCCACAGCAAGGTTCGCATACAGCTAAGGGCGGATAACGTACTTTACGAAAGCAGACACGGACCGTATTCACACGGACACTTTACTATTATTGAAGTACTTAGAAGTGCGTACTAGTACAAAGAATGGCTACTGGACCATAGAAATGAGATCATGGCTAAGACTGCATTCTCTCAGAAGGGATCACTGTTGATCAGCAATCTGAGGAAGAAACCGATAAGCTGTTACAATTGGAATATTGGAAACATTGTCACTAAGAAAGGTGGAAAAGAAAGTACCTCAGAAGCTTTGAAATGTATTGCTAGAGAAGAATGGTAAAACTAAAGTGGTCAATAAAGGTAACAAAAGGTCCTAAAAAGAGTGGACAAGAAGAGATCAACCCTCAAAGTAGTTAGTCATAGGAGGGTAAACTGCAGGCTGCGTGATGTCAACGAGGGAAAGTTGGAGGGTACTCCAGGATTTGGCTGTTGGATGACTTAAGGGAGACAAGTTAATACTGGAAACTGACGGAGGAAGCCAGCGATAGTGCAAGGTGGAAAATAAAATTTTCAGATCAGTTAGAGGACCTGACGTCACAGAACACTTAATAATAGTAATAAAAATAATATTAATAATAACATGTCGTATAAATATCAAATACAGTCCTCGATACCACGCGAAAACATCGCCAAACGCAAGTTTTATTTTTTTATGTATTTGTTTTATATGTATAGGTATTATTATTCTCTGTCTAACATCGTCGGAGTAAAAACAAAACATACGTATAAAAATTACTGAAATAAACACTTGCACTTGTAAAAATTCTAGTAAAATAAAGATATATATGATGTTAGAAAGTGTCATCAAATAATTATACGTGTGTGTGTGTGTGTGTGTGTGTGTGTGTGTGTGTGTGTGTGTGTGTGTGTGTGTGTGTGTGTGTGTGTGTGTGTGTGCGTGTGTGTGATGCGTGCGTGTTTTAGTTGCTCTGTAAATAAGCTAACCACTACCTCATCGGATGCGTTGTTCTTAATCCCAACCCACATCTTCCTCATTCGTATAATAGGTCTACCAATGCGATTTGTTTTTAGCGTACGCCCCCCTAAAATTATTAAACAAAATAGTTACGTACTGTAAAATTTCAAGTTATATGACATTTTACAGTACTATAAGGGCGATATGCTGTGTAGTTTAGATAATAAGCTGTTTGCAAAAATATAATTAATAAATATATTATTATTAATAATAAAACTTTTTACAAGAATATATTTTTATTATTTTGTAAATTACAGTGTTTCAGTAGCATTCAGCTATCGTCATTAGTTATAAATTAATAAATGCTATTGATACACTGTAGTTTACAAAATAATAAAAATATATTCTTGTAAAACGTTTTATTATTAATAATAATATAAAATATATAATAAGAAAAATATGAACATTTATGAATATAATTAGTAAATAATATAATAATGTTGATCAAACTTTTTATTTAGTCTATTAATAAGTAAAAATTTATGTGCTCGTATTTTCAAGATTTACTGTTTTATATACGGATGTGTAAGGTGCAGTTCCTTTTTCAAATGTTAAATCGTGGTGATCGTAAAGTGTGGAGAATCGTCTTTATAATTTCGGCCTTTCCAGATTTACTGACTACTTGTATTTAGAACATTAAACGTATCTAGAACATCACTTTGAACGTAGTATATTTACTTCTTTCAAAATATGAACATGATTTGTTAAATAGTACAACACCATACATTACTACCAATGATACTGTGAGAAATTGTCATCTTTTCAATTCTTCTTCTTCTTCATACTTTTCAGGAGGTTCAGTACTCCATATGGCACCTTCCACTAAGCCAAATACTTTAATAAGAAAATTACAACCACGGCTAAACCGTGACTGTAAGTAGAAATGGGCATACGAGAATCCGACTCCTCCAGCTGTGACTTTAGCATAGTTGCGGATATCGACTTTGTGTTTGTAGTCATCCCTGATAACAACTGAAGTAATGTTAGCTTCCTTGTCCATAGCGCCCGGAAATATTACGGGTTTCCGTATAGTTTGAAATAATCTGCTGGGCATCTTAAAACGTTCCAGGTATATTATTCTGAAAGGGAGACACATTAAAATTGGATTTCTTTCCTTAGTATATATACAGGCACAACACAAATATCGGTTTTATTTGTATGCGACTAAAACTACTCAGTACAATATGAGCCGTTGCATGTAGAAACAAACTGAGTTACACTAATCACAATGTGTTTTGTCGATAAAGAACACTACGGTACTTATGAAAAAAGTTAAATCTGAAGGTGTTACATTTCACGATAGGCCTAACTACTGTGGACTGTGACAGTTTATACTTTCAGTTGCATGTTAGCGTTTCAGTTTTAGATTTGTACTGCGTCTCGGCAGCTCTATTATGCGGCTTCCCCTTTGACTAAACACCGTTTATGTATATATAATGAATAATATTTTTTATTTTCCACAAGAAAATACTTTTTATGTAATTTCTTTTACACTGTTCCGACAGTATTTATTTATCTGCTTTATCTTTACAGTAAAAAATACTGTCGAAACAGAGTAAAATAAATTATACTTATAAAAAATGTATTAGTGTGGAAAATAAAAATATTATTTATTTGTGAATAATTTATTTATAATGTTAAAACAAGAATAATTGTCAGGAAATATGTATATATATATTTTTTTATTTACAAAATGTAAATTTACAAAATAATAAAAATATATATTATTTGTACAAAATTTTATTATTATTAAAATATAAAAAAATATAAATACAAGAAAATTGAGCATAAATAAATATATACATTGTAGCATGACAGAAAATCCATCTTATTATAAGACCAAAAAAGAAGCAAAAATAGAATATAACATAGATTATTAAAAAACCAAACTGGCAAAAAAGAAAAAGTATTATAATAATTAATCAAGAATAAAAGTAAAATGAAATCCGAAATTAAAAGAAGTTAAGTTCATTAAAACCAACTTAAGTGATAATCCAACTTATATAGTATATATACCCAGGTAGAATAGGAGCAGTTAAGAAAAAACCATATATAAACCAAAACCACCGAATAAAAATATAACTAGTAAGCACATAAAAACAAAACCCCCAACGAAGTATAACAAAGAAAAGTACAATACAGTAGAAAAAAAGAAACTATGTAAATTAAATATAAGTAGAAATTTTAGATATATGATGGAAAGTGTACAAAGATAATTTAATTTGATTGTGAAAAAAATGACAAACAATAATCCCATTTAAGTGATGTTCTTTATTCCCCAATGACTAGATAAAATGGCTAGAAATCAAATTTGGGAATATAGTGAATAGTGAGGGTAAATCCCTAAATTAAAACAAAAACAGCAAAAGACTGCATAATAATTGATTTTAATAAACTGTTTAAATAAAAACAGATGTTTTGTTTATGTTAGCAGTTCATTGAACTCAAAGCATTGAATGCTTGAGATTAAGTTTAATTTTTTTTAATATAATATCTTTATTATATTTTAATGATGTCAATTAATAATAAACACTGTTGTAATTAAGTAAGGGCAATTTAGTTAAGATTTTATTAGAATTGTATGTCAGAAAGGGTATTAGCAAGCTGAAATAATAGTAAACTTTGTAATTGAACTAACATAAATAAAAATAGGCCAAATGGTACCTCTCACCAACATTATAATTAGTAAATAAGTTAATGAAATTAATTAAATGAATGAAAATTGTTGAATGTAAATCACTAACCATGTATAATAACTGTAACAACACAGTGAAAGTATCATGAGTGGTATTAAATGATGCAGAATTAAGAATTTGATTATGTAATTAGCATTTAATACGAATAAATAATAAGCAAAATGTAATTTATAATATAATGTAAAATTCAATTCTTTTGTAAAACATCAAATTTGAGGCTTAAGTGTCAGCTGATTTAAAACAATGAAAATTTACTGATAAATCAGCCAGGACCTGAATGAAGAAAAAAACGGGAGTTAATTGTTAAACGTCGAGATGAACACATCAGAACGATCTCACACAAATTAAAAAAGATAGAAAATATAATTTGACATGAACTAAACCTATTAAAAAAAAAGGAATTTAAAATATGAGTTATTAACACTAAACTCAAATAAAATAAATCCAACCATTATATTTACGAAGACTGGAAAGTGTAATCAAGATAATAGGAACAATCCAAGCACTAATTCAGAATTTGCCGATATGAAAATTACCATTATAAAACTGGACGAGCGATTTGAACGAGGACACTTCTGAACACTTATTGCCGAACCAAACAACGGATCATTTATACGGAATAATCACTCAACGGCCATCTTTGTTGAAACTCAGACCGGTTCCAGTCAGTGTGATGACGTCAGCCTACGCTTAGACGTTGATTCGAAAAATTTAAATATTACTAACATTTTTATAATAAACATTATTTCTATTTTGTCATTAAGAACTTGTTAATTGTAAGTATTGTACCTTTCAGCATTACCCTTTCGCTGACTTTTAATAACAGCTAAAGAACCTATAATTCAATGTTAATAATTTATATAAAGAAAACAATTTGCCCTGAGATATGAGTTTTCGAGCTGTGGATTAGTAGTTCGATTCAAAGTCGATTAATCGCAATTAGATTAATAAATTCATTTAACATTCCAATTTTGAGTTTTATTTCTTGGTGAACATACATTTAGAAGAATTTCAGGTAGCACTTGAAACCTGGACTTCAAGGAAGAAGAGAATAACATCGTAAAGGAGTACAATCACTGAATAGCTGAATACCACTAATCGATTATTACATTTCATAATCTATTTAACGCTGGAAACAAATTATTGTTATTATAACACAATAAATCAACTAAGATAGTAATTAAAAGAATTAAGGACTAATATAATAAATAAATAAACTAATAAATAATTAATAAATTAATAAATAAATAAAAATAAAGAAAATTTTGTTTTCTTTAATTAAATTTAAACAAAATTTTTTACAAATTCATATATTTATTTTTGTAACCCATAAAAAAGGAAACGTTACAAAATTGGCGCTCCAACTTAAGGGGCTGAATTTAGTAATTGATAGGCCATAAGAAATAAAAATAATCTGCCTAATTTCTAATTTTAGCTGGCAGCTGTTACAAGCTCAGAAGGGTAATAAAAATGCCAAAGAGATCAACATCAAAGAAAAAGGCGGTAGAAGCCGAGGAAGAGGAAAACAAGGAGGCGACGCCAGTGGAAGATATGGAGATGATATTACCTCCGGCAGAACCGAACAAGCCCGCACTCCAGGAGAAACAGTTAGAGAAATCCACCACAAAAGAAGATATGAAATTGGATAAGATGATGGAAATGTTCCTCTGAGAATTCAAATCGACAAAGGAAGAATTGAGTAACCAAATTGGAGAAAACAGTAAGAAGATGGAAGAGAATCAGAAGAGCATAGAATCAATAAATAAAAACATAGAATCCACAAAAGAAGAATTAAGGAAGGACAACCAATCCACAAAGGAAGAATTGAGTGACAAAATTGGAGAAACCAGTAAGAAGATGGAAAGTGACAACCAACAGTTGAAGGAAGAGTTAAGGGAGAATAGTAAGAAGATGGACGAGAAGATGGAGGAAAATAATAAGAAGATGGAAGAAAAGATGGGGGAGAAGTTGGAAGAATTGAAAGAGAATAACCAACTATTAAGGAAAGAATTAAGGGAGGTTAACCAGAAAAATATGGACAAGTTCGACGAAAAGATAGAGTTGTTAAAAGAAGAGTTGAGCAAGGAAATCAACGATAATAATGAATACACAAACAAGAAATTAGAAGAAATAATAGGAATAAAACAACAAATTATAGAGGCTGACAAGAAGTGGAGTCAGACTAATCAAGAAGTACAAGATTTTAAGGAAGAAGTAAACACCAAAATTACTAATATCGAAGAAAACAATCGGAACAAATTGGAAGAAAACCGAAGAGAAACACAGGAAGAATTGGGGAATGTACGGACCCAATTCACGGAAAAGTGTGATGGTATCGAAGTTGCCATGACCAATATAACTGGTCAAGTACGTCAGAACCAGGAAGAAATAGAACTCATTCGGAATCGACCAACTAACATTACTAATGTCCCTACGACTGAAGGTCGAGAATGGCTAAATTTTAGGCAATATAAAAGAAAACCAATGTAATTTCTGGCCAGAATTGAGGAGTATTTTGCTAAACATCGGGGAAATAGATGGAGCACAAACCGTGAATTGTTAGATGAATCTTTCAGAGAAATGACAGACAATTGGTGGATGGCAATCAGGAGTGAAATAACGGATTACCAGCAATTTAAGAACCTGTTCAAGGCAAAATATTGGTCAGAGTCGACACAAAACTTACTACGAGATAACATCTCTCACGGAAGATAATGCCCACATAGGTACTACCTTGACCGCATATTTCCTAGGGAAAGTGTGTTTAGCGAAACACTTAGAACCAAGCATACCAGAGGAGTGCCTTGTAAATAAATTATCGTATCACTATGATGAAGATATCATAAGAGCACGGAGGGGTAGCCAGATAAAAACAGTACAAGCCATGGCAGAATTGCTTGAGAACTATGAACATGAAGACTACTATCGCTAAAGTAGGAGGAGAAATGATAGACCGGATTTAAGAAATAATCATCAGTACCATAATAATAATAGTAATAATAATAATAACTACCCCGGGAACCGCAACAACTCTAATTATTATAATCATAATAATAATAATAGTAATAACAATAATAATAACAGAAATAATAATAACCACCCCAATAATAGAAATAATTACTATAATAATAATAATAATCATAACAGTCAGAGAAACTCCAACCAAGATAATACAGACCATTATTCTAATACTAACAGGAATTATCAATAAAGTAATAATAATAATAATAACAGTAGAAACTATAGACCAAGAGTAAATTATATAAGAGCAGAAGAAAATGGTCAAAGAAGGTATCCGCATCAGAGACGGAATAGTTTTCATGATTATGAAAATCGGCAGATGAATAGAGGACGTGATAATCCTATGTACAATAGACCCAGACGAAGTACCAGCTTGGATGATCAAGACAGACAAACAAATCACGAACCACCATCTGACCATCGTAAAGAGCGGCAGGAACCGACTCAAGGTTTCCAGACCGACATCTCTGTCTGCCCAATGGATAACAACAATAATGATAATTTAAACGGGAGGAGACAGTGATAAATTTTCACGACCCTTCACTGCTCCTATCTCCTGGGTATGAACAAGAATTGCAAAATGAAAGTAACTTTAATAACTTTAGCATTATTTGTAGTAATTATCTAAAAAATATACGAAATGAACTATTGGAAGAGAACACTACAAGTCTCAATAGCCAGAATAACGAAATAATTTATATAAACGCAGAAGTTGAAGGAATTTTAGCTCAAATAATGATTGATACGGGCGCTAATGTATCCATAATTAATAGTGTTGAATTAGATAGAATACAAAAGGAATGTTGTCGAATACTGCCAATATTACCGGTCAATAATATTATATTAATAGGAGCCACTGGTCGCCAAAACAAAACTATAAGAAAACAAGTGTCCTTAAATGTTATTAGCAAGGGTGTAGCTATGAATATGGTGTTTTTAATTGCAACAGGATTGCCATTTAATATATTGGTAGGAGGTGATCTACTAAGGAGAAACTCAGCTATTATTGATTTGAGCAAGGAGGAAGTATCGCTGTTCTCAGAAGAGGTAACGTGGACGGCGGATTTAGTAGGTAGCGAGATGATACTTCCCAGTAAGATCCACCAACAACTTCGTGAGATAAATTATATAGAAAATAAATCATCATGTAATCAAATAATATACGATAATACAGAAGATGACTTATGAGCACAGAAGATACAGGAAATAAGGAACTTCCGATGCTTGAATACAAAGGAAAAATTATCAGTACAACAAACAAACAATTTAATACGAATATATGAGACGTATCGAACAGTGTTTTCAGATGAACCCGGGAAAATCAAAAACTACCAATGCAAAATTCAATTCACCACGGGAACCAGTGGAATTTAACAGAAAGTCCTATCCAATAGCGCAATCACTGAAGGAGGCAGTACGAGCTGAGATTAATAAAATGATCAGTAGTGATATTATAGAAAGTAGTCAATCTCCATTCACCAGTCCAATCATGGCTATTCCTAAGAAAAATGGCCAAGTCCGGCTTTGTTTGGATGCACGCGAGATCAATAAAATGATAATAAATGATAGAACATCGCCCGGTGAGATTGAAGAAATTTTAAAGAGGTTCCACGGTACCAAGTTCATTAGTACATGGGACACTGTGTGCGGTTACTGGCAAGTGGAGTTGCACCCACAGAGTCGCCAGTATATGGCGTTCATATTTGAAGGACGCAATTATCAATTCAAGAGATTGCCCTTCGGACTAATGAAGTCAGTAGCCATCTTTGTGGCATGTATGGACCAAATACTTGGCCAAGAAGCACTCCAGTTTACAACTGTGTACGTAGACGATCTACTAATTACCTCGGCAAACTGGGAGGAACACTGCTACCGAGTGGAACATGTACCAGAAAAATTAGCCACTAACAATATCATCCTTAAGCTAGAAAAATCAAAATTTATTGCTAAAGAAGTCCAGTTCTTGGGATTTAATTTGAATGAGCAAGGAATCTCACCGTCATTAGAAAAGGTGGAAGCAATACAGAAGTTCCCTAAACCTAAGAATCGAAAACAATTGCAGTCATTTTTAGGAAACCAATATTCAGAGCTGACACCCGACTTTCACTATCAGTTATCTTCCAAAAACAAATGGATTTGGTGTCAAGAGCAAGACGTTACCTTTCAACTAATAAAGGACAAGTTTTTAGAAATAGTAGTACTTCACCATCCAAATTTTAACCAGCCTTTCTTTTTAAACTGTGATAACAGCAATATCAGTCTGGGAACAACCCTGTATCAAGAAGATGAAAATGGTCATCATTTAGTGATTAGCTTCGCTAGTCGAACATTAAATCAATGTGAAAGAAACTACAATGTAACCGAAAAGGAGTTACTTAGTGTAGTGTTTGCTTGTAGTAAATTTCGTAAATATATTTTGGGTTATCCAGTAACAGTCCGGACGGACGATAAATCTATATCATTTTTAAGGAGATGTAAGTTGAGTCACGGTAGACTGACCAGGTGGATACTTGCCCTGCAAGAATATGATCTACGATGGGAGTACATCCCAGGAAAAAAGAATGTTGTAGCTGACGTTTTATCACGGATTAATTTAGAAGATCAAACTTTTGAGGGAGAGAAGGAGAGTATACTTAAGATTTACAACATTATTAGAAACAGATCAGATTTAGAGGCATTATTGCTGAACATCAGCATCCACCAGCAATCTGACCCAAAGTTAAGCAATATCAAGGATCGATTAGCAGAACAAGATGACACTGTAGCCAAATTCTACTGTCTTAATCACGGTATATTATTTATTAAAACTTCTCTCAATCAAGAAAATTGGAAAGTCATTATCCCGACCAATTTCGAAAAGGACATAATCATGGACTACCATCTCCGATATGGCCATATGTGAGCCTTGAAAGTGATAAAGGCACTAGAAGAAAACTGTCACATCAAAAACATTAATCGGAAGGTAAGAAATTATATCAAAACTTGCCATATTTGCCAACTGGTGGAAACAAATAACGAAAAGAAGGAAGGCTTAATGATACCAATCACCCCGAAAAAGAAGTTAGAAAAAGTATTCTTAGACATATGCGGTCCATTTCCTCGTAGTGGCGGTCGACACCGATATAAATATCTGATAATCATAATGGATCATTTCACAAAATTTATAATACTATACCCTGTTATTCGTGCAACTACTCTGAAAATCCTGGGAGTGATAACTGAACAATATATTCCAGAAATAGGAAAACCCTCATCAATTATAACTTGATCATGGTACGCAATTTAAGGGGAGAAGATGGAGGAATACCTTATTAGCACTTGGAGTTAAAACTTACAAAACATCTGTTTACCACCCAAGTAGTAATCCGGCGGAGAGGGTGTTAAGAGAGGTGGGAAGAATACTGAGGACGTTCTGTCACTATCAACAGAAAAAATGGCAAGAATATCTGGCAGCCACGTAGGAATTCCTCAATTTAGCTCATCATCCATAGTGATTACTCCATACTCTGCCATGTACGAGAAACCACCTCCCCGAGAGATCAAAGAAATAATAGCGTTTCCTAATAATGACGAATATAAATTTGATAAAATAAAATTTTATAATAAAGTGGCAGAGTACCAGGAGAAGCGCCAAAACAAGTATCAGAAAGCAATTGGAAAAATAGTCAAATATAAAATAGGAGAAAAAGTATTACTGAAAAACCGCGAATTACCAAGCACCCTAGAAGGGATCACTAAGAAGTTATTACTGCTATATACCGGACCATATATAATTACAAGAGCAAATAACAATAACACCTATGAACTAAAAGATATTGTTTCAGAAAAAATCAAAGGCGTTTATAACCAGTCCTCAATCAAAAAATATTACGAAGATTAGAATAAAACTTAAAAATGCTAAAAGAAAAGTAAGGTCAACTTACACCAATTATTTACAGGACTTAATTTTGAATTGAAATATATTTACTAAATTCTAAAACTAAATAAGATCAACTTATGTCAATAATTTACAGGAATGAATTATGATATAAAAAAAATAAATAAAAAAAATTTTTTAAATCAACAAAATTCTAAAGGAAAAATAAGAACAACTTATATCAATAATGTGAATAAACTAATTTTGGAAAGGAAATACTAAAACATTTACGAAATGCAAAAGGGAGTAAAGACCACTTAAATAATATAATGTTAATGAAATAATTTGGATGAAAACAAGAGCGAAATAATAATTTTTGAAGAAAAAAAAATATAACTATAATCACTACTTTAATTTTAATCATAATAAGAACCATTGGAAGAATGACTGTCATGACATAAAACCGGTAGAACAATTAATTAGAACCAAGATGGAAAACAAGAAAAAAAATATTGTAAGAGTAATTGAGATCGTACTGTCTAAAAGCCACACGTTGCTGGCGTCAATTTTGTAAGGTAAATTATCTGCTCCTCGTTTATATATAGAATTATGGTTTAATCGGTCTCGATTGTAGTAATTATTATTTATTGATAATGTCTGTTGTTATTATTAAGTTCTTTCGTTTATTGACTTATTCAATCCAATTCAATCTATTATTGAATCCAATATAAATAAATCGGTTCACTTACACTTGTCGTCGTTTAGTAAATGTTTATATTTTTATGGGTAAATATTTAATTGTAGATCCGTTGATGAATGTAACTGTAGCGTAGATCTCTTGACGTTGGTTCACTCTTCTGTTTAAAAAAGTCGTCTATGTATGTCAGTGTGTTGTCTTGACAAGGTTATTACACATAAATTAAACTTTCACGTACCTGTGTTGAAGTACTGGACGATCAGTCGTTCACAGTTGGTTAATAAACTGTCAAGCCTTTGATTGATCAGTATATTATTACTGTAAAAGCTTTTATGACACTTTTAATATTTACTTGGGCGCCATATGGGTTTTCGACAGAATTTCCCATAAAAAGAATTCTTCTGAATGAATTGATAGTTAGTATTGACTTTTAGTGACTCTATAATTGATCAGTTAGTTGAATTGAGATCATGCATTAAACTTCTACTTGTTTGTTTGTTATCAAATGCACTTCAGTGATTGGTAATACTGATTACCAATTATTATTTGAAATAATCATTAACAAATGTTGTTGCTGTACAATACTGATATTTATTATTCGTTATTGAATAATGTTAAGTAAATACATTCATATAAAAACAATCAACGGATCACAAATCGTCCGTTTCCGTACTTGGCCTAGCTCAGTTTCGTTTACAACGAAAACTCTAATTATGATTAACAAATTATTTATTTACCTCAAGGGTGGCATCGTTTAAGCTACAGAATAGAACGCCACTTTATTTCAAAATACTAATATGATATCATATGTTTTAGGTTAGATACCTTTGATAATTGACAGTTAATGAACGAAAAGTTCGTTTGTTCTGACTAAAATTGAGTTCAGTTATAAAAACGTCAACATATATAATCTTATGTCGGAATATGTTAATTCCTCTAAATAATTTCGATACAGTGTTATCTACTTATAGTCTTATTGTTCTTGCGTCAGTACAATCGTGTATTATGTTCTATGGTTATTTGCTAAGATGTAAACAAGTAATTTTGATCACTGTACTACCTGTGGATTAATCGTATTGATTAATTTAAGAACACATTAACGATCGGATTATAATGATCGTTATTTCACTTCACTAATTCGCACTGAAACGAGGTATTTATTCTTAATAAATAGGCTACTGCCTTTGTGGTTATGTTGATATCAACCTCGTTCGTGCACACGCACTGCTTGAAAAGGTTCACTACTAATTTCGATGCACACAGATTGAATTACACTTCTTCTCAATAGTTGATTTCTAAAATTATGCTGATTATTTATTCTGGATTTGTTGTTGCTGGTTGAGTGAAATTTGACAAAATGCCTCGTGTTTACCACGCTCCTTGCTTATATAGTTTTCTATCAGTCCGCTATAGAGCGCCTTGGTGCTTACTAAACTCGTTCGGGATTGGTTCAAAATTATGTCATGATGACATAAATTCTATTAATAGACATTACATCGTATTTCGCGTCTGCTTTCGATATTGTTAGTTTTCCCTGTATTCAATCGTAATTCGCCAAATTTATGATGCTAACGTTAATTTCTCGTCTATTACAATTCCATTTCGCATTCTATTACTATCAAATTACAGCTTATTTAATTACCTTTATTTTGATATGGCTTGATGCCAGTTTAAACACAGTTTTCATTAAAATTTCATTGATTCAATGTTCTAAGACATCGTTTACTAGTGTCGTCTGCTAACAATGGCAAATCCGATTATTAACTTTTCTTTAATATTTGATTAATTATTCTTACTTTCTACTTTGAACATGTTTAAATGATTAAAACGAATACACTATTATATATAATTGCTGCATACAGCTGAACAATATTAATTATTTGTCTAATTATGTTGATACACTAACATAAACTTTCATAATTTACTGTTTCTATTTTTACATGTCCTTCTCATTTCTGATTTGTATAGTATCACCCACGTGGTGGTACTTTACATTCTATTTATTATAGTCATGCCTCTACTATTTTATGTTTAGTAGGGTTTCTATTTACCTATCATTTCATTGATTTAAACTTGGTCATTCATGGCCTGTTCTCACCATGTTACAATGTTTTGTTCCCTGACTGTTATTATCTTTGTACACATATTACTCACTTATGAAGTTACTTAAACACATATAGTGTTTCCATTTATAATTATTCTTAATTTATACTAACACATATTTGGTTTTCATTTTATCTTTTACAGTTTTAGTGGCTACCTCTAGCATAGTACATTGTGTTTATCTTTTCTATATCATTGTTCTACTTACACCAGCTAATATGCTGTTATTTATTTATAATATATAGTTCAATACTATTCAAATCAGTTGTTATCTTGTTTATACTATTTGACTTTATTTATCAAATGTTTTTATTGGGCTTACTTGACAGTTTATTTGGGAAACTTGTCTTGTCAATTTGTCATAGTCAGTCAGTTTATTTAGGTTGTAGTATCATTTGGTACATGTAGTGGATTCATCACTGTTTCCTTGAATTCCTTCTCTTCTTTTCATCTTTGCTGGTTCCTTCTCTTCACTGTTACATTCTTTCTGTTTACTCATTTATAGTTTTTGTGGTATTATTCACCCTTCTGGTGTTCATTATGGTTATGAAACATTTTGTGATGTTACAATATATATATGCTATTAATATTGATAACCAGAAGAAGATTGTGCGAACAACAGAAGAAATAAAGAGAATTCAGACGGAAAGGTTTACACATCATAACTAGCAATAAATTATATCAACAGAGCTTCCAAACATGAGAAGAATAAATATATCAACAGAGCTTCCAACCATGAGAAGAATAAAAATATCAGCAGAGCTATAAAACATAAGAAGAATAAATAATAAGAATAATAAATGAGATAGAAAGTATTAGCAAATCTGAGCAACCACGAAGTGAGGAATCCAAGGATGTTTTTTATTAGTCGAGAAATAGACTATTTTTTAATAATTTTTATTTAATGACTGTCTGTAGATGTATTCCAGCAGTATGATATTTTGAGCAGAGATGATGTTCCTCTGATCTCAAAAAAGTGTAGTACGGCCAGCAGAGTATATGTAGCCACAAGTGCCTCTCTGGACTGCCCCAGCTCACGTGTTAGGGAATGTTAGGGAATGAATATCCCATGGATAAAGCACCAAGTAAAGGAATAAATATATATATAATAGTAATGATATACCTCAGATTACGATAACTATCAAATAAAAATAAATTCAATGAAAAAAAAAACTAAAGCTCAATTACGAAGAAGCAGATATAGAAGTGGGTAGGAAGACAAAGAATATAATAAACAATAAATATCATAAGCAATTATTTCATACATACTAAACATATGATCTGAATTAATCACTTCTGGAGGAGAGCAATCCGTAGCATGACAGAAAACCCATCTTATTATAAGACCAAAAAGGAAGCAAAAATAGAATATAACATAGATTATTAAAAAACCAAACTGGCAAAAAAGAAAAAGTATTATAATAATTAATCAAGAATAAAAGTAAAATGAAATCCGAAATTAAAAGAAGTTAAGTTCATTAAAACCAACTTAAGTGATAATCCAACTTATATAGTATATATACCCAGGTAGAATAGGAGCAGTTAAGAAAAAACCATATATAAACCAAAACCACCGAATAAAAATATAACTAGTAAGCACATAAAAACAAAACCCCCAACGAAGTATAACAAAGAAAAGTACAATACAGTAGAAAAAAAGAAACTATGTAAATTAAATATAAGTAGAAATATTAGATACATATATGATGGAAAGTGTACAAAGATAATTTAATTTGATTGTGAAAAAATGACAAACAATAATCTCATTTAAGTGATGTTCTTTATTCCCCAATGACTAGATAAAATGGCTAGAAATCAAATTTGGGAATATGTGAATAGTGAGGGTAAATCCCTAAATTAAAACAAAAACAGCAAAAGACGGCATAATAATTGATTTTAATAAACTGTTTAAATAAAAACAGATGTGTTTTGTTTATGTTAGCAGATCATTGAACTCAAAGCATTGAATGCTTGAGATTAAGTTTAATTTTTTTTAATATAATATCTTTATTATATTTTAATGATGTCAATTAATAATAAACACTGTTGTAATTAAGTAAGGGCAATTTAGTTAAGATTTTATTAGAACTGTATGTCAGAAAGAGTATTAGCAAGCTGAAATAATAGTAAACTTTGTAATTGAACTAACATAAAAAAAAAATAGGCCAAATGGTACCTCTCACCAACATTATAATTAGTAAATAAGTTAATGAAATTAATTAAATGAATGAAAATTGTTGAATGTAAATCACTAACCATGTATAATAACTGTAACAACACAGTGAAAGTAATTAAGGAATGTATAAGATATTATTAGTAAAAATGCAAGTGTAATAACACTGGAGTCTAAAGAAAAGCCTAAATTGAAGATAGTATTCAAATTAGCTAACCAAATCATCAAATTACTGAGAATTAAAGAACCCAAACCATAATAATTCAATCAATGATCTTGTTCAATGATAATTAGAATCTAACATAAATTGTCAACCATTTAATGTGGAAAGAAGTAAAGTAGTTAAGGCCTACAACCAAATATACTGTAAAGATGACTTTTTGAGTTAAAAAATACTATAAAATATATCATGAGTGGTATTAAATGATGCAGAATTAAATAAGGAATTTGATTATGTAATTAGCATTTAATAAGAATAAATAATAAGCAAAATGTAATTTATAATATAATGTAAAATTCAATTCTTTTGTACAACATCAAATTTGAGGCTTAAGTGCAGCTGATTTAAAACAATGAAAATTTACTGATAAATCAGCCAGGACCTGAATGAAGAAAAAAACGGGAGTTAATTGTTAAACGTCGAGATGAACACATCAGAACGATCTCACACAAATTAAAAAAGATATAAAATATAATTTGGCATGAACTAAACCTATTAAAAAAAAGGAATTTAAAATATGAGTTATTAACACTAAACTCAAATAAAATAAATCCAACCATTATATTTACGAAGACTGGAAAGTGTAATCAAGATAATAGGAACAATCCAAGCACTAATTCAGAATTTGCCGATATGAAAATTACCATTATAAAACTGGACGAGCGATTTGAACGAGGACACTTCTGAACACTTATTGCCGAACCAAACAACGGATCATTTATACGGAATAATCACTCAACGGCCATCTTTGTTGAAACTCAGACCGGTTCCAGTCAGTGTGATGACGTCAGCCTACGCTTAGACGTTGATTCGAAAAATTTAAATATTACTAACATTTTTATAATAAACATTATTTCTATTTTGTCATTAAGAATTTGTTAATTGTAAGTATTGTACCTTTCAGCATTACCCTTTCTCTGACTTTTAATAACAGCTAAAAGAACCTATAATTCAATGTTAATAATTTATATAAAGAAAACAATTTGACCTGAGATATGAGTTTTCGAGCTGTGGATTAGTAGTTCGATTCAAAGTCGGTTATTCGCAATTAGATTAATAAATTCATTTAACATTCCAATTTTGAGTTTTATTTCTTGGTGAACTTAGAAGAATTTCAGGTAGCACTTGAAACCTGGACTTCAAGGAAGAAGAGAATAACATCGTAAAGGAGTACAATCACTGAATAGCTGAATACCACTAATCGATTATTACATTTCATAATCTATTTAACGCTGGAAACAAATTATTGTTATTATAACACAATAAATCAACTAAAATAGTAATTAAAAGAATTAAGGACTAATATAATAAATAAATAAACTAATAAATAATTAATAAATAAATAAAAATAAAGAAAAATTTTTTTCTTTAATTTAATTTAAACAAAATTTTTTACAAATTCATATATTTATTTTTGTAACCCATAAAAAAGGAAACGTTACAACATATAAGAGCTATACAATTTCTCGGCGATATAACTATAGACAACTGTTTACCAGTTAATAAACATAAGGTTGCCGCTATTTGGCTAAGAGCTATTCTTGTTTGTACGCGGAACAATTAATGTATACTTTTTTATTTTAAACTCTAAAGTAAATCCCCTTTCCAATAGAAGCAACATGTTTTATGTTCATATTTGCGTATCGTAATTATATTTTATAGATTGACACTAAACCATGTAATATCTGCCTGTAGTAACTACTGCGAATATGTTTCATGTTCAGAACGGCTACAGAACGCAACAAGCAATTCATTATATTTACTACAATTTAAAACCTGTACAATGTTCATATTAGCCACACAATATGTAAACAATTATACCAGACAATAGACAGTGTAAATAACTTATTACTATAAAACAAATTCAAATGATCATTGCTGTGATCACATTCGAAACAGATGTGACATTTATATATAATATTTATTTATTTTCAAATGCACCGTATTTTTCTTGTTTGGTATGTTCTCCTCACTTGCTCTGCGTTCATGTGTTTTTTTCAAGTGTTGTGTTTATCAGTTTTGGAATTATTTTATGAAAGTAACAATTTTCAAAATTAATTGTATGGTGTACGAACAGAATACAGACACTTACAGTATCGTACTTCAGAGCTAACATTTTCACAGCTAATCCTTATTGTATTCTAAAGCATATTTAGGAGTAGCCCATCTTCATTTAAAGCACTTTGTAATTTCTCCTGTGGGTACAAGGTTTTATGTCTCTCTTCTTTTTTCTTTTATTCGCTTTGTCACCTTTTGCTTCACATTGTCACATGTTAATATTAAACTGTTAGACTCCTGGCTTATCAAAACAAACCAATTTGGCATGATGATCTACGACGTAAGTTTTGTGTATGTTTTGTGTGTTAGGGCGAATGTATGCGAGCGAGCTTGCGTATTATTTGTTTAGTAGTAGTAGTAGTAGTAGTAGTAGTAGTAGTACCTGTCAGGAGGCTACTCAGTACACTTGTAGCTACAGATACCTACAGCAAACAGGGTAGATCTAAGAGTATATAAATACCTGAAACTAAACGGTCTGGAAAGTCCAAAAAGTCTAAAACTTACCCGTAGTAAAAAGTAATTCAGTTGTTACTTATTACTAGTTTCCCTCTCAGCAACATATTGAACGTGCTCGTGCTGCCCACAAACTGCACATTAAACATTCTCTTCCAACAAACGTATTACCAGACATTTGATCGGGCGACCATTATAAAAGTAACTTTATTGAAAATTCAGTGAAAAAGTGGAGAAAAATTGAGATGTAAAAAAAAGAAGTGTACATCAGATTGACGAGATTGAACATCAGAGTTAAATAGCGTTGAACACATTTCTTATGTAATTGAAACGAGCTTGTAAAACAAAATATTGATTACTTAGAGTAATCTAACTTGAGACAAAATTACTAGTGACGTCATAGTTCATCGTTGTTATATTTCAAGACGCTGAACATTTAAGTGATTATTGCAATTTGTGCTTCCTTTAGCTATCTTCTGCTTAGACTCGTCGACAGGGAATTTGAACTGAAATTGTTTAACGTTGCGTATATACCATATGTTTATTTTAAAAGCACTCATTTATGTATACTCACATAAATATATATGTACATGAATATTTATACACATGTATAACCATATGTTTATAGAAACCCACTTGACGGATATTCGTACATGTCAAATGAACTGAAAACAGCTCCACGCACTACATCCTTTTTCTGAACGAAGAAGCGAGAATCAACTGAATAGAAGTAATTCATTGGATCGGGCTTAAGTTCTTCCTTCGTGCCTCCGTAAATAGTAATTACGTACCAATAACCAGCTCCTCTTTTCGTTATTATTTTGAAAGTTACGTTTGAACACCAAATTCCACCACTTTCGATAGTAATTGTATTTCCAACCTTATGTTTGTCTTTTAGTTTAATCTTTGTTATTATTGCTTTGTTCGGCGTTCCTGGAAAAAATATGGTGCGAATACGCCTTCGAAACCACTTTCCACGACCAAAAAATACATCTTCGTATATTTTCCTGAAAATTCCATTTTGTCTTTTAAACAATCTGCTTTGCGAACTAATTACAATTATGAAAGCAGTAGAAAATAAATTGTATTAATAATCTTACACCATTAATCTAATTATTTTAACGCTTTGATTCAATAATATCTTCAGATCTCAAAAGTTGTGACTCAAGGGATATTAAAATATAAAATCAGTTTTTCGTCTAGTTTAAAAATGCTTATGTAAACGACGATGTTGATGATCAAACGCTGATACACGTAATCATCCTATACTATTTTAAGCGAGCAAAAATTGTAGCTATGTTTTTTTTCTCGAAAACGGCTCTAACGATTTTCTCGAAAGTTGGTACTTAAGGGTATTTTGACACCAGAAATCGATTGGACTCGGTATCATTTTCCGCAAAATTCGTCTAAGGGCCATATCTGAGGGTCTTTATTTTAAAATATCCCGGGACCGATACCGATACAATTGAAAAAATTGTCTTTAAACAATTAATTTTTGCTAGGCAACTGTAATTTCTAACCAGCTTTCTTACCGTACAGACAAATTAATTACAGAAACCGTCGATGAATGCAAACGGCGCAGTATCGATATGTTTATATATGAAGAATCATCATTTTCTATATAGTTAACTCGAAGTTACTTGCAGCAATTATATAATGTTGTGATGTTATACAATATTTGTTTCTTCTGAAAGTAGTGTACAGTATTTGCAGAAGAAACAAGTTGTATAACATCACAACATTATATATGAAGAAGAATAAATAGCTGTTGCAATAAATATAAATAAACAAAATAAGAGTTGAGACGAGCAATAATTTGTATACCCTATTTAGTAATATTAAGCGAGCAATAACGTATTTAATTTATAACGTGTTCCCTGTACGCTGTTGCGTTTTCTGTGTTCTCTGAGGTAAGTATTAATATACGGAAACGTCATGGACAAAAAAATTCAAGGATTTGTATTGAAACGTTCGAAAAAGGTTTTTAGTAAGCTAAAGTCAATAATAATTTATGAGTTTTTTGAAACTGTTGCTTTTGCTTCTTTGTGACTTAGAACAGAAAGGTACGTTTTATTACAGAGTAAAACGATCGGGTTAGCAAACGAGCTTATCGAATAATTGCTTATAAGTTAAATACTGAAGCCACAGAAGGTAGGAATTTTCGTTTCTGGATGCAATGGTACAACATGGATGATACTGAGGGCTATGAAAACCAACAAAACCAAGAGCTTGTAAACATCAACGAAAATGATGCTATCGGAGAATAGATGTACCAACTTCTTAGAGGAAGACAAATAGAAATTATCATGTACTAATGAACTGCCTTGTCCCAGTTGTTACTTTACTGATGGTCTTGGTGGTACCGGCAAAACGTTTGTAAATATGCCTTTTAATATGTAAATGCCTGTATTACATATTAACTGGACGAAAGTATAACGTCAAGTGCATGGCGTTTACCGGGATAGCGTCTATTCTTCTTCCTAATAGGCGAATTTCTCACAAGACGTTTGGACTTAAGGTTGTATTTTTACTGAATTCTATCGAACTTTTCTTTTAAATTATTTAAATAATAAATGAATAAAATTTTTTGTTGTAGGTGCCATTAAATTCTGATACAATTTCAAATATTGAACCTGGATCTTCTAAGGCAAAAGAGCTAGCCAAAATTAATGTCTTCCTGATGGAAGAAGCACCCATGTTACCTAAATATGGATTACACAATATGGATCAACTACTTCGTTCTATAGGAAATCCTAAAATACCCTTTGGTGGAAAGATTGTTGTCTTTGGAGGAGATTTCCGGCAATGTTTGCCCGTTCAACCTCGTGCTAACCGCAGTGAGTTGGTAGACCTTTCGATTAAGAAAAGCAGCTTTGGTGCCATTTTAACTTCTTTTCACTGACAGAAAATATGCGTGTGGGTCTAAAGGAAAGAGACTTTGCTGAATATTTATTCAGTTGGCAATGGAGATTTACCAGTAAATGCTATGGATGAGATTGAACTACCAGAGGATATTCTTTCAAACGGCAATCTTATTTAAGAAGTATTCGGAGACTGTCTGGCTAATAACAGATATGAAGATATGACGGACAGGGCTATACTAGCACCATTAAATAAAGATGTTAATAAAATGAATGCAGAAATTATTTAAAAGCTTCCTGGAGAGTACAAGATATACAAAAGTTATGATTCTGTCAAAGATCAACCAGAAGGAGGTTTCGAATTTACTTCTGAATTCCTGAATTCCGTCGAAATGGCTGATCTACCACCACATGAACTGAAACTTAAAAAAAATTTAATAATAATGCTCTTGCGAAACTTGGATGTCTCCGAAGAACTATGCAATGGAACAAGGTTAATAGTTACTGAGTTGTGCTGAGCTTTCTAGAGTAAAAAGACGAAGCAGCTTAAAAGTTCTTTTGCCACCAAAAAATCCTCACCGTACACGAAATGTTGTATGGAAAGAAATACTAAATACTAGAAGACTAGAAATACTAGAAGACTTTAGTATAACTTTCCAATAATTTTGTATTGTACTGCATTTTGTATTATTCTATTTACTTGAATTTTTTATATATGTATTATGCAATTGCTGTTATTTAAAATTTGTATACAATATATGTATAGTTTCTGTTTATGTTTACAAATTTCTGCTTATGTTTACAAATCCTAGACAATTTAATGTAACAAAAATCTGTATATATATATAAAAATAATATTATATATATATATAAATATTACTTGCAAAAGAAACAAATTGAAAACATCACAAATTATGTATAAATAAATATCAAAACCGAGCAAAGCTCGGTCCCCCGATATTTATTGTTATAATGCTTACAACAGACTGCCAGCAGGAAATAGAAAATGTGCAAAGTGTATTTCCAGAGTAGAAGAACACAATAAACAAAACAATATATTATTGCGATGTATAGTTGTCGCATAGAATAAGTAATCGAGATGACTACTCGATCTCATTCCATAGAGATATACGTATTGGAAAGATGTGGATTTATTAATGATGCTATTATTTTCTGACAATCTACTGTGCTTTTAGTACACTTTATACTTCATCTTTGAAACACCTTTGAAACACAAACTAAATTTTAATTTCTGTATAACGAAATCAATTAATATTCAAAACTATAAATCACTTATTTAAACTATAAAGACTTTACTGATATAATGGAGTCTTTCTTTTAATTATTTTATACTTGTACATAAATAATATAAGTTCATTTTTATATAATGTCGACTGCAGATCCTTCCGACGACGGGTTGATCCTATCTAGATGAGTACGTGGGTTGATTACTCTGTCCGGTTTCAGGACCGCTTTCGGGCGTGTAGTTATTTCTCACGGGCACGTTTGCATACACCTTCACCGCGAACTAATACCGTTATTGCCTACCTAAATGGTGTATTGGACTTACACCTTTCCAGTAAACGTGAGGTGTCTTGCACTCTCGCGGAGCACAATTATAATATTTCTAGCAGTAACTCAACAGGAATTTTCTAACTTGCGTTCGTCGCGATTGGCAGACCAAATTTCTGGAACAGACAACGTTCACTCGTTATCGATTCCAAAGAGAAACTGATCTATCCGTTCAAAGTCATTTTCGTCAACTAAATTTTTCGTAATCTGATTGGTTCACGGCAGTGGCGGGGCGTCCAGTAACTGCTGTTGCCGGCGGCAACAGTACAGAAAATGAAAGAAAACAAAATTAATTATATCAACAAGTAAATACTTTAGTTAATGATTATTTTGAAGTGTGAACAATATTAGTAATGGAACCTGAAGACAAGTGTAGTATTGCTTTTGTACTGCTGGGCGCTTGCACCGTCATTTTAGTGTTGTGCCAGACCAGACGTCGGCGACGTTCTACTGCGTATGGTCATTCACCTCGTAGTATTTGTCACTGTACAACTAGGAAAGTCACATCGTTCGTCCGCCTGATGTGTTACCGTTGTATAAACCGGCAAAACGCCTAGTTTAGCAGCTCTCTTCGTGTTCCAAACCGACGCGTAGCGGATACTACTTGCACCTATTTCTTTTTTTTTCGTTTAGTTTTGTGTTTCTCTGTGTTACTTTATTATTTCTAATTCAATTATTTGTATTCTGATTTATTTTGTGTAAGCATAATGGCTTCAGACTCCGTTGAACCAGGGCGCTCTTTTTCTGCCAGTGAATTTAATTGAGCGATAGAGAATATGCTAAAAATATTTTGGTTCGCGTACGTTTAAGGGAATATCTGACATTATGAATAAGGGTAGACCTACTCTTAGTTTAAAGATTTTAAAATCAAAATAATCTGGCTGTTATGATTGGCATATTGACACTGCACGGTATACGTAATATTCTTGGCTATGGGAGTGTACTCATCAACTAAGTTGATGAAACCTTTCTACTGGCCACGTATTTGTCTCATTTTCTTTGATTTCATTTCTATATGCTTAAGATTTTCTTTGTTTCTGTTAGGTTTAATTTCAGATAATGATGCTACTTGTTCCCTTATTTTATCGTTTGGTATTTCTTCTGTTCCCGGTTTGCTATCATTTTTGATTTCTTTGGTCATATCATTCATTTTCTGACCTAATTTTTTATAACTATTATCTAATTTCTTATTGATCTCATCCAATTTCTCCATCATCTTCTTACTGTTTTCTTCCATCTTCTTACTATTTTCTTCCATTTTTTCCTCCATCTTCTTACTGTTTTCCTCCATCTTCGTACTATTCTCCCTTAACTCTTCCTTCAATTGTTGGTTATCACTTTTCATTTCCTTACTATTCTCATCCATCCTCTCCATCATTAGCCTGAACATTTCTTGCATTGCCACATTCTCTGTTCGTGTCGGCTTGTCGGGTTGTTTCCCTTGGGATACTGGTTCGGTTGGTTCTGCTGGAGGTAATGTCAACTCCACGTCTTCCACGGGAGTCGCCTCCTTATCCTCCATATCTATTTCTTTCTCGGCCTCCACCGCCCTTTTCTTCGATGTTGCCCTCCTGTGCATCTTGCTTCTTCTCCTGACCTGTTAACAGCTGCCAAGCTAAAGTAGGAAACTAGGCAAATTGTTTTTATTTGTTGCCTATTAATCTCTATCTTTAGCCCCTTAAAGTTGGACGCCAATTTGTAATATAACTCTATTACAAATAGAATTTTTCTGTTGATAAAAAAAAATTTTATAGTTTATTAATTTATTAAAAAAATTTTTTGATAATGTTTTATTTATTTAATTATTTAATTTTTTAATCAATTAATTATTTTTGTTATTTATATTTATTATTGTTTAATTAATTAAACTATGAATTGGTAATTGTGTAAAACTTCGTGACGAAATATTTGTTTCACCGTGTTAATCCGATTATGTCAAGCTGGGTCGAAGTGTATTCTCTGCTAGCTCAGCTCCTTTTCTTCTTCTTCTTGATTCTTTCGTTAATACTTCTAAATTAAATTAGGAATGAAATAAACTAATTTTAATAATTCAAATAATCAAGAGAACGAGTATTTAGAAACAATTCTGATGTTTATTTTAAAAGCGGTGCGACAATCTTACGCACATCGACTATGGCTGCGGCTATGACTCAACTCACAGGTCGATTGTGTCACTAGACCTATACATTAAATTACAATATTAATTAATAGAGTTCTTTGAACTGTCGTAGTGGTCAGAGAACGGCAAGTCACAAGATACAATACTTACAATTAATAAAAATTTAAATACTATTACGTAAAAGTAACATATTTAAGAAAATAATGTCATTTAATAAAGAAATTTTCGAACCATTCAGCAGTGCATGACGTCACGTCGTCGTTGGTTCAAAGTGGCTGTGTACGTCTCGCTATGCAAACTGGAAACATGGCGGCCATCGACTTCAAATTTTCGCTACCCACGCCGACTCCTCGTTCTTTCTTCTCCCTCAAATATAATGGTGGATATCTTCCTCTGCGATGATGTAGTCCCTCTGGATAATTGGTTGTAGTGTTCTCTTCTACTCGGCGATGTAGTTTGGAGCAGGATTATTTGTGTCGTGTTCCGTGTTCAAATCTGGTTGAGTTCGTTATTCCATTGAAATTGGTGTTAAATTAATAATTTCAATATGGCGGATGATTCTTAGTGCATTGGTGTTAGATCGTATTATAACTGAAATTCGTTCTTCACTGTGTTATTGTTTAAGTTAATTTTTTAGTAATTTTCGGTTCATAACCTCTGTAGTGATTTTTTATGTTACGCCTTCATTTTTACTTCCATATTCCTTAAGGAATGGAAGTATGGTGATGGCAAAAAAAATCGTGTTCGAGATTATTGCAGATTCTGATTCTACTACACTCAAAACATGAAAAAAAGTCGTTTTCCGAAAAGTGTCTGTGTGTGTGTCTGTCTGTCTTCTGTCTGTCTGTCTGTCTGTGTGTCTGTAGATTGTTTGTCTATGGCAAACGATAACTGCCGCAAATTCAAACAGAATCAAATAATTTTTTGCATACAGCCCTGATTTGTAGAGAACGCAAGACCTATTGTTTTTGGTGAAGATCGGTTGAGGGAAAGGGGTAGTTTACCTGCAACGGTTTTTTTTTATCAATGGAAATTTTTTTTTTTGGCAAACGATAACAGCCGCAAATTCAAACAGAATCAAATAATGTTTCGCATACAGCCCTGAATTGTAGAGTTCTCAAGATCTATTGTTTTTGGTGAAGATCGGTTAAGGGAAAGGGGTAGTTTACCTGTAACGTTTTATGTTTTAACAAGGGTATTTCCTATGGCAAACGATAACAGCCGCAAATTCAAACAGAATCAAACGATTATTTGCATGCAGCCCTAAATTGTAGAGTTCTCAGGACCTATTGTTTTTGGTGAAGATCGGTTGAGGGAAAGGGGTAGTTTACCTGCAACGTTTTTTTAACAAGGTTATTTTCTATGGCAAACGATAACAGCCGTAAATTCAAACAGAATCAAATAATGTTTTGCATACAGCCCTGATTTGTAGAGTACTCAAGACCTATTGTTTTTGGTGAAGATCGGTTGAGGGGAAGGGGTAGTTTACCTGCAACGTTTTTTTATCAAGCGTATTTTCTATGGCAAACGATAACAGCCGCAAATTGAAACAGAATCAAATAATTTTTTGCACAGGTCCCTGAATTGTAGAGGTCTCAATGACTTTCGATTTTGGTGAAGATCGGTTAAGGGGAAGGGGTAGTTTACCTGCAACCTTTTACGTTTTAACAAGAGTAAAGTACTTGAAAATTTATTTAAACTTTTTGAAACAATGGTAATTGTTAAAAATAAAATAATTTTGTTGCCAGGCAATAAAATTATAATTTTTTCATTTTAATGTAATATAATATTTTTCATTTAATACAGCAATAAAAAGGCAGGTAAGACACAGCCTGGCTGTTTGGCTGAAAATGATTTTAAATATAAATCTTAGAATATGGAAGTCATGTATGGTTCTCCATACCGATATTTTACTTCCATGTTCCTTAAGGAAATGGAAGTATGGTGATGGCAAAAAAAATCGTGTTCGAGATTATTGCAGATTCTGATTGTACTACACTCAAAACATGAAAAAAAGTCGTTTTTCGAAAAGTGTCTGTGTGTCTGTCTGTCTGTGTGTCTGTAGATTTTTTTCTATGGCAAATGATAACAGCCGCAAATTCAAACAGAATCAAATAATTGTTTGCATACTGCCCTGATTTGTAGAGTACTCGCGACCTATTGTTTTTAGTGAAGATCGGTTAAGGGAAAGGGGTAGTTTACCTACAACGGTTTTTTTTATCAAGGGTAATTTTGTTTGTTTGGCAAACGATAACAGCCGCAAATTCAAACAGAATCAACTAGGTTTTTGCATACCTTTTTGAACTAAAGAGAACTCAAGGTCTGTTGATTTTGTTGAAGATTGGTTAAGGGAAGGGGTAGTTTATTAGCAACGTTTTATGTTTTAAAAAGGGTAATTTTTTTATGACGAACGATAACTGCCGAAAATTCAATGAGAATCAAATAATTTTTTGCACCCCCTGAGTTGCAGAGAGCTCAAGGTCTATTGATTTTGGTGAAGATCGGTTAAGGGAAAGGGGTAGTTTACCTGCAACATTTTATGTTGTAACAAGAGAAATGTTTCCATGACGAACGATAACTGCCGCACATTCAAACAGAATCAAATATTTTTTTGCATGCTTCGCTGAATTGTAGAGGACGGAAGGTCTGTTGATTTTGGAGAAGATCGGTTAAGAGAAAGGGGTAGTTTACCTGAAACATTTTATGATTTAACAAGAGTAAAGTACTTAATTTTTATAAATAAAGTATCCTGATAAGAAGCTCATAGTAATCCACTGTAGAAACGTAGATGAAATATCTATAAATGAAGAAGTTAGGTGAACGGGGTGGGGGTAATTTTCTATTATTAAAAATTATAGTTGAAGGTGGAGGGGAGAATTTTTTATATGTGTACTACGTTATCGGCAACAAAGAAGTAGTTTTTTGTTAAAATTGCTTCCCGGGATGTTTGACCGTAGTCCAATGTTTTCTGCAAAACCAGACTTTTCGGCAGTGCCATCGACTGCCATCATCGGTGAAAATCGAGTGCGAAAACGTGAGGTAGTATACGTTAGTGACCACAGTACTGTGGTTAATGCTGAAGCAATAAGTAGAAAGACATAGTTTGTATGGAAATATTTCATTTCGAAAATGATTTTAAATATAAATCTTAGAACATGGAAGTCATGTATGGTTCTCCATACCGATATTTTCAAATAATTTATACTTCTTGGATCTTCCTTCGGTACGTTCTCACCCGTTCAGTTTCACGTTTAACAATCAACTGTGTACTCAAATCGTCGTTTAATGTAGTAATTTCCGAAATATCTTGTTCTCCTTCCCCATTGTCTGGAATCAGCTGTTCGCCTTGGTTTAGATCTGATCTTATAGAAATATATGACATTTTTTCCTATTTGATGGCTCTAATTTAATTATTTGTTAATTTTATGAAAATTTAAATACCTATCAATATTCCTGTTCTAATTTTACATAAACTAATATACAACTTGACCTAATTTGGTTTCATATAAGCTTAAAATTGACATTTTTTTACATTTCTTATAGGTCTTATTATTTTTTCACATAATTATAAATTAAATGGTTTACAAGTCATTTCATGTTAACATTGTCCTTAAATAATTTTACTTATTTCATCATTATTCTTTGTTTTTAACAATTTGTTGTTGTAACACTCTAATACTGATTAATTCACATTTTATTTGTACTGAGTCCCTTGTTAGGCATTATATTACCCATTTCCAATAAATTTAATTTTATCTTCTGATCATTACATTTACTATTATGTATTTCTGTGATGACTATATTTAAATACCTTTATTTTAAATTCACTAATCTCTGCTAATTTTATACAGTTTTATTTAATTTATCCCTTTGGGCTTGATTATATGGTATATGTTAATTTTGGCCAAAAATACGGGTTTGCTTTGCTATTGGTTTTTTAACTATTTTGCTACCTTATTATTTCTATGGTTTACAATTCAAAAAGATATCAATATTATTTCCTTGCCTTCCCTACCTTAACAAAATTTTAATATTAAGTAACATCATTTAATTATAACATAACATCTTATAATCTATCATTTTCATTTATATTATTTAATTATAATAAAACATCTTATATCTAACATTTTCAACTATATTATTAATCATAACAAAACATTCTATATCTAACACTTTCAATTACATTATTTAGTTATAATAAATCATCTTATGTCTATTATTTTCAACTACAGTACATTATTTAATAATAAACAAACATTCTATATCTAATATTTTCCATCTATTGAAAGTTCATGTTTTCATATTTATATTAATGTTCAAACAATCCTTATTTTTTACCTTTATTTTACTCTTATAATTAATATATTTGCAGTCATTTGCTGTCTTTTACTCTTATGGTTTAATATTGTAAAACACTTTTTATTATCTACTCTAATGGTAGTCTTTAATTCCTGTTATGGTTTCTTATAGTATTTCACTTTTTATTATCTACTCTAATGGTAGTCTTTAACTCTTATTGTGGTTTCTTATATTATATCACATTTTATTTTCTACACTAATGGTAGTCTTTAATTCTTATTGTGGTTTATTAGGGTATGTCACTTTTTATTATCTACACTTAATAGTAGTCTTTCACTCCTTCTATCTAACCTTCTATTCTTTATTCTGAAGTTATATCTATATCTAATTTACACTTTTTACTTCATTTGTAATGTATCCTGTAACTTGGGTTACTGGGTTTAAGTTTTGTCATTGTTTTAAATTTCTTAATTGGTACATGTCCTTCATGAGATTTTGGGAATAGCCTTTCTTGATTCTGCATTCTTTGTATGAAGCTTGAAATAGTCTGTTCCTTATTTCTTATTCTATGAGTAGGTTATTATTTTTTTATTTAGGTCCTCTGATGTCATTAATTTAATAAGTTGTACTTGATTATTTTTTCGTTTACTGCTCCATATCCTACTGGGTATACTGATGATGTACTGGGGTTTTATATAGATGGTTTCTTTTATTTGGACCAAGAGTTTGCTTTGTTATAGAGTCTATTTTTTAACATTTGATTGACTATAATGATCAGCTTATTTAATTCATTTTTAACCATTTAGTTATCACTCACTACTGATAGTTACTTCTTTTTTCCTTTTTTAATGTGGTATTAAGTTAAGTTTTAAGGTGAAAATTCTGTTATGCTACAATATATATAAAATATTTATAATAACTTTACCTCAAGATGTTTTTTCCTTATTTGGAACATGTTGGGGACGCTTAGTGTTCCCATCCTCAGCCATCTTAATTTTGAATCTTGTGGAGTACTTGTGTGTTGGTTGGTTGTTGTTATGGTTTCCTGTTGGTTTTTTGTATTTTAAATTGGTATTATTGTGTGTGATTGTGGTGTATATATTAGTATTTTGTGTATTTTCGATGGTGAGTGCTTTGAAAATTATGTTATGTTTTGTACTGATTTGTATTTGTTCAGGTATTAGTGTGTTTTGCAAACTTGGCATTCAGTTTTGTACATATCATTGATTTTTGTATTATCTTTGTTGTGTGGGTTATTTAGTTTTTGTGAATTATTTTTATTAGTTTTGTATGCTATTTTAATTTCTGTGTTTTTAAATATTTTTGCTAGCTTTGTTGTTTTATTATTTATGTATGTGAATGTGGCTCATTTTTTATTGTTGTTATTATTTATGTGTTGTTCATTTTGATTAATTCTTAATTGTTCAGTTTTTATTTTATATCTGTTTATTTTCTATTTTGTTTACAGTATTTTTATTGCATCCATTTTCATAAGCAATGGATGCCAAGATTGCAATAAATGTTACATAGGACAAACAAAAAAACAACTGAAAAAACGTTATTTTGAACATCTAAATGGATACAAGAAACAGAAATATATCAATCTAATTTGGCCACACATGCAATAAACACTGGACATGAATTCTAACACATAACTAACATGACACTAATAAAAGTGTTCAAAGGTAAAGTGTTTGGAGTTAGCATTTGGTCCAGAGGTTGAGGATTTCGTGAGTGTATTTTTGACGACACCTTAGTAATAACCAAATCGTTTGACGAGCACTTAAAACATCTCGACATAGTGTTCAGCACACTCCGTCAGGCCAACTTGGTGCTTAACTACGAAAAGTGTGAGTTTGGGAAATCCGAAATAAAGTTTTTAGGTCACATCATATCAGCGCAAGGTGTTAGTACGGACCCTAATGATACAATCCATCATGGGATTTCCAACACCTAAAAAAGCAAAGGATATCAGAGCTTTTCTAGGACTTACCGGATATTACCGTCGGTTCGCACCTGCATATGCTAAAACAATTGAACCACTGCTGGAACCACTTAGGAAAAATACCAAATGGCGATGGGAGGTAAGACACGAAGAGGCATTTCACGCAGTAAAGGAGTTATTTAAGGAAAATCTACACGTGTTTCACCCCAAGAAGGAAGGGACATACGTACTGAACTGCGATGCATCTGATTATGCCATTGGCGGAATTCTATATCAGCGGAATGATAACGGGGAGCTTAAAATTATCGCGCATGTCAATCGTTCATTATAAGGTGCTGAAAGAAATTATTTTACGTCAAAAAAAGAAATTTTAGCGATTGTATATTGTGTTAGTAAATTTAGATATTTTTTAGTAGGTAAACATTTTGAAATTCTATCTGATAACCAAGCTTTGTCGTTTTTATTAAAACGTAAACTTGCTAATGCCCGTATGTTACGCTGGATAATGGCTATGCAAGAGTATGATTTCAGTATTAAATATTGTAAAGCCAGTGACAACAAGATGGCGGATACTCTAAGTCGTTATCCACCTGTACAGCAGGAAATTTATATCTCTGATAAAAATGAAATTCAAATATTAGCTGTTAAATATGCTTTACCTAACGTGCTCAAATCTTTACTTAAAAACATTAATATTCAGCAACAACGTGACGAAAAAATTAAAAAAATCATAAATGAAATCCAAAGTAAAGAAAATCCCAAATTTCAAAATGTTAATAATGTTTTTTACAAACTTATTGAAGGACAATGGAAGATAATGGTTCCGGACCATCTTGTGGAGGACCTAACCTGGGCATGCCACGAAAGTCTTGCTCATGCAGGAGCATACAAATGCTACTTGACGCTGCGGGAGGATTTTATATGGATGAACATGGCCAGGAAATTCAAGTCAGTTCTACCTACCTGCCACACCTGCCAGAAAGCCAAGTACCCAAACCAACACACATATGTAGAAATGGGAAACGTAGTGATGCATGGTAAGAATGAATTATTATGTATCGATTTCCTTGGTCCATTACCACGTGCGTCTCGGGGTATGAGAAATCTGGTTGTATGCACTGATGCTTTCACAAAGAATGTAAGTCTGTATGCCATAGGTAGACCCACGACGGATGCTGTACTTAAAATAATTCTAGAAAAGTACATCCCTAAGTATGGCCATGTCAAGAAGATCCTATCCGACCAAGGCAAACAATTCCAAAATAAGAAATGGAAAGCTGAGTTGGAGAAGAGGAACATACAAGTGGTATTGACATCCATTAGAAAACCTCAAGGAAATCTTGCCGGTGGAGTCAATAGGGAGCTCGGTCGATTATTCAGAACATATTGTAACACAAACCAAAGCAAGTGGCCGGAGTATCTTGAGTTTTTCGAGAACGCCATAAATGGTAGTTACAATACCGCTACTGGATATACACCGTTAGAGCTGCAATCGGATGTTCAACCAATGCGTGTTTGGAGCGAGTATGTAAAACGGATAGCCACTCAGAATTTGCCTGTTCCGAACGAGATTAAGCGTTTGGATGCGAAGGAGCGGATAAAGAAGTTTGCAGAACAGCGTACAGAAAAATTCAATTCCGAGCATAAGCTGCAGTCACTTAGAGTAGGCGAATTAATATTACTCAGAGCTTTGAACGTTGGTCGTAGTATTGACAATACAACAGCTAAATTCCATAGACTATATAATGGTCTATTCATGTTATCTGAACAGGTGGGAAAACATACTTATATTGTTACAAATCATGTTACAAACAAAACTATTGGGAAATTCCATGCGTCGTCATTACGAAAATATTATGTCAAAAATTAATGTGTTCACGTATATCTGGGAATATAAATAATGAATGTAATAAATTAATTGTTAAGTTAAATTAAAATGTGTAAATTCATGTATGATTGAAAAAAAATGTCAGTAAAGATGATGAGCGTTGATTGTGTGGAGTATGTGGTATGACGTCATGAACTGTTTATATTAGCTAATCTATCTGGGTCAACCACACAGAGATATCAACCACGTGTTTATGATTGTTTTCATTCAAAGTGACAGATGTCAAACTTAGTGGAGAAGAGAGATTTTTTGTTTGAAAAGTATTATTTATTTATTTTGAGTTTTATTATATTGTTATAAAATGGAGGTGATATTATTTTATGTTAAACAAAAATTTGTGGACATGTAAACAAATTTTTTTTTTATACGTGGAGAGGATATTCCTGCAATGGAACATCGCAGAAATGGTATTTGTAACCAGGACTACATGCTTTTATACCAATTTATGACGTTATAGACTAGTTGAAAATTTATTTTGTTTACATTTTGTAAAATAGCTATAAGTTTTTAATTAAGAAATGGGCAAATACGTAACTGTTGTATGTCAAAATGCCCATAAATGTATTTTCTGTCATGTTAAGTGCGAATTTAGTGCGCGAGTGCGCGTGTGAGCGTGTTATTCGTATTTACATGAATAACTCTGGTTTAAATTGACGTATTGAATTGAGACTTGGACAGCTCATGCTTCTAAATTAGCGCTACATTTTTCTAATGTCAAAGACTCGAAACATATTATTTTAATATGTATTTTTTAACAGAATTCATCTTTCTAAAGAATCCTTATCCTCTAAAAGTCATAAAACTTTTTGATAAAATCTATACCTGCTTTTGCAGTTTTTAGCAAATTTGTTCAGGACTTCTGTCTATCAATTTAACCCATCAATCACGTGCTAGGGGTGTTGACCAATCAGAGGCCCCTATTTTCATTCAGATTGGGTCTCCGCGAAGGAAGTTTCAGTCAGTTCCAGGTATACATTGTCACTCTACATTAGGCCTACTCTGTGCTCGTTGATCAAAATGTATTCAATCTACCACTATTCAACGTACGTTTTCGGACAGTATATAATCGTGAGTCATATTTACTTGTCATGCAAAGTAAAATGAGTGTCCGTATGCACGCGCGAGGTCTTCTATGTTTCCGCTGTTCACTGTATTATGATTTTCGTATTTTCGGATTTGTCTGCGTCAGTTTTTCTAGGTTTCGATACACAGCGTCTCCGGTGTCTTGTACAGGAGTGCAGCTTTGCAGCAGAAGAGCAAACACCTTCACCTTTGCAGCAGAGGTGTCGGGGCTGCACCATGTTCTAAGTTTCAACTAGAGTTTCACATGGCAATGATGGATACTGACCAAAGTTAGCCATCGGCGAGTTGCCTGGAAACGGGCGCATCTTTTGTAGAATTTCCGGGCTGGGTTTTTATGGTGGCATTTGGGATAGTCGAAGGCGTTATGAATGGTCTGGTTAGAGACGAGGTAGTGGGTATTGGCGGCGTAGGATGGTCCTCGGTCGCTGAGTAACTGGAAGTCTAGTTAAGCAGCCTCAGACAGGATGGCATCAAGATGTGGTGACGATGCGGCGGGTCGTAATGTTATATAATATGTGTAAAGTTCATACAACCAGTTGAACATTTCCCGGGCTTCTTGACCAGAGTATCTCCCCCAGATAAGCCGTAGATCGACGTGAAGCTCAATTGAGCATTACATAAACGGCAAACGCTTATCGTCGGCAGACATGGATACACGAGAGGGATTACATCGACCAGCACGATCCCGGGGTCAAAAGAATATCTGTGTCAACAGTGCACATGATCTGGCGTCGAATGGGCTAAGACTCACTGTTACTCTAATTTCGTTAACGTTGGTTCATCCCAGACAAAGTAAATCAAGAAATAGCCGTACAAACCAAAACCAATTGAAATTCTCATACCTACTGAACATGATTCCATCCATAACGCCCAAACATCTAACATCCACAACGTATCATCCAGGTCCCATCGGCAGTTCAATTCAAACGCCACACTCCTAAGTAAAATTTGATTCTGATTGAATTTGCGGCTGTTATCATTTGCCATAGACAAAAATTACCCTTGTTAAAACATAAAACGTTGCAGGTAAACTACCCCTTTCCACAAACCGATCTTCAACCAAAACAAGAAAAAGAATGTCGCGTGGAAAAAAACCAACGCATCCAAACCCGAAAGTACAAATCTTGGGTGTGTGTCAGACTCGAAGAACTTGAATGCAGATTCCTACTTCAATAAATATGTTGCTCTTAATTTATTATAAAGTAACTTTATTAACTATTACTTTATTACACATTCAAGTAAAGGTCTACTCTGAGTAATTACATTGCGAATATATAAACTGTACAGTAAGTAAAAAACGTGGTCTTTCTAAAACATGTTATTACGTGTATCCCTGTTATACATACACGTAATTATTACAGTCGGATACCACTGTGCCAAATGCTGCACTATATGACATCTTTGCACCAGTTTTCCAATTACTTATCTCCACCAAATGACAGATTAATTTACTGAAATAAAAAAAGTTTTTACTAACCAAGTTAGTGCACATACACGTACGAAATACAAGTTTACCGACTTTATAAAACATTCTATTTGAGGCGCATTATTGGTTCACGTTTGTTACTTTCCAAACTTTCGTGGAGTACTATACATTTTTATTATTTTTGTTTTGATATTGGGCACTTTTGTACATTGCATACACTTTTTAATCTCCAACATTAAACCAGTTAACCAGTTATACTCTAACTTTATTTAAGAATAAAAATATATTTAGCACTTTTAATCGGCTTGTCCCTCGATTACTTGTTTCAACATCCCTTTGAAGAACTCTGTTGTTACAAGCTAATCGCAACCTATAAACACGTATTTTAACATTAACCGTAATACAGAACAGTCTGTGTACAAATGTTTCAAATTCGTGCAGTACTGAATGTAACTACTGACATCAGCACCCAGTTACCATCTGTAGGTCACAGTAGTCCATAATATTACCAAATATTTTCAAAAGTAGAAAAATACGTTTCTTCATGTTTCTTCTGATTAAATTACGTATTTTTTTTTTACTTTTAGAATGTGTGTGTATATTTAATGTAAAACTATAAAGTTAAGGCGAACTTTGCAAAATAAAAAAAAAATCCCTTCACGACAAAGATACTTTATGAAAAGTTACAAATGTGTATGTGTGACTTGTTAACATAATTATTATTAATTTTACTATTGTTGTGTTGTTCCGTTTGTTATCATCATCATTATTATTATTGTTGTTATTATTATTATTATTATTATTATTAGCAGTAGTAGTAGTAGTAGTAGTAGTAGTAGTAGCAGTAGTAGTAGTAAGAAGTAGTAGTATTTAGTAGTAGTAGTATAACTTTCAAATCAGAGGTTTTGATATTTAATGACGCTGATATTTTTAGTAGATCTATACTCCTTGGCCTACCAACTTTCTAATGAAGTCCAAAGGTGAGAACGTGGTGTTTAAATGTTTGTTTATATCAGGCAAACATGTTTTTATGATATAGTTACGTCCTATACCGTATACAAAAATTACAGCATGTAAGTCTTCATTACGGTGTGAAATCAGTTCAAATATCGCGTATTCATATGTTAAGCCACCCTTTAACACTTTGAAATCAAACGTCATTTCCTCGTTTCCTACTTGCTTTACTTTAATGAATGTGATGTACGCTCTTTCCTCTCTGCAACCAGCGAACAGTATACGTTCTGACACCTTACGAAATAGTTTGTAACCCTTGTCAATTCTATTTACATAAATTAACCTGGAATAGGAAAACTAAATTACTAAGTAAACATCACACATTCACAGCAGTGACAAAAGCAAAAACAACAAGAAGAGAACTCCAGTTTCATCTACCAATATTTTTAAAAGCAGTTTATTAACGAGTGTAATGCCATATACAAACACATCGTATGTAGTGTTTGAAAAGACCTTCATGTGGCAGTCCTTACCTTCTCCAATACGAAATTTTTCCAAAAATGTATGACCACACTCAAATACGCGAATTTTGCATCTGCCTAAATTCTAAAAGAATACTGTAAATATACTGAAACGTTCTATCGATGGTCTTGTAATTTTAACGTATTACAGAAATTTAGATACTGTATGTCACTCTATAAATTGTCCGCTAAGCAATGAATAGTTTGTTTTGAATGTACTGATAAAAGTACATGAGTAACGTCTTTTCGCCGCGTTACAAATCCAGGGAACCCCTCGTAATTAAACTCCGTTAATTAGATGGGCTGCCTACGTTGTAACAGAATTGATCACAAATAATTAATGTAACAAATTACTTACTAACTGTGTAAGGAAACAATGGCAAGGTATACAATTGATTTAAGCACTCCTCATATGTGTGTAACAAGAAGACTTCTCTTTATTTAACATTTAAAAAAAATATACTGACAGATCCCATGACATTACTAATTCAATTATTAAGTTATTTGAAAGGTTTCTTTAAACTTTGAGATCAAACTTGATTTTATATAGCTATACCTCGGATCCGGGTCAACTTTCTGTATTTCTGTAATTAATACTTTCAATTATACTCATTTCATGATATTAGCTTGCAAGACTTTCTTTTATTCAACCATTGGAAGAATGGTATTATTGCTTGAATTATATTACTCTACATTAGCATATAAATTGTTACAACGTATGAAGTTAGAATAGTTACATGAAATTCTTAGATTTAATTTATAAGTCTTTACAAAGTTAATAGTTTCTGAAAAGTCTCTTTCAAGATGTGTTGTGTAACAAATATTAGTAACCCTCGATAGACAGGCTATCGAGTCACCTTTTAATTGGTATGCAGAAGACTCGTCCTGGGGTATCCGTCTTGGGAAACAGGAACAGCTACGTCGTCATCTCGGTCTGGCCTTCCTCTGTAAAGGGCTCCAAAAGTTCACAGGTTGAACAATATGTCGTGTAGATATCTACGATGATCTTGTAGATTCTCGGATGTCCTGATCTGCATATTCTGTCACGTGCAGTAGAGTTTGTGGCTTCTGATAGTTCACATCTCCGGGTATGACTTTGGAATTGTTGTTATTTGTTGAAGCACGAAGTCATCTTGTGTTACACTCCTTTTTTACGTTTCGATTTTTTTACTTTAAATTTCTTGTCTATTTACATGACTATATTAATTAACACATCCAGATGCTTTAAACAGCTACATCTGGTACACCATCTTAAGGTGAGACAAAATATAGTTAACATATTTTAAGCGCACAGCTCCTACGTCTACACTGTACGAAGTCGCCATTGCAAGAGAGAGAAATTCCGCTCCCTTCGCCTGGTACTGGGCAAAAGTTAGTGGGACAATTTCCGCGCGAGAATATAGTTCCTAACTATATTTAAGTTAACATTTTTTTTTTATACAAACTATCCCTAAACAAATATACATAATTTAAATCAGTTGTTTTAGCGACTATTTAAGTCTTCAGATTTTTTAATTATGAACATTAGTTTTTTTTATCTTATTCTAACTCACACAAGACTCGGAAAGCATGTCGAGTCTGGAATCAACAGGACAGCGCCTGCTTACAAGCAAAGGGTTAAATACGATATTAATAACTCTTTACAATTTATCTTTTTATTAGAGTCTCTTATAACTAATTAATTACTGCTTCCTCTCATACTGAGTACATACAGGTATTTTATATTAATACAGTGAGATTTAAATGGCTTAAGAGCTCGCAACCTTAATTTTTTTTTTTAATTTTTTTTTCTTGATTATTTCTTTTATTTAAATCGTCACATACTCCACCGCTTAAATTGCACGCTACGGTTAAGTTTTTTTTTTTTTTTGAATCTAACTCACTATTGGGCACTGGGATATTGAATGGGGTTAGTGTGTGTAATTTCTTTCACATAGTTGTTGTACACTTTACAACGTTGTCCACATAGTTATTACCTATAGTTACAACACAGTACACTTTATATTCTTATGAACTACCTTCTTTTTTTTTTTACATACTATTTACACTAAATATTTACACAATTAAAACACAAAACTCTTTCTTATCTCTATCACTTAATTTTACTACCGGTTTTCTGTTTGTCTTACTCTCTCTTCTATAGAGTAACTTTCTAAATCTTTACTATTTAGAATTCTATCTTTTCTTCTGTGAGTCCTATATATAACTCATGTAGTTAATGAGTGTTAGTACCCATCTAGTTAATGATTATTCATTAATGCATGCTTCGCAGAACTGGAACTCAGGTTGATCAGGCCTCGTTTCCAAACTCTACGTTTTACATTTTTTTACGTGGATTCAGAAATATAATTTTCTTTACTGCCTAGTATTCCCTTTTCTTTTTTTGGGGTTATACTATACCGTCACTTCTTCTTATACAACTTTAGTTGCGAAATATGCGTTCTCCGCACATATTTCTGAGTTGCAGGTTCGCACAGGGCTACTGTAACTTTAGGTACTTTTGGATTTGGTAAGGGCCACACCATCTGAATGATAGTTTCGAGGTGGTCTTATCAATCGCACTACTAATGGGGTGAGTCTTGTACATTACTAAGTCACCTACTTGGTACCTGACTGAGTTGCTATGATTACCTTTCTCGTGGTATCTTCTGGATTTTTCCAAGCTTGCTCTTAAGTTAGAGCGGGCTTTGTTCCATATTCGCTTTATCTGCTTATCCGTTATTTGCTGAGGCAGCAGATCGTGTATATTCCATCTTGTGGACAAAGGGTGGTTTGGTCGATACTTGTATAGTAACTCGAACGGGGTCGACTTGTGACCTTCGTGGTAAGCTGAATTAAAAGCGTATTGAATCCAGGATAGATTTTGGTCCCACGACGTGTGATCGTTCGCATGATAGGCGATTAGCGCAGATTTGAGGTTTCGTAGATACCTTTCAGCAATATTGCCTTGCGGTCGATACTCTGTAGTGGTTATATGGTCTATCCCTAACTTGAAACACATATTCCTAAATTCTTTTGCTTTAAACTGCGGGCCGTTATCAGATACTATACGTACTGGAGTACCGTAATCTTTAAATAATCTTTCCTGTAGTATTTTAACTGTTGTCGACGCTAATGCTCGTCGCATGGGATACATCCAAACAAATTTGGTGAACCAATCTACACATATCAGTAACATGGTATTTCCTGATTTGGATCGTGGATACGGACCTGAGAAATCTAGATAAAGTTTCGAAAAAGGGGTCTTTGGGATTTCTGATATCAATTGGCTTACTTGAGTATTTCTGGCGGGTTTGCTAAGGGCGCATAATGAACATTTCTTTACGAAGGTAGCTATTTCGCAGTTCATATTGTTCCAATGATATTCCTTTCGAATACGATGTATCGTCTTATTGATTCCCATATGGGCTCCTATGGTAGATGAATGGAAGTATTCCATTAGCATGGGCTTAATTACATCCGGGGCTATTATTCTTAATTCCTTTCCGTCTCTTATTTTGAGACACAGTACATTCTTACTCAATACGTACTTCTCGGATTTAATACCTTGGGTAAGTTGTTCTATAATAGGCTTCAGTAAGGGGTCTTGTTGTTGATATAGGGCAAGGTTTGTAAAGGCAAGGGGGAATTCAGTAATTACAGCGTTCGCACTTGCTATTTCCGGCTTCACTATGTTTTCGGAAGTTTTAGTGGGTGACTGGAACATACGGGACAGGGTATCGGCGACTACATTTTGAGTACCTTTAATATGCTGCACTCTGAATTTGTAGCAGTTTAATTTCAATATCCATCTGCCAATTCGTCCTAATTGTTTAGGGTGATTCAATAACCATGATAACGCCTGATTGTCGGTTTCTAAAAGAAATTCTTTATGTTCTAGGAAGGGTTTAAACTTTTCGAATGCAAAAACAATTGCTAAACATTCCAATTCATATGCAGAATACTTTCTTTCTTGATCGCTCAGTGTTCGTGATGCATAACTAATTGGTAGTCTACAGTTATCTATCTCTTGGTATATCACTGCACCTAACGCTACACTGGAACTGTCGGTTTGCACGACGAATGGTTTTGTGAAATCAGCTAATTGCAAAACTGGGGGAGATATAATGCTTTCTTTAAGTTGCTCAAACGCGTTTTGATGTATTGAGCTCCATTCGAACTTTGTTCCCTTCTTTCGTAAGGAGTTTAGGGGTGCTGCTATTTCGGCAAGATGGGGAATATATTTGTGGAAATAATTCACCATACCTAAAAATCGGGCTATACCTTTTGCATCTCGTGGGGGAGCAAATTCTCTAATAGCACGGGTACGTTCGGGGTCAATGCTTACCTTTCCATTCGCTTTCACTATGTGTCCTAAGAAAGAAAACTGAGGGACAGCAAAACTTACCTTATTTGGGTTCACCGTTAATCCTGCTCTTAGTAAACGAGATAACACTTCACGCAAATGTCTGAGATGTTGTTCCATTCATTCACTGTATATTACGATGTCGTCCAAATAGTGGTACACATATTTAAATTTAATGTCGTGAAATATCTTCTCCAACAGTCTACTACATACGGAACTTCCTTGAGATATTCCAAAGGGTACCCTAGTAAATTGGTACAAGTTAAAAGGAACTGCAAACGCGGTTAGACGTTTGGATTCTTCTGAAAGAGGTATTTGGTGAAAAGCTTGATTTAGATCCATTACCGTAAAAACCATTGCTTTAGTAAAATAATGAAACGCACTATGGATGTCTGGAAGAGGGATTGATTCAAATTCTATTCTTTTATTTAATTGCCTGTAGTCTACAACTAGTCGGTGTTTATCTGGTCCTTTCGGTACTAAAAAGGAGGGTGAAGAATATGGGGACGTAGAGGGTTCTATGACTCCTTGATCCAATAACTTATTGATATGGTTTCGCATGACTTCCATCTTGGGAGGCGACAACTTGTACGGGGGTAGTCGTATTACTTTCTGATCACTCAGATTAATTTTATACTCTATTAGGTCCGTCAGTCCTAGTTTTGGTGTAAGAACCGAGGAAAATTCTTTTATTAGTTTTACTATTTTGACTCTATCTCTTCGTCCTAGGTGAGATAAATCTGAATCTTGGTGTATTACATGTGCAGTAGATGAACAACGTTTATCTTCATTACTATCAAATTTATGTTTTCTTGCACGGTCAAATCTGAAATAAAATTCTCGCTCGTAGATGTCAAGAATCATTCCTGTCTTACTAATAAAATCTGCACCTAATATTAAATCAGGTCCTAATTCTGTACATACTAACATTGTAAATATCCAACTTAGGTTTTTTATTTTAACCTTAACGGTAATGCTCAGGTTTATATTTATTTTACGTTTATCAGCGGTAGCACACTTTATATTCACAGGTTGGTTCCGTTTTACTAGATGATGTTTAGCTAACATGTCCGCTAATTCTTGGCTGATTAAGCTTCTACTAGATCCCGAATCAATTAAGGCGATGGGGGATGTAACGCCTAAGTCGACTTGTATTAATGGTAGTAGATTGTTTTTCCATTTACATCTATTAATCGCATTACACTTTTCACGAAATTCTCGCACATAGGGGTCGATATCTTTCGCACCTTTTTTGTTTTTCACTTGGTTACAGAATAATTCATTCTTATTATTATTACTGGTTTCTTTTAGTTTACCCAATTTTGAGTAGGTTCGGAAGACACAGGTTTTCGGGTCTCCCTGCCTTACATGTTTTTTGAATTGGGGTTATTCCGTTCCAATGGCTTACTTTTGCACTCTCTTCTTATGTGCCCATATTTGCCACAATTATAACAGGTGGGTTTTCTGCGAGGTGGGTACTTGGTTTCCGCTTTATCTGGGTTTACAGTTAACTTGCCAGCTTTGCGCACATGGTGAGGTCTACTAGAAACTTGTCTTTCATACGAGGTTGTTACATCAGGCAGTAGTGCTCGCAATTGATGTGTATTAGTTCCAGAGGTTTTCATTGCTTCTCTATTTTGATCTGAGTACCATACATTTGAAGAATGGATACTGCACTGTTCTAGATCAGCAATAGTATTGGGTCTATTCATCAATGATAGTCGAGATCTTTCTTCGGGTGACACTCCTATTAAAATGGTGTCCACCAGTTGTGTTTCATTCCAGCTTACACGTAGTAGTCGAGAGGACTCCCTAATATCGGAGATGTAGTGAGCTAATCTCTCCTGATGTCCTTGTACTCGGAGTACTGTCTTCCTTTTTATTTCCTCATAGATGCCGGTGGGAATAAAGTATTTTATTAAAGAGCTATGTAGCTCTTCTACTGGGAAAGTAGAGGTTAGGGCTTCTAGCACACGATTTTTTAACGGGGGTTTACACTTTGGTAACAGAACTTGTAAAATTTGCCAGTCATTCAGCTGCTGTAGATCCTTTATCTGAAGAAGATAACTAATAAATGTTAGTAACTTGGAAACATTTAAACCATCTGTATAAGGGATTTCGGTTAAAATCTTCTCCACAGGGTGAGTCATTTTTCCGTATAGATCTGCGTTATAGTTCATAGGGGTAATTCCTCGATGAGGGCGATTAGATTCATTGGGGGTGTTGGTCAATTCATTATTTCCGGGACGAAACTGAAAATGCTCGGGAGGAGGGACATTTACATCTGTATCAGTTTTTTGTTCTGGGTTCGCTTGCACTTGCGATACGATAGGTGAGTTCCGATCCGAGTTAGGCGGAGGTAAACCAGTGGTGGGGGATTGTACTGGGGAGATGTGTAATTTCATTAATGATTTCTCTATTTCGTCCATCCTGAATGAGTCGGATTTTCGTCTTAAATCGTTGATAATTGAAGGTAAGCGGCGTAGAGCTTCGTCTGCTAGCTTTTGTACATCAACGGGTATTTCTGTGAGATTCGGCCAGATCGACAAATTTTTTATTCGCCTGGTTAAATGCTCTATTCTCTGGGTAGTCCGCAAAATTTTTGCCGGAGATTTCTCGTCTTGGAGTGTTTGAGACAATAAGTATAGTTCACTATACTTGGCATTACAAATTTCTTTCTCGCTTTCATAATCGAGTTGGCTTAGATTGTTTAATTGCACGGGCGCATCAAATCCACATTCGCGAATTGAACTTCGTAATTCCGCGACTGTTACATCAGCATGGGGTAGTCCACGCAAAAGGGCTTCGTAAGACAGCTCGTCTTTTAGTAACAAATCCGGGTTAAATTGGGCCATTTTGTTCTAACTCATTAGCACGTACTTAAAATTAATACTAGTATATTACACACATATTACATATACATATAATAAATTCATAAGTAATCAATTTACACAAATTAGAAAAGAACAATTTCTCTTCTAAGGGAGAGACAGAAATCACACACACATATTTTTCAAGGTTAAATAGCCGATCAGCTGTTTACTGGAATGTAGGTCAGAGGGTGGCCTACATATTTAGTTAACAAAGGAGGGTTGAGCGTGTCAGTGAGAAAGGGGGTTTTACTCTTATTGTTCTCCACAATGCGACTGAATAACACAACTACTGTATACGTACTCTGAACCGGTATAAACACGAGAGAAGGGGAGCGCAATCTTATGCAACACATTTATTATTACTACGCTTGGCAACACTTTGGCTCCGTTCATTCATAAACTTTTCTCAATTAAATAATTACTTATTTTGTTCACAAGTTTTAAATCACGAACTTGTACTTAATTACTTTATTATTATTAACAAAGTTATTTTTAATCAATTTTTTTTTATAACACTTTCTAGTGTTACTAGTGTATGTAAGCTAGATAGTTGGACATACACTGTGCAGAATGATTCAGGAAACAACAGGTCATAGATTGTCGTAAACAAACCTGTTACAGATTGTTCGGTTGACCAAAATTGTTATGCTTGGTCACAATTCATGTATGCAAGTACTTACATCGAATTATGCAGGTTCCTACTGGCCTATAGAATGCAAAAGCTACATGCATTGTATGACGCTAAGGATATTTTACTTATACATACTACCATCTACGTAACTTAATACACTATTAAATATGTTTCGAACATTACATTGATTAAAGTAACTTTCTGAGTGCATATATCAATATTATATATTTAGTTATTGATCATACAATTTATCCACGCATAGTGAATGCAATTTTGTTTGTGACACTATATACACAATTAAAACTCTTTCCTTTGTTTCCTTTATTTTGTTTGAAATGTCACTTTTGTGACACTCTGTAAACAATTACCCTTTTATTTTTTTACAAGTAAGCAGAGTGGCGCAGTTTTGTAACGTCTTTTCGCCGCGTTACAAATCCAGGGAACCCCTCGTAATTAAACTCCGTTAATTAGATGGGCTGCCTACGTTGTAACAGAATTGATCACAAATAATTAATGTAACAAATTACTTACTAACTGTGTAAGGAAACAATGGCAAGGTATACAATTGATTTAAGCACTCCTCATATGTGTGTAACAAGAAGACTTCTCTTTATTTAACATTTAAAAAAAATATACTGACAGATCCCATGACATTACTAATTCAATTATTAAGTTATTTGAAAGGTTTCTTTAAACTTTGAGATCAAACTTGATTTTATATAGCTATACCTCGGATCCGGGTCAACTTTCTGTATTTCTGTAATTAATACTTTCAATTATACTCATTTCATGATATTAGCTTGCAAGACTTTCTTTTATTCAACCATTGGAAGAATGGTATTATTGCTTGAATTATATTACTCTACATTAGCATATAAATTGTTACAACGTATGAAGTTAGAATAGTTACATGAAATTCTTAGATTTAATTTATAAGTCTTTACAAAGTTAATAGTTTCTGAAAAGTCTCTTTCAAGATGTGTTGTGTAACAAATATTAGTAACCCTCGATAGACAGGCTATCGAGTCACCTTTTAATTGGTATGCAGAAGACTCGTCCTGGGGTATCCGTCTTGGGAAACAGGAACAGCTACGTCGTCATCTCGGTCTGGCCTTCCTCTGTAAAGGGCTCCAAAAGTTCGCAGGTTGAACAATATGTCGTGTAGATATCTACGATGATCTTGTAGATTCTCGGATGTCCTGATCTGCATATTCTGTCACGTGCAGTAGAGTTTGTGGCTTCTGATAGTTCACATCTCCGGGTATGACTTTGGAATTGTTGTTATTTGTTGAAGCACGAAGTCATCTTGTGTTACACTCCTTTTTTACGTTTCGATTTTTTTACTTTAAATTTCTTGTCTATTTACATGACTATATTAATTAACACATCCAGATGCTTTAAACAGCTACATCTGGTACACCATCTTAAGGTGAGACAAAATATAGTTAACATATTTTAAGCGCACAGCTCCTACGTCTACACTGTACGAAGTCGCCATTGCAAGAGAGAGAAATTCCGCTCCCTTCGCCTGGTACTGGGCAAAAGTTAGTGGGACAATTTCCGCGCGAGAATATAGTTCCTAACTATATTTAAGTTAACATTTTTTTTTATACAAACTATCCCTAAACAAATATACATAATTTAAATCAGTTGTTTTAGCGACTATTTAAGTCTTCAGATTTTTTAATTATGAACATTAGTTTTTTTTATCTTATTCTAACTCACACAAGACTCGGAAAGCATGTCGAGTCTGGAATCAACAGGACAGCGCCTGCTTACAAGCAAAGGGTTAAATACGATATTAATACCTCTTTACAATTTATCTTTTTATTAGAGTCTCTTATAACTAATTAATTACTGCTTCCTCTCATACTGAGTACATACAGGTATTTTATATTAATACAGTGAGATTTAAATGGCTTAAGAGCTCGCAACCTTAATTTTTTTTTTTAATTTTTTTTTCTTGATTATTTCTTTTATTTAAATCGTCACACATGGAGGAATGTTTTCATTTTGTATTGTTTTAACATGATAATGTTTTTAAGATGGGGGCACTCCACAAAATGCGTGATGCGTCATCGAAAAATGTGACGCTTCCACACTTTCGATTCCCCACAGTCTAGAAATCTTTTGTTTACAAAACATTATCATGCTTCGATGTTTCGGTTTCGTCGAAATTATTTATGCGCGCGCGCGCGCGCTTGTGTGTGTAGGGAGAGAGAGAGAGAGAGAGAGAGAGAGAGAGAGAGAGAGAGAGAGAGAGAGAGAGAGATTTTCTGCATTTACCTTGTTACGTATCGAAACCCGTGTCGAAAAGTAATGAAAATCTTATAACAATGTTATCAATAACATTAAAGCGAAAGTAATTTACAGGCCCGTCCTTGGGAATGCTTGTGTTTAAAGTCATATAAAATAGTTAGGGTGTATAGGCCTACTCTTTGCAGAGTAATTTATACTTGGGAATTAGTAAGTACTAGAAAGATCTAAAATAATCAGTTGAATGAGTTCTTAGCTATAGCACGACCGTTTAGCATTTGTCTGCCTACCTTTATAGTATCAAATACCAATTAATCACTTAGCGTCATTGTCTGACAATAACCTTTGAACGCATCAATTTATAATATAGTGGCTTCTAGTAGGCTATATGTAAACTAAATACGGGAAATGTTGATTGTGTCGATTGGAAGATACTCCGCTGTCCGGAAAACAAGAACAAGGTCAAAAAACTAAATTAATTCCAAAAATAATTTTCTTCCCTGTTCCAACAAACGAAAAAAGATTCTCTTAGTGTAACAAATATTAAAACAAATCATTTTATTCTACTTTGTTAATCATACACGCGATACTATATAAATGTATGTGTATTAAAAGCAAAACGTAATAAAATTTTATGAAAGTTTATGCTGAAATATCGATCTCCCTTGCTCCGTTGTATCTGTTTGTTGGTATCTCAATTGCTATTTTATACGTAACGGAACATATTCACTTACTGTGGCCACTGTTCGCCATTTGCGCCTTTAATTAACTACTTCAATTAGTCGTGGCAGCATTTATATATATGTTTAAAATTAAATACAACTTCCGAATACACTAATTATACAATATAAAAGCGTGATCGATCTGGTACAAATGCAATCATTGTTTATAAAAACAGATGTGCGCGTGTGTGTGTCACGTATTGTTGATCAATATTGTTAAATCATTAGCCTATAGTATTATTGTATCAAATATAATTTTGTGTTTTGTGTTTATTTGTGGTTCTTCAGGTATTAGTCCAGGCCTATTGTTTTTATGATTTGTGTGTGTGTGTGTGTGTGTGTGTGTGTGTGTGTGTGTGTGTGTGTGTGTGTGTGTGTGTGTGTGTGTGTGTGTGTGTGTGTGTGTGTGTGTGTGTGTGTGTGTGTGTGTGTGTGTGTGTGTGTGTGTGTGTGTGTGTGTGTGTGTGTGTGTGTGTGTGTGTGTGTGTGTGTGTGTGTGTGTGTGTGTGTGTGTGTGTGTGTGTGTGTGTGTGTGTGTGTGTGTGTGTACAATATAAAGGAACGCCGCCTTTGCTATTGGTTTTATGAATTTAATCTTGTCTATATCCGGAAACGGGTATCTTGTATGTTCTGTGCCATTAAGAGTATGTTTTATATGTTGTTGAATTGAGAAATTTTCAAGGTATCGATAAATAATTGATTTTTCTGTCTGGCTTACATATACTTTACTTTATTTAAGACATTCTACTTCCACCATAGTCCTAATTTTTGGGTGATAAAACACAATCCATGATACAGTCGTTAAAAGATAATACCCTACTGTGAAGGTAACTGGCGGCTTCTACTAATTTGTGCAACAACAACAAATTTGCTTACCTTGTTATATAAAGACGATGAAAGGGTTAAGCTACAGCATTAAAAGTGTACAACTTTACCACATGTACCTCGTGAGGTAGTTGATGGAAATCAAAGCGGAAACACTAGCAGGAGGAAAGTCCATTGATTATTTTGCGACAGCTGGCTTGGAAGTGACTTTGCGAGCAATGCGCAACTGCCATGGGGAGCACAAGAACAACAACTCACCGGAAGGCGGGAACAGGAATCTTGGTAGACCGCCTCTTAAAGTGTGAAGGAACCGTCCTGACGTTGAAGGAAGATATCGAGTACTATAGCCTTAACTATAAAAGTCTGACATTGAGCCTGGAGAAAAAACACAAATAAATAAAACCGTTAGTTGAAGAACTAAAAAATAACAATGAAAAAGAAAAACTGAAGTACTGAGAAGGCGTTGAAGAGGTTCTAAGAAAATGGTGGCCTCAAGACGTGCATAAGAACCGGTATGCCTTCGATAATCCAAAAATGAATTATAAAACAAATAGTATCCATTATCTATAAAGATGACAAATAAAAATTGAAAAGTGATGAATTCATTGTGATACAAAACCAATTTTTCTGTATATTTTCTTACATAATTTCAATACAGTTAATTAACAAAGTAAATTTAAAAAGTACAAAAAAAATGGTAACAAAAGCCTCTTTCCTGCTGTATATCCTAGAAAAGCATTGGTCGTTTACGAGCCTGTTTAAAGATTCCTTGTAGAAAGTTTGGAAAACATATAGGCTACTGACTCCACCAAGAGAGAGAATGAGAGAGAGAGAGAGAGAGAGAGAGAGAGAGAGAGAGAGAGAGAGAGAGAGAGAGAGAGAGAGAGAGGATAGTTTTTACGTACGTTACTCTTCAACTGCATTAATCTTCATTAATTTGTTCTTGCGTTTTTGTCACAAAGCGCACCTCTATACTTATTTACGATGAAACACGTGCACATTTGTGTATATATGAATAATATTGCACATTGTACGGCCAATTCATACTATTCATGGGTATAATTTTTATTTGCGATAATAGTTTTATCTCTGTGCGCGCGCGCACGCGCGTGCGATTAGTCATTCGCCGTCGTGCATATTTGTATTCGTGTGCACGAATTGTGAAGTACGCTATTTTTAAAGGCCCCGTACTACAAACACGCTTAAAACGATGACGGTAGGGGCAGATGTGTGAGGTTTAGAGTGGAGGTTTCTGACCCCACTCGTATCTCTTTAGCCGTTTAATCACTACCGCTACGGTATGTGTACTTTACATATATCAGGTAAAATAAATAGAGAAAGTGAATTACAATGTTTCATCTGTATACAAAGAGCCATATTATTTATAGCCTTCTGTTCGTGTCTTTCTAGTAACGACTCGCACCAAGCTCTTAGATGTCAACGTGATATTTTAAATATTTTACTTTTATATTTAAAATAAATACATCACAATGTATATCAATTAAAAGATAAATAAATATAAGTAAATATATAAGTAAATAAGCACTTACACGAAAAATAAATACATGCCCTAAGTACATTATCTAAATAATAATATAATAGCAATTGATTTGTTTCCTTAATTTTTGCAGTATCTCTTTTGACTTGATGTAGAAGGTACGACTTTATATTTTAGAATAGATTGAAACATCGTCAAAGGAACAATAAACTGAATTTTTATTGTAAAAAATAATACGCAATTTACTGAATACGAGTTTACACAAAAAGTGGCGTTTTTCTAAAAAGCCTTTTCTTTTTCATCTCATCGACAAAATCGAACACTTGCATACAGTCAGTTGTAGGTTTAGCTGTTGTTGGCAGTCTAATAACAATAGGTCCTTTTCGCCGTCTGTTGAAATTTGTTTTAGGCGTTGTTCTGTAGAATGTTTCATAATTCACCACTGGTGGCATTATTAGTTTGTACTTATTTATTCTAGAGTACTCTTTGAGGTAAAAAGGTCTTCCATCAGGTAAAGTAGCCGGACAATTTACCACATCTTGGATGTACTGATGTTTCACAGGAGAAAATATAGGGGAACCGTCATTTGGATTTGTCGCAATCAAGTATCTTCTCATTAAAATAATTGCTTTCCGACGAAACCTGCCACTAGTCGGCATATACCACGCTAAGGTTGTATTTCGTTTACGTGTTCTCGGAGGGCGTGGAAATATCCCAAACGCTTCAACGTAATATTTCATAGGTCGACTCCACAATGAAAAAAACCGTATTATTAAAGACTTCTGGCCAATTCCCCCTTGTTTAACGATAAATCCTCCTCCTTTACTGGGATATCCGACATCTGTAATTCGAATGCAGGAAATATTTGGTTTCCTATATTTAACACCACCTCCAGGGTAGATCAGATCGGTAGTTGTCACTCGAAACCATCGTCTGTCATATTTACACAACTGCGAGAAAATAAATCTGAAAGGTGAACACGTAATGCTAATGCAGTAAAATATACTCTTGAATTTCCTCATTACAGGTACAACGTTTCTGATAATTCAATGATACGCTTTACTCCATAAATATTAACATGTCCTTAGTCCAAATCGAATTAACACCTAAGAGACTTTGTTAAGGGAGTAACATGATCGACAGATATTAACACTTATATCGTACCTTATACTGTTGTTGTGTCTTAAAAAAATATCAGCATGTAGTATAACCATAAATAATAAGTTTAGTAAAGGAATTTCATTGTTTTTAATCAATTTTTAAAATAATTTTGTAAGTGTTATTTAAAAAATCATCTCACACATTACCATTTTTTGAGTAATCCCACATGATCTTTTTCCGAAATTTACATACACTAAGAATAGCATGAGGAGGCTGAATGAGTTAAATTGAGATAGGAGACAGGCTTTCAACTAACATTTTACGTAGTATTTGCGCTGTGAAATTTATTGTTTTTTTTTAACTATTTACGTCGGCCGTATCAGTCGTAAAGGTTTTAGCTCCACACGTCTAGTTGCGTCCTTGATACGTTTCTGCACGTCACAACACTTACGTTACTAGGTCAGGTTCTGTGAATATGATATGATGTAATTGATCAATACGAATTGCGGCAACGCTGTGTCCACGTGGACTGAATGTGACGATGCGACACAATCTGGCGTAGAGAGATACTGTAACACTTCTAAGCGTTGTGAATGTCTTTTGACCGCGGCAGTTATATACGCGTAAGTTATGAATGAGAGAACCATACACTCCTACACTACACGCATACGCATATTACACACGAGCTCGAGCGCACACACAGTAGTTTTGACCGCGGCAGTTATATACGCGTAATATATGAATGAGAGAACCATACACTCCTACACACACGCATACGCATATTACACACGAGCTCGAGCGCACACTCAGTAGTTTTGACCGCGGCAGTTATATACGTGTAAGTTATGAATGAGAGAACCATACACTCCTACACTACACGCATACGCATATTACACACGAGCTCGAGCGCACACACAGTAGTTTTGACCGCGGCAGTTAAATACGCGTAATATATGAATGAGAGAACCATACATTCCTACACACACGCATACGCATATTACACACGAGCTCGAGCGCACACACAGTAGTTTTGACCGCGGCAGTTATATACGCGTAATATATGAATGAGAGAACCATACACTCCTACACACACGCACACGCATATTACACACGAGCTCGAGCGCACACTCAGTAGTTTTGACCGCGGCAGTTATATACGCGTAAGTTATGAATGAGAGAACCATACACTCCTACACACACGCATACGCATATTATACAGGAGCTCGAGCGCACACACAGTAGTTTTTCTAGCACGGTAGTGAAGACCCCCCTCCATATCCGGTTTACGGGAACTTTTTAATCCAGGTACCGGTTTCTATTCTATTAACAAACATAGCGCGCAAGCTGTAGGTTCGAACCCGCAAGTTTAGGATTACATTGCAAACCATTTAACGCAGGGATTCTCAACCTTTTTGTGATTGAGAGCACCTTTCATAATCCGGGGCAATTGGGGAGCACCATGAAAATTTAATAATAATAATAATAAATACATTCACCAGGCTAATGAGATCCTTGGGCCTGAATGTTACTCAGAATTGCACTAATATCTAAGGAGAAGTCGGTTGCAGCCACACGTAAACAGTCCTCCAAATGTGAGTCATTTAATCTTGATCGTGCTTTGTTCTTGTTGTATTTCATTAATGAAAAACATTTGTCACACAGGTAGGTTGTCCCAAACATCGCCAAGCATTTGAGAAAAGCATTTCACAATGTCGGAAATTTCATTGTATCATTTGCACCCCAGAAATCTGTGATCCTTTCCTTTTCGAAAAGATATTTTAAGGCTTGAGAGGACTGGAGCTCTAATAATTCAAGTTCCGCGCGAGCAAGATTGTGCTGTTGAATAATCTGAATTTTTCTGAGAGAGTCCACATTGAATTGAAATGGATTGAGCACCATATTAAACAACGGCTCACTTTCTTCGAGTACATGAAAACGTGTAGCAAACTCTTTCAACAGATCTTGAATTGCCAGAACGACAATTTTAGGACACTCCGAGTGGGGACGACCAAGACTCGAGAGTGTATGTGCCAGTTCAGGAAAATGAACCAAGTCATTTTATTCTTCGTATTGTTTAAATTAGCAGCCATCCTTACTTTTCTTTTATAAAATTGCTAAACTGCTATAATTGTTTTTATTATTTAGACAAAGCTTTTCGTCATTACTGACATCTTCAGGTCTTAAACAACCTTTTTTCTTAATGGCATTTCTTTTTTATGTAACTTAATTTGACATCTAAATTTTGGAGCTTCAGGATTATGTTCTATTTTTTGTTTCTTTTGCCATTCTGTTAAATATGTTGTCTTTTTTATCAATTTCTTTGTTTGTGCTTGAAATTTACTTGTGTAATCATATTTTATTTCTTTATATGGTCCTTTTTGTATAAATTGTTCTGCTTTTTCGATATAATCTCTTTTGTTCATTACCACTGCTGTGTTACCTTTATCGGCTTTTATAACTATCAAATTGTTCTCCGTGATTTTCTTTTTTAATTCTCTTATATTTCTTTTTATTTGTGTTTCGTTTTTATTTCTTACATTTTTGTTTTTCTTACATATTTTTTCTACTATTTCTTTTACTTCACTTCTTAATTGTTTTTTAGTTTCTTCATTTTTTATTTTATCGATTATTTCTTCACATTCTATTATTGTATTTTCTTTATCTATGTTTGTTTTTGTTGCATATTTTAAACTTTTCCCTAATAATTTATGTTCATTTTCTGTAAACTTTGTTTCTGTTAAATTTAATACTTTTTCAGCAAATTTTATTTCTTTATCTTTTTCTTTATTTTTATTTCTTGTTCCTTCCATTAATTCCTTGAGTTTCTTATTTAATCTCTCTTCCATTTTTCTTATTTTCTTTTCTATGTATTTTTCACCAAACTCTTTTCTCATTTCTTCTATTTCTATATAATTGTAACTTGTATATAATTTTTGATGTAATTGATACATTTCTTTGTTATATTTATTTATTTTACTGTATAAGTTCTTAATTTCAAGTTTTATCCATATTTTTTCCGCCATGTTTTTCACTTGGTTTGCTACTTTGCTTTTGTTATTAATTTTAATTTTTGCGTATTTTGGAGTTATTTTGTTAATTAAACACTGTTTATTAAACCAAATTTTCCCTAGCGTTTTTTTTCAATTTTGCTTTAATTTTTAAATACTTAAAAAATTCCCTTACATTTTTATATTTATCTGCTTGCAATTCGCATGTTTTATTCTTCGTATTGTTTAAATTAGCAGCCATCCTTACTTTTCTTTTATAAAATTGCTAAACGGTTGTTTAAGACCTGAAGATGTCAGTAATGACGAAAAGCTTTGTCTAAATAATAAAAACAATTATAGCAGTTTAGCAATTTTATAAAAGAAAAACAAGTCATTTTACTTGCCGTCCCGAGGAATCTTTGTAACTTTGATCGAAAGGAAAATATAATTTCTTTCAGTTCACAAATTGTGTTTTTCTGACCCTGAAGACGTTTGTTCAGCTCTGTGAGATATTGAAATAGGTCTACCATGAAAGCAAGATTGATCTTGAAATCATCCCCGAATATTTCTGGAAACTTAGTGAAATAATCGTTGGCAGAAATAAATGCTTTGATTTCTTCGAAAACTTTCCAGACCCTTGTAATTGCTTCCCCGCGGCTTAGCCAACGAACATCCGCATGTAGGATTAGTTCTGAATGTGGCGCTGATAAATCATGCAGGAAGACTTTTAGTAAGCGTTTATTCAGGGGTTTAGAAACCAAAAAGTTGATCAACTTAACTATCAGTTTTAACTGTTCTGAAATTTCAGGAACAGATATAGGATGACTGGCTAAGTTTTCAACGTGAATTAAACAGTGATAGTGAACAAAGGGAGGAAAATGTTCATCATTTTCAGAAGAGCGACAAATTCTTTATTTTTACCTACCGTGGAAGGTGCGCCATCAGTAACCACACACACGAGCTTTGATAAATCAATGCCATTAGGTTTCAGGAAATTCGCGACAGCGTTGTAAATGTCTAGCCCCGTAGTTGTACCCGGAAGCGGTAAAATTGTTAAAAAGAAATCTTCTACAATTCCCACATTATCTATACAACGTACAAAGCACGCCAATTGTGCTACAGAAGCAATGTCTGTTGATTCGTCAACAGCAAGAGAAAAATAACTACATTCAGAAAGTTTCTGGAGAGCTTTTTGTTTAATTTGAGCCGCGATGAGGTCAACGCGCCTGGCAACAGTGTCATTACTAAGTGGCACATTTTTTGCCGCATTAATCAAAACACTTCTGTATTTCTCAGGTATACTTTCAGCGAGAGTTGTCACTGCGGAAACTATGCACTCCTTCACAATTTCTCCACTTGTAAATGGCATCCCATGCTGAACAAGTTTATGAAACAGAGATACAGACACTTCGGTTGAAAGTTTGTTAACAGAACTATTAACATTAAATGAAAAAGGCTTCTGTTGACGTTGGAGTTGTGATTTTAACTCTTTGATTTTATGTATCCTTGCATCTGATCCCGTGGGATATTGATCAGAAAACGCACTATGATGAGTTTCATAATGTCTTTGACAATTTGCTTTTCTGAAACCCGATAAAGGTGCATGACACAAAGCAAATAACTCCGGTATTCTCGTCATTAGTGACCACCAAAAAATCTGTCTCCCAGTTACCTTGAAAAGAATACAGTTTCTTTCTTTTTGCTTCGCTACTTTTGTTGGAATCTTGGGTTGATGAAGAAGGTAACTTAGGTATCGATTCTTCACTGCATTTTCGTATTACAAATTTATCCATGTCTCTTTTTTAAGAACGTTCACAACACACTTCGAGGCGAAAGGAAAATTGCAAACTGACAATAATTACGCGTATTTCACAAATAACAGAACAGCAATACTACAACCAAAATACGTCACAAAACTGGTGTACACCGCCACACTATGTCACTCCAGTCACAATGTAAATAAAACTGATAAATCAACAACACATCTAATTTCGGCTTTCCGTGCCCTCAAACGGGATGGGAGGAGAGTAGTGGCCATAGAGGTATATAGATAGAGAGGGCAAAGTATAGGCGCTCGTGTAAGTGGAAATGTCCACGCAGAAACATTCATAGAGGTCATTTCTATCCTTGTCTACTGACGCATGCGCGAGAGTGGAACTCGCGCGGATCAGCTGATTCAGCGTCAGTTCAGCGTTAGAGGCAGACAAGGACAGAAATGACCCCTACGTGATTCCATCTCTCTTTTCCAGCCGGACGGTTTCTCAGCCAGTTCACCACCTCTATCTATATACCTCTATGGTAGTGGCTGCTCTTAAAGTCTCATTGGCAAATTTCGAAATTTCTATTTAAAATCTGAAAATTGATTGGTTGAGCTAAGTGTAAAATGCTACGTGACTATTTCTGTGAAAACGTACTTAAAGATGCCAAGTTTAGGGATTTCAGAGGCAATAAAATTAAAATATTTTGAATAACCGCTTCTTTTGAGGGTACTAGTACGTGTTTAACAGCCCATTTACAAGATGAGACAACCTGGCGCCTACAGTAATAAACCCCTCGTAGGCTGTCTCTGCCTTTTAAAGCTGCAAACAATAGAGTCGGTATCGGCTTGTAAACTACGGACAATTCCGGAAACCATTGCAAGTAGTGCTCTTAGAAGTAACAAAGGTTTCCAAACAGTATTCTGCTATACTCAGTTGTTGGTGGACAACAGCTGTACGGCCGTGCTATATAGTTCATAATTAAAAATTATGGGTCACTGTTGCTCGCGAGCACTTTTTTTACATCCATGATGAGCACCATTTTTAGTTACGCGAGCACTACAGTGCTCGCGAGCACCAGGTTGAGAACGGCTGATTTAACGCATTAAACAATACTGTCTCTAACATATTTCTGTTTACGTTATAACAATTAATTATCAAATAAGAAGACTTTTGATTTTGTCCTCCACAGTTTAGATGTAGAAGAGCGAAAACCTTAGCTCAGAGCAAATCTTTACCAGTGGATTGTTTTGTTTATCTCTGCACTTATAGTACAGATTTATTTATCTCAGTGGACTGGATTCATGTCTGTTAAGAATATCTGTGTATTTTCCGTTTGATTTTGATGTTTATAGATGATTATTAATTTTACGGGCGTTCTTGCCTACAGGAGAGCGTCTGATGACCTGTGTGTGTGTGTGCGCGCGCGCGTGCTATAAAATTGATAACTTGAAACCATTTGTAAAGAGTAGAACTACGACTTCCATATACACCATAGTTTATCGATCGAGGTTCATGCATATACAGTATAGACCCTACACTTGCGTATCTAGAATTTGGCCGGGAGAGGGGAGGGGTCCGGACTAGTCGGCTTCATATAAAAGAATAAATTAAGACTAATTACTATCTTCAAAGTGGCTGAAAAACGAGCGATAACATCCTGAAATCAGTCCCATTAAAGTAAACGGTAACAACACAATAAAATACGCGCTATTTAAACAATGTTTAGAAGATACGTTTTGACTGAATTGATTTTCCTATATTGCATATTTTAAAAGTATACGCAAATTTTGTATAATAAACCTGTTTGTACATTTAAAAAAGAGTTACTACTATATTAGCGTACACAGCTGAAAAAATGATGGGACAGTCTAAAAATTAAGAGCTTAGCAAAATTCCTCGTCAACTCTTTCCGACCCTCTTTTGGGGGGGGGGGGATCTGATCCGTTCGTACTCCTCCCCGTAAATACGGACCTGCATCCCTGCATATATGAAATGATAATAAATATGGAATGTTATATTAATAATCTGGCTACGAAAGCACACTTTATGCTGAATCCTTCTACACTACCTGCTATCAGTACCCCACTGAATGTTGTAAATCAACAAACACTGTAAATTTATCCACAAAACTGGCCAATATCAACTGTGCAACCTCAAAATACTGCAACAACTATACAAAACAAATGTAGAACCTACTATTAAAAGAGATGATTTTTGCGACTATGGCTAACGTTTAAATAGCTAAGCCATGATATTTCAACAAAAGGAAATGATTAACAGAATGTGGTTGGTAATAATAGAAAATTAGCTAAAACTCATTACAAAGAAAATCCAACCGTGCATCAAAAAAAATAATTTCTCATGTCTCGAAAAATCGGTATCGATAATTGATACAATATAATGATACAGATATATACGAAAATTCAATAGCTAAAACCGTCTACGACCGTTGTTAATGGTGTACACGACTACACAAAAAATATCACGGTCCTTCAAGAAGACTGACTGAAGCATTGTGAAGACTGAACAATGCAGGACAAAGCTATGGTCAGAAGTGTTATAAAAACTAATGGCACTGCTCAAAACATACAAGAAGCTAATAAGATACATAAACGATTCTAATACAGTACATAATACTATACGGCGGAGTCGTACAATCTGCAATCTAAAACATACAGTCCCAATAAAAGGTATAAAAGACTCATTACGAAAAGAAGGATTTCCTTCAGAAAAATGTCAAATACATGACGCATAACTAAAAACTAAACTTACATGTGTTATATGCATTTTAAACCTGGTAAAAGTAATTAAGACGTTTACAACTTTACAGTTCCTAGAAAATTAAGTAATCAGAGTATAACCACCTGAAGACAAATGGTACAGTTACAGATTGTCAGTAATGCAATCACAGCAAACCCTACTGAACTCTTTCATTTGCATGAGCTAAATGTGGAGGATCAGACGATACTAAGACCTGTAAAAAATATAAACACCTACCTGGAACATGAACATGTACGACTGGTGGATGCTAAATCTACAACACAAGATTAAATTACAAACAAGAATGTCTCAACAAAATCAACTTCTACAACCAACAGTTCACAACATACGGACTCAAGAGCAGCAACCAAGAACACTTAGTCAAATACCAAGTGGTGAATTGAATATACAGTAAACTGAAAGTCTAACTCTGGCAAAGTTTTTAAAACAATCTAAAACAGTATTTCCTTAACTTATACATTTAAAAAATGGTAGTCAAATGGTAAATACTGTCATAATCATATTTAAAAATGTGTCAGTCGGTCCGCATAGCTTCGTGGAGTATAAATAGCATTCTGACAAGAGTACAAAAAGTAGAACTGTTCTTAAAAATAAATAACATCGACATACTTCTATAAACAGAAATCCACTTCAGTGGTAGATCCTTTAATATTTTATGATCAAGAATTACATTTGCTATTATACTGAACATCTGAATGTACCGTTCATAGAAATAGTGCAACGTTGGTAATAAACTCTCTTTCCCACCACCTAAATATGAAGAAATGTTCTTGAACGCAACCACTATTTAGGTGTATAAACTTCCAGTTTCGCTCACTGTGTCGTCTCTGTATTGTACACCTAGACATAACATTACCAAAGACACCCGCAGAAGTAACTTTAACTGCAAATGCATTAGCACTGGAGCTCCAAGCTGACCACAAACCAGGGTAGACGCGGAATAATAAGAAGGACAGCGGAAATTCAAAGTCATCCAACTAGACCGCCTGGCTGAGTAGTATATACTGCAGAGATAGTTTGCCAGTTCGGGACTACCAGAAATAAGGAGGGGGTAGTGCTACGTTGATCTGAACAAAAGTGCCTACGTGAAACGTAACGCGCGGAAACGTACGAAGCTGTTTGGAGATCATTCAGCGCGGCAGAATTACATAACGGTTTAGACGCCCTTCCACACGTTTCTCCACTATTCTACTCGCATCCACCACCGCCGATACATAAATACTGAATTTCGAAGCGGCCGAGTTCAATTTGACCTGGCGGTATTTCAAGTGCAGTTCGAAGTGATCCTTGCAGTGGATATTGTGTTACTTACTACTGTAAAAAAGTAACATTTATTGTTGTGCGTTGAACAAATTTAACTTGAATTATTGTATAAGAGGTCCTTTGTTGATTTGAACTGTTGTTTGTGTCTAATTACAGTTTGTAATTAGTAACTTCATTGGTGTCAGTTATTTTGTTTCCACTCTACAACACGACGATCCATGAGACCGAGATAACAATATTATATAAAAATCCTTACAGCAGCTTTTGAGAAAATTTTAAAGATCTGGGAAACTGCAATCACTATCGCTTTACTCAAGACTGAAAGGTGTTTTCACCGCAATTAAACCGTACCTAATTGTTTTTTTGCGGCTAATTACATGATTAAATTGATAGTCAGTATAGTAGACCAGTATAGCCTAGTAGGCTTTCTACGAGACTTGTTTTCATCACTACTGCCCAGTTGTTACAGTAAATAATGCGGGACGTCATGTGTTATGTTCCTAGCGATCTGATGTTTCATAAATAAGTTAATTCTTTTTACAAATGCCAAGAATGGATATTTATTTATACTTGTTATTTTTATCACGACGTTCAGTTAATAACGAAGGAAGAGAATGGTTTGTATGGTAGATCCAGTATGGCAAATGTAGAACATGTAACAAATGAATCACGTGTTTTTGACTGACAAAGGGGCCTTTTCTTTCACTGGACTGTGAATCTTAGAGGAAAAATTTAGGATAAAAATTAAATGGACGATTTAAAAGCAGGAGTTCATAAAAGTTTATCTATTGTTGATAAAATATCGTTTGTTGACTGTTACAAAAAGTAAAATGGTTGCTACAAAAAGACTGTTGAGCTTACAAAAAGTTTAATCTCTTATGTATCAGAGACTATAAACACAACGACTTTTATTTCAATAAAAATGCCACTATATCAATAAACTTATAAAGATAATTGAATTACTTTATTTTCCAGTAACCCATTTATTCTGTAAAAGAGAAAAATATAATTAAACCATATTGTCTATACACACACACACACACACACACACACAATTTCAATCATTTCTTTTAATTCTATACTGGTCACATATAAATATTTTACATTTTTTACTTCCATGTTCCATAAAGAAATGGAAGTATGGTGATGGCGGAAAAAATCGTGTTCGAGATAAGGGCTGATTCTGATTGTACTGCCCTCAAAACATGAAGAAAAGTTTTTCGAGATGTGTGTGTGTGTGTGTGTGTGTGTGTGTGTGTGTGTGTGTGTGTGTGTGTGTGTGTGTGTGTGTGTGTGTGTGTGTGTGTGTGTGTGTGTGTGTGTGTGTGTGTGTGTGTGTGTGTGTGTGTGTGTGTGTGTGTGTGTGTGTGTGTGTGTGTGTGTGTGTGTGTGTGTGTGTGTGTGTGTGTGTGTGTGTGTGTGTGTGTGTGTGTGTGTGTGTGTGTGTGTGGCAAACGATAGCTGCCGCAAATTCAAACAGAATCAAATAATTTTTTGTATACATGCCTGAGTTGTAGAGGACTGAAGGCCTATTGATTTTGGTGAACATCGGTTAACGGGAAGAGGTAGTTTACCTGAAACGTTTTGTTTTAACAAGAGTAAAGTACTTAAATTTGACAAATAAAGTATCCTGAAAAGATGGTCATAATAATCCACTGTAGAAAGGTAGATGAAATATCTATAAATAAAAAAGGTAGTTGAAGGGGAGGGGTAGTTTTCTAAAAATGAAAATGATAGTTGAAGAGGGAGGGGATAATTTTTTATATGTGTACTACGTTATCGGCAACAAAGAAGTAGTTTGTTGTTAAAATTCCTTCCCGGGCTGTTTGGCCGTTTCCTGCAAAACTAGACTTTCGGCAGTGACATCGACTGCCATCATCAGTGAAAATCGAGTCCGCCAACGTGAAGTGGTATACGTTAGTGGGCACAGTACTGTGGTTAATGCTGAAGAAATAAGTAGTTTCTATGGAAGTATTTCACTTCGAAAATATTTTCAATATAAATCTTACAACATGGAAGCCATGTATGGTTTTCCATACCGATATTTTGTTTATATGTCGTTTAGATATTATAGGCTTGTTTACAAGTTCAAACATGTTTTAGCAAGGTCCATCATTTGTTTATACGCTTAACAGTGTTTGCGAAAACACTGTAATTATTTGTTGATTCCGAAGTGCTGAGGTAGTGTATGATTGTAGTAGAAACATTCCCACAATCCCACGTTTAAACTAAGATTAAAATACGTTTGAAACACGTTTAAATTAAAATGGTCTTATAAAGTGTTTATAATTAATTTAAAGTGATTATTTTTTAAGTGTTTTATGAAGTTTGATTTAGGACACGCTAAATCAGTTTATATTAAGTATATAATTATTCATATAATGACAAACCACAAACCAGCTATGCTCATCGAAGTTATCTAAGTTTTCAAGGTACCAACTCGCTCGGATCACTTTTGATTCTTCAATAAGTATTATTAATTTTCTATTACAATTATTTTTTTAGTGGCACGTAGACAATTGTATTTCAAATATATTCAGTAAGACAAATAATCAACGTCATTGACGTGTATCGATAACAACGTGCGGTATGTAATTACTTGACATAACGTGTTCCGCAGAATGAAATTATACGAATGTATGTATTTTCTTTTCGTAAATGCAAAGGAAAAAATCGTCGAGATTAACTTTACTATAATATTTAAGTACTTAAAGTATATGGTATATATAAGCACACTGAACGCGATTCATATTGGAATTAGCCGCATTAGCTCTCACAACTGCTGGCGCCCCAACAATTATAAGAATGTTCATTTTCAGTTTAGTTTGTTCAGTTGTTTCCTGTTTCTGTACTGAATTGGTTATAAAGAATATCGAACCCTTGTTGTTACAGGGTATTGATACTCTGCATTTTTTTTCTAGCTAACACTTTTTATTCATATTTTAAAAAATTGCAGATTATTTCAAAATAACGTGCTTTATTCATCGCTAGGCAGTTAAATTAGTAATAAGGCTATTTAATGACATGGCAAACTAGTCAGTTACCTGTCTCCGTCTTGACGGCGGCCAAGTATTATAGTGTGCGTGCCGTTGAATGTGTCAAAATGTTCCTCATGCTCCGGTCTATTCTGCTCAAACTCTACGTCTTTGGCACGTGTTACAACCACAAATGTCCATATTATAACGAACGCTAGTGTTATCTTTGTATCCATCAAAGTTCTGAATAAATACAACGAATAAAATGTGAATACACACTGACGTACACACAAAATCTCAATTACTTATTTTAACAAATTCATTTAGTAGATTTAAAGTTGACATGTGCGTTAGGTGTGAAGAATTATCTGTTAATATAGCCTATAGTCTGTTAAAATAAAGTTTGTTAACTGTTAGAATTCTAGTCTAGAGGATGTTGCTAACGATTATCTGTGGCGGAGTTCATGAATATGTGCAAAAATATTCTTTAAATTTATTCTATTTTAAAATAAAGCAGATTTCAGAATTGTCAAATGTCAAAAGCTGAAGGGTGAACAGCAGGAACCTGTTTTGACTATATACAGAACATCCTCGTTCCGCGTATTCCAGTATAAAATTTTCTTTATTTGAAACCGTTTTGATTGTGTTGTTTTGGTGTTCGTAACTTAAGGCACCCTGACTGCGGATACCGAAACTAGCGGCTGGTGACGCGTTGTACTAGCCATGCGACCGCCACACTAAACACAAAAGCCGCAGGGTATGCCTTGGTCCTTTACGGACTGTTGAGCAGAGGTTTATTATTTATTTATTTAACTTTAGACACATGAGGGAGTGTGTAATTATCTTTGTTTATCAAGAAAAGATTATTAAAAAAAACGAATAAGGTATGGTCTAGGCTTAAAGTATCCTAAATTATATTTATAGTTCTGTTCCAATAACATAAGAAAACTTTGTCTTTTCAGCATTGAATGCCCATAAAAAAAAATAGTTAGAGGTTCTGCCTAGCTCTTTGGACACACACGGAGTTTATGGGAGCACTTTTTCCCAATGAGAGAGCATTCCTTTATCCCCAATGACAGAAGTTGTTTAACGATTTAATAGAAGCTCAAGAAATATAATAGCAAATCCTTACCAGTAAGGAAATATTATAAAATATGTTAGTAAAAGTTTTGAGTTAGAAACACTATAAAGAGAAAAAATACTGGAATTTAAATGTTGGTGTCACTTATTTTCAAGACAAAAGTCTGTCTAATGAATCACACGGCAAGTCCGAAATCAGTCTTTCAGTCAGTCAGTCTTCCTGTTGGAAAGGGATGGTGGATTTTCAGAATGTAGAATTTGTGTTCCAAGAGTAATCACAACTGAAGAGTGTTTGAATGTAGGTCAAGGCAAGTGGGTTTAAGGTAATTCAAGTTTACATTCTTGATGACGCAGTAATCTAGGACATCGGGAATTTTTTTTTTATATCGGAGTTCCAATAAAGTGGTTCGCATTGGTAAACTCATGTTATACGAGAGTATAGCTTTCATAAGTTCTCGCCTTCTCATGTTTTTTATTCTGGGACCCCATTGCTTGTTCTTTGCTTTGATGTCCCCCCAGCTATAAAACGATACCCTAGGGTGTTAAAATAATGCGTGTATTGTTTCTGTTTGCTTGTCGTGATGGTAGATAGAGTTGTTTTCTACAATCGTGTGATATAATGTATATTAAATCTATATGATCAGGTGTACCAACCTTTGTATTATTATTATAGTGTATAGATATTTTATATGAGCAGGGTTGTCAACATTTTCTGTGGCGGGGGGGGGGAATTCAAATATGTGTTATATAGTGTATATATTAAAATATATGATCAGGGTTACCAATCTTACATTATTGTGTGTGTGTATAGAGCAGATCTGCCAACATTTTTTTCTCTTCTGTGGTGGGAAATTCAAACTATATGATCATAATTGTTACTCTCTCTCTCTCTCTCACATTTGAATGTAAGTAAAACTATCTCTCTCTTGTTGTCAAACGTTATGTTCAAACCGTTTTCTCCTCTCCCTCTCTCTCTCTTTCTCTCTCTCTCTCTCTCTCTCTCTCTCTCTCTCTCTCTCTCTCTCTCTCTCTCTCTCTCTCTCTCACTGTGTACATTGAGTAAATAATTTTAGCTCTCTCTCCCTCTCACACACGTTGTGTATGTCTCTCTCTCTATCTCGTTGTCAAACGTTATGCTCAAACTGTTCTCCTCTCTCTGTGGTCATTACCGCGCATGTATACGAAATTAGAAAGTTTATATTTATTCGACAAATATTAACGCCCTCCCTCTCTCTCTCTCTCTCTCCCTCTCTCTCTCACTCTCTCTCTCTCTCACTCTCACTTGTTTCAACTGTGTCAACAAATAGTAACGTCCTCTCTCACTCTCTCTCTCTCTCTCTCTCTCTCTCTCTCTCTCTCTCTCTCTCTCTCTCTCTCTCTCTCTCTCTCTCTCTCTCTCTCTCTCACTCGTTTCAACTGTACAAGCTCTCTCTCTCTTACCGTGTACATTGAGTAGTCGGTGTGATGAGTAAATAATTTTAGCTCTCTCTCTCGTTGTCAAAACGCCGTCTTCATTTTCAATGTATTAAATAATTAATTAATAGTTTTATAATGCAGTCAGTGTGATTGATCCTTGTTAGAAATATATATATTTGGCAAATATTAACTATGTATGTGTGTTGTTGTCAATGAACTACTTACCTGTGTGCTGTTACAGATGACAAATCCATACGTTAACGGCGTAGCATCTCTCTCTCTCTCTCACTCTCACGCGTTTCAACTGTACAAGCTCTCTCTCTCTTACCGTGTACATTGAGTAGTCGGTGTGATGAGTAAATAATTTTAGCTCTCTCTCTCTCGTTGTCAAACGTCGTCTTCATTTTTCATGTATCAAATAATTAATTAATAGTTTTATAATGCAGTCAGTGTGATTGATCCTTGTTAGAAATATATATATTTGGCAAATATTAACTATGTATGTGTGTTGTTGTCAATGAACTACTTACCTGTGTGCTGTTACAGATGACAAATCCATACGTTAACGGCTTAGCAATCTTCAATACGCTCTTCTTCATGTGGTACAATACTTCTGTTTAATGGGTACAGTTTACACACGCACATAGGTTCAGTGGTGTATAGCGAAATAAATTAAAATTATACACACACATGAAAACGGTGGTTGAAATTCATACAAATCTTCTGATGTAACAGTTCCCACAAGTAATACAGTTCACAAAAATAAATCAATTGTACACATGTTCAGAGGTGTAGAGTGAAATAAAATAAAGTCATAATTTGTTTAAATGATTAAATATATTTTAACATTCACAATATAAAACTCACAATTCATAATTAAATAAATACATTGTAAAATTGATATTTTTTCGAAAGTTTATATATAATTGTGCCGTACTTGTAGGAGAAGCAACCTGCAACATAACAATACAACAACATTAAAATCATGTTAAATATCACACACACACACACACACACACACGACGTGCACACGCAACGCGCACACACACACAGACGCACACGCAACGTAATCACACACATACATACGACGTGCACACGCAACGCGCACACACACACACACACAGACGCACACGCAACGTAATCACACACACACACACACACACACACACACACAAGGTCCAATAAAACAGATAACAGATTTAAATATGCTATAGTCATTGTAAGACGTTACAATCCTTGAAGTGTTTAATAAGTAAATTGTATGTATATATCACTGAATAATAATAATAATATAATCGTTCTAGTGTTATCGTTTGCTGCAACAGGTAACGCAGTTTACAAATAATTACATATAGGTTCAGAGGCGTATAGTGAAATAAATTAAAAATATAAATTAATTTCCTCATAAGTTAATGTCCTTTCATCAAAACTTTGTAAATTAGAATCTGCACTACATTCAAACACACGCACACACAGTGATAAAAAAATTGTTTATTAAAAGTAGTTTGTCACCTTAACGAGGTACTATTTCCACATGCGCTGTCTGGTTCCTCATCCCTCGAAACACGAGATGTAGGTCGCTGGGACTTATATGACGGAGTTCTTCATCTGTAAAGACGTCAGCATACCTCTTAGGTAGATATACACGATAGCGGCGCTCACAATCTTCCAACGTTACAAGCACAGACTTCCCATATCTCGTGTCCACATGCACCATGTTAACGATCGGATACTGCTTGTTCAATGTTAATTCTGCACACCGTTTGTACTCAATAGCAGAAACTGCGTTGAATTTTGTGATAAACGACATTATTAGAAGTGAAGACGTCTGTATCAAACGAGGTGGAACCAAACAATGTCAGAATATTCGCTACAAAGAAGACTAGTGAAAGTAATGGTGGTGGTGGTGGTGGTGTGGTCATCAGGAAAGTTCACTTTCATCGCCTGAAGCTTTGCATGTACATACACACACAGGCAGAATTAGCGCTGTTACAAAATATATATATATTAGGTGAATACAAGAGAAAGGACATACTTTACGGAATTTCTTGAAATTTTTTTTTGTAGTTCGTCTTCACCTCATCACCCTTGCATGTACTAGCAGTGTGTTTGGGTACAATTAAAGATTTAAATTCAATGTTCTGAGAAGTACACATATTCATCTGCTCGCCTCCCTCCCGTTTACTGACAGTATGTTTAGATGCAGTCAACCACTGATAAGAATTCATCTTCTTGTTCCTATAATAATAATAACAGTACCTGCTTCATTATCATATACATTATGTGCTATATATAAATATATACATAAGGCTTTCAACACACACACACACACACACACACACACACACACACACAGCACATACCATAAATCCAGAACAGGAAAGGTATTATAACAAACATTACGAAAACAAGTACGTATGGTCACGTACATAGATCAACGTTTAAACAAACAGATTAATACCTGAATAAATTTTTTTTAAAACAGGACAGCGTATTATCTATATAACTTTCTGTTTCAGATAAGAATAGTTTGAATATAAAATGAAAGGGTACGTTGTATTTTGTTATGAGAAAATGCATTTCTACAAAAATATCTGTCAAACCCCTATCAAACAAAAACCCCGTTCTTATCGAGAGACAACAGTAACTGACCTAAGCACATGTGCTTCATTAGTATGTTCAGAGGTTTGGTGTCTAAATCGATGCATTTTACTTTCACCTTCTAATTTGACACATGGCTTACTTTCATACAGAAATAGCTATCGCCCATGTCCGTCTACGAGTGTTGCTAAACGAAATTAAAAATGCTGTAATACATAACGTCCTGTGAAATAGATATGGTATGTTTTTAGGACAGCCAATGTCATTAAGATGGATTATTTTCGAGAGCAGAGTCGCTACCAATTAATTTGTCACGTATCCGAATGTATCACAACAATTGTCTAGTATATAGCACTTATCATCATACGGTGACAACGCTTGCTTTCAAAGCGTGTAGGTCCGTCTGCATACAAGTCAGGTGTTTGAATACTATACATCAGACCGTCTGTATCTGTCATTAGCAATCTAACGTTACGACCGTACTTGCCGACAGCATAACGATAATACGTTTGACAACGAGAGAGAGAGAAACGGTTTGAACATAACGTTTGACATTGTATATTGCAAGCATGAAATTATTATTTAGATATGGTATGTTTTTAGGACAGCCAAAAGCATGAAAGTATTATTTAAATCTGTTATCTGCTTCTGTATGGAAGTCATCTATAAATATCAGGTCAGTGCGACACAATGTAATGGACCTAACATGATTCATGCCAACGTGTGCGCTCGTTGTGTGTGCGTGTGCGTCTGTGTGTTCGTGTGTGCGCGCGTTGCGTGTTTGGTTACGTTGCGTATGCATCTGTGTGTGTGTGTGTGTGCACGTCGGATGTGTGATTACGAGTGCGTCTGTGTGTGTTCGTGTGTGCGCGCGTCGGATCATGACATAGTATTCGTAATGACCGAGGCACGTCCTTTATTGCATGAGGATAATCAGGTAGAGCAGAGCAGACACGTTTACGCAATATCAAGTGCACACACACACACAAGAATCAGATGTTTTGTATTCCGTAATGTATTTTGTATTTGAATCTGTAATGTTATTTATTTCCAACTAAAGTCAGAGACACCCCAGTAGTTTTTCACCTAGAACGTATACAAAACATCTGATTCTTGTGTGTGTGTGCACTTGATATTGCGTAAACGTGTCTGCTCTGCTCTACCTGATTATCCTCATGCAATAAAGGACGTGCCTCGGTCATTACGAATACTATGTCATGATCCGACGCGCGCACACACGAACACACACAGACGCACTCGTAATCACACATCCGACGTGCACACACACACACACACAGATGCATACGCAACGTAACCAAACACGCAACGCGCGCACACACGAACACACAGACGCACACGCACACACAACGAGCGCACACGTTGGCATGAATCATGTTAGGTCCATTACATTGTGTCGCACTGACCCGATATTTATAGATGACTTCCATACAGAAGCAGATAACAGATTTAAATAATACTTTCATGCTTTTGGCTGTCCTAAAAACATACCATATCTAAATAATAATTTCATGCTTGCAATATACAATGTCAAACGTTATGTTCAAACCGTTTCTCTCTCTCTCGTTGTCAAACGTATTATCGTTATGCTGTCGGCAAGTACGGTCGTAACGTTAGATTGCTAATGACAGATACAGACGGTCTGATGTATAGTATTCAAACACCTGACTTGTATGCAGACGGACCTACACGCTTTGAAAGCAAGCGTTGTCACCGTATGATGATAAGTGCTATATACTAGACAATTGTTGTGATACATTCGGATACGTGACAAATTAATTGGTAGCGACTCTGCTCTCGAAAATAATCCATCTTAATGACATTGGCTGTCCTAAAAACATACCATATCTATTTCACAGGACGTTATGTATTACAGCATTTTTAATTTCGTTTAGCAACACTCGTAGACGGACATGGGCGATAGCTATTTCTGTATGAAAGTAAGCCATGTGTCAAATTAGAAGGTGAAAGTAAAATGCATCGATTTAGACACCAAACCTCTGAACATACTAATGAAGCACATGTGCTTAGGTCAGTTACTGTTGTCTCTCGATAAGAACGGGGTTTTTGTTTGATAGGGGTTTGACAGATATTTTTGTAGAAATGCATTTTCTCATAACAAAATACAACGTACCCTTTCATTTTATATTCAAACTATTCTTATCTGAAACAGAAAGTTATATAGATAATACGCTGTCCTGTTTTAAAAAAAATTTATTCAGGTATTAATCTGTTTGTTTAAACGTTGATCTATGTACGTGACCATACGTATACTTGTTTTCGTAATGTTTGTTATAATACCTTTCCTGTTCTGGATTTATGGTATGTGCTGTGTGTGTGTGTGTGTGTGTGTGTGTGTGTGTGTGTGTGTGTGTGTGTGTGTGTGTGTGTGTGTGTGTGTGTGTGTGTGTGTGTGTGTGTGTGTGTGTGTGTGTGTGTGTTGAAAGCCTTATGTATATATTTATATATAGCACATAATGTATATGATAATGAAGCAGGTACTGTTATTATTATTATAGGAACAAGAAGATGAATTCTTATCAGTGGTTGACTGCATCTAAACATACTGTCAGTAAACGGGAGGGAGGCGAGCAGATGAATATGTGTACTTCTCAGAACATTGAATTTAAATCTTTAATTGTACCCAAACACACTGCTAGTACATGCAAGGGTGATGAGGTGAAGACGAACTACAAAAAAAAATTTCAAGAAATTCCGTAAAGTATGTCCTTTCTCTTGTATTCACCTAATATATATATATTTTGTAACAGCGCTAATTCTGCCTGTGTGTGTATGTACATGCAAAGCTTCAGGCGATGAAAGTGAACTTTCCTGATGACCACACCACCACCACCACCACCATTACTTTCACTAGTCTTCTTTGTAGCGAATATTCTGACATTGTTTGGTTCCACCTCGTTTGATACAGACGTCTTCACTTCTAATAATGTCGTTTATCACAAAATTCAACGCAGTTTCTGCTATTGAGTACAAACGGTGTGCAGAATTAACATTGAACAAGCAGTATCCGATCGTTAACATGGTGCATGTGGACACGAGATATGGGAAGTCTGTGCTTGTCACGTTGGAAGATTGTGAGCGCCGCTATCGTGTATATCTACCTAAGAGGTATGCTGACGTCTTTACAGATGAAGAACTCCGTCATATAAGTCCCAGCGACCTACATCTCGTGTTTCGAGGGATGAGGAACCAGACAGCGCATGTGGAAATAGTACCTCGTTAAGGTGACAAACTACTTTTAATAAACAATTTTTTTATCACTGTGTGTGCGTGTGTTTGAATGTAGTGCAGATTCTAATTTACAAAGTTTTGATGAAAGGACATTAACTTATGAGGAAATTAATTTATATTTTTAATTTATTTCACTATACGCCTCTGAACCTATATGTAATTATTTGTAAACTGCGTTACCTGTTGCAGCAAACGATAACACTAGAACGATTATATTATTATTATTATTCAGTGATATATACATACAATTTACTTATTAAACACTTCAAGGATTGTAACGTCTTACAATGACTATAGCATATTTAAATCTGTTATCTGTTTTATTGGACCTTGTGTGTGTGTGTGTGTGTGTGTGTGTGTGTGTGTGTGTGTGTGTGTGTGTGTGTGTGTGTGTGTGTGTGTGTGTGTGTGTGTGTGTGTGTGTGTGTGTGTGTGTGTGTGTGTGTGTGTGTGATATTTAACATGATTTTAATGTTGTTGTATTGTTATGTTGCAGGTTGCTTCTCCTACAAGTATGGCACAATTATATATAAACTTTCGAAAAAATATCAATTTTACAATGTAGTTATTTAATTATGAATTGTGAGTTTTATATTGTGAATGTTGAAATATATTTAATCATTTAAACAAATTATGACTTTATTTTATTTCACTCTACACCTCTGAACATGTGTACAATTGATTTATTTTTGTGAACTGTATTACTTGTGGGAACTGTTACATCAGAAGATTTGTATGAATTTCAACCACCGTTTTCATGTGTGTGTATAATTTTAATTTATTTCGCTATACACTACTGAACCTATGTGCGTGTGTAAACTGTACCCATTAAACAGAAGTATTGTACCACATGAAGAAGAGCGTATTGAAGATTGCTAAGCCGTTAACGTATGGATTTGTCATCTGTAACAGCACACAGGTAAGCAGTTCATTGACAACAACACACATACATAGTTAATATTTGCCAAATATATATATATATTTCTAACAAGGATCAATCACACTGACTGCATTATAAAACTATTAATTAATTATTTGATACATGAAAAATGAAGACGACGTTTGACAACGAGAGAGAGAGAGAGCTAAAATTATTTACTCATCACACCGACTACTCAATGTACACGGTAAGAGAGAGAGAGCTTGTACAGTTGAAACGCGTGAGAGTGAGAGAGAGAGAGAGATGCTACGCCGTTAACGTATGGATTTGTCATCTGTAACAGCACACAGGTAAGTAGTTCATTGACAACAACACACATACATAGTTAATATTTGCCAAATATATATATTTCTAACAAGGATCAATCACACTGACTGCATTATAAAACTATTAATTAATTATTTAATACATTGAAAATGAAGACGGCGTTTTGACAACGAGAGAGAGAGCTAAAATTATTTACTCATCACACCGACTACTCAATGTACACGGTAAGAGAGAGAGAGCTTGTACAGTTGAAACGAGTGAGAGAGAGAGAGAGAGAGAGAGAGAGAGAGAGAGAGAGAGAGAGAGAGAGGGACGTTACTATTTGTTGACACAGTTGAAACAAGTGAGAGTGAGAGAGAGAGTGAGAGAGAGAGAGAGAGAGAGAGAGAGAGAGAGAGAGAGAGAGAGAGAGAGAGAGAGAGAGAGAGAGAGAGAGAGGGCGTTAATATTTGTCGAATAATATAAACTTTCTAATTTCGTATACATGCGCGGTAATGACCACAGAGAGAGGAGAACAGTTTTGAGCATAACGTTTGACAACGAGATAGAGAGAGAGACATACACAACGTGTGTGAGAGGGAGAGAGAGAGCTAAAATTATTTACTCAATGTACACAGTGAGAGAGAGAGAGAGAGAGAGAGAGAGAGAGGAGAGAGAGAGAGAGAGAGAGAGAGAGAGAGAGAGAGAGAGAGAGAGAGAAGAGAGAGAGAGAGAGGAGAAAACGGTTTGAACATAACGTTTGACAACAAGAGAGAGATAGTTTTACTTACATTCAAAATGTGAGAGAGAGAGAGAGAGAGAGAGAGTAACAATTATGATCATATAGTTTGAATTTCCCACCACAGAAGAGAAAAAAATGTTGGCAGATCTGCTCTATACACACACACAATAATGTAAGATTGGTAACCCTGATCATATATTTTAATATATACACTATATAACACATATTTGAATTCCCCCCCCCGCCGCAGAAAATGTTGACAACCTGCTCATATAAAATATCTATACACTATAATAATAATACAAAGGTTGGTACACCTGATCATATAGATTTAATATACATTATAACACACGACAAATTTGAACTCATGCAAAGGTTGGTACACCTGATCATATATTTTAATATACACTATAATGCATCGAGTTGGAACCACCCCCACCCACCACCACCCACTGATATGAAATAAAAAAACCACCCACCCAACACCACCCCCTGATATGCAAATCAGCTTTCTTAAAAAAATAAAAAATTATATTCACGGATGCTAGTGGTCTATTGAACCTCATCCCACCAAATCAATTTAATTAAAAAAATAAAAAACCAAATTAAAAAAATTAAAAAATTTATTCGCGGAAATTCACGGTGCTGTGGTCCCATTGGGATGCTGCGGGTCCAGCGGTGGCGGCGTCATCTCTTAGATCATGTTTTTTAGTGTTTTTTATTGTTTTTTAAGAAAGGCGGCATTCCTTTGTGGCTTTGAACTGTCATTTTCCCCCTACTTGCAGTCGCTTGAACATAATGTCCAGAATACTTATTTGCTTCGTAGTGTTGTATTGAGTTCCTAACGATAATTGTTGAGCCGGCATATACTGTACCATAAGCGTATTGGTGATGTAGGTATTACATTCATGGATGTTTATGTAAGTACTGTCAGTGAAATGTACCTCAGAAATTAGCATGAGATCAATTACGTTGCAGGAATGCTTTGATTTCGGATTCGTGTTGTAAGCCGGTGGCGTTCAAAGCGCAATCTTGAGACATTGACCCATTAAGACAACCTTGGGGCGAGTGGTGTTAGTGTGTTTAACATGCTGACGTTTGTTCCACAATGTTCTTAATCGCCAGTTTTAGTTAATATATCATTAGTTTTGTGAATAAGGGGGTTGGAATGTGAGAGAAATTGATCTCTTGTATTTGTTTTTCTATAAGTGAAGAAAATGATTTCTGTTGCAGTTCCTGACAGGTATCATCCATCAATCATCTAACATCCATTAAGTTTGCTGGATGGTTGCCGTAAATCAAGTTTTACGTGAGCATTGTGCAGTAAGGATGCAGTTTAACTCAACGAAGACCTATATTGCAGAAATATTCATATGTTCTAGTCTTTGACACTTTGCGCACTGAGGTATTTAACACTTTGGATGCGGTGTCTCCAAATGAAGTCCAGTAGCTTGTCTGTATTATATATCCATTTGTTATTTACGCTTGGTTTTAATTCTACTAAAATAATGATTGCGGATTACTGATAGATTGCTGTTTTCTTTTTAGAGATGTTTGAACTAGGTGATTGTGTTCGACTATGGCTTTCTTTAAGACAGCTATAGTCGCTGAGGGACTTAAAATTATGTACTTGTCTGCGTTTGATAGTTGGTTGACTGGTAGGTATAGAACTTAAGTCAGTGGTTGTTTCTGGGCGGTGTGTAAGACAGACAGACAGACAGAGTATGACTGATCAGGCGGTATGATATTTGATCAGGCGGAGTTAGGTTGTTGCAGCATGGAAGTCAACTCGTTTTAATGATATATTGTTAGTGGGCAATGGTTGGTCTGGAGAAATCTCGGCAGATGACAACAGGAGCTATAGTCACTTGTTCTTAAGGATATGATTTCCCCTGCTGAATGACGTGGAGAGGATGTATTTTGTTCAGTTTCCATATTGTCGACAAACAGCAACGTGCCTCGGGAAATGCAAGCGCGCCACACGCACTTCAATCGACGCATAGCTACGTCTTTATTGTATACTTTGTTCTTGATACATGTAATAAATATCTGAGATACAACTCACCAGGTAAGTAGTCCATAATGAATTATCAATAATCTAACAATAACAATATTGACTATAAGAACAATAACAATAGCGCGAGATAACAAAAGCACCGATCTGTTCGTCCGGTCCGAAGTCTAACTGATAATCGAGAAAAATGTAGTTTGAATTTTTTATTTTTTTGCTTTGAAATTGTTATTTTGCAGTACACGTTTAATATTTTAGCACAAAATATTCGTTAAAAATTTTAATTACCGTACTTCAAAAACATTCAACCAAAAATAATTGCTGTGACACTCAGTAACTGCAGAATTAACATGAATCAGAAAAATGTATTTTGTTTAAAAATGTAACAACTTCATTACATCAGTGTACGACTTTCCATAGGGCTACTACTCTTTATTATACTAAGTCATAAGTGTCCATTTTACTCACTGATTTAAAAAAAAGTTAAATAATTTACAATAAAATTTGCGCTTACGCATGGAAATTTGACCATATCTGACATCACCGATTCAAATATTTGGAAACATGCGTTCAACTAAAAAATTGAACTCCTCAGGAAAGGTGTGAAAGAGGTTTCCACCATTGTTGGCCAGAAGCTTAATGTCATGCGTATAGAAAACACGAATACTTGAAAGAAAGGTTTCAAACCGTAAAGTAGGAAGAAGTTATGGAAAACTAAAGTACGGGAGTCAATAAAACTGTCAGAATATCTGAATTGTGCATAGATCAAAAAAATGTGAAGGATGACGATGACTAAAAAGGATAACGTGATTGTAACTTTTAGTAGCCAAAAAAGTGTCTATTTACATTAGTTTGTGATTTATAACGAACTTTTTGTGATAAGGCTTTTAAATAGATCGCATTGCGCTTACATATCAAGTTATTAAAGTAAGTATTGGATAATATTTGTAAATACGAGAAAAGTTACGCCTCTTTTTGAATGCGTACAGATTTTACAATAATGATAATAATAATAATAAAAGCAACAACGAAAATAATAATTTAATAATAATAAGAAGAAGAAGATAAAAATAACATATAGCTATTTGTACCAACGAAATGCTGTTTCATCAGTACGGTAGACATGAAAAATAGTACTACATTTCAGTGCTTTTTATTTTATTATGTACTGTGCCTTTATCCGTTCCTGTAGTCATTTTCGATATTTCGATTAAGCGATTCTTTGGCTTCGATCTTTAGTGAATATCGCACATAATTTTATGTAGGTGAAAGAGTTATACAAATTTTGATTTCGTATGTTGCAAAATAGTTGGCTGGCGATTGCAGTTGGTGTTTTTAGCCCTTTTTTAAATGAAAAATGATTGTAGCAGTAGTATATCACAGTTAGGTACCTGTGACGCCAAAAGTTAATGTTGCTAGGTTAACATGAAAACTGAAATTACTATGGAAAGCGATACGTTTATAATATAAAACTCGTTTTTTGACGGAAACTACGAAAAACCCCAACTCGAAAGTAAGGCTTGCCTATTACTTTACACGTTACATTTTTTGTGACAGAACTCGTTTTTCGGTAATATTCGTTTTCCAACAAATACTTGTTTTGTGGCTAACCAAAAAGAAACGTCCAATATGTACATCCAGTATGTACAATATTTAGAGTGTATGTTGTCATTCCTTAATCCAATGTTTTTGTGATTTCCATTAAACATAAATATTTGTATTTTTCCGTTTACATTTGTTGTTGTAGTTTTGTTAATTTGTCAACTCAAAATCGTTAGGTTCTTTATTTTAAGTATTACTGTGTTATAAGCATTCTATATACACATCAAAAGTTATGTTTTCCTCAACCATGGCCTTTATTTATTTCAGCAGTAAACCAAAAACCAAAAACCATTGTCATCTAACCTCACAAATGAAAACAACACATATTTTCGTTTTGCATTATGAAATAGGACAATTCACAATTAGTACACTTCTTCTTTCCCAGATCGTAATATATAGATTCAATCACATATTAAAAACATCGAAAATGTACTGCAGGAACAGATAATGGTACAGTTTACAGTTCCTTTTATTTCCAGTTACCTATGGACTTAATTGCACAGGCTCAATTGGCTTGGGGGGGGATTTAAATACGCAACTTGATTTTACGGTGGTCCCCCGGGTAGATGATCAGCCAAATCCTCTACTCGTTGGTATTCCATATCTACGTTAATTAACGTAATGAAGAGAAAAAATTATGCGTGTTAATGAATGTCGAAAAAAGATGATAAAGGACAAAACACTGGTATAATAAAACAAGATATGATTAATGACGATTGAAAATAATTTTTACCAGCGTTTTGCCTCGAAATTATATTTATTAGTTGTGAGGTTTTTATAGGCATTGCTAAGGGCAGGATCCCCAAGACAATCTAATCTCATTATCTGTGCCTCGAGCGTCAGTGTAAATTATACAGTATCTGCTAATTGAAAGTGTAGCAATTACTTAACCTGTTTGATGGTTATGCAAGTATCAGTGACAAAGTTTTATACGAATCTTCTCTTGAAAGTTAAACGAAGTGAAGTGATGCCAACTGTAGGCTCAAAACCCATCATGACCGCACGTGTAGAAGCAATGACACATGTGTCGAATATATTATGATTATTAACTTTGCATTTGTGAGTGATTCTCTGAGTTTTAACAAATAAATTATTCAAGAATATTTTGTTCAACGTACTTACTTAATACTAACAAAACTTCTAAATTATCAAAAAAAGTAATCATGCACTTAATTCTGTTATGAATTTTATGTTTAGGTTAAAATTAATTCTTTAGGATATACTTAATATCTCCCTGTCACAATGTTTCTAAATAATAACAAAATAGCGTCTACTGTCCCACTCTCTGTGGCGTTAACTTAGAGACCTCTTCAACACTACTGATAATCTAATTCATAATTTACATTATAACTGTAATCGCCGTTTGGAAGAAAAATATACATAACCGTAATATTAATGATACTACAATAAAATTTAAAGCCTATACTAAAGTGAACAATATGTGTTCTTCCAAAGTTCACGTATTACTACATTTCACAAAGCTGTTCACATGTACCATGTGAGCACATTTTCATGTGCAGAGTACAGAATTTTCATGTTTTTGATCATTTAAACTAAGTAATCTCAATTATTGAGGCTTAATGGACCTTAAATCAAGGTGAGTTAAATTACTGCCAATACGAATTTTCAAATATTTACTTCAGCATCCCAATGGCGATTAACGAAGCATAATACCTATCTTACAGTGGTAAGCCGCCTCCGTGTGTTTTGTACAAATATCTAAAATTGAAAGACAATTGACGTATCCTCACCGGTATAGTTGAGTTTACCTCAAAGTGGAAATGATGGGTGACTACTGCTGGTTTGTAAACAAAGAAGATTTGACTCCACATACAGTAAAAGGAAAAAATAAGAAAATTATCGTATTCGGAGTATGTTAACTTTACCAACATTAATTGTAACATTAATTTGTTACTTTATTTTTATTTATATATAATTTACCTTATTTATTTATATTATAATTAATTTAAATATGTTTAAATTTATTTTTATGTAGTGTAACATATGCTCAAGTAGTCGAATGAAATGTTGTTTCGTGATAAGTAGCAGATAGTTAATAAAACGAATGTTCCGATTACTATGTTTTCCCATTTTCTATGGCATGTACAAAAAACTACACGTGTTACATTTCCGTAATTATTTTTTAATTTTCCACTTCGAAATTAATTAGAAATAGATTATCTTATTGATGGTTTTTAGTAGACCAGTGCTACTTTTTGAAAGTTTTTTTTTTATAAATCTTTTGTTTGAAAAAAGTGCCTGCCTTTTTAACTCCTTTGAACAAAACTCGACTTTAAACAATTGTGGAAAGCTGCAGTCCAATCGTGATAAAACATTAATTAGTTGTAACTAAGAATATATATTTAAATTCCCCAAACTTACATATTTTTGTCATTGTCACTAATAACGTTCTTATCAATTTTATAGAAACATTTTCTTTCAATACAGGATGATCGGATGAACTCACCTTTATGTTCATTTTAGATCTCTTGGTGCGTGCAAAAGTGTTCACCGCTTGTAAACGACGTCACCGGTAGACGTTTGTGTATACGGCGAGGCGTCCAAACCTCGCGGATAAGTTTTTAATTTTTAATTTGTTTTAGAAATGTTAATAAAACACTAAATTAAAAAATACAAAAACATTATTAAATATGGATCGAAAGCCCGTGTACAACAATAGGCACATCCTATGTAAGATTCGAATGGCAAGCAAACTGTTTAATTTAGAAATGTGTCAAGTTACAATGGAATAAGTTACTGCATTATAAATATCATAAACCGAACTCAGGGACCTATTAATGGGGGGACGCACAGGACCGGACCTCCCCCGTCTAAGAGGGTCGAAATGTTGTCGAGTAATTTTGTTAATCTCTTAATTTTTAGGTTATTTTATTATTTTTTTCACCTGTGTAACTATTTTTTTAAATATACAAACAGATTTAGTAAACATCATTTGTGTATACGTTAGAATAGTGCGGACGCCCTTGTCCATGCTCTACAGTTCAGTCAATAAGCATCTTGTAAATAATGTATCAATAGCGCGTATTTTTATTGTGTTATTACCGTTTACTTTAACGGAATTTATTTAAGGATAATTTCATACGTGTTTTAACCACTTTTTAGTAATAACACTGATTAGTCTTGATTTGTTTTTCTTTTGTATGAAGCCGACCCGACCAAATTCTATATAAGCCAATAAAACCGAATTAGATACACCGCGAGCTGAGTAAGAAGTTGAAGATTACCTCTTTTCTGCTTGCCAAGAGGACATAACCTCAGACAGTAGGATACAAATTTGAACCATTCCAGAGGCGCGCCAGTAGTGTCCGGCGGCTGTGTGCAGAAATTTAATTGGCGCCCCTACACCCTCCCCCCTAAAAAATAAAAATTCATTTTATAAAAACGTATAAGTGAGTACAAATGAAATACGAAATATATTAATTGCAACTTTATTGAACAAAAACCAGGAATTACAAAAATGTATAAAAAACAATAAACAGTTGTTTTGATGGTTCATCTTCTTCATTCACAGCACTTAATGAATATTAATTGTTAAACTTTCACTTGTGTACTTACTTTGTTTTTTGTTTTTTCCCGTACGCGTTTCGGAGTGATGTGCGCCTTCTTCAGCGGTGTGAGACAGAATGTCCTGAACTTGTAACGGTTTTTTGTATATGAAATATACAAACACTACACAACACAACCAAACAACATATTTAGCGACCAATTACACTTTAAACCACACGCACTCTTGACACAATTATACATAAAACATACAATAATTCGGATCCCCGCGCCAATTCCCTTCCCCCCCGCTCAACCTACCAACTAAAAAACCGTTACAAGTTCAGGACATTCTGTATCACACCGCTGAAGAAGGCGCACATCACGCCGAAACGCGTACGGGAAAAAACAAAAAACAAAGTAAGTTCACAAGTGAAAGTTTAACAATTAATATTCATTAAGTGCTGTGAATGAAGAAGATGAACCATCAAAACAACTGTAATACCGTAAACAAAGCGTATCTCATCCATAAATACAGAAACGTCAAACAACAAGTAACGAAAACTTCCTTAAACATCGCCTTCAATAAAACATGCCGAAAACACAACATCATCATACCAGCACACACACAAATTACAATAAAACAAAACACACATGCTGCACTTCAAACCAAACGAAAAGCTGAAAACATATACCTAAACAACATAATCAATTATTTATACCACATAAAAGACACACTCAACGGACAGGCCTACAATTTACATGTAAAACTAACACAAATGTTACACCACATCGAACTCGAAAATGTAATACAACACACGCAAGACAATATAGACAAACTCAAATCGATAAAGAAGATCGACATAACAAAAAATTAACAAACCTCAGAACACGCATAATAGAAACAATTCCCACACCGACACACAAATTCCACACACGCACAGTAAACACAACTGACATTAGTTTCACAAATGACGAAATAACTTTATTAAACAAAGGACTCAACCATAATTTAAAAAACAATACACTCAACAACAACAACAACCACAATAGACATATACGCGACTTAATCATAGACACCGAAACAGCTGTACAAAACACGCACATTAACGACCAAGATTCCATACGGCATGACATAAAACGTAAATTACAACGCACACAAAAATAACCAAAAGGACACAACAACGAAATTAAAACGCTAAAAAATGTAAAACAAAAATTACTTGAACATAATCTAACGATATTAAAAGCCGATAAAGGGAACATAAACGTTATAATGGATAAACAAGAAATAAACAATAAAGTTGAGAAATTCTTCACCGAAAACAATATAACAAAAATAAATAAGGGCCCCACATTAAAATATCAAAAACAAATAAACAAATTTATAAATAACTCAAAACACATAATCCAAACAGAAAGCACCAAATACCTCAAACAAATCAAACCAAACCCCCCAAAACTAAATGCTTTACCGAAAATACACAAACCTAATATTCCCATCAGACCCTTAATAAACAACACACAAGCACCCTCCCACAAAATCGCAAGACACCTACACAAAATAATCAGGAAAAACATAAATCTGAGTAACAACACTTCCGTCAAAAACAACATAGAAACTGGTCAAGAAAACCGAACACATCCACATTCCACACAATTCAACATTAGCATCTTTTGACATAACCAATTTATACACCAATGTACCCACCAAAGACACCATACAAACACTTGAACATTTACTCAGACAAAACAACACGCCCGAAACACACATACATGAGATCATCACACTCACCAAAATAATTACAGAACAAAATTACTTCACATACAACAACAAGATATACACACAAACAGACGGACTCCTTATGGACTCCCCCATATCAGGAATACTAGCTGAAATATTCATACACAACATGGAACAAAAACATATAATAAACAACAACAAATACACCAAGAAAATCATTTATTGGCACAGGTACGTGGATGATATATTACTTTTATTTAATGGCAATACAAGACAGGTCGAAAATTTCCACAAATACATACACACAATACACCACAAACTAAAATTTACACTTGAAATAGAACAAAACAGTAGTATAAATTTTCTGGACCTAACAATTAACAAAACAAACAATACATACACATATAAAATATACAGGAAACCAACTACAACTGACATGGGCATACACAACACATCAAACCATCCAACGCAACACAAACATGCGGCATTCAACCATATCCTCCATAGATTAACAAAAATACCACTAAGTAAACAAGATTATAAAGAAGAACTCAACACAATCAAATATATAGCAATAAAAAACGGTTACAACCCTAATTTAATAAACAAACTACACAGACACATCATAAACAAAAACAACAAAACAAAAAATACCAACAACACACAACAAAATAAATACATCACACTCACATACCATAACTCCAACACACACAAAATCGCCAACACATTCAGGAAACACAAGTACAAAATAGCCTATAGAACAAACAATACCATCAAAAAACACATCAATGATACAAACACGGACACAGACAAATACAACAAAACAGGGGTATACAAATTAAACTGTAGTGATTTTAATAGTTTCTATATAGGCCAGACGGGAAGATCTTTTTCTTCACGTTACTCTGAACACCTAAAAGCTCTATCCAGCAACAACATACATTCCGCGTTCGCCACACACATACATACAACAAACCACAGCTACACCAACATAGATAAAAATCTTGAGATATTACACTACTTGCCTAAAAGTCGGAAACTTAACACAGCAGAACAATATGAAATATACAAACACTACACAACACAACCAAACAACATACTTAACGACCAATTACACTTTAAATCACACGCACTCTTTGACACAATTATACATAAAACATACAATAATTCGGATCCCCGCGCCAATTCCCTTCCACCCCTCCCCCCCACTCAACCTACCAACTAAAAAACCGTTACAAGTTCAGGACATTCTGTCTCACACCGCTGAAGAAGGCGCACATCACGCTGAAACGCGTACGGGAAAAAACAAAAAACAAAGTAAGTTCACAAGTGAAAGTTTAACAATTAATATTCACAAACAATAAACATACAAAAAGGGTACAGAAACAAAAACATAAACATAAAGAATAATTTGGAAGAAAATAAAGTAATTTATGTTGTCAAGAAAATCATTTGCCAATTCCACCTTATATAGTTTTACGTAAATTGACAGTTAAACTTACAGTTTTATAAAAACAAAAATATTAAATATTTTTTTGCACATAATTAAACTTCCCACAACAATGAATATTCCTGTTCACTTATCGCAACAATTACAAAATCTCAAGTACACTCAACTGTCAAGTATCGTAGGGTTTACATATCGCAGACGCACTGAATGAAACTGTCTTTGTTTCAACTGCTGATTCATAACTAACGATAAACAACTGGACTAGTACGCGCCGTTAGTTACAGCGATAAGCATTCGAAACCGCTCTGAGCACTTACCAATTTAAAATGACGTGCGAATTAACACGTCAGGAGCACCAAACAGTCATAAAAATTAGGGGAGAATACCCCTCCCAGAGCACCGAGAAGGTTAACTTAATGAATAATTTTTTTTTCAAATCTTTCCTTCTCGCCTGAAATTTTGGCGCGTTTACTATCCTGCGCCTGTGTGCGCCGCACACTGTGCACAATATGTCGGCGCGCCACTGAACCAACCCTCGACCAACAGACAACTATTAGCAATGTTTACACGAAGCGATGTCGAACTTGCAAGACTGAGCAAGAAAATTTTTAAAACTCTTCGTCCTCTCGTAAGTAATTAGTCTAATCTTCATCCTCTCGTAACTAATTAGTCTAATATTCGTCCTCTCGTAACTAATTATTCTAATTATTTAATTCTACTTCTACTACTACATTTTATCTCCATATTTTTTGTCGATTTTTGACATTTTTTTCCTTTATCTTTGAGGGCTTGATCCCCCAAAAGCCCTTCGCTGCTCGATTGCTAAAACATTTCATTCTATCGTATTCATTTGTTGTGGTACGGAACAAAAACGATAGTTACTTGTTTGGATAGCAGATGTGCTGTGCAGATACATAAACTATCTGTGCTCAGTACAACTTTATGCAAGTCGTACATAAGAACTAATGTTGTACTGAGGTTTATGAAATTATGACCAAAACATATACGGCGGAACTGGTTTTGAAAGTCATTCAACTGATTCCTCATTCCTCATTAGTCTTCATATGGAATGTCGGTGAATTTAATATAGAACACTGAATGAATGTTGTTGCTATTAATTTGTCTACTTTTCATATTTTGTTTTATTGTTAAAGCTACTTTGACAAATATTAGTCTATTGTTGTTGTGTGTTAGGATTATTTTCAGTTCGCTTGAAGAGCTTGTCTTTATTATTTCAACAAATTGCTTTGGTGTTTCAGACATATGGGTTTACAGGAAGACTGGAGGGACTCTGTAACTTGCAACCAAATTGCCGGTTTATCTCCAGGACAAATGAAGCTCTGCCAGCTTTATCAAGATCACATTTCAGGAGTCAGTAGAGGAGCAAAGATTGCTATAGACGAATGCCAGTGGCAATTCAGACATCGAAGATGGAACTGTTCTGTAGTAGCAAAGGATGCTACCGTATTCGGACCAGTACTTAGAATAGGTAAACCTGATTTATTAGTGGTCAATAATTTAGTTTCATTATAATTACGTCGTTTACTTTATACTTAAATTTTAGTAAAACGTATACTGCATTTACTAATGCCTGTTAATTATGAAACCCGATTAAAAGTAATAGAAGTAACAGACATAAGAGACTAATGCAGTTGTCTCCAATTTTAACTCTCCTCTTCACACAGACTAAATCTTTGTGTAAAAATTAAACGTACATTTTTGTAATAATAAGGTACTAAACAAAAGAAAATATATATCGGCACCCATTCCAATTGTTTTCCTTACGTTATTTCGTAAGTCTAGATTTAGACGTAGTTTTTAAATACAAGTCGATACCTCCTTCGAATGTCTAAATTTAAAAAAATCTCATTATTCACATATTACAGCAATAAATTAGACTAATTTCTACTTAATTATAACAGGGCCTGAATAACTAAATAATAATCCATTCTATTCTCACACAGCTCACGTCCAATCATAACGTAAGCCAATCTATTATCGACAAAATTCTAATAGTTACGTTATATAACAGATATTGCACAAACTGAAAAACGATTATGCAGCAAGGTTAGCATAAGTAAGGTTTATAAGCTCGAATTCAGCCGATCAGAGCCCGGTGATTTTCTACACCCTTGTAGAGCAGCTACAAATTCATCCATTGCTTATTGGATCCACACGTTCACTGATGTCAACAAATTTTGTTTCCTCCATTTGCTCCTGGATCCACAGCCGCTCGTAATATCTAAGCCATTCCTTCTTTGTGATATTACTAATCGTCAGGTTAGCTTTCATTGTTTGATTTAAATCCCGTAATTTTGTAAGCCTTTTCCTGCCTACACTGAACAGTGCTCTATATCACTTATATATTTGTCCCAATTGTTGCTTACTTACTTTTGTTCTGGGAATGACACAGTGGGGGTCTGATCAGTATAACAGAAGTCCCGATTTTTTAAAAATAGTTATTATACACTCATTTATTTTAAAAGTACAGTGTAAAACTAATGCACTGTTAATGTTGTAAATATATTTAATAAGATTGTGTAACTTATTAAAAATTAGAAAAAGAATTTGTCTGTCAGTAATAAAAGAATTTCAATATAAGACATAATTTTTTTTGAAACATTAGTCAAAAACAAGCTTAAGTTTTTGTACAATTTTTTTTCTTTATTTACTAGTACAAAAACAGACATCACATTTAATTTCATACCACAATGTCCCTGAGTACCCACATTATAAATGAAATTCGACAAAATAATATAACGCTACTGAAAAAGATGTAGGCTATGTGTACTAAGTGAAAAGGAAACTTCAGGAAATCAAAAACTTTCTACGCGACAGATGAAAATTCATCCCCGTAAGGTGAAAAATATTCAACCTCCTTTGTGGGATGTAAGATTTACACGGTTTTAGGCAATAAGTTTACCCCAGAGTTCTTTGTGTTGCTAGTTACAAAAGGTACACTTTCTTCAAATAATTACACGAATAAGGAAACTTAAGTTATCAGAAATTACTGAGTGACTGAGTTATCAAAGCAAGCAAAGCTTAAGCTTTTCAAACAAAACTCTACGTCCCTCCCCAATACGTTGATTTCCTCGGCACTCTGTCGTGTCAGAAACGTAATCTATTTGATTAGCGGTCGTGTTAATAAATTTGCTCCAGGTTTATCTTGTGTACTTGCTAACGAACTCTGTGCTCACTGTGATTAGACTAATCATTAGTACAACTTCTCCAGTTTCGCTTGCATGGGGGTCTTTTGCTGCAGTTCTTTGCTTCCGCAGTGCCATGGAGGTCTTTTTCTTTTATAAACTAAAGGTGTGGTTTTTTCCAATTTTGAGCAAAGACATCTTCAAGACGATTTTCACTTCATAAAATGGCCAAATATCGTAGATTGTTTTGAGTTTTTCATAAAAAATACATGAAAGACTTTTTTCATCCTCCTCTAGCACGTGGACAGTTGAGGCTAATGTAAGGAGTCTGAGAGTTTGCTTGAATACATGTATTATACGCGTGATAACTTTGGCAGACAAGCTTTTGCGTTTAAGTACATTACTTCTCTTTTAGGAGAGAACGAGTTGCTATATTGTTTTTTTTTAGCATCACTATAACACAATATTACACCCTTCCTCACTAACATCCTTTCTTGATAGCCTTGACGTTAAATGTTTTTTGTCCCATTTTTTGCGTCTCTTTTCTAAATTCTTCGAAGTCACCCGTTCGGTAAAAGTTACGGACATTCATATATCAACTCCATAAATCTATTTCCATAAAATTACATATTCCATAAATCTTTTTCACAAGTTCTTTTCCCAACGCTGTTTGATACACAGCCGAAATTTAATTTATTTTTACATGGACAAGGAAACGGCCCGACCTTCAAAATCCTACCAGAAGACTAGATGAGCTTTGATTTTGGTTATCATATTCCCAAAGAGAACTGCCTTCATAATGGCAGCTCTCTTCGTTTGCATTAGTCTGAGCAATGATTCAGACTGTGTGTGCTTCCGTTGACTCATCCACCATGATACTTCTAAACGACACATCCTGCTGCCGATGTAGGCCTATTACCCAATGTTCAGGTTAACGTTAGGCTGCCCTTCCAGGGCCTCCTCCTGTCTTTATTTCAGGATTGACTAAAAGAACCCAATCTTCCCTTTTTTAGCGTCCTTATTTTTGATTAAATGTCCTACAGTTTCATTCAGATGGTCATCGTTTCTAATGTCTTCTTTGAGGTTCTGATAACACTGTTTCCTGCCTTAAAATCAAATTTCATTTCCATCAGAAGTATATTGTTAGTTTTTACACTTTCTTTGAGCGGCCATTTTGAATACTCCACTTTTTTTTAGATAATTAATAAGCTAATGTGGTAAAACATGCCGTAACATAAGCAAGGTGTAACAATAATTAAAGTAAAGAGTGAAATTATAATAGAAAATCATAAAAGCTTTTTACAACTGTGTTGAATGATCAACTAAAAAAACTTGATAAAATAATATAAACAATGAAAAAATTTAATACATATGCTGATCCTTTCTAAGACACCTGTATTGAATATATCTGTAACGTTTGCCCTGTCCCACATTTTTATATCATAAATCTGTAAATGTCTCACTGTTTTTAGTGATTCCACAGGGATATGTTACCACTACGTTGGAGCAGGTTAATGAGATTATAGGCTAATTGTGGCAGAAAAATTAAATGTTCTCTTTTCAATTAAAGTATGTAACTAATTCACATTCACTTGGGGGGGGGGGCGCTTTCTTTTACATCAGCGAAGTAATTGCTTATGAGATAACGGGTACTATCTAAAAAAATGTTTAACCGAGTTCTTGCCAGGATAAGGAAGTACATTTTTCAAAAACTGCCACTATGTGTCTGTTTCATGTATGTTGTGCTAACTGAATATGAAACTCTACCATTTATGAAGATCACACATGGCTTGACGTGAATGACAAAAATACTCTCACAAAGCAGATGATGAAGCATCCACATATCTTGTCACTGTTAATGTTATAACATCTTAACTTGTGTTATAACTTAGGGAACCCGCAATAATTGGTTCTGCCAATTATACAGGCTGCCTTAGTTGTGACGAGCTGAAAGTTAATCACAACAACAAAACAATTAATATAAAAGGATTCTGGGAAGGGGAGACTGTCGATTTATGCACTCAGTTTAGTCGGTACTACTGATGACATCTCTTTATTACATATGGTATTAATTGCTCTACTTAAAATTCTCGACATATATGGTTCAACAGCTTACAGTTTACAAGATGATTAAATATTTTATTCTTTCATGAGGGCCCTCAAAATAAGATGTACATCAATTTAATTAATTCCACGGATCCGGGATTGAATATAGTATGTTAATAATGGTCACCTCGCCATATACAATCTTTAAAATTGTGCCATTTGAAGAATGGACTTTATTGATCTTTTTAAAACAATAAAGCTTTCAGTTTAAACTTTTACTCTTTTACTACAAATAAGAATACAATTACTGTCAGTACTTAAAATGTCTTAATGTTTTTAATTTAATTGTCTTTGGTTGGATATAATATTTAGTATTTCATAACCACGGAAGGCTTGCCTCCGTGTCACCTTTTGGATGTCCTCCAGCTCCTCGTTATTCCAGTCCTCGGTCCTAGGTTGCAGCATGTTTGATGTAGGTCAGGTATCTCTCATTATCTTCGTATCCGGGGATGGTGTAGTCCTGAAGTCTTTTAGATCATTGTGGGTCCTGGTTCTCTGCTCTTGGCTAACGGGTAGTAATAGCTCGTTGATTTGAATGATTAACACAAAAGTTTCATTCACCTGTATCCACTTCACATGATTGTTTATTTGTTGCACTTCACTTTATGGTCTTACCACAGTTTTAATTACATAAGTTTTATATTTTAAGATTTTTGTAGAGATGTCATAGGCGCTAAATTTTCATTATTCTTTCTTACTCGTTTACAACATATTTATATGAATCGCGGTTCAACTATATTAACGCAACACATTGTTTAATAGTATAAAGAATGCCTCTGTGTCTTAACTGACGGATTAATCACTTTAGGAAACAAACTATTTTTAACGTTCCACATATCTGCTGTGCGCAGCTTACGGGTTGACCGCTCCATTTCAAGTGGGTGAAAATAGTTTAGGGGTGAGAGTAGTAATCTCGCGACATTTACCAATCAACATAAAAGTAGTTCCATGTTTCTTCTTTATTTAAAGGATTAAAGTTTGACTATTTAATTAAGCAGAGATATTCTTAGTTACAGACGTTATTAAAATACATTACAGTGGTCTTATTTAATTATTTAAATAATGTCAAAATTTACAAGTATATTTAGTTTGTTAAGGGGTCGGAAAACAAGTTAATTCTGGTTAGTGCCTGTCTATGCAGGATTAATTAACAAGCTTTACCCTTTCTGTACAATCGTATTCCTTTTATTTTATTATTAGACTTTTTATTAAATATTATTATTATTTATGATAGCAATAACATTTAGTTTAAATGTGCGATTTTATTAAAAATTTTAAATTTCTCAGCCTACACATTACCTATTTATTAATTACCATATTTTTATTAATGAAATCGTCACATACTCCGCCGCTTGAAACTTAGGACTCCGGCTAATTTGGTCAGCAATGTACCGGGAGTATGCTTGGGGATTACCGTGTGAAATTATTTATTATTAGTATTATTTATTATTAGTGCACGGTTTGTTTTCTTTATTTTATCTCTCTTTAAACGATCTTGTTCTCATTCGTGAAATTCCCTTTTTCTCGTTACTTACAATGCTAACTTATATTTTAATCCTTAATACTAATTTCCCTAATTATCAGTAACTCACAATATCGTGGCCCGACTGACATAGGCTTACTCTAACTATTCAAGTTAGCTTTCAGCACGCACTAATGATTTTTTTGGCACCTTTCTGCCCCATCATTACCCTTTTCAGTCGGCGCCGTTGTGACTTGTTACGTTATATATATATATATATATAATTTTCAATTATATATCATCAACTTATCTCTAATATAATCTAAAGAGGATCCCATACTCCACTTTAGATTATAGTTAATCCTAATATCTTATATTACTTGAGAGAAGCGGAATCTCACGAGGATAATTCTTATTATCTCTTTAATAATAACTGAACAAACTATGCGGAAGGGGAGACACTTTACACAATTCATTGTAATACACACGCGGTGGTTTTCATTGTTTAGGGAGGCTACCGTTTATACAATAGAGAGAGGGTGGCTGCTTACTACATTTCTTAACACGCTTTATTGTTCTCTTACAGGCCACAACTGGTTGTTCACTATTCAACTATACTTTTATTATTATTTGCTTTTCTCTTACTTACTGCTACACGTTACACAAATTTGTTTAACTTAAGATTTATTCAGCCTTATTATTCAAGCAATAATCATTCACTTATTATTACTTTGGGGGGTTTTAAAAAACTTACCTAGAATTATTTCCTATCGACTTACCATATTTATTTATTTGAAATTTAAATCACAATATTATTTGCTCTACTATACTATACACAATTATTTCCTACACACTTTAGTACATGGTAAACATTTATTAACAGTTATTATTAAACATTTGCATTAGTTTCTATTTAAACGATCAGCTGTTACGCTGGAATATAGGTCTGACTTTCGTCGTAAGTAGTTGATAATTATGGGTAATTGGCGTAATGCCTCATCCGCAAATTTCTGCACATCGGCGGGGATTACGGTGACGTCGGGCCAGCTTAATAAATTATTCAACCGGCGTGTTAAATGTTCTATTCGTTGCGTGACGCGCAATATTACAGTAGGTGATTTTTCGTCCTGAAGGTTCTGAGATAATACCGTCAGTTCCCTATACTTCGCATAACAGGTTTCTCGTTCGCTGTCATAATCGAGTTCACGCAATCTATCTAACTGCGAGGGTATATCTGATCTGGTTTCGCGTAATGATTTTCGTAATTCAGACACTGTTACATTCACGTGTTTAAACCTCGTAAAATTGCTTCGTAGCACAGCTCATCTTTTAATAATAGATCAGGGTTAAATTCAGCCATTTTCGTAATGTGAGTGGCTATAAATAATTATTCTACTATTTGCATTAAATTCTATACAATGCTTTCTTTTTTTTTTTATACACAAGAAAAATTAAAAATATAAATCAATCGTATTCTTACCCTTTTTTTTTTACAAATAAACAATTAAAATGTGATGACAACCTTTATCATTTTACATTGGTAGAGAGAGAGAAATCTCACACAGGCTTGAATATACGTTCGACAAAAGGGGGAATCTTCGGTTACTAAACACAGGAAAAGACACGCTTCTTATAACAATAGAACTAACAAAGAGGGTGGCGTATTGTCTAACTCAACTTGCGGGAGGGTAACTATGACAGTTTCACACAGGCGCGGACAAGAATTCAACCGGTCAGATTTTGTTTACAAACCGACAGTTGATGAATGAAATTTTTGACAAGCACGTACCTGATGTTATTTCGTATTCTTGTGGCGTCTTAAGTTAACATTATGTTCATTCCTATATCTAAATCATAATTAAAATTACTTATTTATTATACTATTATAATAATTATTATCATTTTATTTTATTTAAAATTTTAGACACATTTTAGAGTAAATGAGTGAATAGATCAACAGAGTGTGCGTGGAATATTGGGACACAATTACTTCTTAAACAACACACAATTTTTTTTTTTTTTTTTTTTTTACAAAGGATTAACAATTTAAATTTAACAAATCATATCAGCAATAAAGCAGAGTGGCGCAATTTATAACATCTTAACTTGTGTTATAACTTAGGGAACCCGCAATAATTGGTTCTGCCAATTATACAGGCTGCCTTAGTTGTGACGAGCTGAAAGTTAATCACAACAACAAAACAATTAATATAAAAGGATTCTGGGAAGGGGAGACTGTCGATTTATGCACTCAGTTTAGTCGGTACTACTGATGACATCTCTTTATTACATATGGTATTAATTGCTCTACTTAAAATTCTCGACATATATGGTTCAACAGCTTACAGTTTACAAGATGATTAAATATTTTATTCTTTCATGAGGGCCCTCAAAATAAGATGTACATCAATTTAATTAATTCCACGGATCCGGGATTGAATATAGTATGTTAATAATGGTCACCTCGCCATATACAATCTTTAAAATTGTGCCATTTGAAGAATGGACTTTATTGATCTTTTTAAAACAATAAAGCTTTCAGTTTAAACTTTTACTCTTTTACTACAAATAAGAATACAATTACTGTCAGTACTTAAAATGTCTTAATGTTTTTAATTTAATTGTCTTTGGTTGGATATAATATTTAGTATTTCATAACCACGGAAGGCTTGCCTCCGTGTCACCTTTTGGATGTCCTCCAGCTCCTCGTTATTCCAGTCCTCGGTCCTAGGTTGCAGCATGTTTGATGTAGGTCAGGTATCTCTCATTATCTTCGTATCCGGGGATGGTGTAGTCCTGAAGTCTTTTAGATCATTGTGGGTCCTGGTTCTCTGCTCTTGGCTAACGGGTAGTAATAGCTCGTTGATTTGAATGATTAACACAAAAGTTTCATTCACCTGTATCCACTTCACATGATTGTTTATTTGTTGCACTTCACTTTATGGTCTTACCACAGTTTTAATTACATAAGTTTTATATTTTAAGATTTTTGTAGAGATGTCATAGGCGCTAAATTTTCATTATTCTTTCTTACTCGTTTACAACATATTTATATGAATCGCGGTTCAACTATATTAACGCAACACATTGTTTAATAGTATAAAGAATGCCTCTGTGTCTTAACTGACGGATTAATCACTTTAGGAAACAAACTATTTTTAACGTTCCACATATCTGCTGTGCGCAGCTTACGGGTTGACCGCTCCATTTCAAGTGGGTGAAAATAGTTTAGGGGTGAGAGTAGTAATCTCGCGACATTTACCAATCAACATAAAAGTAGTTCCATGTTTCTTCTTTATTTAAAGGATTAAAGTTTGACTATTTAATTAAGCAGAGATATTCTTAGTTACAGACGTTATTAAAATACATTACAGTGGTCTTATTTAATTATTTAAATAATGTCAAAATTTACAAGTATATTTAGTTTGTTAAGGGGTCGGAAAACAAGTTAATTCTGGTTAGTGCCTGTCTATGCAGGATTAATTAACAAGCTTTACCCTTTCTGTACAATCGTATTCCTTTTATTTTATTATTAGACTTTTTATTAAATATTATTATTATTTATGATAGCAATAACATTTAGTTTAAATGTGCGATTTTATTAAAAATTTTAAATTTCTCAGCCTACACATTACCTATTTATTAATTACCATATTTTTATTAATGAAATCGTCACATACTCCGCCGCTTGAAACTTAGGACTCCGGCTAATTTGGTCAGCAATGTACCGGGAGTATGCTTGGGGATTACCGTGTGAAATTATTTATTATTAGTATTATTTATTATTAGTGCACGGTTTGTTTTCTTTATTTTATCTCTCTTTAAACGATCTTGTTCTCATTCGTGAAATTCCCTTTTTCTCGTTACTTACAATGCTAACTTATATTTTAATCCTTAATACTAATTTCCCTAATTATCAGTAACTCACAATATCGTGGCCCGACTGACATAGGCTTACTCTAACTATTCAAGTTAGCTTTCAGCACGCACTAATGATTTTTTTGGCACCTTTCTGCCCCATCATTACCCTTTTCAGTCGGCGCCGTTGTGACTTGTTACGTTATATATATATATATATATAATTTTCAATTATATATCATCAACTTATCTCTAATATAATCTAAAGAGGATCCCATACTCCACTTTAGATTATAGTTAATCCTAATATCTTATATTACTTGAGAGAAGCGGAATCTCACGAGGATAATTCTTATTATCTCTTTAATAATAACTGAACAAACTATGCGGAAGGGGAGACACTTTACACAATTCATTGTAATACACACGCGGTGGTTTTCATTGTTTAGGGAGGCTACCGTTTATACAATAGAGAGAGGGTGGCTGCTTACTACATTTCTTAACACGCTTTATTGTTCTCTTACAGGCCACAACTGGTTGTTCACTATTCAACTATACTTTTATTATTATTTGCTTTTCTCTTACTTACTGCTACACGTTACACAAATTTGTTTAACTTAAGATTTATTCAGCCTTATTATTCAAGCAATAATCATTCACTTATTATTACTTTGGGGGGTTTTAAAAAACTTACCTAGAATTATTTCCTATCGACTTACCATATTTATTTATTTGAAATTTAAATCACAATATTATTTGCTCTACTATACTATACACAATTATTTCCTACACACTTTAGTACATGGTAAACATTTATTAACAGTTATTATTAAACATTTGCATTAGTTTCTATTTAAACGATCAGCTGTTACGCTGGAATATAGGTCTGACTTTCGTCGTAAGTAGTTGATAATTATGGGTAATTGGCGTAATGCCTCATCCGCAAATTTCTGCACATCGGCGGGGATTACGGTGACGTCGGGCCAGCTTAATAAATTATTCAACCGGCGTGTTAAATGTTCTATTCGTTGCGTGACGCGCAATATTACAGTAGGTGATTTTTCGTCCTGAAGGTTCTGAGATAATACCGTCAGTTCCCTATACTTCGCATAACAGGTTTCTCGTTCGCTGTCATAATCGAGTTCACGCAATCTATCTAACTGCGAGGGTATATCTGATCTGGTTTCGCGTAATGATTTTCGTAATTCAGACACTGTTACATTCACGTGTTTAAACCTCGTAAAATTGCTTCGTAGCACAGCTCATCTTTTAATAATAGATCAGGGTTAAATTCAGCCATTTTCGTAATGTGAGTGGCTATAAATAATTATTCTACTATTTGCATTAAATTCTATACAATGCTTTTTTTTTTTTTTTATACACAAGAAAAATTAAAAATATAAATCAATCGTATTCTTACCCTTTTTTTTTTACAAATAAACAATTAAAATGTGATGACAACCTTTATCATTTTACATTGGTAGAGAGAGAGAAATCTCACACAGGCTTGAATATACGTTCGACAAAAGGGGGAATCTTCGGTTACTAAACACAGGAAAAGACACGCTTCTTATAACAATAGAACTAACAAAGAGGGTGGCGTATTGTCTAACTCAACTTGCGGGAGGGTAACTATGACAGTTTCACACAGGCGCGGACAAGAATTCAACCGGTCAGATTTTGTTTACAAACCGACAGTTGATGAATGAAATTTTTGACAAGCACGTACCTGATGTTATTTCGTATTCTTGTGGCGTCTTAAGTTAACATTATGTTCATTCCTATATCTAAATCATAATTAAAATTACTTATTTATTATACTATTATAATAATTATTATCATTTTATTTTATTTAAAATTTTAGACACATTTTAGAGTAAATGAGTGAATAGATCAACAGAGTGTGCGTGGAATATTGGGACACAATTACTTCTTAAACAACACACAATTTTTTTTTTTTTTTTTTTTTTTACAAAGGATTAACAATTTAAATTTAACAAATCATATCAGCAATAAAGCAGAGTGGCGCAATTTATAACATCTTAACTTGTGTTATAACTTAGGGAACCCGCAATAATTGGTTCTGCCAATTATACAGGCTGCCTTAGTTGTGACGAGCTGAAAGTTAATCACAACAACAAAACAATTAATATAAAAGGATTCTGGGAAGGGGAGACTGTCGATTTATGCACTCAGTTTAGTCGGTACTACTGATGACATCTCTTTATTACATATGGTATTAATTGCTCTACTTAAAATTCTCGACATATATGGTTCAACAGCTTACAGTTTACAAGATGATTAAATATTTTATTCTTTCATGAGGGCCCTCAAAATAAGATGTACATCAATTTAATTAATTCCACGGATCCGGGATTGAATATAGTATGTTAATAATGGTCACCTCGCCATATACAATCTTTAAAATTGTGCCATTTGAAGAATGGACTTTATTGATCTTTTTAAAACAATAAAGCTTTCAGTTTAAACTTTTACTCTTTTACTACAAATAAGAATACAATTACTGTCAGTACTTAAAATGTCTTAATGTTTTTAATTTAATTGTCTTTGGTTGGATATAATATTTAGTATTTCATAACCACGGAAGGCTTGCCTCCGTGTCACCTTTTGGATGTCCTCCAGCTCCTCGTTATTCCAGTCCTCGGTCCTAGGTTGCAGCATGTTTGATGTAGGTCAGGTATCTCTCATTATCTTCGTATCCGAGGATGGTGTAGTCCTGAAGTCTTTTAGATCATTGTGGGTCCTGGTTCTCTGCTCTTGGCTAACGGGTAGTAATAGCTCGTTGATTTGAATGATTAACACAAAAGTTTCATTCACCTGTATCCACTTCACATGATTGTTTATTTGTTGCACTTCACTTTATGGTCTTACCACAGTTTTAATTACATAAGTTTTATATTTTAAGATTTTTGTAGAGATGTCATAGGCGCTAAATTTTCATTATTCTTTCTTACTCGTTTACAACATATTTATATGAATCGCGGTTCAACTATATTAACGCAACACATTGTTTAATAGTATAAAGAATGCCTCTGTGTCTTAACTGACGGATTAATCACTTTAGGAAACAAACTATTTTTAACGTTCCACATATCTGCTGTGCGCAGCTTACGGGTTGACCGCTCCATTTCAAGTGGGTGAAAATAGTTTAGGGGTGAGAGTAGTAATCTCGCGACATTTACCAATCAACATAAAAGTAGTTCCATGTTTCTTCTTTATTTAAAGGATTAAAGTTTGACTATTTAATTAAGCAGAGATATTCTTAGTTACAGACGTTATTAAAATACATTACAGTGGTCTTATTTAATTATTTAAATAATGTCAAAATTTACAAGTATATTTAGTTTGTTAAGGGGTCGGAAAACAAGTTAATTCTGGTTAGTGCCTGTCTATGCAGGATTAATTAACAAGCTTTACCCTTTCTGTACAATCGTATTCCTTTTATTTTATTATTAGACTTTTTATTAAATATTATTATTATTTATGATAGCAATAACATTTAGTTTAAATGTGCGATTTTATTAAAAATTTTAAATTTCTCAGCCTACACATTACCTATTTATTAATTACCATATTTTTATTAATGAAATCGTCACAAGGTTAAATTATGACAGGCGTTATCAGCGTGAAAATTGTGTTTCAGCAAGCAGAGAAGCAGCGTTCACACATGCCATTACTGCAGCAGGAGTTGTGTATTCTATCTCAAGAGCGTGTAGAGATGGACAGCTTTCGTCTTGTGGATGTTCTCGATCAGGCAGACCTCGAGATTTACACAAAGATTGGATATGGGGTGGATGTGGAGACAATCTCGAATACGGATACAAGTAAGTTTATAAATAAGTAACAGACAGTTCAGAGGGAGAACACTGTATGCATAGAACTTTGCGTACAAGTTGTGGAACTAAGGGCCCCTCCCGATTCAAGGTTTCGCGGCTTATAAAACCGTCATTGTCAACATCATTACTTTCTGATGCAGATTTCTTCTGACTGAGAATAATGAGGTGTCGACATTTAATAATGAATTGTTCTACTGACATATTTGTTTTCAATTCTTGCATTTCCTATACATTGGCTAATTAAATACCTTAATACCTTCCACGTATTGATAAAGCTATCGATAAAACCAACATTTCTTTTATCTTTTAGCATTGCATTGCATTTAATATTTTTATGTAAAAGTAAGTAGGCTTATAAGACCATTATGTATTTACTCCATTGCCTGGCAAGTACATAAAGTCGTCTTGTGTGGAACCAGTTAGGAAACTATTTAGTTTTAAGCTCACAGATTACGCAAAACGATATACGGATACTAGAAATAGGCATACACGTGCGCGTAGATCAAACGTCCTGACGCACATAGGTCTATTACACCAGCTACACGCGTTTCACAGGCTTCTGTAGATCAAACGTCCTGACGCACATAGGCCTATTACACCAGCTACACGCATTTCACAGGCTCCTGTAGATCAAACGTCCTGACGCACATAGGCCTATTACACCAGCTACAGATTTTCCAGATTTCAAAAGGTACGGTTAGTCTATGACTTAATCTCTAAGTGAGTAGAGAATAACTATGACTTATTCTAAGTGAATAGCCATCTCTAACTTAAATATTGACAATGTAATACTATCCCCCAACATACCGAAATCACCAATGCAATACACGAAACAGGCGAGAACTCGGCTTAACGAACCGTTGGGTAATGGTGTCGCCCCTTCCGTCAATATTATGATTCTCAAGCAGCATCGTGGATGGTTTATCTACCCTAACAGACTAATTGTTCGTTTTGTAAGGTGGAATTTTTTTAATAAAGGTTTATCTGGTGCGCTTGTTTCTAATGTGTTCTGTGTTTTGTTTGGGTGACTCCTGCACCGGCCTTGCTGGAACCATTTAACTCCCATTTGGAAGCTTGCTGTCCTGTTTCTATCAGTATGCCTCTTTCGGGCGATAGATGAAATTAATTAACGAGATGAATGTGGTGATATCTCTACAGCGTTGGGTTGGAAAATAAAGACTTTTCCTCAATTACTCAATAATCTTATTACTTAAAACTAATATCCTAGATATTTATTAGATATTAAGAATTTACTCAGTACGTAAATTAATTGTTTCAGATTCACCCAAGGATTTGTCGACGTCAGAGAACGCGAAAGGACATTTAAACGTGGGTCTAGGGAACAAGGGCGGACACTAATGAATCTACACAATAACGAAGCAGGACGCAGAGTAAGTTACATTGAATGCTGCGGCATATCTTAAGTAGTAAATTAGTCTTGTACTTTACAGATGTTAAGCACTTGGGTACTTCCGCATGTACATGGAAAGTATGTCAATGCTATAACTCTCAACATTAGTATAACAGTCATTGTCGCAATACTCAAGTGCTTTTATCTGCATTCTTAGAATTAATCTCACCGTATCAAAAAGACACAAACAACAACAATTCCCAGTTGTTACCAAAAACATGTACAAATCATGCGGCTACATACTGGAAACAGAAATGGTTTAGCACCTTTTGAACATTTAGGTTCTTAGTTTTGAATAAAATTAATTTTATCTTCAGAATGAATCACAAAGTTTTTTTACAAAACATATGTAAGCAAAATTAACAATTAAAGCACAATTAAAATTAAAATTAACAATAATGCCTGAATTACATTACGTTTGACATGAAAACGTAACACGGATAGCCCATGGTCAATTAATTCTGGTTAGTTCTAAAGTGGTATTTCTTCACGAATTCGAAAAATTCGGTGTTGAGTAAACTAAAATGTTGCAGTATCCTTTGTGCTATGTCAGGGTAGTAAATTGGTTCGATTAATTAGGAATTTATACATTATACATTAGGGCAGAATAATATTTAATACAAATTCTATTTTATGGAACTTTTATTTTGTGCATTTTATTTAAGCATTTTATGAAATATTTAGTTTACGTAACAATGAATAATTCATGAGTAGGCCTACTTGTTATTTCTTGTTATATTCGTAAGACTAGTTATTCAGAGCAATACTTGAACTAGTAACAGTGATAAATATAGGTTTAAGTAGTTACATTTTTTGCGGTGAATAGTTAATATTCTTTTTAATACACTTGTTTAATTTTTAGTATATTGAGCTGGTTGTAAAATTTGAATATAATTTTCTAAAAATTTTCACCAGTACTTTCCTTGCTTCATTCTTTATTAATACTTGCTTTCACTAGTATCTACTAACATTTATAAATGGATTTTTAAAATTATTACTAGTATAAATCACCCTCTTATTTGTAGACTTTGTAGACGCAATTTGTACATGATTGATATAATCTATTCTGACGTTTCCATGTAGTTGTGATACCTTTTACACTGTTAGTTGGAATCCTAGGAATAATAGAAGTTCTACACTGTTACTTCATTATTTAGTTGAAACCGAATTGACAGCATTGTTTATTATTTTAAACGAGAAAAACGTGGTAAAATAAACGATTCTGATACAATCGCTATCTTTAACATTCTGTTTAATGATTTTATAATATCTCGAATATTCTGCATTACTTTAAAACTATTGTAGTTGCATTATAACATAGAGATATACATAGAAATAATTACACTACAGATAAACGTGTAACAAACATAACAACAAATTAGGCTGAGATAACAGTAATCATTATTTTGTCTCCTCTCGATTATAGAAATACACATAAAATTTTTGTCACGTTAAATATTAATCATCTCACTAACTTGCATTTTGTAAGAAGTATCTTAATAGAATGAGACGATTCCATATTGTGTACATAGTCTCATAGAGACACAAAACTGCGCTCTTAGGATTTAGATCTAGAATTAATAGAAGAGTCCATCTATTAATATTATTTTTCAGAATAAAATTCATGTTCTTTCTTTAATTCATGAACGAAAGGACTAACATGAATGACGTATTTTAATTAAAAAATGAAAACTAACATCCATTATTTAGTTTACAGTATTCGCATATGATAGTGATGAAATATTTAAATGAAAACATATATGAAGAATGGTTGCTCATTTGCATATGCAGTGTATGGCTTCCTTTTTCCTTTTAGCAAAAATGTTTTTACCACAGGAGATGGGAAAATTATTTTCTAATACTGTTCCAGAGACATTTCTTTCTAATACTTCTGTGGTCTTGTTTCTTTTTCTACATTTTCTTTTAAATAAATTAGCTACTTCTTGCAGTCGCAGTCCTAGGCCACCCATTAATCTGTTGACCAGCCTCTACATAAAAACGCTGTATCCTTTCAAACATTGTTGTACATATACATCACTCAAGAATCTCTAACTTGTCTTTTCATTATAATTTTTTCCATCTTTCCTTTCCTATAATACCACAATTATCTATTCGTTGTACTTTGTTAGCGTCCCATCTTTCGGTATTTCTTTTTAATCAGATTTTTCCAGAACCATTTATCACATGCATCCTCGTATATCATTCTCCACTTTGTGCTTCTACAAAGTAGTCTACATTAGCACCCTTTGTATCCCATTTTTACCCACAAATCAGAACCATACTGCGCTTTACAGAAAGACTTCATCAATTTTTCGTTGCTCTGCAACGCATTTAAGAGTAGTGAGAGGGGCTTTGCCTCCGTGGTTGTATAGCAGCGTCCTGTTGAGTCCGATACCAAAAGATTACTAGTGTTGGTTTGTTGTACCTAAAAGGAAATCCACCAACTAGACTATTCGCTAGATTGTAGGAAGAGACTGCAATGCCAGTTCTGGTTTTCTACATTAGGTGGCAGGCGCCATTCATCTCGGAAAGAGTCAATACACATCCTGTGGTGTCTGTCGCCTTCCCAAGACAGGGAGCCTCCGTACCGGAGACGAAGGTACATAACGACAAGCAGTCCGCTCAGACTTACTTGGAAGTTGTGAGTTCCTTGAAGAGGAAGGACAAGAAATAAGGGTAACTTGCGAGAGTGGCTTGATGACGGGTAGTCTAGAATAAATTTATACACCTTAGAGAGTTTGGCCGGAACGGGAGGGCGGTGTATCAAAGGCGGTCTTCAGAATTAAAGAAATGGACGAGGCTGTGGTGAAAAGAATATTCGGCTGTTGACGCTGTAGCATTGAGATCGGAAATGCAAACTGTAATGGTACTTGGTGCCATCAACGAAGAAAAATCGTTTATAACTAGCTATTCGTTTGAGTACATGAGGTATATAAGAGGGACGAGGACGGAACAGGGGCTGCGGGACGCTGCAGCTATGGTCGGACTGAAGAACAGGACTCTTCAACACTCAGTCTAAAGGTTCGGTCATTAAGATACTGTTTCAGAACATGCACTGTAGGCAAAGAAATTGGCGAATTAGCCATCTTGAAGAGAAGGCCTTAAAAGTCCTACAGAAGAAAAGGACTTAAAGCGGAAATTCATGTCAGTCTTTAATGACTGAGCCAGAAGATAGTCCCTTTGCGGTTGCGTCGGGCAATTCTTTGATACCGCACTGTAGGTGGATGGTGGTCAGATGCTCCCCGCGGAACCCAAACAGTTCGCCCTAGATGAAATCAATCACCAGCGAGGAGATAAGGAGTAAAAGGAGCCAGGGTGGAGTAGTTTCGGACGCCGATAGCTTTCAGGTTGCAGCAAGCCAAAACAAAAGCACAGCTCTGAGCAATCGAGTTCCAGCTCCACCGTGCAGCACTTATGAACAGATGTGTTATATGAGTGCATTGTTTTCGGGATGTGCGCCTGTGGACCAGGGTGGTGTTTCACCAGAGGTGCGTAGCGTAGCTGTTGGGCACGATCCTGACAATAACAAGTGTAAACAGGAAGGGAATACTTGATATTAGTAGCTAAATGAATTTCTACATTATATACTATTACAAAATATCGTATTCGCAACTCGAGTCGAGACGATAAACAGCGATGAAGTACTGTGGTACTTCACACGACGATCATCAAATGTTTAGATATTGAGGCAACAGACAGAAGAAGTCTGATAAATATTGAAGTAAGGGGTAGTCGTGTACATAAAAGACCAGGATATTCTGTATTAGAGTTTCATCCAGACACTCGGGGGATCTGCTGGAGTCAAGAAGGTTTTCGCACCCCGCTGAGGTTATGCAAGTGAAGTCTGTAATGGACATCGGTCGCAATCTTGCTCCAGCATGGAGGTATTTAACTCATTAGGCCGGAAGGTTGCGGGACAGATATGGATACGGCCGTAGGAATACTGGACGCTCTGGCTGGCATGGGACGGCTACTGCTGCAGAGCCTACAGTGCCAGTGGCGGATAAGCCTCTCACCGGTTTGGAGTCAGACCACCGACAGGTATGCGCGTCGGGGCGCCCAGAAAACCACTGCTTCCTCTATGCTTCAATAATTTTATCCAGATTTTTTAATTAGCGTTCCTTGCTGTTACAGATTAGTTTAAAACCCAATCAAGATTTATCACCGTCTCGTGGGCTACAGAATACGCAGCGGATAATGGAGGAGTATGGTTGCGAAACGTGTATCCTGAACTCCAAGGCAGCAAACACTCTCGATACCTTTGAAAGAAAAATATTACGAAGAATCCTGGGACCAGTTAATGACGTACATGGCTGGAGAATAAGATATAACTATGAATTGTATCAAATGTCTAAAGAACCACCGTTAACACGGTACATAAAACTACAGCGTCTAAGGTGGGCTGGTCATGTAGCCAGGATGGGAGAAGAAAGGATACCACAAAAACTATTGTATACCAGAATCCATGGAAAAAGACCAGTGGGAAGACCAAGGAGAAGATGAGAGGATGCGGTGGATGAGGATGCAAGAGAGATATTAAAAGTGCGTTCCTGGAGGAGGATGGCTGCTGACAGAGGAGAATGGGGGAAAAATTGAAGGAGGCCAGGGCCCAACAAGGGCTGTAGTGCCATAGAAAGAAGAAGAATGGAGGAGTAGAGAGGAGTCCCCAAACTTTTGATAGTTACAACACTTCGAGAGTCTGGGCGCAAGTCAATTACTCCTACCCAAAGGTGCATGACGATTGGAGATTATATATCGCTTTAAACTGTTCTGCATTTTACTTTGACTACAAAGAACTTCATGTTTTCCTTCTCACCGTCCTTGACGGCCTGTAAGACCATCACTGAGGTCCATGCGAAACCGAGAACAACGAGTGTGCCAAGTCCAAAGAGTAATGTGGGAGAGTAAAAATATAATTTTAACGTCTCGCTTCTGAGTGAGCGTGAGGTGGGGAAGGAGATATCCCTCTCCATAAAGCTCTCTACGGGGCTGATATCTTTGCTTGTAAAGGTCTGAAGCTTAAGTAAATGCTTTGGCATGTTGCCTCAAACTTCGAAAAAGGGAGGTTTCTTCAAAGAGTAGCCAAGATTTTGGAATAGTTCCGATGAAAGGAACGACGATCAGAAGACTTTAAGACTGGGCACAGAATTTGGAGGATCGACTGACTAGCGTTGCACGGGGTGTCTTAACCATTGGTATAACCAAAGGGAGTCCTCAACTTCTGGAGAAATGTGTAGGTCATAAATGGAATTATATTATAGGTAATATCTAGTGGTAAATCCAGTAAATACTAATATCAACACCTCTACTACCGCTTATCACCTTGAACTCTCCTCCCCTCCATAGAAAATTCTGGCTAAGCTATTAGTCTTGATACCCGAATTGTGCACATTGCCTTCTGAGAATGAACTCCAGTTTCTTCAGCTGCTGGTAATTGATGTGCTAGCAGATACAAGGAAGTTAGGGTGGGAGCCTAACTGCACATGAACTAGTGTGCAAATCAGGGAACGATCATGACTTTCTTTATTTTTGTGTTTACACCGCTACTTTTGTGTTCACCCATGCCTGAGGCACTGGCTCCGGTGGCTTCATTGCTCAAGTGCACAAGGTCACTTAGAGTCGTGCTAGCGTTATCGCAGCCGCAGCCACCATGGGACATCAGCCTCTTTCATTGAGGAGCCGTGGCCATAGTCAGTGGCTTTTGCAATGATTTTATAATTTGCCACACTACATAATGAATGATTTTAACACTCCAAGTGTCTAGCTTATAATAATATTTCTTTCTTTCCCAAAACATTCTCCCCTTTAAAGATCTGGGATTTTCCTCTGAGTTATTTCCTCAGACCTTGAAAACAATAAGATTCTTTAATGCCATGGTTACCCCTTGCCTTCTGTATTCTACACTGTCGACCAGCTAGTGGCTTATTTACTTTCATGGGTAATTTTCCACTCCAATGCAAAAGGAATTCATAATGAAATGAGTCTCATTTTGTAAGGGGCTGTTGGAATTTTTAAGGGGATACCTTAATCTAGGTGTCATTCTGTAGCCTAGACACTGAATTTGTACAGAGTACTACCGGCAGGCGAACCAGGTTTTCTCATTTATTACGTGAAGGCTTCATTCCAATTCTTTCATACCATCAGCTACTTACAACTTTATAAAGTGATGGTAATCAGTTTATTTTCTCAATCTAGTTATAAATACTAAATAAAAACTTACATTTTTGTTTGTTAAAACTTCTTCCCAAATGATGGAATGCATTTGTAGGATGATATTAAAACTTTAAATACTTTAATGCATAAATAGCTAAGTATTCTGTTTTCGAAATACTTTCGTAAACGTTACTTTTAATATGTTTGTTTTCTTTTAGGAAATCAGTCTTTTGTTGCAATATGTTTTACTTTACACTTTTACAGTAAAGCCTGACAAATTCATCAACTAGGCTTTACAACTATCTGTTTTATCTTTACAAGAAGTGGCAATATTACATAAATTAAAATTTTAGAATAAAGTTTAATGCTCGGTATTCTAAAGTACTTATTAAACTGTAATTAGAGTTTGCACACCACGGCTACTAGATTTGCTTTGCTTTTGACCTTTATTTTTTCACTCCAGCACATGTTTCCCTCTTGTATGTTACTTGATACTAACATATCTATAATATGTATAGTAACTATGAGGTCACTACTTTTCAAATAGGCCTACATATTTTCTTTCATGTTGTGTATGCATGGGGGGACTCCATTTGAGAGATATGATAAATCAACAATCTATATCTTTCGTTCTCTGTAATATATGGTCTTTTAACACATTATTATTATTATTATTATTATTATTATCATATTATTTGAACTATCTGAATAAAGAACACACGAATCAAACTAAACTATTTCTTTATAGTCTATCACAAGAAAGTTCTAAATATTCTGAATATAGCTGGTAAATAACCTAGAGTATAAGAAAATGTTTGTCTGACTTATTCAACTTATTTTTGTTTCAGGCAGTAGTTAAGACTTCCCGAGTTACCTGTAAATGTCACGGAGTTTCTGGTTCATGCAGTCTCATAACCTGTTGGCAACAACTTTTACCATTTCGCCAAATAGGTATTTTTTCAGATGTTATATGTTAGATGTTTGCTATACATTTCCTATTTAGGCATATAGCAAGTGAAATTCTGTTAGTTTATCAGAGTTGTCAAAATATAAGTCTTCCGATACCAAATAACAGACCTAGTGCAAATCAGTTAGCTCTAAGCACCAGGAACCTTATAAGAATGCATTATAAGGATACATGTTTCACAGAATTAAACTGTTTCACGAGATATTTCTGTATAAATTGATTAGAATTTCTTTGTCAGGTAGAAATACAATGATAACAAATTAACAAACTATACTTGCCGAGGTATTTATTATTTGAAAACATATATATTTATACAAATCCTGCAAGAAACAAACAAGAATTATCTACAAAGAAAACAAGCGTGCGCGAGTGTGTTTGTGTGTGCATGTGTGTGTGTGTCGCGTGCGCACTACTATGCTAATAGCATATTTACACAGGAATCATTACATTAATACAGGATACATATAAATCTAGGTGTTTTCATTGTCTTCATATTTCACAATTGTCACAGAAACAAAAAACTGATACAGTAGTAGGAGCAAACATTTTTGCTTCATGATGTCTGGCTTACTGGATGATGTACTCTATCAAATGTAGAAAAGAACTCCAGTGACTGACATCTAACTAACACATGGTCATTGGTTGAACGATTACTGCCAATGGCTTTTGTACCCATACACATGACTACCAAACTTACAGCCAACAGCAGAACCTAACCGAATGTTTATGATTGTCGCTATGCAGTATTATCTGGATATTATTTGTCTTTATTATTGTAAAATAAAATAAGAAGGGGAGAACTAAGATTCAGTATTATCAATTTGTAGTAGCCTACACAGTGTTTGAGTCGCCATCCACTACTGCTATCTATTATATTAATCTTGTGACATAATAAAATAATTTATAGTTTCTGTTAGCATGAAGCCAGAAATGTTTTAATCATAATCATTTTTTAACCAGATTATGATTAATTTTAATCTGAAAATTTAAAAATTAAAATCGACAATATGAATATGTTCTAAGTTAATTATAATCTTTAAATAATTAACAGGAATCTTTGTGGAAGCTGTCCATTCACCATACAAGTAAACTAGATCCTTACGTTACTGTTGTAACTAATGTAGTAAAGACCCAGTTCTCAGGGCCATAAAACGCCACTGGAATACGTTAGCCCAGTGGTTCCCAAAGTGGGGTCCACGGACACTTTTAAGAAAAAATAGAATATACCATAATTTTCTCCGATTTTGTATAGTCTAAAATCTAAATTTTAGACTCTTAAAACAATTAGTAGCAGATTCCAGTACTTTTTTTGATTCAAACTAATTGTAATTGTAAAAGTAATTTCAAACTAATTGCTTTAACAATGTCTTTAAATCATGTGTACCAGATCTGTTTGTCAGCCGAACTGCCTAGAGCGCCGCATCAACTCAGAACTGATCGCGCTGTTTTAGTACACGTATAAGCATTGTATCTTGCTTATAAGCACTGTATCTAAGCAAAACGTTCTTCCTTGTAGTAGCTGGATTCTTTCTTGTTTTACATCTCACGTTCTTTGTTTTACGTTTCATGTTCCTTTTACCTTTCTTTGTTCCTTGTTTCACGTTCTTCCTTGTTTTACGCCCAAGTAGTTGGATTTCGACACGTGTGGCTGGAAATATAGAGCCGAGGTTGGCAAAGTTAAGAAATAAACTAGATGTCGAGAGTGACATAATATTGAAATTTTCAGACATTAAACTTAATATTTCAGAGCTAATTGTTCCAAAGCAGCTCCATTGTTCACATTAAACTATGTTTGATATCATTAATATTATAATTTTGCAAGTTAAGAGAATTTTGATTTTAATACATTTTAATTAAAATATAAGAGTCTGTATCATATTTACTGTTTGTTTTATTTCGTAACTCAAACGGGATCCATGAAATTTTTAATTTTATTGGGGTCCGCGGACTAAAAAGTTTGGGAACCACTGTGTTAGCTTATATCTTGACCAATGTTTTGAAATGTATCTTCCATCCAGAATATTTGAATTATTTTATTGAAGACTAAAAATAGATGAATTGACTGCAATAAGAAGAATTTATAACATCAGTTGGACTTAATCTTATTATTATTATTATTATTATTATTATTATTATTATTATTATTATTATTACTATTGTATTGTCGTTGAACTTATTTCTTTATTTTATTTAGTAAATGCTGAGGTCGTTTTCATATAACACTTGAATGTATATGGTACTTGCAGAGTCAGGCTATATGGGTCTCGGACCCTTGGTGTTCGTGCTTACAACTTATTACCAAGTCGTTTCATGTTGATGTTCAAAATTTTAAAAACTTCTTCGAGTCCGCGTTTCAACAAGCAAGATGAAAATCGACGGTAGACTTTAGTCACTAGCTGAAGCCTCTTGTTAAGAATGTTTTACACGTTCTTTTATGCAGGACGGCAAGGTATCCATCACCAGACCAGGGCAGCGTAAATAATGTTATGGTGCGGTCCGTGAAGTAGGCCTATGCGTGTACATCATGGGGACATAACTGGACTTCCATGGACCAGCGTAAATAGTTCAATTGAATCACGGTTCTTTTCGGCGCTACGAGAATAGAGACGCGTCTCTTGGAATAGACGTAATCGTCTACTGTCACGCAAAAGTCATCTCCGTCAGAAAGGTAGCAATCACATGAAAGCAACAGTCTGAGAGGTTGGCTTTCTAAAGTTAGTGTAAGAGCCCAACGTGCCAGACACTGTCAAGGCTTTTTCTACATCTAGGAAACAGCCTACGTCTTCTGGCCGCGACAGCTGACTCTCACCAGCTGATGAGTGACCTGAATGGGACCAAAATTGTTCTTTTATTATAGAAAAAAGTGTCATCTATTGGAACGATTAGAAAAAACAGAGACGGTTAAAAAGACCGCACGTGAGTTAACAAACCTACAGTGAGTGTAAACGAAATAAAACTAACTTGTTCTCACAGTATTCTGTTTTAATCTTGATCTATAAATCTGATAATCTTGAATTACCACTGCCTCGGTATACTTTGAATAAAACTAAGATTAGAAATTATTAATACCTACAGTTTATTCAGCATTGTAAAGGCAATGGCTTTAGTTAGACCAGCCCTTCTAACAGTGTAGTGCTTTTGACAGTTCTATTGCTAAGAGTGGTTGTGAATTATTTATTATTTTGTTGAATGTGTAGTCCTACAAGCAATGGGTTTAAAAAGTAGCGAGAAACAATACTCCTTAATGTTTTACGCAAACGGCTTCGCGAAGGAAGCAACGGTTCACTTATAGCTTGCCGTGTCAGCTGTATTGCACATGTGTGCATAAAGTGGGCTTCTTCACTTCGCCTCAGTGGTTACTCTTGACAAGGTAGTCCTACAACGTTAATTTCCTTATTTCAAAGACCATAACGTCTGTGTGGGATACAGCAGGTCTACAACAACCCATATATACAGGCATAAGAGTGACGCCTAGCTGTTATTCAAGGTCTTATAATGGCGAATATTTTCAGAGCCCATTCTGCAATTACGGCGTAGATTGTACAGAGCAAATTACTCTGCAGTGTGTTTTCGTTTTATTATACCTCCATAAAAATATATGTCAGTAAAAATATCTATACTTACAGTTGTATTCATCATACAATCACATAATACATTACGATTTAGGAGTGCTCATTTTTATTTATATTTACCTATTCACGTACTAATGAAACGGTTACTTCTACAAAAGAAAAAAACTTGGAACATTTTTGGTATCAAAATGTTTAGCAAAAATACAATGTGAAGGTCCACACAAAAACTCAACTGTGTAGGAATTTCTCCGCAAATGAGGCCTAATTTGGCTGGACTATTATCATTAACTTACTAGTGAAGGACTCTTCAAATTAAAAGGAAAATTACCATTACGCAGAAGTATTATGTTTAAAGAAGTTATAGAATAGCACAGAGGCGTAGCTAAGGGGGGCCAAGGGGGCAGCCGCCCTGGGTGGCATAGCCAGGAGGGCGACAAAGTGAGCATAGACTTGAAACAATTGTTTTCAGTTTATAAAACTACAAATAACTTGTTTCTTTGATATGACTACTCCTTTCGTAAAAGAAGGATAACCAGCCAGCTTGTTTGTTGTCATAAACCTTGCGTGATAAACAGTATAGTCTATTTACACTCAAGCATCGTAATTACGGTTCATTATGACAACAAATTACGCTGTACAGTGGCAATATCCATTCAGGAGTTCAGAAGAGAATGTTACATTTGAATCCACTAGCTGTGTTTGTTCCCTGTGACAACCATTCACTTAACTTGGTTGGAGTTCATGCAGCTCATGTAAATGTTCAGGCAGTGACATGTTTTGAGACAGTAGAACGTCTATTCATCTTCTTTTCTCGTTCCACTCACATAGATGGAGTGTTCTTAAAGACTTCGTAATTATTACTCTAAAAGGACACTGTGATACCAGGTGGAGTTCAGAAGCAGATATGGTGAAAGCAATGCAATATCCCACTCACTGGTTGAAGTGATCGCTGCACTGGAGAAATTGAGGGATACATCAACTGAAACAATTGGATACGAGGGAAGATGCACCATATTAATGCGATAGTATACTTAAATTTTGTGATCTTTCTCTTTTTCTGGACAATTATTCTTTCTTCTATGGACAAAATCTAGAAAATCTTGCAGACCAAAGGAATAAGCTTTATTCAAGCATTGACACTTATGGAGACGCTAACGGACAAATTAAAAGTTTGGAAGAATGAGCTGTGTGACAAGCTCATTACTAAGACAGAGGAGATATATAATGAATGGGGTACCAGTATCACAAAAGAATAAGAAGGAAGCGCATGATGCCAGAGGAGTATGCAGACAATTCTGCGTTAACTGTTTGACAAGAAATGCGACGTTCTCTAATAGAAATTTTGAACAAACTGTCAATTGAAATTTCAAGCCGTTTCTCTAACATAAAAAAGTTAGAAAAACGCTTTGGTTTCCTCTGTAAATTTGAGGCATACGTAAAAATGATGGGGATATACATTTTAAGGAACAGCTTTCCCAAATCAATATTAAGTGCACAGTGCTTGCAAAACTGTATCCACGTGACCTAAACGGTCATACTTTTATTAAAAAGGGCAAAAGTTAATGGAGAACAAATGGACTTTACACCTCAGGGACTGTTACAATACATTTCGTAAATGGGATTAGAAGCCTACAAAACACTTGCAACAGCTTTAAAAAATTTTCTTACTTAACCAGTGTCTGTGTCTTCTTGTGAAAGATGGTTTTAGCAAACTTAAATTGATTAAATCGTATCTACGATCAACAATATCTCAAGACAGGATATCAATCTAGCGATACTTTCAATTGAACACGGTATTGCTTCGGTATTCTTTAGATTACAGTGACTTAATAATCAACTTTGCAGCAATTAAGAACAGAAAAGTTACATTTTAAAATGGCTTGTTTTAAATATTTATTAAATATTAAAAATAAATATTAAGTTTATAACGTTACTGTGGAACACATAAATTAAGTCAATATGTGTACAGTATAATTAAAAACTCAATTAATAATAGTAATTATAGAGATATGGTAGTATAAGAATTTGTAATATACATATATGTAAGTAATATGTAGAATAAGAATGGACAGGGTGAGGCCAGTGCGCCGACAGTCTGTCGCCACCCGAAATTAAAATATAATAGAAGCCTGTACCTGGTATGTCATAAACACATAAAATGTTTTGTGTCTAAGAAACAGCAAAAAACGAGCAAGTACCGTTAAGTCGGTGTCCTTCAGAAGACAAAAGGTGACACCCCAATATTTATTGCAAATTTAGAAAGTAGCGTCGTTTTTAGCTAGTGAAGCGGCCACGCGGTAAAAAAGTACGTGCCCGAACTGATTGACCAATAAGCAATAGGGTCAGTCCTGCGCGCGAGAAAATAACGATACCGGAATGGAGAATTTTAAATCCACCGGGGAATATTTCAAACCCTGGCCAATGAAAGTGTCATCAACTAGAACGGTGGTAAGGGAATCAGTAGACAAACTATAAAAAGAGAGAAGCAAGTGAAAAAGGAAGTTTTTTAAAGTTTAAATTTCAAGACAAGCACGGGAAATCTGCGTTACTCGGTACAAGTATTCAATATAACGGAACGTTATACTAGCTTTGTTTAAGATGTATAGATTAGCTAAGGTAAATAAAAGTCGAGAAAGAACAAATTAAAGTATAAAGAAGAATATTGTATTGGTGCGCGTAAAGTACGTATTATGAAGATATTTCATATGTGCGCGTAAAGTTGAATCGAGAAAGTATATTTACTTATGTGCGTGACGTTAAGTACAACGCAAGCGTGTGATACAAAGTTAAGAAGTGGTAATCAATTATGTTTGGTAGAAGTGAAGTGAAATGAGCAACGTAGAACGCCCAAACCACAGTCTTGTGGAATCCGGCAAACAAGTAACAGTATAATAGTCTTTAATAATTCACAACTCTAAGGTACAAACACAGAAATTAATGTCTACCATAAGTGTCACTCATCTCATTCTCAAAAGACCCACACTTGTTCAGATACTAACGATTCAGTTTATGTGATATGACATGTTAGAAAGGGTATTTAGTAGAATTATTGTATAATCAAATGAATGAAATAAAATATAATAAGAATAGCATTATAGTACGAGTCGAATACTTGCATATAATAATTATTAAGAAAATTCATGTTAGTTAAGAAATATTATGCTATATGTTAATTAGAGTATTGTGTGTGTGTGTGTGTGTGTGTGTGTGTGTGTGTGTGTGTGTGTGTGTGTGTGTGTGTGTGTGTGTGTGTGTGTGTGTGTGTGTGTGTGTGTGTGTGTGTGTGTGTGTGTGTGTGTGTGTGTCTGTATGTCATTAGTTGTGGCATTTTCCGCCGACCTGAGACCGTACTGTGGCAACCTCAGTATTAGTGGCAACGTAAAACGCGTGCCACTAATAAAAGTTATATTTTCGCCTAAATTAAAATATTTTTTTGTAACCTATGTATTCGTAAGAGTATAAAACCACTCCTACTGTAACCTAGATGTAACGTTTCGGCATTTCAGCATTTTTTCTAGCTTTTACGACTACTGTTCCACAAAGTAGGAAAATGCATGGTTGTGTGAGTGTATGCAAACCACCGCATCTGTGGCACGCACACGCCACTGTACTCATACGAACCTAGCGTGCATTCTTGTCATCATATAATTGCAATGTCAAGGTCTCCAGACAGATTATACATCGTTGCCACGCTGAAATTCGCAAAATTAGCGGGAAACTAAATCTAAACTGTCCGCTGTGTGCCATATGAGTGACGCGGAGTGCTTTGAGTAGTGTGGCTGTAACGAAGGTGCATTACAGCGTTCTTGGATTAAAGCCTTCTTGGATTACAGCGCTTTAACCCAATAATCCAAATGGAATCAAGTTCCTTTATACAATAAAAGTCACTGTAATTTTTGCTAGACACATTATATTTAAGGTTGCATTTATAAACTTGTGTAACCGCCTTAACGTACTTTATATGAAGTATATAAAACAATAAGCTAGAATTAGTGCCGCAAATATATTACATTTGTTACGTAGGCAATAAACACATATGAAATTAGGTGTAATATACATTTTATATAAACCGTTTCCGTGCACGTGTGAAAATCAATTGTTCACCCACATGCCAATAACCTACCAACCTAAAATTTTTCAACTCACACGTTGCGGATGACAATATCCGCTTATGGTATTTTAGGATATACCAATGTTAACAGAGAAAAATAAAATGCAAGTAAATTTTAGAAACAAATCTTTAAAAGTGCGGCGACTGTACAACCCAGTGACAGGAAGTCTGCAGGTAAGGACTAAGAGAAGACAAAAGTGTGGAACTACCGTTATGGAGACAACCAATGGACAAAGAAAATTTTGTGTCGAGTACAGTGAAAGACAACAAAATATGATATATAACTTCTCATCCTTAACACTTTTAGCTAATCCCGTGACAAAAAAATAGACAAAAATTAATTTTGGTATTCTTCTAAAGAGATTATCTAAACATCAGTCGGATACAAACATCAGATAAACATATCTTTACTCATGTACTTAAGTACTTTATTAGCTTTGAAACAAACCAATTGAACTATGGAACCGTTTATGCACTATTACAATTGTTTATTTTTCCACACATTTTAGTACATGGAATTTTAATACATCATTTTACACAAAAATGATATACATGAAAGACAGAATATGGTATATAAACTTATAAAACGCATGAATAAAAACGAGAGATGCTGCGGATATTAACGTTATAAAAGACAAAAGTTATATCTCTTTTCAGAAAAGGAAACAAAAATGATGTATCTATTATTATAAAGGCATAAGTCTCTCCAATGGGAGTTACAAAATATGTAGTAGACCCCTTAATCAACGGCTGCAAACTATTTCCGATAACATATTATTAGAAGTACAGTTGGGCTTTAGAAAAGGACGTTCATGCATTGACGTGTATATATACTAAAGCAAAACATTGAAAAACGTCGGCAATTCAATTTAGAAACACACATAGCTTTTATAGATTACGGAAAAAGCCTTTGATAGAGTTAAAACTTTATGGGGATTTCTATAAGCCAGATGTATTTTGAGACACTCATTGATGCAATTAGGAGCCTATAGGCCTACTTGAACAATAGTACAGTATTGCAAAAGGATCAGTGTCACAACTGTCAAGAGAAATTGCGACGAATTAAGGTGTTTATTACGTATAATGAAAATAACAATTACCATAATCATAATAACAGTAAACGTCGCAGTCTATCACAGCCTACTTCTAACTCTTCGCTGACATTTTCTTAATCGCAATCTGGGTATCAAGGTCCAAGAAAATTTCATTCATAACAATTTCTTTTGAGATGCTGTTGTTTAATACAGCATACAGCACTAGTGTTCTGGAAAGTATAGCAAGCAACCTTTGTTTACAATGTACAGTTAATTATGAAGGACAGCAACAACGAGATGCTTAGTATACGCATTCCATTGTGATGTCGACAGAAACAAGATAAAACTTACATATTAGCGTAGTCGTCTCGGTAAAACAGTGGACAGCGTCATTCAAAGAAACGTTATCAGTCTCATTTTTTGCCACACGCTCGTTCGTTATCTCATCTTTCTTCTAAGCGTGCCCATACCAGAGCGATAGAATTTAACTTACAGCTGTAGTCGGCGGGAGCAGTCTTAGGACGTCATGTCCGTACTTTTGTGCTATTTCATCGATAAGAAATACTCTCTTTAATATTAGAATCTTTGATAATTAGTAGTAACGCTGGAAAGAGTGAGAGTGTGTGTGTGTGTGAGAGAGAGAAGGAAAGAAATAAAATGTGTGTTTGTGTCAGTTTCATAAAATAATGGCTTTCCCGGGCAAATATTTTAATTACGTTATTACACAAAATGAAAATTACGTGCACACACCACACAAACCTCGCTCAGTCAGAAGGTTAATATTCGGAAGCATTTGTTGTCACAATGTGCTCTTAATTGCGTAGCACTTTTCGAACCTGCTTCTGTACACTAATCAGATTCCTCTGTTAGTAAGATGAGATTGGTGTTTCAAATCCACAGTTATCGCTTATCGTTTTCAATTAAACCGACCAATTCATGTGCAGAAACATCGCAACAACGTAACTACACTGACGTCAGATAAAAAAAATTATTTACTATTTATAACAGTTGCTTTAATGCCGACTGTCATTTTTTTTTAAACGGGGAGTGTAATGGATGGTACTAACCCGGTATTACCGTTAATCTCTGTTCTATTAACAGGAAGAAAGCTAAAAATGAACTAAAACAAAGGAACTATGCAGTAACATATACCAGAAAAATTATACAATGTTGTTTTAAAAATACGGAATAGATGTAGCAATTAAAAATGTGAAAGAGTATTTGGTAAGATAAGGAATAAAAACATAGAAAATGCCAATCTTACAAAGAAGCGGAGTTTTTCTTAATATAAAATGCAAAAAAATGTAACAAAGTGTACCTAAGCGAGACAGGACGGAAATTTGAATGCAGGTTGTCTAACCATAAACGAGGAGACGGTAATAGAACAACAAATTCTTTATATGCAAGACATTTTTAAAAAGAGAATCACAAATTTCTTAATCCCCTTGCAAACTATGAGCTTTCAAAAGTAGTTAATAATACAGCTGAAAGACGACACTTGATAGGAGGAGAGGGAAAACACAAGTACAAAACAATAGACTATACTAAAACACGAAACGTACTGCAGAGCCTTTGACCACAGACATCACTGCACAAAGAATCATACCACTGTGGCAAAACACACAAACAGTCGCATAGACTTCAAAAAGGCTCTGGAATTTGCACATCATAAATATGTCAGACTACTATAGATATACAACATTAGCAGTGACAGGCGTAACAAGAGAGTAACGCCTGCTACCGCAGGTAATTAACTTTTACCGTAAGGGGCTGGAAATTTTTGGCCAACCACGTGGTTCTGTCTGTAACAAGTGAGTCTAAGAATTTCTTTATTTAGGCTATTATTGACACAGTTTCCTCTGTGCAACAATAAGTCTCTTCTGAGCAGCAATTGGTGTCAATTCTTTCTCGCAAAACAACGTAGTGGACCAGAATACCCGCACCACTGACATTATGCAACGCCAAGGTCACACGCAATACACAGCTAACGGACTACACTTCGTACGCAAATTTTTGTTTCGAATCTTAGTTGATTGCTATATATAGTGGACTGCACTGCCCCGTCACTTGTTTCCCTTATCCTATATGATTTTGTATTTCTGCTACACGTGTGCTGTCGTTTGTAACCATGCAAATGAAGAGCTTTTCATCTTTGATAGTATTCCATGTTGCGACAGGTGCGTCGCTAACGTTCCAAAGCTGAATAAATAAATAAAACTGTCCTTCAAGTACAACTTAAATAAAGCGGGTGATATAGCACAACCTTGTCGCAATTCCTTAGTGACTGAAGGTTCATCAGATAGTCTTGACCCTATCTTTGTGGTGCATAGTAATGTTGGTGTATAGCGCTTCCACAGCATAGAGCTTCCAGATCGCTTTACAGCTCTTCTTTGGGTCTATGCCTGTACCCATTACTTTTTTGAAGAATTCTTCGTTCAATTTTAAGAAGAGGTTCCAAGTTTTGAAAGCACTTTGTTTCCACTCCATACATGATCACCGGCCTGGTCACAATGCTATAATGGCGGACATTTACACTTCTAGAAAGGTTTTGCTTTCCGTTTATATTATTAATAATAATAACAACATTTTTACAAGAATATACTTTTTTATTTTTTTGTGAATTACTATGATTTGTTAGTATTCAACTATCATCATCTGATATAAAATTATATATAATATTTTATATCACTATCAATATAATTTTATATCTGATTATGTTAGTTGAATACTATCAGAACACTGTAATTCACAAAATAATAAAAAAAAAATTCTTCTAAAAATGTTGTTATTATTAATAATAATATAAAACAGTAAATAATATACATTAAATTGCCCAAAAATGCTATCTGGTCTAAAATCTTTATCAGACAGGTCCACTTATACTGTTAAATACTTTGCCTATGTCTGTAAAAATCTGTGGGTCTTAAATTTATGCTAAGTTTACAACCTTTTCTCCAGTACTTGTTATGACATAAAAATTGCGTTTGTACAATATTTTTATTTCTTAAAGCCAGTCTGATTACTGATATGAAAACATACGAAACTTATTTTAATCTTCTAGCCTATTTACTATTTTAGTATAAAGTTTGTGTTACGTTTGTGGATGGAAGACTGATTCCTCTACAATATTGGTTTCATTGGATCCCCATTTTGTACAATCAAAACAGTAATCCGTAGAAATTATGTGTGTGGATTTCTTGTGTTCAATAGTACATATTGATAAAATGGAGTATTAGTATAGAACTAGTTTCTTATACTTCAACAGCTTCAAATTGATATCACTTAAACAAGGAGCACTATTATTTTTTTGTGTCATCTACAGGCATCAACTGTTCCAAATTAACACTATGTAAACATACTAGATACATTTTGCTTTGTTAAAACTCTCTTCATATCCGTTATGTCAGCGTTGAGTCTAAGGATTTTATCATTCTTTCTCGTATATACGTGTACTTAAATGTTACTCTCGCCTTCACATCCGTGATAATTGTCTTCATTACACTATGGATAGCTGACTGATGACTATGAATGTAGGCCTAATTTTCAGAAGTTACAAAAGACCTCTTCTTTGTCTTTACCTCTTCTTTGTGTTTCAACCTAAGAATTTTATTTGCAGCAGTTATGGGTTTGCCATATATTCGATATATTTGCTGCCTCTTCGAACATTCGTAAGCTTTAAACTTGTTTACTTTGATCTTATTTACTACACTTAAAATTTCTTAATAGCGATTATAATTTTAAAGGTAGAATTTGTTTCGACTTTAAAGGAGAATAAATTATCAAGATAAGCCTGTGAATAAGTTGCTGAAGGTAGCCAATCAACGTAAGCTATACTATCAATCGGCAAAGAAATCGAACTTTGTTTACTTTAATCGGATTAATCAATTTCAAGTAGTTTCAAATTCTATGACAGCGAATAGTCGTTTCAGGATATCTTTTCTTAGTAAATTCTTTTATAGAGTTTGTGTTTTATTTAAACTGAACAACGTAGATACACATATTACATAAATGACTTACATATTATATATAAACTATTACGTTTGCTTCAGCGGTATTGCTAATGTGTAATTTCGTAATCACTCTGCTACACTAAAATAAAAATACCTTTATGTGACGACTGTGGGTTCTAAAACGTTTAGCAAAAAAAAAAAATAGATACAATTAAGTGGAAATAGAGCCATGTTTTAGTGTCTTCGTGTGTTTTAAACTCAAATAATAACCTTCTGTATAATAAATTAATAACCATATTTTGATACTGCAGTGTTGTATGGTTCATTGATTACATATTATATAATTTTATTGACTTTTACAAAACTTACAAAGTAAATCAGACTGTTATATCTCCAATATTTGCGTTTTGAAGAAACAGTAGACGTGTAAAATGAGCAGCTGTTATTCAGTAGAGCAGTTCAGATAAACACGGAACGTTCTCAGTATATACACAAAACATTCAATGCCAGCAGCAATTCAAGTAGACGTAAACACAGTCTACTTTTTGGCGGGATTTTTAGCTGATTTCAGAGAAACAAATAGTTGTTACGAAGAGTTTATAAATTGTGTAATTTCTAATGGAAGTAAACGTATGTTGAAATGATAAATAAAACACGTTACTAGCGTTTTCAAACTACACAAAATGTTATTTAAATATTTTCTGCTACCATATGCTGTTGATAATATAATTCAGTAAATCTGCTTAGTAGCTCTATTATGTAATCTTGCGGACAATTATGAATTATTGTATACACCGCAAATGACTAAATTGGTCATCTCATTTAGTCAGTCTCACACAATCATCACAGAGTCATTACAGGAAAATAAAGGGTTAGTAACATGTCCTATTCACAAACAACCTTTTTATTTTAGTTTTGTAACTTTCATCTATCTGCTAGTCATGTTCGCTCAACATACTCGTGCGATTGATTGCTTCTCTCACGCTTGTGTCCAGTGCATATTTAATTATTGTACGCTGCACTATTGTGACTCCATAATTTTCACTACGTTGCCTTGACTTGTTCCTAAATTTCTTTAACAAATTGTTGCCGTCTTTGATTTTTTTCCACTAATTGAATTTTATGTATCATTTGCAATTCCGACCTTTATTCCGCAGGTTTTGGTCCTCGCGCTCGTATCGCTCAGCATCACATATCGCACACCTCGCCTCCCAACATTAAATAAATTCGTTGGCTACATTACAGTTTTTAAAAACGTTTAATATACGCGATACGTTTCTTTTGAACTTTTTAAAGTTAGAAGAATGAAGACACGGTAGTGTATAAACAATGATTATAAGGTCAACGGATTGTCTTTAGTCACGAGTCAGCTGTTGAAACAAAGACAGTTCATTCAGTGTATCTGGTGTCATGTAGAAGTTGAGATAATACACAGATGACTTTTGTAATCGCTGCTATTTAGTAATACGTACGAATTTGTTGTTGTGGCAGCAAGTTCCTTTTGGTTGACACCTGAGTGTTGCTGAGGTTTTGTAATCTTTATCGTTAGCGATAAATGTAATTATTGTTGTGGCGAGTATTTTGTGTTTGCGTTTGCTAACTGACAGTTGAGTGTGTTTGAGATTGTGTGATTTTTGCAGTAAGTGACACTTATAACTGTTGTTGTGGTCCGTTTTGTGTCACTTCCCCAGCCTGTGGAAACGTGCAAAAATCGCCATGATTCCCAAACCTCGTAAGCTGCGTATAGGGCTACTTACCGAGAATCATCGCCCAATATCTCTATTGCCAGTCATCTCGAAAGCGTTCGAACGGCACCTGCACAGCCGATATGCGCCCCTGTTGGATGGTTTCATTCGGCAGTAGCAATTCGGCTTTCGCAGAGAGCACTCGACGACCCTTCAACTCGTCAGGGTTGTTACCCAATTGACGAACGCCGAGAACAAGCGTCAGTCCTCCGTCGCTGTATTGCTCGACATGAGTAAACCCTTCTATCGAGTCTGGCGAAGGCCTTCTCTACAAACTAGCCCAATCCCCTCTCCCTGTCTCTTTCGTTCATCTTCTGCGATCGTATCTTTGCGACCGCGTCTGTAGAGTACGCGTCGTACCCATCCGTTCGACCGATCGTCGCAGGCATTCTTCAGGGATCTGTCCTAGGCCACGTTCTGTACCTTCTGTACACGAACGACCTGTCTGTACAGCCTGGAGTCATTTATCGCTCTATGCGATGACGCCATGTTTCATGCTAGCTCAGCGAACCTTAGTTTTGCCTGGTGCAACGTCAGCTCGTCCAACTTCCAGACTGGCTTTGGAAGTGGAGAATGGCGATCAATGTGGAGAAAACCGAGGCGATCGCCTTTTCTCGTAAATTTACTTCCCGCTTCCAGTCTCTCTCCCTAGAAGGGAGTCCAATCGTATGGAAACGGTCTGTAAAATACTTGGACGTCACTGTTGACTGGCGCCTAAGCTTTGAAACCCACGTCTCCCTGAGTCTCCAGTGTGCCTGCGGCGTCAAACCCTAAATATATCCCTTTCTCACTCATCGGAGTTCAGTGCCTGTGCGCACTAAACTCACCATCTATTTGATCTTTCTCAGAGCAATATTAACATCTGCAGCCTCTGCCTTTTGGGCATAATTCAGCCCAAACATTGTCGCCTGTTTGGAAGCTTTCCAATCCCAGGTCCTCTGGTACATCTCAAACTCTCCCTGGTTTGTCAGATATGATGCTATCAGGCGAGAGTTGAAGGTTCCTTCTCTCACCGAATTCGTTTGGTCCCTACCCTTCAATATCTTTGCCCGAGCCTCTGTCTTCATTTCAAGGCGGGAACTTTCTTAAATTTTTAAATAAACTTTTAACTTGATTTCAAGGCCTTGTTTTCTGAGTTACTGCGATCCATTAATCTCTTGTACCGATGAGAATTAGAATTGAGATTACCGAAAAAGATCTGTAACGCTGTTTAACAGCTGACTGGAATAAAGTCTACACACCTTGTGATATTGACGCAGCAGCTTACTATCTAAACAAGAACTTGTCTGCTATTATTAAAAAGCACGTATCAGTAAGGAAATTATTGTAAAAGAAGGATCCAGCTTGGTTTTCTAACTAGACCTTAGTCCCTGACGCATACCAACTGCTTCGTTTACTTCCATATCTCTTCGTAGAGCTGAGTAAGGAGCGAATATCCAATTTTTACCCAATGCTATGAGCAGGTACGAAATCCTCCGATGTTGAATTAGGCGGGAAATGTACCGTAAAAGACACAACGTGCCGTTTAATATAGGCCTACTGTACGTGTGTTAAGTAATAGTGTGTCGATAATTATAGTACAGTAACACCAGCATGACAATAGTTCACGTTTAAAATATTACTTTACTGCTTCAGTTTAATTATCTGTGCGTGTGTTAATTAACAGTGTGCGACGATCATCTATTAATTATAATTTTATTCTTTAATATCACTGTAAGTATCAAATGTCTTCGTAGTTCGTTTTATAATATACATTTTTATTTAATTTACATTATCCGTGCGTGTGTTTATCGAGTTTGTTGTGTGATATTCATTTGTTAATTTTTTGTGATTTTTTTTAGATTTTCATAATCTAGTATTTATTCCCTTTTTATTTTTGGTTTATTAAAATCAGTGAGCTTAAACAATACTTATGTTCGTAGTGCGGTAAGGATTGTGAAAATGTAGATAATCTTAACCAGCATTCGAAATTACATCCCGAAGAAGTAAACAGTGGAATGCCGGTTTTGAGCAACTTGAAGTCACGTACACAACAACGTAACATCTGTGATAAACAGTTAAAGCACTGATACACATTTAAACGTCATGAACGCAAATCCCACGGTGCAGGGGTATCAGCACCGAATAAAGTTAAGTGCCCCTTATCCCTTATGTGTTCTTGCGGCAGCGATTGAACTTGAACACTTCGAATTGAAGCACAACATATCAGTAAAGTCTGAAATTAAAGAATTTAAATCCTTAGAAAGTTTCTTGGATTAAAAACAAGCCATTGAAAAAGAAACATTTTCAAGATACGTTAAAAAGCGTGGCTCCCATTCTGCTACCGTCAGCACAAAGAGACATTATTATATATGTCATAGGTCCGGGCAATTTGTGTCTGAAAGTAAAGGTAGTCGGCACTTAAAATTACAGGGAAGTAACAAAATCAATGCTGTCTGTCCGGCAAGCATTCGCGTCACTGAAACTGAAGATGGTACCACTTCAAGCAATACTTAATAAAATGTGCGATTCCGTGACAGGCTGTAAATTAAAAAGAATTCATTTATTAACGAAGCAAGACCTGTACAACATCGAGCACGCATATAATTTATGCTCGAAGTCGGTGAGACGTCAAGAAGATGGTACAAGGGTTGAAGCGTTGGTCAACGAGGTCATTTCCAGTGATCAGACTTGTGTATTATTTTATAAGCCTCAAGGGGTCGTCAGAGAAACTGGCCAAACTTTAAAAACAGACGATTTTGTTTAATTATAATGAACAATGCACAGAGTGAAATACTGAAGAAATATGGCAGTGTTTGTATATGCATTGATGGCACCCACGGTTTGAACAGTAACGGTTTTTAACTAATAACCCTACTTGTTTTAAACGACATGAGAAAGGGATTTCCATGTGCTTTCCTCATATTAAATCGAACTGACGAAAAAGTGCTTTCTTTGTTTTTTCAGTATATCAAGGCAGAAGTAGGCGAAGTTTTACCTAAAATGTTTATGTCCGATTTGGATGAATCCTTTTATAATGCGTGGATATCAACAATGCAAGCTCCGGCAATGAAATTGTACTGCACTTGGCACGTTGACAGGGCTTGGAGAAGGAATATTAGTTCCAAAGTAAAAAGCAAAGAGAAGCAGGGTTACGTTTATAGTAGAATAGTCAGGACATTAATGCAGGAAAGAGACTCTTCTGCATTCGAATGAAATCTGCCTGAAGCAATTAGGCGACTACTTGATGATAAAGACATTTCTGAATTCGGCACTTATTTTGATCAAACGTTCTCAAAAAATATTCAGTCTTGGGCCTACTGCCATCGACTTCAAGGAGGTCTGAACACCAACATGCATATCGAAAGAATGCATCATACAATTAAATATATATATTTACACGGCAAAAATGTAAAACATTTGGACAAAGCGACAGTTGCTCTAATGTCTTTCGTCCGCGATAAGTTGTTTGATAGTCCTATTATCTTAAGCAAAGGCAAATTAACTACAAAGTTGAAAGACATTACAAAAAGACATAAGCCTATCAGAGAAATCGACAGTAACTCAATTATCAGAGAAGGAACAGGCAATGGGTGGAAAGTACCGTCGTCTTCTGGCATGAAAGAGGTACATATATTTAGTACATGAAAATGATGTGCAGTGAAAATGCAATTTGATCTGTGTAGACTGTGATGTGAGTATACATAAATATTCATGCACGTGTGTAGAACTTGTATTAAGTGGAATATGTGTAAACATATTCATGATGTCCTGCAGGATTAACAAAGCAGGGCGTAGTTTTCAGTCGAATTGTAACAATATCGAAGACGATGGTGACGATCGGTTGTTTGTGCATCCGGAGAACGAAATTGATACGACGGAAAAACAAGAAATATTATCCCAAGTCAGCAAAAGAGAAAGTTTTATGATATCTATGGGCAATCGAAAAGAATCACACAAAGGGGATTGAATTGAATTAGTTAATAGTGTAGCCATATTAGAAGAACTGGAAGTGATTAAACGACAAAATTCGCTCTCGCGTTGCAGTTCAAAATGTGCTTAGCTGTTCGACTTCTTAGAAAAGAAATATCGTGCTACAGAGGAGAATTGATTCCACCAAAAAAAGGAAATTAACACATGGTAATATTATGGTAAAGCCTAATGAAACCAATATACAGAACACTGCTCTGTCGCTGCTGCTGCAAAAAAATGATTGTTATAAAGTTAAACAGAATTTTAAATAATTTTTAAGTTTGTTAGTTGAAGTATCATTATACATTATTCATTAAATTATTAAATATTCAGCGCGTGTGTACTTAATGTGCATATAAGACTATGTATTTAATAATGTGGCATTTTGTTAATAATTATCCATGTGTTTTCGTTCCAATGATTGTCGGGCATCTGTGAACAATTCGATTCATACTGGATCAACTGCTTTCGAAGTGTGTACAGTCTTACGTAACTGGAGCGTATCAGCTGTGAGTGGAAATGACAAACGAGGTCAGCATTTTTAAACAATACAAACATAAATAAAGATTCAGTTGTACACGTCATAGTTTGGCGCGAAGGAAGTTCCGTAAAAATCGTGTTGCTCAATAAATATTTGTTTCTCAGTATGTGTCTGGTTGCCAGCTGTACTGAAACGCAATCAACCTGTACGAACATTTTACGGAAAGAAACGAACATAAGCGTAGCAGTCGGTATTCGTCAGGGGGTAAGGTTTAGTGGTTTACTACAGAGGTAATAAAATGCCTAAAGCAAAAGAGTACAGAATATAAAAAGTTTAAGAAAACGAGTATGATTCAGCATTGCGAGAATTTTCGATGTTCAGAAAGGGGAAGATGCTTCTCTGAAGAGAAATTGAGAATAGCAGTGTGTTCTTGCGCTCTGTTTGCATCAGAATAAATTCTCTTTCCCTGTTAGATAGAAATCTTTAAGAAGGCTATAGGGGGATATGTGGAGGCCATCCTTTAAACAAAATTATTGTTTTTATTACTTGTACTCCATTCGTATTATTATTTATAATTATTGTATTTACTTATATATATGCGCATAAAATTTTCATTTGATTTTGATACTTCTGATGTTGAAAGTTTCAACCATGGGTACATTCAAGATATTCCAGCGTTTGTTTTTAGAATTTACTTTTTTGGAAATCTACATATAGGCTATAGTTCAGTAAGGGACACAAATTTGCGGAAGTTATGTACTTCGTACGACCTTCGGAAGTGGCTCATTCTTCAGGTCATATTTCCAGGACCTCGGTAAAAATACAGTTTTTCTTAAAGTATCAAGTTTAATTAAATATAAAATAGCTATCATATTTCACAGTACGGAGATACCCTGTAGTGTTGAACATATCATTATGTCAAACATAAACACCAGATTTATAGTTTTACATTAAAAAATAAATAATATTTTGTTTCAACAAGAATATGTTTTTTACTATTTATTACACTGTTTCAACAGTTTTATTATACATTACTATCATCTTCAGGAACAGAATGTGCAAAGAAATAGTTATACAAATTTAAAATCTATTGCTTATAAAAGCTGTTTTTTATATAAGGCTATATGATTTATATGTTTTATGTTTATAAATGGTATATATATATATATGTGTTGTGTGTGTGTGTTTGTGTGTATACATTTTTCTATAAAAATGTATCTATCAAAATCGCGTGTTTTCAAAATGTATACGTTTTGGCGTCTACCTGAAAACGAAGAGTATATTGAAATTTTATTGTAACATTATGTTCTTGTGAATATGTTATTTGTTTTGCATTTTATATTTCAATATACTCTTATAATAAGCAAATAATTTTTTTTGTACAAAACGCTGTCATTATGGCATCTTTTCATAATTACGACAATAGGGCGTCTTTTCAGTTTTCCAACAATTAAGCATCTGAAATGTATACTTTTTCGAATTTCGCCGTTTTTGCTTCCAGCGACGTTTGCCAGTTTTCAACCACGGGTATTGCACAGTTTTCGTTGACGCTTATTTGTTTTTATGAAAGAGTGACTAACTGCAGGCGAATGACCTGGCAGTTATTTTTGTTCCTTCGTTCACCCGCTACCTTTACATCATAATTTTAACTAGTAGTGTCAAATATTTATCAACAATTTTTAAACTTCACTATCCAATTCTATTAACCGTGGTAATATAATTATTTTGTTTTACGAAGCATGCCAACGTAGCGTACTGGCCTTTCGAATTATGTAAAAATTGACCACTTCTCGTCGGACCAAATAACGTAATTAACGAGGATGTTAATATTTTCTCACATGCATCGACACCGAGCGATAATGTAACGTTGATCTCATTTACTAGAGAAATTTCTTATGCAATTGGCAGTCAAAAGTAATAAATGTAATGCCAAACGTAATAAACATATACTAGTTATATAACAAATATAATCAGTTATATTTTTTGTCAATATTCATCATTATACATACAGTATTTCGAAGTAATGCTATAAAACATTTATTTGTATCTTTTTTGCGGTTAACAAAATTTTATAATTTTAGTTTGTAGTTCTGTAGTTGTTAATAGTCTATAGTTTTGTTTGGGATTGAGATTGGTAAATAGATAGATAGATAGATAGATAGACAGACAGACAGACTTTAGATAGGTAGATAGATGGAGATAAAGAGTGAGAGAGGAGGGAGAGAGAGAAATAGTAAAAGGATAAAAGTGCGTAATTAAGAGATTAGGAGAGAGAGGATAAGTAGGGAGGGAGAGAGAGAGAGAGAGAGAGAGAGAGAGAGAGAGAGAGAGAGAGAGAGCTAAATGGGAGTCAAGAGTCAGATACACAGACAATGGCAGAAAGCTACTGTACGTATTTTTTTGGTAATAAGATTTATATTTTTATTAGTAAGAGATATAAAGAAGGGGAGAAAGAGAGAGAGATAGAAGAAAGGAGAGCGATCAAATGTGCAAAAATGTACATAATAATAATTACTTCTTGTGTTAGAGACAGACGGAGAGGAGGAAGACAGAGGGTTGTGAGATAGGATAAAAGTTTGTATTATATTAGTTCTATTTGTGTTAGAGATTAAATAGCAAGATGACGCGAGACGCAGGCAGGGAAAGAGAGAGACACACACACAATATTAAAATGTTTTGGGTTGAGGGTACTAGAAGTCGTCGGATACCCGCTTTACATCTATTTTTATTTTATTTTTTTTTAGATTTTTTCTAATTTACTTGTACTATAGCTAAATTTATTGACCACAAATTACTGTACATTCAATTTAAAAATTGCGTGTAAAAATAATCAATAGCCGCTAAAAATTTATTAAACCATTCTTCTGCAGAAAAACACTTTTCTCCAAATATATTCAATCAAATACATCTGAAATATACTAATAGACATTCTGCTGACTCTTCTCCGCATATCACGCTTAACTTTAGACCATTAGTTCTCGATCGTTTGTGTGTGAACAGCAGAATTGCGAGGACATACAAGATTAAGCGAATGGTTCACAGACAGAAGTAGGCCTATATACCCATACATTTGGGTATGTATGGGTACTCGCGAGTTGTACCCGTGCCACATATCTGCAACTATAGTGGTTCCTGGTTCCATATTATTTAAAATTACACAATTTAGTGAGTTTGCATCACGTTTATCCACCACCTATAGGAACAATTTCTTTATTCTCCTGCAAATGCTCTCAAGTACCCACCGAGTTTTTGTTATTCGGCCTCTGTTGTACTTCCTTAAGCAAACGCACTTTCATCAATTTCAGTATCTCCCGGGCCGCCAATTTTTGAGCTGTTATCTATCAACCAGACAGTAAGGATCTCCCTGAATTCGTTTATTAATTTTTGCGTAGTTTTCCTGTTTATGTCGATCTGTTTTGAAATGACTGAAATTTGATATTTCAAAATCCAAGTACACACACAATACAGATAATGCAGGAACACGCGCTATTCCGAAAAAGTGTAAGCATGTATGTTTTTTGTAGCTCTGCAATTCCTTCTACCACATCTGAAGGTAACGTTTCTTTATCCTTTTACATTTGTTAACATATTACCATCACACTTTACACATTGTATTGATAACGGAAGAATATTTTAGTCTCAAACACATTTTCTGATACCCTTTTTTTTTAATGAAACACCGAAAATTATTAACACTTTTGTATTCCATTTCAGTAAGATACGGATGTGCACAACGCTGATGAATGAATGTTAATTCAAGTTTTTTCGTTTCCCTTTTATCCCTTAGTTTAAAGCGAAGGTCTTCTTTAATCGCAAATGACACACAATCTCAGGGCACTTTATATTTTATAATACTTCATAATTTATAATAAATGTGTTACATCGCGTTATAATCGTTCATTTAAGTACTAAGTAGGCCTGTAATGTGAGCGCTGATGTTGCTAGGTATAAGTCTATGTAGGCCTACTTGTGCCTCGTATCAGGTTACTAATTAATGATGGCTACATGTTCATAATAGTTATATTATATCTTATAATGTGTATTTTATAATCATTTAAGGAATTTCGTATTCTGTTAAATAACCGCATTTAATTACTTTTGTACGCAAATTGTGTGTTAATGCTCGTACTCAAGTAAATATTACAAAAAAGTAATATAGTAGTTATCAAAAAGGAACTTATGAGAACTGTACAAACGTGACGTATTGAGTCGCATTATATATAGGATGCGACGTTCTGGCAGCGCGTTTAATTGATGTTTTATACAAATTATGTCATGTGACTTCTAAACTAAATGAAGTATGGTAAAAAATGTATACAGCTCCCCTCTGTCTGTATACCTCTCTCTCACTTTCTTGCTCACTCTCTCTCTCTCTCACTCCCCCCTCTCTCTCACCCACGCCCTCTCTCACTTTCTCTCACTCTTTATTTTCTCAAGTGTTTATGAAATATGAAGGACACTGGAATATGGTAAACTCATAGTAATGTTTATTTGGCTGAGACAAGATAAACGAGAAACGTGATTACATATCTGGCGGGAACGATGATGCATTTTGCAAACTGGCGTTTACGTCACACACGTCCGTCTTTTCTACAAACATTGTGCACAGTTTAATCTGAGTTGTGGTATCGCGAACTCAGAAATGGTTAATACACGTCAGCCACTGCTGTGTAGAGTGATAATGTGTTGTCTATTCAGCGTAACATCACAGGTCTCCAGCACAGAGACAAGATTTCTCATTCATCAGAATCCCTCCAACAGGACTCTCTACTCAAGGTCAAATAACATTCTTAATGTTTTAATGGCACAGCGTGTATGTTTACAAAACATACTACCTGTTTGGGCTGACACATATATACACATCTACGTCCGAACTCATGCAACTGTACATCAGCTGTCTGTTTTTACGTTTCCACAAAACATGTTCCAGAAAATCGCGTTATGTTAAAATAATATGAACATTTTATAGTAAAATAATAATAATAATAACAATTTGTAAGCTTAAGCATTCATAACATAAGAGTTTTTCAACGTTCCTTTTTCCCCTCCCGCCGAAGACACATGCACTTTCTCTCACTCTCTCTCTCTCTCTCTCTCTCTCTATATATATATATATATATATATATATCACACACACAAATAAAATACGTATTAGACTACATCATTGTCTGATGTCCAATGTCCAATCACCTATCGCAGTGGTCTCAAGGCCCCTTTCAGTTCCGAGTCTATACTCTCTCTGCAGCTACTTCTTGGGCTGCCTGGTATTCTTCCTTCCTTGTGTTTCTACTCAAAAACGTAAATAGGTCTACACGAAATTACAATCTGATCACAAATAAAGAACTTAATTATCAATTACAGTACTTTCATTGCCAAATAAGAAAGAAAAAGATCATTGTGTAGGCCTATGTGTAAACGGTTAAAAATCTAATACACCCTCGGTCAAAAGGATGGCAGTCGGGAGCAATGGTTATTTATTTATGTGTGTAGTTACGTTGTTGTCATGTTACTGTACATCATTAAACGACGACTATACCGACAGCAAAATGACGACGACACGATAGGCCGATTCACTTAAAGCTGGGATTCATGAATACTAATTGTGACTACACAGCGGCAACGTGTACTCAAAACTGTTATCTTGTCTCACTAAAGGTATAATCTGATTGGCGCATAGATACAGTTTCGGAAAGTGCTGCGTAATTAAATAAGTTATTACATCAGAGGCTTCTGATTGTCATGCATATATTTGTGTAAATATATAATAAAGTAGGAGTAGTAATTTAAATACTTGTTATACTGTTACGTATAATTTAATAATGAAAATTAGGTTTATCAGAAAATGTAAATAAATTATCTAAAATGCACATTATTACTTTCAAATATCACTCGTTTTTACGCGGACATAAAGCATTGTCTTCTTTTGTTCAACTTGTCTGGTGATTATATTCACATAACAGTTGTGACTACATATCCAAGACCGGAAAAGAATGAATACGAGTTTGTTTATTCGAACAGGACTGCGTATTATGTCTTCAACTGGCTTGTGTGCATAGTATACACAAGGCAGCTGATCTCTGTTATTACATAGTTCTCCTTGATAATACCACATCTGACAACAATTGCTGCATACCTTCATGCAACAATTTTGTTAGTCATCAGTACGAAAACTTTTATACATGACAAATTGTAGTAAGCAATTCGAACTAACCAGTTACACGGCCGTGAATTGATCACAGGACTTGTCTGGATGTTATCGAGGAATAGTTATTTCGGGACAAAAATCTCGTAACAAATAGAATTTTCGTAAGAATGTATATAACTATTTCTTCAGGCTACAAATAAAACATTTCCATGAGAGATTACTGTCTATTATGAAGCCAAGATATTTCATTTGCTTAGTATGATCAGTCACCAAGCAGCTGTACATGCTTGACATGTTTTTGACATGATGATTCATAAAAAACAATGCGAAAATTCAACCTTGTCTCTCAAAAAGAAAATCATATATTTTTTTACTTAAAACCGTACTGTATTTTACTAAATCAATACTTCAGTTTATCTAATTCGACAATCCTTTAACTGGGAAATAAAAAATACATACAATAGTTATTTATTTTTAATTTACTGTTTTAATAAACATCGTGCCATGGCTGACACTTTTTGCTACAGTCTATTTCTTGATGTATATAATATATTTAATATTTATTGAAAAACAAAAAACCAACGGGAAGTCATAACAACCGCCAACCTGCACACAGGTACTCCACAATTTTCAAAATTAGGAGGCTCATGATGGGAACAACTAAGGGTAACGAAACATGTTCCAAATAAGGGAAAAATAACATTTTGAGGTAAAGTAAATATAAATTTTAAATATTATTTATATATATATATGTATTTAATATATAAAAATAAGTTTTGTACAGTTCCATTTTGTGCTTCAAATTCTTTTAAAAGTAAAGTACTGGATTGTATATACTGAGACGATCGAGCGGGAGGGAGAATTACAGTACATTGCCATCTGTCTGTTGGCAGATTCACATATTCACATAGAGTCGGCTTGTGTGTACACTATTTGCGATGAGTACTGTTACGTGAGCAAAACGCGACAGTGATTTTCGTAATGAATTTGAACGAAGGAATTTCTATACACACGTATTGAGTGTTATCGCGGGGCAGGTACATCGTACGCCCATCTGTCTTTCATTAATCTTTTATTGGAAGAATCTACCACATTTAAGCACTGTCTGAATGGAATTAATATTTAATGATTTTACTGTCATTCCTTGCGTTTCGTTAACGAGTCAGTTATTCCAATTCCTAATGTCATAACGGCCTAATTCCCTTCCAGAACTCAGGTAAGTACGCAACTGAAAGAATTGCTTCTTAACAGCATTAATTTTGTCCAAACCATCCGGAAATATAATAGTGTGAGGGCATTCTCTTACTTTTTGGTCACGAAAATCATATCCCTGGTACAGGTTTCTACTCCTTAAAAATTTAGGGACAGATTCACAGATATATTTCCGATTATTTACCACTTGCTGGCGACAAACCTTATTCTTTGGCAGAATATGACATACGTATTGTTCGTAATGAAAACGAAGAGTTTCAACACTCGTTACTTACAATCCTGGCAGCTTTCTAGCTAATAATCCTTACGCACTACACGGCCGAGGTTATCGAACATGAAGGAGCAGACTACGTAACATGACTCTTCGGTACCAGGATCTGATGGCGATCGTACAGTACGCAAATCTGGGAAACTGGACAGGTTTTTAACTATGACCTGCAATCCGAAATGGACAGATATAACTTCTTAACTTGGTGAAAATGAAAAATCTGCCGATCGTCGTGATAGGTTTCTGGAGTGTTTGTTATAAACTCAACTAGTGATAAAAATGATTTACTAAAAAATCACTCATTGTGAGCAGTTGTTATCCTACACATATTTATTATTTATATATTTATTATTGAATCCCAGAAACGTGATTAATACACTACCTCATGCTTATCCTAAGTTGTGTGCGGAGAAATACCTGACCCAGTCAGTTTTCCAAGGATTCATAAAATTGTTATCTCGACTATGATACATGGATCTTGTAGAGCTCGTAATCCTAATATTCCTTTCATGATTGATGGAATGTGTACACATAATAACCGAGCAACGTTTTACATTAAACTACTGAAAATAACAATGGTTATCCAAAGTACCGAAGAGGAGATGACGGAATTGTTGAAGTAAAAGGAATATATCATTTGATAATCGTGATTCGTTCTCTACAATCACTTCCTAATTCTACAGTACAATGCTCACATCAATATTGAAAACTTATTCCAATACATGTATAAATAATGTGACTCAACATGTATGCAATTCGTAAGAAGCGTCAGTGACGATCATTAACTGGATATGTTGTAACTATAACATACGCGAATATGCCATACTTTAGCTCTCATCAGATATTCTGTGCCTTCATTCAAAATAAATGCATGATCAGTCACATACAATCGTTCGCTTAGCTGTGCTTGAAGATGGATATTATAATGTGTATTAGGGCAGGGGATGAGAATGCAATCCAAGGACCTGCAACAAAACGCACAACATTGATGAAATCATGGTTTGATTTTAATCAATGCGATCCCTGTGCTTGTCAATTCCTGTATACTGGTATTTCAGGACTTTATGGATTCGCTGATAATAAATGGATTCCAGGAAAGAGAGATGGTTGCAAAATGATAGGGAGAATGTACACTGTCGCACCAAACGATCATAACAGATTTTACATACGTATGTTACTACTTCATATTAAAGGAGGAACATCACTCGCATGTCCACGCAGCTACAGCAATACATACGCAACTTATAAGCCATACAAAGGAGCGGCTCTTGCATGTGGGTTACTTGAAATTGACACAGATTGGCACAAATGTTGGGAGGAAATGCAGAGCACATACTGTACATGTCGTGTCAACTACGAGAGTTGTTCTCATTAATGTGCTACTTCTACAAACCAACATTACCTTTTCAAGTGTAAACGATTATCAAAATACTAATGTAGACGATACGCAGGCCCTTGAAGGAAATGCAGCATTGCAGGATATAGATTACATTGTAAGAAGTAATGGTTTGGAGTGAAGGAACATCGGCTTGCCAATACCAAATAATCCAATGCTTATTAACCCTGTACGCAATGTGAATGAAGAGGCCAGTCATGGTGCTAATATACATAGCAAATTAAATGAAAAACAGAAATTAGTTGTAATTAAAATTATGTGGGCCATAGCAGGCGAGACAATTGAGAAGCTGTTATTCTTAGAAGCCCCAGCAGAACGTAGCATGACCTACGTATTCGCAAATATTCTGAATGTTGTTAGTGAACAGGCTCATTTAGCATTAGCAACAAAATGGACATGCAAACCTGTGCAATTCTTGGCTGCAGGAATTATACTCCATTAGTTATTTGATCTTCTTGTTCCAGTGTTGCCTTCTTCAGTTTCTTCCATTAAGGCTATGTCAGGAAACGCTACAGTTCTACACGAAGAGTCAGTTATTTTAATTGATGAGATGTCAACGATCTCTGCAGTAGCAGTATGGATCATTTACTTCGAAACATAATGAAGTGTATAGTTCGGTGTATACTTCGAGACATCCATTATTAAGTATAGTTCAGACGGATGGGAAAGTGATACTTTTAGTGGAGAGTTTAGACAGGTCTTAACGTTAGTCCCAAAGGCGGGACAAACAAACAAAACTTTGACCTTTATGACCATATAGTATTTGACCTAAAATATGTGTGTCAGTGCTAATTAACAACAATTTGTGGAGTGGAATGGAGTGGAAACTTCGATTGGGGAACAGAACTTTTCCTGTGATGGAAACACAGCATGATGGAAATATTTTTAATATTCCCAGCAGATTTATATGCAAGAAATATTCAGTTCTTAACCATATAGTTTGCAAAATTAATTGGATGGAAATAATGAAAATTATTTCAAATAATAAGTTTATAAATAAAATAAAATAAAATAATATGTTTAGAAACTCAAACCCGAATTATTGATTGTCCGTTAAACGACAACTGCAACCTGATCAACCAGAGCTGAGCTGTGTTTACTTTCAGGGGATTTTGACAGAGTAGGCCTACTGCAGTGTAGACTCGATCTATGCCAAGATGGTGATACGGCATATACAAAGAACGTCGTATACACAGAAATACTGTTAAAGAACGACGCAACCACCTAGGCTACTTTTATCACCGACGACTAACAGCGCAAAACTGGTGGGAATAAAGTTTGTTTCTGAGTTTATTGAAATATTAAATGAAAGGAATTCTTAATAAATTTGTGTCTCATTTCATTGAAATAACTTTAAACATTCTCAATAAATTGGCGGTATTGCCCCACCAAACCACCAGTTAGTTACAAAATTTTACGCTCTTCATCTGAAAATCGCATATAACTTAAAGAATCTAAACTAAAGTGTAAATTTCCGGTAAGCTACTGTCGTTGTACCACTGAATTTTCAATCATGAGAATATTTTTCTGTATTAGCGTTGTAATAATAAAACAACGGGGACAAAAACACAATTGTCATTATATTATTCAAAAATTGCACAGACTTTTTTATACGGAAAACTATCTAAAAATATAGTTGTCATTGACACTCTAACTAAACAATAATTTGAAATAATTGCACCCTTTCCACTAAAATACGTTCTTCGTTTGTACTTTACAATATAAGCTTTTGTTATATTTAATACAAGATTAAATAATAAATAAAAATATGCAAAACACAATGCGCTTATTAATCAGTAATGTTCAGAATATTTTAAAACATTTGCTCTTATTCGTTGGAAAAAATTTAAGAAAAGTAAGCGTAATGGTTATACCACGCAAACTAAGCAAAGACCCGCATGACAATGAGAAAAAAATTCTTGTAGACTGTCAACAACATAGTATCAGCCGTAAACAAGTTGCAAGTGTCTTGCTGCTATGAGTCAGTTTTGGCGCGCTTTGCCCGAAGAAAATTGGCAACGCTGTATACACACGACATGAATACGAACGTATTGTGGCAACGTGTGTATGGAGTTCACGAATTATAATAAGCGTGGCACGGTTGCCACAACAATGGATATCGAGTGTATCCATAATAAGTTGGTGTGTATACAAAAATTAATAAAATTGTCAAAATCAGAGGTAAAAGATCTATGTTGTAGCGTGTTTAACTTTGACGTTGCCACTTGTACGTGTGTATGAACTTGTGCCACTAATGCTGAGAGACGTGTGTGTGTGTGTGTGTGTGTGTGTGTGTGTGTGTGTGTGTGTGTGTGTGTGTGTGTGTGTGTGTGTGTGTGTGTGAAATATAATGTTGCGGCTCGTAAACCGAAGAATAATTAAATAATGGTAATCTTGAAGAATAGTAATCAAGTGAATACTAATACCTTGAAGTTAGTTGTAAAATTGTGTATCAAGCATCTCAGTGTATATTAGAACCATAATGTTTTAGATCAAATTTCAGATGTCATGTTTGTAATAAGAATGAAACAATATAGAATATTAGTATCTGAACGGATTGAGTTATTATTTATTAATAAACCCTGGGATACTCTGCTCTGGCGCCCAACCGAATTAATGATTGATATAATAATGTGTGGATGTATTTAGTAACACAGATATTAAATCTAATTCATAAATAGTATAAATCATTATAATTACTGCCCAAACGAAGTGCTGGTTTCAAAATTGTTTAATATTGACGCCCGAACACGTGGAACTCTTTGATTATTTTTTATATTGTCGCCAACAACGTGGTGCAAACTATTTAATATTTTTTATAAGTGTTATTAACAGAAGACGGAACCATTAACCTGTAATGGTAAGTGATATATTTTATTACTTTTAATGTAGTTCTTTGTTTAACTTCATGTTGCTTTAAGATATTGTTTTGACGATGCGCTTTAGACCTACAAGGAATTTGGATGTTTATTAAAACATTTTAATATTATAAATTTTTTATATTACTACATTTTTTGTAATCTACATTTGTTACTAATAAATTTATATAAACTGAATACCGGTGATATAATATGTAATTTCTTAATTTTGACTTAAATATTCTTAAGACGTTTGCTGGACGTGCATACAAAAATCTACACATTTGCATTTATTTATTAAGTACTCTGTTTACTCGATGGGTCTTCATTTTTGCTCTGTTACCCCATTTTAATTATGAAGGGGAGGTGGCCAACGGTCTCCTTGTCCCGGGCGCCAAAAAGCCTAGCTACACGCCACTGCAATAGCATAATGAAGATGAAAGTACTTCAGAATAAAGATATGGATAACGATTGTATATACACTGTGAACAAGAAATAAATACAAACGATACTAGAAGTGAAAACAAAAGTCATGATCGTGAAGAAGTTTTTCAATATGACTTTATTTAAGTGCTGAATACATCGTTTTAGTATGCTGAGTAGCAATCAGCATCCACTTGTAATATACCTTGAAATTAAAACGATAGAGAGGTTACGCCGATTAGGATTAAATGAAAAAGTAATTCTAAACAGAAGTCATTGGCGAATTTTTTGACAGACTATGAAGGCCTTTTTCAATTGTTCAGTAACATGATGTGAATTAGGCCTACATTTCTTCAGTTGTACTATAAATTTGTGACATAACTTTTATTTGTTATTTCATAAAGCTTATATATTTTATTCAGAATTCACGTGAGACAATCGAGAAGATTGGGAAATACATCACATATTTGGCACTGCATATTTTGCTCACACGTAAACCTACTACTACGCGACTTGAAACTTTAATTTTTAAACCTTTGTGGTATTACAGTCGTTATTCTCCATCGTTCCACAAATGTTTAATTTCTTTAACAATAAACAAAGGAAAGCAAAAAACAAAAATATATAAAAGCAATAAATTGTACACTTTTACAATTTAATGTAGGCCTACATACTTTAAACATAACTTTTATTTCCGTTGTTAATCGACATAATTGGTTCACAGTTACTTCGGTTTGTACCTCAATATGTCAGTAAGGCGATGGAATACTTATTTTTGCTGTACTCTTTACACATGTCAATGAAATTATATGTAACGTTTGATTTCGATTTTCTACGAATTACGACATGAAAAACTTGGCCTTTGAGAAGCGTTTTTGTTGCTGCAGATAGGTGCCTATTGTAAGTGATTACATAAGTCTTTAGCTTAACAGGTTTTTGAGACGTAAATTTTAAATTGAGAACTATGTATAACGCGAGACGTTTATGGTTGAGACACGATACTGTTGCTCCTTTTGATGTTTCTATACTAATCATACCAAGCTAAATATAAACACTTGTAAATAATAGTACATCAATAATGGCCACAATTATGTATAACATTACGAATAAAATTTGCCTAAAATAATATAAGGCTTAGTATTAATTAGTCAGCTAATCATACAGAGCGAATGATCAGTAGAATTGCGTTTAGATGTTGTGTGACGTAACTCTTAACAGTGAACACGTTTACTTTTAATCCTTCAGTATACGTGAAAATTGAAACAAATCTTTATGTTATAATTATTTTCAACGTATTTATCAGCTACGTAAGCGTGTGTGTTTCAATAGAGAACCACATTCACGTGCTATGCTGTATAGCTTTGTCTGTAGGCCTAGTAAACATAAGCTTCACACAGTCTGTTTCCGCTGCAAGCAAATATTTGATGGGGGAGCTATTTGATTTCCTGCCATGGCTTTGACAAAGAGTTGAGTAAACTTCACGCCTTTATTTTGTTAACTTGCTGAGAGATTATGACTTTATTAGTATATCCTATGTTAGGTCCCTGTCAATATTTTGAATAAACATTCTAAACAAAAAAGAAACGAGAGTTCTTAGGTGATGTACTTACAACTCAACATGTGGAGCAAGGTAAAGCAAGATTTTCTAGCGATTCACAGAGCAGACAACTGCTTGTACTAAGTAGCTGATTACAACGCACTGGAGAAGTGGTATTTTAAAATAAAGAAAATTTGTACTTTGTTACTTATTCAAGCAAGCCAATGAATGACCAATACTGTTAATTAAATTTTTAATTGAAACGTTAATTAGAAGTACAGCAAAGTGGTCTAAGAGATACTAGGCTTTTGATATACTCAGTACTTACTTATACTTATAACCTTCGATTTCGTTGTCCATGACGTTTCCGTTGATTAACTAAATATAATTAAATCACTACCGACTCGGAACACAAAATTTGTGTTCCGAGTCGGTAGTGATGTATTTATATACTTATAACGATATAAAGAACATTGTTTAGCCTATTATCCATATGGATAAACATATTAATTTGTAACTTCTACAAAGCCAGCTACTTGTTTTATGTATATCTTGGTTCGGTACTAATATAAAGAATGTTGTAGTTTGATTTAAATTGGAAAGGCAATTTAGTATACCATTCAAGAGCCGCAGTACTCTCTGACCTTGCACCATTCAGATTTCACTGTTACTAAGATGAGATTACTGATTTGCGTCGATGTTGCCACAGTTAGTATTCATCAACCACAGCTTATTGGCTTCAACTCATGAGCAGAAACATGTCAACAACATAACTACACTGATGCCATATAAACAATTAATCGCCACTGATAACACTTGTTTTGATGCCGCCTGTCATTCTTTTACGCGAGAGAGTAATACAGACATAATGTTGCCAGATTGTGCCATCCATCGATATACAATATACAGATCGGGCTGACTGACAAACTGACGGCAGAAAACGCCCCCCCCCCCCCCGGTGGGCTAAAGCGTTTGGCGCGAAGTTACTACGCATACTAAACGAGTCACGCAGTCAGTAGTGCACTTTGGAATTATTACATTTGGGATAGTTCTACTGAAAATTTGAGCTTATGAAGATTTTTATTATTACAACAGTTCATTTTTACTTTTGACGTATCTCTTAACTAATAAAATCTAAAAATCTAGTGTCAGACGGATATATATGTCCGGCAGAGGCGTAGCTAGGGGGGGAGGCAGCCGCCCCGGGCGGCATAGCCAGGAGGGCGGCAAAGTGAGCATAGACTTAAAAAAATTGTTTTCAGTTTGTTAAAATAAAAACAACTTGTTTCTTTGATATGACTATTCCTTAAGAACTACAGGAATATAAGAATTTCTTAATGTAAGATTAAGAATTATAACAAGTGCCAAAGAGTTTATGAAGTCTTCTATTTAAGGAAAATCGAACAAGGAATCAACCAACGATAATAAAATGGATGTTATTAGCGATGAGGCTGTTGATAAATACAATAAAGTCAACGACGTGAATACTTCAAACTATGAAAGTGTCAAAGTACGGTTACAAGATTCAGTTGGTTTTACTACCATGGATGTGTTGCACCGTACAGTCTTAAAATTACAGGCGATGAAGGACAGAACCAGAGCCGGATTTACGTTTTGGCCGCTTGCGGGCTATCCAGTTTTTGCCGCCCCTTTCTTGAGCCTGAGCTGGCCAAAAAATTCTCCCCACCCCTCCCCCAGGCCCTTCCTAACACACATTCCTATCTTTTTACGTACCCGATCTGTTTTTTATAGTCTTCTTCTCTACATACATGTTCTACTACAACTTGTCAACTTTAACCATGTTTACTTAAATATAAGTAACGTTTATAATAAAACGATACAGCAATTTTTGAAAAAGTTTTATTTTAATAACTTTCGTGTGCATAAATGAAAAATATACAAGACAAAGGTATATGGTAGCGATAGGGTTAATAACACATTAGCATTTCTTTCTACGTGATTTACTTTGAGCAAAAGAGTCTATTAGATCATCGTAGTTTAGCTGTTTGGTGATTGAAGACTCTATTGTTAACACGGCCATCGAGTTGAGACGCTCATGTGATTGTGATGAACGGAGATAGTCGTTTACCCTTTTCATCACAGAAAATGATCTCTCCGCCGAACAGTTTGAAGCCGGTGTTGTCAAAAAAAAGCCTTAACTCGATATCTGTGTACGGGTACAACTCTTGAAGTCCCGTGTCGTAAACCAGCTGGACAAGTTCAACGAATGACTGGGGAGGTTCTTTGTCTGCACTCTTCAGAAACCCAAAGAAGTGGACACACTCGTTGGTAAAAGTTTCACAATCAGGTAAATCCCTCTTGTACACACTGCAAAGTTTTCTAGCACTTTCAGTTATTTTTTCTCGTTGCCAATCTATCCCTGACGTGAGCAACTCAAACCTCGCACACAACTCATCGTATACCTGCTTTCGCTTTGTCATCTCGGCGATCAGTCTGTCAATAATGACAAGATAAGTATCAGTTTTAAACTTTGTTCTACCGCTGAGCACAACTTCATGATCTCTGGTTTCACCTGCCTGGAGTTTTATTTTCTTCTTTCTTTTATTAGAAGTGTCCTCATACTCACAAACTACAGACTTAACAAGTGCTCTGTTTTCATACATATCAAAATCAGATCTAAGGCTTGATACATATCCACAAAGGGAGTTGTAAACATTTGTAATGGTATGTATGTTAACATTAGTGCCCTGAAGAGTTTTGCTTGCGATGTTGAACCTATCCAACACGTCACCCCACAACACTGAAAGAAAGGCAGTTTCTAACAGACTCAGTTTTTCTAGATATCCAGAAGCTTCATTTCTTGTTACAGTCTTTTCAGTTTCGTCATTGGCAATGACCTTGAGAGCCTCACATACTTCTTTCCAATCTTTGTTAAGGCTTTTGCAGGCGTCGTCGCGTGCAGACCAACGAGTGTTTGATAAGCTCTTTAAACTGAGATTTTCTTTTCTGTTTAGCTCCTTCTGGAGAACTTCCCACCGTTTGGTCGAACTGGAAAAAAACACGTACAAACCTTGGAGAAGTTCAAAATAATGTGTGCCCTCTTGGCAACACTCAGCTGCGTGCTTCCCGACCAAGTTAAGTGAATGAGCAGAACATGGTGTACATATAGCCTCAGGGCAGACTTCACGAATTCGAGCCTGCAGACCGCTGTATGCCCAAGACATGTTGGATGCATTATCATACGATTGACCTCTGCAGTTCTGAATGTCTATGTTATACTTCGATAGCACATCCAAGACAGCTTCAAAAAACGCTGCTGATCCATGTCCAACGTTGGGAATGAAGCAAAGAAACCTTTCAACTGGAGTTCCACTTTCTTGAACATATCTAATGATGATAGCTAACTCGTCAACATGAGAAATATCAGGACTAGAATCAACAACAACTGAGTAATACTTTGCAGTCTTGACTTCTTGGACTATTATATTTGTCACCTTATCTGCCATAAGTTGGACATACTGTTGATATGTAGTTGAAGAAAGATATGAAGTATAGCCTTGTCCAGGATTTCCATATCTGGCAATGTGCTCAGCTAAGAATGGGTCAAACTTTGCGACCAGTTCAAGGCACATGATAAAATTTCCGCTGTTGCTGTTAGTTGGACCAAAATGTTCAGTGTCTCCTCTTAAAGGCAATCCAGCAGATGTTAACGATTGGGTCACTGCAACAACTCTCTTTAAGACATTTCGCCAATACAGTTTTTCATCTTCTACTTGGCTAAAAAGCTGTAAAGAAACGTTTCCACTTCCAGAGGAGCGTGCTGTAGTCTTCATCGCCAACATACAAGATTTATGTTCTGAAGAGTTTTCATGTTTTTTTAGACTGTCTCCATGCTTCCTGGACAGTAATGTGGTAATTTTCATATTTAAAGGTTAGCTAATCTATATTTTCTAAATTGCGTTTATCAGGTTCATGCTTCGTCACAGTTCAACGTGCGTCGGCGGGCGGCAGACGTCAGAGCGTTTGCTGGCCTTGTTCTGTCTTTCATTTTTTCTTGTTGTCGCGACAATTCATGTAGGTTTTAAGCCCTACAACATTATATTGTATACTTACAATATATATTAGCAATACATTGCTAATTCTCGTTTTCATGTAGCTTAGAGCGCCGCGTACTCGCGCCTCAATTCATACGACAATTTATCTAGGCCTTAGGCCTTAACATTTTTATGTAGTGTGGAGTATTGCACATTTGCGCCTCATTTGCCATGTAGCTTTCGTAACCGACTTGGTTTATTCAAAATTTAAATGTCTTTCAGACATAGCCAACCTTAGCATGCCGATTTAATTGTAATACGAAATTTAATAAATGTATTAAATACAGTCCACTATCGTCATTATTCAGCATCCTGGCAATAACTTCATGAAGCATCATTCTTCCTAACATTTAAGGGTCCTACGGGACGAAATTCTAACATTTTTTGGTCGCTCCGTGCCTGGATTCGTCATTTTGCTTTTCTGCAACTTATATCAGAGCGGTTTTTTCTACCAATTTCTGGCCATCACGGGCGATTCTGCATATTCGCTGATCCGACCGTGTCGGGACTTAGTCAGCATTTCTTTCGTCGCCATTGAGCCTCGTGACGACACCACTGCAAGACCATCCATGTGCTAGCGTCTACACACCAGATTGAGCAGTCATCTATCCAGTCCGTGCGTGTCTGCCATCTATTCCACGGCCTCGACGCTCCAGGACATAGCATACCAGGTACGACGTCAACGACATCATTAACAGGTGCGTACAATGGCTGAAGAAGGCCTCAAAGTGTTGGTCAGAAAGAGAGGGGGCTTAAAGTCTGCCATAGTGCGAATCAATTCGGCTATAACTAACTTTGATAAAAACACTAATACAAAACATTTTTTAACGGTTAGACTCGAAAGTCTAAAAAGTTTGGCAACAAAATACGATGAGGTACAGTCTGAAATTGAACTCATTTCTAAGGACATAAACGCTGCTCAAGAAGACCGAGTTGAGGTTGAAGAGATGTTATATTCAACAGAAGCCAATATCTTGCAATTAATAGAAACTTTCAACGTTCAGACTGTATCTCCAGTATTAACGAGCAATATGCAATTAAAACCTATAAGTTTGCCCTGCTTCACAGGCAATATTTTAGAATGGCAGCACTTTTATTCAATATTTCTGGTCTTGGTACACGCCAGATCTGATTTAACGTCAGTGCAGAAATTACATTATTTGTATTCGTCTCTTAAAAATGAGCCACTAGATCTAATTAAGGCATTACCTATTTTATTTGTAATGAGAACTATTCCATAGCGTTGAGTTTGCTGTCCGCTAGATATGATAACAAATTCATATTAGCGAAGTATTATATTCAAAATTTGCTTGAAGTAAAGTCAACAATCAAGGACTCTGTCCAAAGTTTGGCAGAATTCATAAATACAATAACGTCTTCAGTTAATTCACTGGCAGCCATGCCACTGTTAGTGAATTCATTTGAGCTTATTACTGTACAATTATTGTCAGCAAAACTGGACCATTCCACGTTTAAATTATGGAAGGAGTCTATAGATCCCGATAATCTTCCTAACTTTCAAAGCTTCACCCAGTTTTTAAACGCACGTAGACGGTTGTTAGAAAATACATTACCGATCGATGCCGGACAGCAGCTCAACAAGCTAACTTTAAGGTTCAATAATAAATCTGACAAACATAAATTATGAAACTCTGCTGGCAGCACTGCATTTAAAAGTTATCACTCAGCTTCAAATAATTATTTATGCCCATGCTGCAAATCTAGTCATCCAATTTACATGTGTGACAAATTTCGTGCATTAAGCACATTAGAACGAGGGCAATTTATATTAAAGCATAAATGCTGTGCCAATTGTTTAAGACCAGATCATTTTTCATCTATTTGTAATGTCAAACAATCATGTAAGATCTGTTCAAAACGACACCATACATTGCTGCACATAAATAATGTGTGAAAACCAGGTTCTGCCAGCAGTAGCAATTATTGTTCACTTAAGTTACAGTCTACAAACAATGTTCTCTTATCGACAGCACTTGTGTTTGTCATCGACCGGGCTGGTAACAGACAACTTGCAAGAGTTCTATTGGATGCTGGGTCACAAGTGAATTTTGTACGGAATCATTTGCTAAGGAATTACGGCTTAACTTGACTAAATCTAACATACCGATTACAGGTATTAACAATGCGGCGTGTTGTGCCACTAACTTGGCGTCTATTCGCATTATTTCTCGCTATCAAAGATTCAGCTTTGAAGCAACATGTGCGGTCTTATCTGCATTAACCCATAAACTGCCAGCACAATCTTTCGACATAAATCATTTTAACGTCCCAGATAAAGGTTTTCTCGCCGATCCACATTTCAACATATCAGCTGATATCGACATACTGTTAGGGGCGCAATTTTATTTAGATTTAATTTTAGCTAACAAATATGTACGCGGTTCTCACTTTCCTATTATACAAGAAACAAAGTTAGGCTACATTCTAGCAGGCAATCTGCCCAAACACTGCCGTTATAAGGGTCCTGCTGTTTCGTTCCTAGCTAGGAACAACGACAGTCAAATTTTTGCGTCTCTTGAGAAATTTTGGGAGACCGAAACTATCCCTGATAATGCACCCATTAGTAACGATTCAGCTTGTGAGGAGCATTTTGTTAAGTCCACTCATCGCAATGATGAGGGTAGGTTCGTTGTTTCGCTACCATTTAAGTCTGACAATCCCCAGTTGGGTGAGTCCTATGCTAACGCTGAAGCGAGATTCTTGAGTTTAGAACGCCGGTTCATGCGTGATTCTGAGCTTGCGCGCGAATACGCAAACTTTATTCAGGAGTATAAGGATCTTGGCCACATGACGCTTGTCGACGATTGTTCTATCACTTCCGGGGTTTCAAATACCTACTATTTGCCTCACCATGCCGTCTTTAAACATTCTAGTTCTACGACAAAACTTCGCGTCGTTTTTGATGGCTCGGCCAAAACTACCAATGGCTTTTCTCTCAATGATATTTTGTTGGTAGGCCCAAACGTCCAACAAGACCTTTTTTCTATTCTTTTGCGATTTCGTATGCACAACTATGTTCTCATCGCCGACATCGAGAAGATGTATCGACAAATTCTGGTATCTGATAAGGATTGTCATTATCAAAGTATTCTGTGGCGTAACTCTCCCCTCGAACAGTTTAAATATTTTGTATTGCGAACTGTAACATACGGTACTGCTAGTGCTTCGTTTTTGGCTACTCGCTGTCTTATTCAGATTGGTAAGGATCATGAAGCTTCTTTTCCTGACGCTGCGTCAGCTATAATTAATGATTTCTATGTCGATGATTTGTTAACCGGTGCAGACACCATTTCTAATCTGACCAAGTTGAAATCTGACTTAGGTACGTTGTTGAGTCAATACGGCCTCACTCTGCATAAATGGGCATCAAATGAACCCAATGTGGTCGCAGATCATAATAATTTATCACTCCCGTTAAACAAACAAGGTAATGTGCGTACGTTGGGCATTCTTTGGAATAACTCTACAGATTCATTTTTGTTTGACATCAAGTCATTCCCAGTTGAATCAAGCATCTCTAAGAGGAAAATCCTATCGATTATCGCGGGTATTTACGACCCACTCGGACTCGTCGGTCCCATTGTTTTCCTTTACAAACAGTTTATGCAGCAACTATGGCTGTGCAATTTTGGTTGGGATGAGCCAATCTCCGGGCAATTACACATGCATTGGCATTCATTATGCGACACATTATGTCTAATCGGTAAAATTATTGTCCCACGTTCTATTCGTTGCAAGTCTAAGGCAAAGATAGTTGAATTACATGGGTTTGCGGATGCTTCTGAAAAGGGCTATGGGTGTTGTGTTTACGTTAGAGTCATTTATCAAGATTCATCGGCCTCTTGTCACCTTCTGTGTTCCAAATCTCGCGTGGCCCCCCTACGACAGGCGTCATTACCCCGCATTGAACTCTGCGCTTGCTTGTTGTTATCGCGACTCTTATTCAAGGTCACCCCTGCTCTTCATTCCTTTATCAATAGTGTTCACCTGTATTCTGACTCCATGGTGTTCCTTTACTGGATTCATGCCCAGTCTTCTAGGTGGAAGACCTACGTCGCTAATCGTGTTGCCGAGATTCAGCGTCTCACTGAAACCTACACATGGCATCATATCAATTCACAACATAATCCTGCTGACATTATTTCTAGGGGATGTCACCCCGACGTTTTGCGCGATTGTTCGCTTTGGTGGCATGGTCCCGCTTGTTTGTCTCAATCTTCCGAGTCCAATCTTTTTTCACCCTTTTTACCTTCTAATCTGTCGTCTCCTGAATGCACTGCGGAGGATAAACAACCCCCCAAACTTTCTCTAATATCTACCCTATCTATTGATCTTTCAAAGGACTTTTCTTCGTTGCACCGTCTGACTCGCGTATACGCTTATTGCTTTCGATTCATCAAAAATATTAGACTCTCCAGGGCTGAGAAAATTTCGGGCGCTCTTACCCCCGTTGAAATTCATTCCACTCTTAACTTCTTCATAAAACAATCCCAGTCAATCCACTTCGCTGCTGAGCTTAATTGCCTTCGTAATGGGTCTTCTGTCTCTATCAGGAGTAAGTTGTTTTCTCTGGACCCGTTTCTTGATGAGTTTGGCGTCATACGCGTCGGCGGACGCTTACAGCAGTCGCAACTACCTTATGACAATAAGCATCCTATTGTCTTGCATCAATCGGCTCATATCACTCGCCTTATTATCGAACGCGAACACATTCGTCTACTCCACGCTGGTGCTCAACTCGTGCATCATTCACTTCGTCAACATTGGTGGATCATTAACGCCAAGATAGTCATTCGCTCCATCATTCGTAGATGCGTCAAGTGTCTCAGGTTTAGTGCCAAACATCAGGTTCAAAGGCTTGGTATTTTGCCATCTTCTAGAGTCACTCCTTCGCGGTCGTTTCTATTCTGCGCAGTTGATTATGGTGGTCCCTTCATGATTCGTCATGGCGGGCAGAAATCTAGGACTCTGTCAAAATCCTATGTGTCTTTGTTCATTTGCTTAGCGACCAGGGCCATTCATTTGGAATTGGTTTCCGACCTTACGGCCAACGCGTTTATAGCTGCCTTACGTCGTTTCATGGCCCGTAGGGGCATACCCAGCCAGTTATATTCTGATAATGGCACGAACTTTAGGAAGGCCCGCAACGTTTCGCATGACCTTTACAATCTTTGGCATAATAAGGATGCCACCTCATCAATCCAATCCTTTACGACCTCTCATGGTATTACATGGTCATTTATTCCGCCCTCGTCACCTCATTTTGGTGGGCTTTGGGAGAGCGGTATAAAGAGTTTAAAGTATCATTTGCGCCGCGTGGTCGGCAAGTCTATACTCACTTTCGAGGAGTTCACGACGGTTTTGTCTCAGATAGAGGCATGTCTAAACTCACGTCCATTATTTGCCGTTTCATCCGATGTAAATGATCCAGTGCCACTTACACCTGGCCATTTTTTAATTTGCGCACCATTAACGGCGATACCTGATCCTGACTTATCTCACGTTCCCATCTCTCGTCTTAGACGTTGGCAACTTCTCCAGAAGTTTGTCCAAGTAATTTGGAAGGCTTGGTCTCGCGACTACTTACATCAATTACAACAACGTCACAAATGGAAATTCGCTAAGGAAACGTTTCCATTTGTGACATGGTTTTGCTGATCGAGGATAACTTACCTCCATTAGCGTGGAAATTTGGTGTAATTACCGCCACATTTCCCGGCCCAGCCAACTTAATTAGAGTAGTAGACATTCGCACGCCTACTGGCATTTTTCGCAGACCAGTTCGCAAGCTATGTTTGTTGCCAGCGCGGGACGAGGCTTAGACACAAAGTCAATATAATTACTTAGCACAATGCTATATTTCACCTGGCCACTGGCTTTCATTACTTTATTGTCTGACAATTTGGTCGACTTTAATTGGTGATATGTATTATCACAACATTTATGTTAATTTGCATCATTGCGTATTTTACACACTAAATTCGCATGTGACTTGTAATTTTACAACCATGCACTATGTTATTATATATATATGCTTATCATATTGTTATGGTGGTATACTTTACTATTTTTGTATTTATATATTAATAATTTTGTGAGGCATACTATGTCCTTTACATACTTATATTTTGATATTGGTAATGGGTTATGTGTCATGTCATTGGTGGTATTGTTCTTATGTAAAAATTTTGTTATAATATTCGCATGGTCTGCAGCTATACAAACCATGTATGCATTTTCTTGCACATTTTTTGTCAATATGTGTGATATTTTATTACTCTATGAATTTATTACTCGCAATTGTTCAACACATGTATTACATTTTGTATAAACACATTTGTTGTACTTGTCACTTATGCTATTGTGCCTTGTATTCATGTATTTGTAATTATCTAAATCGATTTCTATTGTATTTATTATGTATAACTTGAATCTATGTAAAACACATTGTTTTACCCGCATTTACTGTCTATAACCATACGCCACGCATATATTTTTATATTGTGTATTTGTATTTGGCAATCACGTATTGCGCAATTATTATTCATGCTTTAATTATGACATACATGTCATTACACTTTGTGCTTGCAATCATTCAACAATGTATAATCTGTTTTCACATGACAATTTATTGTACATTCCTGAAACTTCAGGTATAGCATGCATCGTTCAATTATTATAAAGCGTTATGCTAAATCTATGTCTTTACATGTATAATTTTATAATAATTTTGTCTGTTCATTTTACACTCAATACTATTGTATAGGTCAACTAGCCTTGACTGGTTCAAGCTAACCATCATGACTTGCATAAAATATTTGCAATTTGTATCGGGCCCATCATGTGATGAGTCACCGATTATTCATCATCAAACATTGTCAAACTATGTATTTTTCATGTCTTATATTGTTTTATATTGTATACATACAATATATATTAGCAATACTCATGTATAAATCAGTTTGCAAGCCAACTGTGGCCTGCTCAACTCTTATCATCATCACACAAGTTTATCTCTAAACAGTTAATGTTATAACTGTTATCTAACATTTAAATCTCAAGGTTCAATACAATTTATTGAGGTTGACATCTATTAATAAGAACACATTGTGTTTTCGTACAATAAGTTATTAAAATGTATTAAAAAATCTTTTGATTTTTTGCGGGCAGTTATGGACAGTAATGTGGTAATTTTCATATTTAAAGGTTGGCTAATCTGTACTTTCTAAATTGCGTTTATCAGGTTCATGCTTCGTCACAGTTCAACGTGCGTCGGCGGGCGGCAGACGTCAGAGCGTTTGCTGGCCTTGTTCTGTCTTTCATTTTTCTTGTTGTCGCGACAATTCATGTAGGTTTTAAGCCCTACAACATTATATTGTATACTTACAATATATATTAGCAATACATTGCTAATTCTCGTTTTCATGTAGCTTAGAGCGCCGCGTACTCGCGCCTCAATTCATACGACAATTTATCTAGGCCTTAGGCCTTAACATTTTTATGTAGTGTGGAGTGTTGCACATTTGCGCCTCATTTGCCATGTAGCTTTCGTAACCGACTTGGTTTATTCAAAATTTAAATGTCTTTCAGACATAGCCAACCTTAGCATGCCGATTTAATTGTAATACGAAATTTAATAAATGTATTAAATACAGTCCACTATCGTCATTATTCAGCATCCTGGCAATAACTTTCATGAAGCATCATTCTTCCTAACATTTAAGGGTCCTACGGGACGAAATTCTAACACTTCCAGTCATCAAATCCTTCTTTTGCTAGTATTGTTGTGCCCCCAAATAGTTGACAAGGAACACAAAAGAGCTTTCCTGTACTTTCTGAGTATATCAAGTATGACCTTTTTATTTCTTGTCCATTAACTAGTTTAGTTTTGAAAAAGGCTGGAGAAAGGTAACGGTATTGTTCTCCAATAAGCCGTTTTGAGGCCTCAAAATTAAGATTATTGATATCCTGTTCAACGCCATGCTTACAAACATAGTCACGTGTTACATTGTTGACTTTCCACAAAGCTGGGTCTTTAATAACTTCCACGTTAACTAAAGGAGTATTAACGAAGTTGGTTACATCAAATTCGTTTGAGGACTGACTAATCTCTTTCAGCTGGTCTGTGTCCAGATTGGGGCTTATTTCGATAACCTCTTCTACCTGGCAGTTATCATCTGGAGACTGAAATGAGTTTTCTGTTGCATTAGTTTTCTTGCTGACACTGTTGCTTGTTTCGCCAGTTTCAAGTTCATTTATGAGACTTGTTGATAATTTACATTCACAAGTACAATTATCAGGCTTTTTGAAAAAAGATGAAATTTTTTGAGTCTTTTCAATAACTTTACGTTCTTTTTTCGCTTTCAATTCCGCCAATTTTTTGTCCTCAGCTCCACTCAACCGTTTTCTTCCATCGCTCATTTTGTCTGGAAAAAAGGGCAAAATTAACAATGAAGTTTATTACAAAAAAAATATTTTTTAATTGGAAGCAAGAAATATTTTTTTAAATCAAGTTTTCTGGAAGAAAAATTGTTCATTAGTTTAACCCTCCGTCGGTCGCGCGGTCCATTAGAACACGGTAGGTCGTGCGCGGAGTCTCACTCCGCTTAGATGATTTCTTCTCTTTATCAGTGTTTTAAGTGGTTAATGTACGTTACATGCAAATATATATGTGTGTACACTTTTAATACACATTATTTAAACAAATAAATAGTAAATTATAAGTAAATAAATAATTAAATAAGTACATTTATTCAAAACATAAAATGTGACGCGCGGAGCCAAACTCCGCAATATCTAAAACACTGCAGATCGCGCGTGGAGCGTCACTCCGCAGTTATATTCCTTACTGCAACCAGCACACTAGAAATGGATAAAATGTAGCAGGGTGGGCGAGTCCATGTGAAAGGGGAAGCTACTAGGCCGCTCAAGTTCGCGGCAGCACTACCAACGTCAGAAAACTTAAATTCCCTCATTGCGGAGTCTCACTCCGCGGCGCGACCGACGGAGGGTTAAATCATTCTGTCAAAATGAAAAAAACAAATGATAAAATTCAAAATCAAAACAAACATAAAGAATGGGCGTGACCAGCTTAAACTTGGTAAGAAGATTTGTATTTCTAAAATTTATGCATGTAGCGAAAACCAGCTTTATAACTCAATTTTTTCTCGAGTTAAGAAAATCGATTTTCAAATAATCCTCAAAATGAGGTGTGGCAGTAATTCAAACGCCTTCAAAATTTGGCAGAGTGATCCTTGGTATAAGGGCTACCTACATACCAAATTTCATGTCTCTAGCTCTTGTAGTTTCGGAGGAGTTGTGTCCACGGACGGGCGGGCGGACGGACGGACGGACATGGCTTAATCAACTCAGTTTTTGATCCTGAGTCAGAATATATATACATTGTCATACCGGAAACGCTTCCTTTTGGGTGTTACAAACGTATGGACAAAGCTATATAATACCCTAGGTGTAGGGTATAATAAATGTGTATTAAGCGTATTAGCTGGACTCTTTGCACACACTGCAACAAACAAACTCACAAACTTTCAGCTTTATAATATTATTAAGATTAACTTAGACATTATATTAACCTAGACCTACCTTATGTTTGGTGACCACGTTCCAAGTAATACTACAATATTATTTTACACAAGAAACAAAAGAAAAAGTAAGATGAGACTAATTGCTCAAGATTTGCCCATAAATCAACGACATTCAACTAACACTAACACTCAACACTGCAGTCTGCACTGACACTTGACAGATTGTGCGATCCCAGCGCACCTAGCTCTAAAATAGTTCGCTCCTGATCAGCTGCTCTCTACGCCCTCGCGCATGCGTCTGACAGTAAGTGAGATCATTCCATTCCAGCTTTACCAGTGACAAAGCGTTGTACTTGTGGAGTTGACATCCCAACTCCCAAGATAACTTTCTACTCAAGTACTGTGCGGTATTCTGCCGCTTATGGTACCTGAATTATTAAAAGGTGCCGCCCCGGGCTATAGCCCGTCAAGCTCCCTGTAAATACGGCCTTGGACAGAACACTACTAACAACAATGTAGACCGTGTTCCCAGTGCTTTTCAACAAGATATGGGAGCTTGGCCAAGAGAGAAATCTCAACCCTGCCAAGACATAATGGTGAACAGAGGAACATGTCAGTTGCAGAACAAGGACAGCCATTTCCCTGAAGATGAAGCTGGACAGGATGAAGCTTAAACAAGTATTGGTTTGATAAAACCTTGCAAAATGGCAAAAAGGTAAAACTTGGATGTGTTTTTCTCTAATTAAAAATCTCTATTTTGCTTTTGTTGCACTTTACTTCCACAAAAAAAAAGTCAAAGAAGCCATTTGAATAGTAAAAATGGGTCTATCCCCGTATTCAGAATCATTAAAACGTTCTTTAAACAAAGGGGGACTTATTGATGATCTAATTCAAGAACAAATGAGTAAAGCAGTTAAGACATGGAAAGAAATCCTCGAACGGGTCATTGCCACAATACAAACTCTTGCAGAACAAAATCTGGCACTGATAGGAAGGACATCGGGAGTCAATTACTAACGATCCAAATACTGGAAACTTTCTGGCTTTGTTAAAATACTTGGATAAATTTTTAACGTATAAAAATATACTTTGTGCATAACGTGTTAAAATACTTTAATAAAATACTTTATTATGCTTTGGATAAATAAACCATTGACACTTCTGGAGACGCTAACGGACAAATTAAAAGTTTGGAGGAATGAGCTGTGTGACAATGTCATTACTAAGGCAAACCAGGTATGTAATGAATGGGGTGTCAGTATAACAAAAAGAATAAGAAGGAAGCTCACGATGCCAAGGGAGTATGCAGACGATTCTGCATAAACCGTTCGGCAAGAAATGCAACGTTCTCTAATAGAAATTTGGACAACCTGTCAGTTGAAATTTCAAGCCTTTTCTCTAACATAAAGAGTTAGAAAAACGGTTTGGGTTCCTCTTAAATTTGAGGCGTACGTAAATGAAGGGGGTATACATTTTAAGGAAAAGCTTTCCCAGATCAGTATTAAGTGCACAGTGCTTGCAAAAACTGTATCCACATGACCTAAACAGTAAAGAATTGTTCAGTGACTTGAAAGACGTCATACTTTTATTTAAAAGGGAAAATAGTTAACGGAGAACAAAAAGACTTTCTTGCTCAGGGATTGCTACAATAATGTCTTCAATGAGATTAGAAGCCTACAAAACACTAGCAACAGCTTTAAATTTGTTCTTACTTTACCAGTGTCTGTGTCTTCTTGTGAAAGATCGTTTAGTAAGCTTAAATTGATTAAATCATACCTACGATCAACAATATCTCAAGACAGGGTATCAAATCTAGCGATACTTTCAATTGAAAACGATATTACTTCGTCTTTAGATTATAGTGATTTAATAACCCACTTTGCAGCAATTAAGACCAGGAAAGTTACATTTTAAAATGTCTCGTATTAAATATTTATTAAATATTAAAAATAAATATTAAGTGTTTATTACTAGAAGACGGAACCATTAACCTGTAATGGTAAGTGATTTATTTTATTACTTTTAATGTAATTCTTTGTTTAACTTTATGTTGCTTTAGGATATTGTTTTGACGATGCGTTTTAGACCTACAAGGAATTTGCATGTTTATTAAAACATTTTTACGTTATAAACTTTGTATAGTACTACATTTTTTATAGTCTAATTTGTTAATAATAAATGTATACAATCTGAATACCGGTAATATTATAATATGTGATTTCTTAATTTTCACTTAACAAATATTGTTAAGACGTTTGCTGAACGTGCTTTCATACAAAAATCTACACATTTGCATTTATTAAGTACTTTGTTCACTGGATGAGCCTTCATTTTTGCTTTTTTGTCCCCCTCTAATTGTAAAGGTGAGGGGGCCGACGATCTCCTTGCCCCGGGCGCCAAAAAGCCTAGCTACGCCACTGATGTTGCCAGGCTGTGCCATCCATCGGATGTACAATATGTCGCGGGCTGACTGACAAACTGACGGCAGAAAACGGTACAAAGCCCCCCCCCCCCAACCAGTAGGCAAAAGCGTTTGGCGCGAAGTTACTACGCGTACTAAACGAGTCATGCAGTCAGTAGTGTACTTTGGGATTATTATATTTGGGATAGTTCTACTGAAAATTTGAGCTTATGAAGATTTTTTTTTATCGGCCACCTAAGGATGCCAATTTCAATTCTTTATTCTTTGTTCTTTTCTTTTTCTCCAATATTCTTTCATCTTTTCACTGTCTCTTCTTCCTGTCTTCAGTCCACTTTGAACCTAAGTTTTTCTCTCTCCTACCCTGGACACCTTCCAGTTTTAACAATTTTACCCGAAAAACTTCTCTTTCAATTGCTTCTTCTGCGTTTATATTTTTTTTTTTCTAAATCCTTTTGGACTTCTTTAATCCAATTTGATGCTGACTTCTTCCCCCCACAGATATTTCAAGATCTGCTTTGTTAACCTATTGTCATCCATTTTATATAAACGTCCAAAAAATAATGGTCTTCTTTTTCTCATTGTTTCTGTTATATTTTCAATATTCTGATATTTTTCATCATTACTTCTTAATTTCCAACCTTCTGGAAAGTTTTTTGTGTGCCTAATATTTTCCTATTAAAATCCGTCTTTCCAATATTTCTAATTTGTCTAAATTATAATTCAATGCTAGACATTCACTTGCATATAGGCATTCTGGATTCACTACTGTACTGTAATGCCTTATTTTCACATTATTAGATATGTACTTTTTATTGTAAATATCTTTAGTTATACCACATGCTCTTTCCATTTTATGAATCCTTTCTTCTATAGCGGATTTTTCTTATGAAGATTTTATTATTATAACAGTTCATTTTTACTTTTGACGTATCTGTAAACTAATAAAGTCTAAAAATCTAGTGTCTAGGTATATGTCCGTAATGTTCTATTTGATGGAACAAATTCTAATATAACAGCAGTGATGCGTGCTTAACGCTCTCGAGTTTTTCTTGAGTTAGTGTAGCAAGCTGAATGGTGCTGGTAGGGAGTCAGAAAAATGTTTTTGAATGAATTAGTGGACTGTAAAATCAGATTTAAGTAACGTTTATTTGAGCATTATTCAGAAGCGCAGGCCCACGCAATTACGTTAGGCGCACATAGCCAAAATACAAAGTGTGGCGTAGATTGCCAGGCTACATAATGTGTAGCATTGAAAAGAGATCGACTAAGAAGTACGTTAGTAAATTTAGATTGCCGCGGCTAGCGAGAAAGGAAGGGTGCAAACGCACAGCTTAAAGGTTGAGTGATAACTATCTAAACGCAGCGGTGAGCCCACTAGCGCTGCACCGCGACGGATGACGTAAGTGCGCTGGGCTGATTGCGCGTGAGCAAGTACAAGGTTGAAAGAAATGATGCGCTGGCAGTCCCGTACGTGACTGTTCTTAAAGCATAATGTTTGAGTTCTTTGTGGGGAGCGTCACGCCAAACAATTCTTTGTAGGTTGGAATCACGCGGGGATACCAAAATTTGGCGATACATTTTCTCGATGTTAGCAATGAAAGCGTAACGATGGGTTCTAAATCTGGCCATAATGGCGAAAAGATCCTGCTGGATCGTGGGGCCAACCATAAGGGTGTCGTTTAACGACAAATCGTTGGACGCCTTGGCCGAACCGTCAAAAACAACGCGAAGTTTAGTGGTGGTGCTTGTAGTCTTGAAGACAGCATGGTGAGGTAGATAAAAAAATGTTTGATTTGTTAACTGATAAGTCATATGAATCAAGCGGAGACATATGGCCAAGATTTAAATAGTCTTACATAAAGCTAGTATAATCCTTGTGCAAAGACTGGTTTTGCCTAAACTTGAGTTCAAGGGTTTGAAACCTACGAACCGCTCCGGTAAGGGAATCGCCGAGGCATTCTGTAGTGCGGGGTAGCGACACAACAAACCTACCACTATCGTTACGATAGGTGTTTGCGAGGAAGTGATTTTCACACTCCGAATCCGCATCTGAAGGAGTACGGCATGAAACATCCTCCAACTGCGAGAAGGCCTTGAGTTGCGATGAGATAGCATTATTGTCGTCGAGGGCAATGAATGAAGAGACCGGTTTAGTCATGTCTACGTTGAATGGTAGATTCCCGGCGAGTATAAACCCTAGCTTAGTTTCCTGGATTGTCGGAAAATGTGGACTTCGAACGAATTTAGTCGGCTCATTTAACTGCAAAAAGTATTGTGCCCCAAGTAATATGTCAATTTGTGACGAATTATTAAATTGCGGGTCAGCTAAAAATATCCCCTTTGGAATTTTCAACGATGCGATGTCAAAGGATTCTGTTGGAAGATTATTTGTGATTCTGGGCAAAACAGCGCAGTGGACATTTAAAGTGAAGTCCTTATAGCGTGAGTTTAAGCGCACGCGTGTGCTAAAATTGGCCTGACATGATGAGTTTCATGGCCGTGATAGGCAGCTCGGATTTGTTTAGTTTTAGGCCCATGCGGCGGGCGAAACCCATAGTACAAAAATTGGCTTGCGACCCTGAATCCAGCAGGACTCTTACCGGGCGCCTTTTACCGGCATGATCGGTAGTAGTGCATACGGTGGTGGACAATAAAATTGATTTATTCGTCTGTAGCTTCAAAGAACATTGCTTATTGTTCCTGTTGTTCGACTGATTTATCGAAGCATGGAGCATGGTGTGGTGCCTTTTCGAGCATGCCTTGCATGAAAATTTAGAAGGGCAACGTGAGCTGTCATGGCCCGACCGTGTACAATTCAGGCAGAGTTTATTATTTATTAACACTTCTCTACGTTGTATAGGTTGTAGGGCTATAAATTGCTGGCATTCAAGCAGTTTGTGATTACCACGACACAGCTGACAACATTTATTGTTTGTTTGAGTGTGCACTAGTGACCCAGTGAACTCCGCGCGTTTAGTTGATTTGCGATAAGAAGCATTATCGCTAAGCTGTCTGACGCCAGACGAACCAGTCGGTGCATTTATGTTTTGTAACAGCTGACGTCTTGAATTTAAAAACTTAATAAAATTATCGTAAATCGGAAGCTGTTTTTCGCCTAAAGTTTCCTTCCACAATCTGCACGTATGCTCGTCAAGTTTTTGGGCGAGAAAATGCACAAAAATAAGCTCAAACGTATTTACTGAAAGTTTCAATGAGTTCAGCGCATTTATATTGGCGGTGAGCTCATCTATAAATTTAGAAATGCTGAGCACGGACTCACGTTGAATGTGCCTCATGCCCAGGACGTTTGCTGCATGATAAGTTGTAACAATTAATTTACTGTCATAGCGGGCCTTTAACAAATCAATGGTCACCGTGTAATTTTTGTGCGTGATAGGGAGCGATTTTATGACATTCAGCGCCTCGTCTTTTAATGATAAGTGCAAATAGTGTAGTTTTTGGATGCCAGTCAGGTCCGTTCGGACATGAACTAACTCCAAAAACATGTTGTAAAAATGTTGCCACTCAATTATATCACCTGCGAAACAGGGTAGCTTAATCGGTTGCAACTGAATGGGAGGCGTGCTGAATGTGACTACTTCGGATGGACTTGCTGCCTTCCTGCTCATCTCCTCGGCATGGTCTATTAAATTTTGCAGCTTGCATTCTATGCTGCATAAGTCATCTTCGGTCTGAACCCTATCGCTCGCGGAAGCAAAATCGGAGTCCTCAGACTCGATTTGTGTTTGGATCTTATCATATTTGGCTGATAGCTCCATAAGGTGGCGAAGCTTTATTTTTAGTGCATGATGGTCATGCGTATCATGATCGAAATTGTCTGCGTATGTATTTATGCGAGATATAGAGGCCTTGATCGTGCCACGTTTCTTGATCAGCGCCGTCATATCCGTCATGATTGGGTATGAGAGAAAAAAGAAAAAATTTAAATGATAATACAAGAGGACCAAGTTAATGCAACGCGATGAGCAAGACCAGGCAGGAAGTCCAAATTATAAAGTCACGCAACGACACGGTAATACTTACTTAACACATCTTAAACTAATTTTATGTGATAATAAATTCTAAATTAGGCAGTACAAACAATATAGCAGTATAATCATTAATGACGTGAGTGCTGTTTGAAAAGGTACGACTTACAATTAAAGAAAATATTTGTTGAGTTCGCAAAGAAATTATAAGTTCATATTCAAATTATTGAAAAACATTTTAAATTATTTTAAATTATTAAAATTATATTATTATTTCAATACTGCTTTGTTTATTTTAATGGCATTGAGAAAAAATATGCGAATCATGCAAGTTGAAACTAATATAAAACATGAGTTCATAGTCAGTTGACATGGTACTTATCGGCACGTTCTAGAAGGCATCGAAAGCTTGTCGGAACCCTTGTAGTCGTGTCAGGTACCCAAGAATAGATGATGTAGACATGGTCGCTGCCTGTCCGGTGATGTCCGATGCGGTCGAATCCTGTCTAGATTTTCCCACATGCCGAATGCCACGTGCTAGATGCTCATATGCTGCAATGATGATTCCAATGTTCCAGTTGGCGAGATATGACGCCCCCAAGTCGTGTGATACGATTTCCTAATCTAGGTGATAATTAACGAGTTGTTGAATTAAATCATGAAGAAAATGGAAATGCTGATAGGCCTGCATAATACACTGAACCATGAGACGAATTGTCCATGAATTTAGTCACGTCCGTGAAATACATATCCGCGGCCCGGAGGACCATATGATGCATGCTTAATGCCGCTGTGGACGAGAATGCTGTCGCTGGGCAAAAGTGCGGTCGCTCGGGCCAAAAATGTTGTCGCTTGTGGACAAAGAATGGCGGTCGCATGTGGACCAAGAAATGCGGTCGCGTTGGACCAAAATATGATATCCGGCCCGGAGGACCATATGATGCGTGCTTAACGCTCTCGAGTTTTTCTTGAGTTAGTGTAGCAAGCTGAATGATGCTGGTAGGGAGTCAGAAAAATGTTTTTGAATGAATTAGTGGACTGTAAAATCAGATTTCAGTAACGTTTATTTGAGCATTATTCAGAAGCGCAGGCCCACGCAATTACGTCAGGCGCACATAGCCAAAATACAAAGTGTAGCGTAGATTGCCAGGCTACATAATGTGTAGCATTGAAAAGAGATCGACTAAGAAGTACATTAGTAAATGTAGATTGCCGCGGCTAGCGAGAAAGGAAGGGTGCAAACGCACAGCTTAAAGGTTTGAGTGATAACTAACTAAACGCAGCGGTGAGCCCACTAGTGCTGCACCGCGACGGATGACGTAAGTGCGCTGGGCTGATTGCGCGTGAGCAAGTACAAGGTACAATGTATTAACAAGCAGTTAAGAAACTTGGGTGCCAGCTGGCTGCCCAAAAAGCCCTACTTTTGTGTAAACTCAAATAAACGAATCTGCAAAGTATGTATTATGTTAGACGCCTGTCACATGTTACAGTTAGCTCCCAATACTTTAGCTGATAAGGAAAAGGTAATTTAGTATTTTTAGTGTTTAGATACTTTAGTGTCTAATCAAGGAAGTATAGATTTTGAAATTAGATAATGTGCAAAAACCACAAGGTTTAAAGTCTGCTGACAAGCTGTCAGATAATCATATATTTTATAAAAATCAAAAATGAATGAGAAAATAGCAGCACAAACACTAAGTGCAGGGGTAGCTGATGCAATCGAGTTTTTAATGACTAAAAAATTTAATGACCTTGTAGAATTTATTGGAGCTAAACCTACCATTGAGTTTACTAGCATACCATTGAGTTTACATTCATTGTTTGATTACTGGAAGATTATCCTTATGGGAAAAACTCTAAAAGGTCCATTAAAAAATTAATGCGGACCATGACAAAGAATGTTAGAAAAATGAAAAATACCTTCAGTAGGCCTATTTAAATAATTTATATATTGATGGTATTCCAATATTAAAACGCCCAAGGAAACCCTTTGTACTGGGATTTATCACAAATATTTATTCTATAAAATATTTAAAAGTTTTATTGGACGAGTTACAGTATGAGTAACAGTAAGTAGCAGATTCAATGAGCCTCGAGAAAACTTATGTTCAGAAATAGCATACAGGCATCTAACAAAAGTATTTAGATTTTGAATGAATTAACCTAACTTCAACCATGAGTTTTTTTAGAAGTAGAGGAAGATTTAAATGAAACTGATAATGAAGACATTAAACATATTAAGGGAATTAGCAATATGGTTAATGACATTAGCCCATACTATAAGAATAATATCCTGCATTACCTGTGTGGCTTTACTTAAAAAAAAATTATTTCAAAGTTAAGTGTGAAGAGTGTATTAATTTACTGATAATAAATGACAATAACTTGAGCATTTACACTCATTTTACAGACTTTATATCAAGCAAAAAATTAGAGTGTCATCAGACATGTTAAAGATTGTAAAATTTATGTATAATCTATTGATTAGATCAAATAGCAAACGTAATACCAAAAAAATGATTATATCAGCTTGTGAAAACTTTGGTAGCACAGTGTTTAAAAACATATTTCAAATAATCGTTTTTCTGAAGATAGCCATGAAATGAAACTTGTCAAATTAGTAGGGTTATTATTTTATATAATGTTGTGTTATCATATTTCAAAGGAAAGAGACTCTGTGGCTACATTCCTTAAACTTTGGTGTCTGCCAAAAGTTAAATAAATTTGTCCTACTCACTAATGTTTAATGTAGGCATGTTTATGTAATTATAATGTAGCAAATAAAGAAAATTTAAAAAAAATTATTTCAAATTAACATGGATACTTTAATATTCTGACTTTAGGTGAGAAGATTAAATTCAGCTAAATGATAACAATAAACATTTAAAAATTTATGGCTCACATCTTTTATTCTTTATTTCCCTTATATCCAATAATAATTATTAGTCTGAAATTGCATTAGCGGCTTCAACACTAAATGTTTATAAATAAGTATTTATAAACACAACAGAACTTAGTGATAAACTAAAATAACGTGTCAAAATACTGAAATCATACACCAAAACAATCGTGTTTATTTAGCAAAAGAACTTATTATAAACCTCCCACTTTGATGTCATTAATAAATGTCAATGTGACATAGCTATACTATTTAATATAAATATGCTCCACTAAAGCAATAACAACTATAACAAAGCAGAAAAAATCAGACATTTCATAGGTACAGTGTATGGCATATACTGTGTTCTTGTGTTCTAGTGGTGGGGAGAGTCCCAAGCAGCGGTCAGACCGAATTCAGTGAACACAGCACGCGATCCACATCATACATCAATGCTCATACATCTCACATCTCACATCCATAACAAAGTATACAAATTGACTGTAAACCAAGTCTTAGCTTTTCCTACAATTTTACTAGTAATACAGATCTAGAATACTTTCATGAATTGCTAGGTGAGAGAGAGGTGAGAGAATAGATCAAGGAACAAGAAAAGAATGACAAAGTATTGATGAAGGCATAAGTACGAAGAATTGTAGGAAATAATGAGCAAAATAAAATATGAAAAAGCACTGAGGTGTAGCAAATTAATAAAGGAGATGATTAAAAATATAGAATGGAAGGGACCTGATATACTACTGACGATATACAGTAGAGGGTAGAGAGAGGAGTATTTGCCATAGGACTGGCAAAAGTCTCTCATACTCCCAATTTTTTAAGAAGAGTGACAGTAGAAAGAGTAGTAAGTATAGAGGAATAACGTTACTATATGCAGTTATGAAGATGCTGAGGGTTTGATATACTGGAGAATTAGATCAGTGGTAGAAAGCACACTTGATGAGGCTCAGAGCATGTTTAGGAGAAGGAGAAGAAGTATACCTGAGTATATTCATACTCCAGATAATGTAGAAAGCATTCTAGGAGAAAAGAAAAAGATGCCTAGCATTTATAGACCAAGAGAAAGCATTTGGTAAGGTACACAGAGAAAAATAATGAGATATTTTAAAAGAAAGAAATGTGAGGACAAAATTGATTTTAATAATTCAAAAAATTTGTAGGTGCAATATTAACTGTGTAACAAGGAACAATATGGAGTCAGGGGCTTGTAAAGGAAAGGAAGGATTAAGTTTCATTCATAATATCCAAGGATGTGATTCTGAGAATATGCTCAGCTAGGAATAATAAATAATTTTATATTATATTTATATTTTATATTATATTATATTTATATTATATTCTATTTATATTTTATATTATATTATATTTATATTATAATATAAATATTATAAAAATATGCTCAGCTAGGAAAAAGTTGACTACTATAATTTGTATAATATTAGTAAGTACAACTCACCATAATTTTTTTTGTATTTCAATGTTTCTGCATAAAAAACTACTACACAAACAGTTAATAAAAAATATGTTTTGTCAAAACACATATTTTAACCATTTACTTGAGCAAAAGCACACCAATTTCGCCAAAGCACATATTTTTACAATTTTCTTGAGCCAAAAATTCACCTAATACCATCAACCCCTAAATCTTGTGTACAGTATTTTCATAACATAGCATTAGATATATATATATATATATATATATATATATATCATACATTGTATATATACAATATTATAAACAAGCATCAAATTACAAATAGCTACTGAACATTTTTGTATTGTAGGTGACTATGTGAAGGACAGGTATGATGGTGCAACAGAAGTTAAAGCCAATCGCCGCGGCAGATTACAAATTAAGGATGCACGATTTAACTTGCCCACAGCCAATGATCTTGTCTATCTAGATGAGTCACCTAATTATTGCATTCGCAACATCAGCATCGGTTCTTTAGGTAAGTTTCATAAACACAAACTTTAATTTGTAATTTCTACAGTTCTCATCTATGTTGACTGTCTTCTAAAAAGACACTACTGTTGACTCACATCTATTAAATTCTATACAACACCCTGTAACACTCTTTTCAAAAAGCCTGCTACTTTGAGAACTATGCTCCAGCATCATAGCCATAGGCAGAGGCATATTCAGACCACCTCCAAATTTTCTCACTCAGCTGGAAACTGTAATATTGTATCATTTCATTGTCCTTTTAAGGTAAGTCTAATTGTTATTAATAATAAGTAATAAAAATTAATTCTATGTATATATGGGTGGCGTCATGGGAGGGCTAGGGGCACCCCCATTTTTCTTGTCCAATCCTCTGCCCCAGTTTAGAGCAGCTATAATACCTAATGTAAATAATACCTTAATGTCAATGTACACAGTGGGAAATATTCTGCAGACAGAAATTTTATACTGTTAATAATTTAATGTTATTAACAAAAAATGTGCTATAAAATAGTGAATGATGCTAAACATTTGGTCTTACAAATTTACCAATCGGGTATGAAAACAAACATAACTGACTCTACCCTAGGAAAGTGGGAAGTGATCTTTGTGTTAATTAGTGCAAACCTGCAATAAAGTGACATTTGTTGTTGGACAAATTTTTTGTTGTACGAGAGTGATTTGTTGATTTATGACTGCTGTTTGTGTCTAATTAAAGTTTGTAATTAGTGACTTCATTGGTGTTAGTTATTCTATTTTCACTGAACAACACTACAATTGGTGGGACCATCATAATAATATCTTTTCCATTCAACTATTTATGTATGTATGTATATATTGTAACTAAATATTATTGAGTACGTATTTTAATATCTTTATGCTTCACTGTTGGGATCGCCAATTCTATAATGTAAAGTTTATTGGGGTTTAAATAAGCTCCACGTTGGTATGCGCCAATTCTATAATCTAAAGTTTGTATAATGTTGTTATGAGAGAAAGTGTTTGTATTTGTGGGCTAGTGCTTTCGAAATATCCCGCACTTCTGGTTGACTCAGCGATCGCCGCTAACCGTATGTTGTCAGTTGTAGGTTAGTTTATTTTCTGTTGTTGGCGAGGTTATATTTGCCTTGCGTATCCTGCTCGCTCCCACTAATACCTGTGAACAAACTCTTATTCTACTCACACGCATGGAATGACAACTCTGGTATCGGTAATCATTGGTTTGTTTTATTTTTCTCAGCTTATTTGTTAAACAATATAAATGGTTCGGTCTTGGATCGACCTTAACAGTTTAGTAATCGATTCGTATTTGAATCCGCTCTTCAATGATTTGTAAATAATTTTAATATAAACTAAATACCTCAGGGCTTGGGTTCTTTGGGCTAGTTAAGAAGTCAGAAAATGCTTTAAAAAGGAGTACAACACATTACAATTACATATAAAATAATAAATCTTAATCATTAATGTTTACAAGTATAAAATGTTATGTTTTTTCACCAACTACGGTAACGAACTCTGTCAGCATTGGAAACGAAATAGTAAACAATATGGCCGCCTTGGTCAGTTAACCAAGAGTCACGTAGTTAGAACATTTTTCTGTTTTAAATAAAATGTTATTATCATTAACCACTGTATTAATGTGCAATGGTTATTCCAATTATCACTGTAGATAGTGTATATAGTGTAGTGAAGTTGATCTATGTGTATTGTGGTAATGAAAATACTTCAGAGTTATATTTACGTTCCTTGAATACTGCAAGCAGTCCCTCGCTATGGTCTTTTGGTGTTTTGTGTAGAATTAAGCTTCCATCGGTTAGTAATTATTCTTTTTTATCTTCTTTATAAGTTTTCTGGAGTGTTTACTGCTTCTCTGGTTTCATTTGGAACATTAGTTGAGTATAATATTGATTGTTTTATTTTTACACAAAGCGTCAGCTATTAGACTGATCTTTACAGCGTGGCGTGTAACAATACAATCATTCCTTCTTCTCGTCTTAGTAACGGCTTTTTGACCATTAAACTCCGTTTTTGATTGGTCAGTTTTCATGAACTTGAGGTCAAGCGGCATATAGTACCAAAATTATATCCTTGCCTTTCCAGTCAACAAATACTCCCTTGTTAATTTTTGTTTAAATTAAAATTAGTTTACATAGTTTTGTTCCTTTTTTAAAGGTCTACATTTTGATATATAATTTTATATGTGTTAACTTTATATTAGGTGTCCTTTCACCTTTACAAAATTTATAAATCTGGACTATAATACTGCCCTTACATTCACTATACAATACTTAATTTTTATTAGATTAATTTCATCTGATACACAATTACTCTAAGACTTGTCCATTATTAAATTTTGATCCTATTTTGTTATTATTGTATTCTATTGATTTGATAACTTAATCATTTCTGACATTATCTTATTTTATACTTCATGTTCGGCCTAGGCCTAAAATTTGACTTCATTCTCATTTTCTAATTTACATTAATTATTAAATGGTTTTCTGTTTTGACCCCTTTCGCCTGATTCTATTTGTTTAAAGATTATTACATGATTTTTTTGCGTTTAACTTATTCTAACAATGTTTATTAATTAACACAAAATCTCTTAAACATACTAACTAAAAATGTTGCCTTCATGACCAAGATTCTATTCATTCATTTACAAACAATAACATAAATTATTTAATTGATCATAATACCATTTTCATTCTCATACTATTAGGCTCTATTAATGGATCATTATTATATTGTTTATGGGCCTCTATTTAAGTATGTTTTGGTATTATGTCGTAACACATACTTTCTAGTCTTGCCTATAGGCTTAATATACTTCCTATATTCTTTAACATATGCTTCATTAATGCTAATGATTATTGGCATTGGCCTAATTAAAGAAAAATAAACATGGTTAACCACTGCTAATGCCTTCTCTCTTAACAACCAACAACATGGGATTAATAAATATAAAACCTTTCAATAAATAATTCTACATTACTACAATTGCTTGTTTATACTTTAACATTTAGTATGTTTGTCATTTTATATTGCTTATAAGAGTTGTGTCTCTTATATTGACCTATTTGGTTTTTCACACTTAATATAATTATAGGGATCATTGGTCTTAACAGTCTTATCTGTGTGATTAATGATCACCCTTGTTTTTCCACTTTTCACTTTTCACTTTTGCACTTATTCACTTTTCATAAGTTTTGTCTTATTTTCTATAATACATAGCTTATTATTTATCACACTATTGTGCTGTACTTTTTATTTTAAATTGTTACATATTTGATTTCAGTTATTCTGACTTTTTTATTATTATTTGGACTATTTTGGTTAATTGTTTAGGGACCCCCATTATGTCACCTTACAATATATATATATTACTTTATATTTATAAATAAATTTACTTCAAGATATACCTTTTTTTTCTTATTAGGAACATGTTTCGGGTACTATCTTGTACCCATCCTCAGCCTTCCGGTTTTTTTGTCTTGTGAAGTACATATGTGTTGTTGGTTGACTATTATTATTGTGGCTTCCTATTGGCTTCTGGTATTTCAAATTGGTTTTATTGTGTGTGATTGTGGTGTATGTGTTAGTTTTTTGTGTATTTTCAATGTTGAGTGCTTTGAATATTGTGTCATGTTTTGTATTGATTTGTATTTGTTCAGGTATTAGTTTGTTTTCTGTTTTATGTTTGTATATTTGTAAATTTTCCCAAATGTTCATTATGGTGCCTTTGTGTGGTATATGTTTTATTAGTGTTACATTGGTTATGTCTGGGAATTCATGTCCTGTGTTTATTGCATGTGTGGCTAAATTGGATTTATATATTTCTGGTTTTTTGTATGCATTTAGGTGTTCAAAATAACGTTTTTTCAGCTGTTTTTTTGTTTGTCCTATGTAACATTTATTGCAATCTTGCCATTCAATTTTGTATATGCCGTTAGTTGTAGTATTATCTTTGTTGTGTGAGCTATTTAGATTTTGTAATTTATTTTTATTAGTTTTGTATGCTATTTTTATATCTGTGTTTTTAAATAGTTTTGTTAGTTTTGTCATTTTATTATTTATATATGTGAATGTGGCCCATTTTTTGTTGTTGTTATTATTTATGTGTTGTTCAGTTTGATTAATTCTTAATTGTTCAGTTTTTATTTTGTATTTGATTTTATTTTCTATTTTGATCATAGTATTTTTATTGTATCCATTTTCATAACCAATTTGGTATATTATATTTCTTTCTTTGTTAGTTTCTTGTTTGTTTAGGGGAATTTTGTACATTCTGTTAAATAGCGAATAAAATGCTGCCATTTTATGTTGTGGTGGGTGGTCAGAATGGTTAGGTATAATGATGTTAGTGGAAGTTAGTTTTCTATATATCGCATATTGTATGTGGTTGTTGTATCTTGTGATGGTTATGTCTAAATAGTTGATTTTGTTATGTTTTTCTTTTTCTTCTGTGAATTGTATTTTGGGATGTATGTTATTGATTTGTTTCAGTATGTTCTCTGCATTTGTGTTTTTGTTATTTGATACATATAGCCCATCATCTACATATCTTATCCATATGCCATTTGGGTCATGTGATTTTATGATATTTTGTATTTTGGTGTCTATGTGTTGTAGGAATATTTCTGCTATTATGCTTGATAATGGTGATCCCATTGCTAAACCTTCTTTCTGTTGATAAATATTGCTATTAAATTCAAAGTAATTTTGTTTTAGTATTAGTTGGAGGCTATTTTTTATTTCGGTTATATATTGTTTGTTTATTATTATGTCAATTGTTTCTTCTACTGGGATGTTGGTGTACATGTTTGTTATGTCATATGATGTGAAAAATGTATTTTCATTTATATTTATTATTTTTAGTTTGTCTATTAATTCGTATGTATTTTTTATGTTATGATGGTTATTTGTTAGATGGTTACTTTTTAGTTTTTGTGCTATTATTTTTGCTATTTTGTATGTAGGAGCTTTTTTGAAATTGATTAATGGACGTATTGGGTTGTTTAATTTGTGTATTTTTATTAGGCTATTCATTTTAGGTGGTTCTGGATTATTATTTATATATATATCTGTGTTTTTATTGTTGAAAATGTTTTTAGTTGTTTTTATTAGTTTTATTGTTTGTTTAAGATAGTTTTCTGTTGGGTTTTTATCTAGTTGTACGCATTTATTATTGTTGATGAAGTCTTCGGTTTTTTTGATGTAGTCTGCTTTATCAATGATTACTGTTGCTTGACTTTTGTCTGCTTTAGTTATTATTAAATTATTGTTCTTTACTTTATTTTTAATTTCTTTTATTTTTTATTGTTTTCCTTTTGTTTATCTTTGTTTTTCATTTCGCTAGTGATTATTTTTTTAATTATATGTGTTGCTTCTCTTCTTTCTTCTTCTTGTATATTGTCTTTTATTAGGTTAATGGCAAATTCTGTTTCTACTATTAAATTTTCTAGATTTTTGTTTCCATTTTGAGTTATGTTAGTTTTTGACATATTGTTTAAATATTCTGTTTTTTTTTTTTTTTTTTTTTTTTTTGTTAAATTCCGTATTGCTAAGGTTAATGGTTCGAGGGTAAAATGTGTGTTTATTTTTGTTTTTTTGTTCTTGATTTTTGTTTTGTTGTTTTAATGTGTTAAGTTGTTTGTTGATTGTATAAGTCTTTTTGTTTTTTATAAATCTTATTTTATTTTCTATGTTATTGTATTTATTATTCCAAGTGATTGGATGTAATAAACTTGTTAGCTCTAAGTGTAGTTTGTATATGTCTAGTGTTATGCTATTTTTCTTACTGTATAATTGATTAATTTCGTTTTGTATCCATAGCCTTTGTGCTTGTTTTATAGTTATTTTGTGCAGTCATATTTTTGTTGTTTGTGTTTATGTTGATGTATTTAGGTGCTAATTTATGTTTTTGGCATTGTCTATTGAAGTATATGTTCATGTTTGTGTTCATTAGTTGTTTTTTTTGTGTTTGAAATTTGTTTAATAATTTGGTAATGTGGTTATTTGGAATTGTGGTTATGTTTTTTTCATGTTAATGTATATTTATGTGAGAGATGATTTGTTTTGTTTTCCGTTATTTGGTAGTTGATTTCACTTAATTTGATGTTCACTTCACTATTTTTTCACTATACACTTTTGTTTTTGCATTTGTTTTATAACCTCACTTTTCGTTTTTTTTCCACTGTAGGCTTATTTACCTTGTATGTTTATATTAATTCAATCACTTTCTGCTACAGTCCGTTTCTTGATGTATATAATACTTTAATATTTATAAATAAATTTACTTCAAGATATACCTTTTCTTTTCTTATTAGGAACATGTTTCTAATATCACACACAATAAAACCAATTTGAAATACCAGAAGCCAACAGGAAGCCACAATAATAATAGTCAACCAACAACACATATGTACTTCACAAGACAAAAAAACCGGAAGGCTGAGGATGGGTACAAGATAGTACCCGAAACATGTTCCTAATAAGAAAAAAAAGTATATCTTGAAGTAAATTTATTTATAAATATTAAAGTATTATATACATCAAGAAACGGACTGTAGCAGAAAGTGATTGAATTAATATAACCATACAACGTAAATAAGCCTACAGTGAAAAAAAAAACGAAAAGTGAGGTTATAAAACAAATCCAAAAACAAAAGTGTATAGTGAAAAAATAGTGAAGTGAACATCAAATTAAGTGAAATCAACTACCAAATAACGGAACACAAAACAAATCATCTCTCACATAAATATACATTAACATGTACACAAACAACATAACCACAATTCCATATAACCACATTACCAAATTATTAAACAAATTTCAAACACGAAAAAAACAACTAATGAACACAAACATGAACATATACTTCAATACACAATGCCAAAAACATAAATTAGCACCTAAATACATCAACATAAACACAAACAACAAAAATATGACTGCACAAAAAACTATAAAACAAGCACAAAGGCTATGGATACAAAACGAAATTAATCAATTATACAGTAAGAAAAATAGCATAACACTAGACATATACAAACTACACTTAGAGCTAAAAAGTTTATTACAACCAATCACTTGGAATAATAAATACAATAACATAGAACATAAAATAAGATTTGAAAAAAACGAAAAGACTTATACAATCAACAAACAACTTAACACATTAAAACAACAAAACAAAAATCAAGAACAAAAAAACAAAAATAAACACATATTTTACCCTCGAACCATTAACCTTAGCAATACGGAATTTAACAAAAAAAAAAAAACAGAATATTTAAACAATATGTCAAAAACTAACATAACTCAAAATGCAAACAAAAATCTAGAAAATTTAATAGTAGAAACAGAATTTGCCATTAACCTAATAAAAGACAATATACAAGAAGAAAAAAGAAGAGAAGCAACACATATAATTAAAAAAATAATCACTAGCGAAATGAAAAACAAAGATAAACAAAAGGAAAACAATAAAAAATAAAAGAAATTAAAAATAAAGTAAAGAACAATAATTTAATAATAACTAAAGCAGACAAAAGTCAAGCAACAGTAATCATTGATAAAGCAGACTACATCAATAAAACCGAAGACTTCATCAACAATAATAAATGCGTACAACTAGATAAAAACCCAACAGAAAACTATCTTAAACAAACAATAAAACTAATAAAAACGACTAAAAACATTTTCAACAATAAAAACACAGATATATATATATATATAAATAATAATCCAGAACCACCTAAAATGAATAGCCTAATAAAAATACACAAATTAAACAATCCAATACGTCCATTAATCAATTTCAAAAAAGCTCCTACATACAAAACAGCAAAAATAATAGCACAAAAACTAAAAAGTAACCATCTAACAAATAACCATCATAACATAAAAAATACATACGAATTAATAGACAAACTAAAAATAATAAATATAAATGAAAATACATTTTTCACATCATATGACATAACAAACATGTACACCAACATCCCAGTAGAAGAAACAATTGACATAATAATAAACAAACTTAAAGAACAAAATGAAAACAAACAATATATAACCAAAATAAAAAATAGCCTCTAACTAATACTAAAACAAAATTACTTTGAATTTAATAGCAAAATTTATCAACAGAAAGAAGGTTTAGCAATGGGATTACCATTATCAGGCATAATAGCAGAAATATTCCTACAACACATAGACACCAAAATACAAAATATCATAAAATCACATGACCCAAATGGCATATGGATAAGATATGTAGATGATGGGCTATATGTATCAAATAACAAAAACACAAATGCAGAGAACATACTGAAACAAATCAATAACATACATCCCAAAATACAATTCACAGAAGAAAAAGAAAAACATAACAAAATCAACTATTTAGACATAACCATCACAAGATACAACAACCACATACAATATGCGATATATAGAAAACCAACTTCCACTAAATCATTACACCTAACCATTCTGACCACCCACCACAACATAAAATGGCAGCATTTTATTCGCTATTTAACAGAATGTACAAAATTCCCCTAAACAAACAAGAAACTGACAAAGAAAGAAATATAATATACCAAATTGGTTATGAAAATGGATACAATAAAAATACTATGATCAAAATAGAAAATAAAATCAAATACAAAATAAAAACTGAACAATTAAGAATTAATCAAACTGAACAACACATAAATAATAACAACAACAAAAAATGGCCCACATTCACATATATAAATAATAAAATGACAAAACTAACAAAACTATTTAAAAACACAGATATAAAAATAGCATACAAAACTAATAAAAATAAATTACAAAATCTAAATAGCTCACACAACAAAGATAATACTATAACTAACGGCATATACAAAATTGAATGCCAAGATTGCAATAAATGTTACATAGGACAAACAAAAAAACAGCTGAAATAACGTTATTTTGAACACCTAAATGCATACAAAAAACCAGAAATATATAAATCCAATTTAGCCACACATGCAATAAACACAGGACATGAATTCCCAGACATAACCAATGTAACACTAATAAATCATATACCACACAAAGGCACCATAATGAACATTTGGGAAAATTTACAAATATACAAACTAAAACAGAAAACAGAAAACAAACTAATACCTGAACAAATACAAATCAATACAAAACATGACACAATATTCAAAGCACTCAACATTGAAAATACACAAAAAACTAACACATACACCACAATCACACACAATAAAACCCATTTGAAATACCAGAAGCCAACAGGAAGCCACAATAATAATAGTCAACCAACAACACATATGTACTTCACAAGACAAAAAAACCGGAAGGCTGAGGATGGGTACAAGATAGTACCCGAAACATGTTCCTAATAAGAAAAAAAAAGGTATATCTTGAAGTAAACTTATTTATAAATATTAAAGTATTATATACATCAAGAAACGGACTGTAGCAGAAATTGATTGAATTAATATAACCATACAACGTAAATAAGCCTACAGTGGAAAAAAAAAACGAAAAGTGAGGTTATAAAACAAATGCAAAAACAAAAGTGTATAGTGAAAAAATAGTGAAGTGAACATCAAATTAAGTGAAATCAACTACCAAATAACGGAAAACAAAACAAATCATCTCTCACATAAATATACATTAACATGTACACAAACAACATAACCACAATTCCATATAACCACATTACCAAATTATTAAACAAATTTCAAACACGAAAAAAACAACTAATGAACACAAACATGAACATATACTTCAATAGACAATGCCAAAAACATAAATTAGCACCTAAATACATCAACATAAACACAAACAACAAAAATATGACTGCACAAAAAACTATAAAACAAGCACAAAGGCTATGGATACAAAACGAAATTACTCAATTATACAGTAAGAAAAATAGCATAACACTAGACATATACAAACTACACTTAGAGCTAAAAAGTTTATTACAACCAATCACTTGGAATAATAAATACAATAACATAGAACATAAAATAAGATTTGAAAAAAACGAAAAGACTTGTACAATCAACAAACAACTTAACACATTAAAACAACAAAACAAAAATCAAGAACAAAAAAACAAAAATAAACACATATTTTACCCTCGAACCATTAACCTTAGCAATACGGAATTTAACAAAAAAAAAAAACAGAATATTTAAACAATATGTCAAAAACTAACATAACTCAAAATGCAAACAAAAATCTAGAAAATTTAATAGTAGAAACAGAATTTGCCATTAACCTAATAAAAGACAATATACAAGAAGAAAAAAGAAGAGAAGCAACACATATAATTAAAAAAATAATCACTAGCGAAATGAAAAACAAAGATAAACAAAAGGAAAACAATAAAAAATAAAAGAAATTAAAAATAAAGTAAAGAACAATAATTTAATAATAACTAAAGCAGACAAAAGTCAAGCAACAGTAATCATTGATAAAGCAGACTACATCAATAAAACCGAAGACTTCATCAACAATAATAAATGCGTACAACTAGATAAAAACCCAACAGAAAACTATCTTAAACAAACAATAAAACTAATAAAAACGACTAAAAACATTTTCAACAATAAAAACACAGATATATATATAAATAATAATCCAGAACCACCTAAAATGAATAGCCTAATAAAAATACACAAATTAAACAACCCAATACGTCCATTAATCAATTTCAAAAAATCTCCTACATACAAAACAGCAAAAATAATAGCACAAAAACTAAAAAGTAACCATCTAACAAATAACCATCATAACATAAAAAATACATACGAATTAATAGACAAACTAAAAATAATAAATATAAATGAAAATACATTTTTCACATCATATGACATAACAAACATGTACACCAACATCCCAGTAGAAGAAACAATTGACATAATAATAAACAAACTTAAAGAACAAAATGAAAACAAACAATATATAATCAAAATAAAAAATAGCCTCTAACTAATACTAAAACAAAATTACTTTGAATTTAATAGCAAAATTTATCAACAGAAAGAAGGTTTAGCAATGAGAAATATTCCTACAACACATAGACACCAAAATACAAAATATCATAAAATCACATGACCCAAATGGCATATGGATAAGATATGTAGATGATGGGCTATATGTATCAAATAACAAAAACACAAATGCAGAGAACATACTGAAACAAATCAATAACATACATCCCAAAATACAATTCACAGAAGAAAAAGAAAAACATAACAAAATCAACTATTTAGACATAACCATCACAAGATACAACAACCACATACAATATGCGATATATAGAAAACCAACTTCCACTAAATCATTATACCTAACCATTCTGACCACCCACCACAACATAAAATGGCAGCATTTTATTCGCTATTTAACAGAATGTACAAAATTCCCCTAAACAAACAAGAAACTGACAAAGAAAGAAATATAATATACCAAATTGTTTATGAAAATGGATACAATAAAAATACTATGATCAAAATAGAAAATAAAATCAAATACAAAATAAAAACTGAACAATTAAGAATTAATCAAACTGAACAACACATAAATAATAACAACAACAAAAAATGGCCCACATTCACATATATAAATAATAAAATGACAAAACTAACAAAACTATTTAAAAACACAGATATAAAAATAGCATACAAAACTAATAAAAATAAATTACAAAATCTAAATAGCTCACACAACAAAGATAATACTATAACTAACGGCATATACAAAATTGAATGCCAAGATTGCAATAAATGTTACATAGGACAAACAAAAAAACAGCTGAAATAACGTTATTTTGAACACCTAAATGCATACAAAAAACCAGAAATATATAAATCCAATTTAGCCACACATGCAATAAACACAGGACATGAATTCCCAGACATAACCAATGTAACACTAATAAAACATATACCACACAAAGGCACCATAATGAACATTTGGGAAAATTTACAAATATACAAACATAAAACAGAAAACAAACTAATACCTGAACAAATACAAATCGATACAAAACATGACACAATATTCAAAGCACTCAACATTGAAAATACATGAAAAACTAACACATATACCACAATCACACACAATAAAACCAACTTGAAATACCAGAAGCCAACAGGAAACCACAATAATAATAGTCAACCAACAACACATATGTACTTCACCAGACAAAAAAACCGGAAGGCTGAGGATGGGTACAAGATAGTACCCGAAACATGTTCCAAACAGAAAAATAACATCTTGAGGTAAATTTATGTATAAATATTAAATGTATTATATACATCAAGAAACGGACTGTAGCAGAAAGTGATTGAAATATATATATTACAACTATACAATGTTATTAAATGTAAGCGTGTCATGCCATACGTCAAGGGTGACAAAAAATGTAACAAGTTATATATTTTGTGCAATTTAATTGGTACATTAATTGAACTCATACACTTTATATAACATTACTAACAACATGTACGTGTATTTGGGGTTCAGGTGTAAATATAATAAGAATATTTTTATTATCAGTATTAAAAACTCATATTTATTATTTTTTCATTATTACAATTATTCGTAAACATCATTAATTTGTCGGTCACGATATTGCTCATTATTTAATGTTTATATCTTACGATATGCAATATTACATATATTTAAAAAATTCTTATATCTAAACATGTTAATCTTATATCTAAACATGTTAAATAATTTTTATTAATTTATTATAAAATTAAAATATTCTTATATTGAAATAAATTGTCTTATCTCAGATCTGACCTCTACTCGCTCAGTCTATACCAATGTTTTGACTTCAATTTAACTTTATATTAATTTCTTGTAGACTGGCTTTTGTTTTAATATTCAACTTTAAATTAATCTTTCTATACTTCAAATATCTAATTACTTTACTATTTATTTTGATAATAAACTCTACTCTCTTTACTTTAAATTCTCTTTCATTTATTACTGCTTTTATGTATATGCGATCGCTCATTCTTACGACTAAACATTTATTTACATTTTAACATATTATTACTAAAAATAAACTTTCTTTGTTTCAATTTACTGTCTTTTGAAATCGTCTTTATGAGCTCTTTTGTTTTTATAAATCATTTAAAATGCATTAAGCATGTCACCTCGATTTCTGATGATCTTACGACTGTTGTCTGGGGTTCCAGCGTTGTCTAGAGTTAATTTTCCATTCCTCTTGTCCTGACGTGGTCCTGGATACGTCTAGAGTCCAGCGTCGATCTATGGCAGCTTTGTGTTCCCTGGATACGTCTAGAGTCCAGCGTCGATCTACGGCACCTTTGTGTTCCCTGGATACGTCTGAACATGGCCCCCACATCCTGAAGTGGGCCCCCAGGCCAGGATCTTTGGCGGGCCCCCCTACCTACCGCTAAGTTTAAGGGCAGCGTAATGTTCTACAGGATTTAGGATAAAATAAGTCAGTTTAAATGATGACACAAAAGTAATATTTATATTTATTTAAAAAACTCTATGGATTTACATAATAAAAACTTACAATAATATAAAAAATTATCTCAAAGTATATTTTCTAGCTTTTGTCGATGCAAATTTTTCAATAACTTCAGTAAAATCAACTTGCTTAGCTAAATCATTTTCGATGCACAATATTGCTAGATGATTAAGTCGCTATTGACTAGTTGTGCTTCTTTGCCATGTTTTCAATGAATTTGCCAGTCTGCTGAACGATCTTTCAGCTGAAGAAACAGTAACTGGTACTGTACAAAACAGTTTAATGGCGAGACAGACATTGGCAAATATACCTTGCAGTTTTTTGTCGTAAATTGCATTCAGAAGTCTAATTGGGGTTCTTTCAGTACCGAAAACTGTCTTGTGAATACTTTTAAGGTGAAGGATTTCGTGCAGAAAGTCTTCTGACAAATCTTTCTCATATGTATTTACAAGGTTTGCTGCTTTTGCGGTAAGTTGACCGTCTAAGTTCTGGAAGCTCAAAATGGGTGAGAATAATTCACATATGGTATCTGCTGCTTCAAATCGTGTCATTAAATCATTGATAATAAAATCCAATACTGGGTAAACTACGGAAATTCTGAAATCTTGTTCAGGTTCTATAGAAATATTTCGGTTTTCGGGAAATTGAGGTTGCACTCCTACTGCTTCAGCAACTACTTTTGTTTCTTGAACAACACTTTCCCACGAGTCACGTAAGTGCTGCGTCTCTTGCACTAAGTCTCTTATAAGTGCGGTCTCGACATCAAGAGATATTCCTTTACTTTGTATGACAACGTTCTTGTTATCAATACTTGCTAATATTTTGTGCCAAAACACTGTCATTAGCAGACCTTTATAAGATCTGAAATATTTTTTTAGGCCTTTAGTTGTGTTCAGTGCTGAAGGAGTTAATCCTGTAGCCATCTCTCCAAGAATGACATCTAACACAGCAAGTATGCCGGGATAATGTTTAACAATTGGGCGCACAGCTTGAATTCTTTCACTCCACCTTGTTTCTGAAAGACTTTGAAGAGATAATGTTACGTGTTTTTTCAATACTTCCCAGTGTGCAGGACTGTGAGCGAACAAAGAGTAGAAGTTTTCTATATTCCCGAAAAACGTTATAACATCTGGGTTGAGCTTTGCAGCGTTGACTCCTACGCGATTCAGTGAATGTGCTCTGCAGGGAGAGAACAAGGCACATTTGTTCTTTTCTAAGATGCGGGACTTAACGCCGTTTATTTCGCCATGCATATTTGCGCCATTATCGTAGCCTTGCGAACGCAATCATGGAGAGGTATATTGTTTTTTTCCAGAGTTGCAAGTATTTCTTCAGTTATTTTTTCTCCAGTTTTTCCAGTAAAATTCATGAACTCAATGAAACGTTCATTCACTTCGAATTCGTTTCAGTCTTGGTTTTGGGATATGTGTCTGAGAATTAGGACGTTTTGTTCACTGTGAGAAATATCTGGTGTTGCATCTACTATTATTCCGTAGAAAATTGCGTCTCTTCTTTGGTCAAGAATGGTTTGGAGAACTTTGTCTGCACAAAGGCCAATAAACTCATTTCGAGAATACCACGACAAATAATGTGCATGTCCTTTCATACTTTTACCTTCCACCTGATTTTGTTGAACTTTGGCGAGATGTTGTCGTGTCACTTCATCGTACTTTCCAATCAACTCTAAAATTTCTAAAAAATTCCCATTATGAACATCTCCAATCTCTGTGTTCTCTCCTTGAAAAGCTAAACCACTAGATGATAAAAATAATGTTACGTCTACAAAAATTAAAAATTAAAAATCGCAAGAGTAAAGTGGCACTTCCGATTACCCGATTTTAGGATGGACGAAAAAATGTACGCGGTTCCAAGAAAAAAACGAAGTAAACATACCTGTAAAAACTTTTGGCGCGCCGGCGAACAAAACAATGAAGTAATACACTAACCACGTGGCAGATCACTTTCAAACTGAACATAAACATTCAGCAGAGCTTATCCCACAGATATTCACATACCGTAAACATTCGTAAGTAAACACGCATTGTATAGGCAAACATCAGCTGTTTTTGTTACTTTTCAAGGCTTCCAGAGAGGGCAGCACTAATCACAAAGCATTTCTAACGATGTCATACCATACGGACAATGTTGTCGAATACCGCAGCAAACGGAGACGTTTTTTAAACGATGTGGACTATAGGCAAATTGCTCAGCGAACGGAGACAAATTTATTCGACTACAGTCGAATTACGCGGCGAAAGGGTTATTAATTCTTCCACTGACAATAATGAAATTAAAGCGTATTCATGTCCACGTGGGTGAAGCCGTGGGAAAAAGCTAGTATTTTATAAAGAAGTCGCTTTTTGTCTTCTGTTCATCTCACTTAGCTATCCGACCCACCACGCCGGGCCCCCAGGCTAGAGCCCCGTCAGCCCCCCCTTGTGGGGGCCATGCGTCTGAAGTCCAGCGTTGATCTACGGCAGCTTCCCTGGATACTCTTGATAAACTAACTATTGCTGTATTTACTTTTCCCGTAATCTTGTCGTGACTTTAATAAATGCCATTTCGTTTGTTACTGCGACTTGCAATAGGATAAAAAGTAAACTGTTTTGCTGACGGACAGCATGTCCGGCTGCAACTGAGTCTTGAAATGAAGAGAAGGGTTTTTGGTCGAACCCTTAATTTATACCCTCTCAAGATTCCGCGCTGGTCGGCTCCAAAATCGTCCTGTCGATGCCGGCGTATCTCGTGACAGCCCCCACTACCGAACCTTTTCATCTATTTGCAATTATTAGCAAATAGCACTGTTTTGCACAGAATCGAGATAGCACAAATCGTAGCTACTTTGATTAATCACTCACTATATTAATTTGAGCGTCTTAGGGTAATTTGCGTATTTTTTAGCATGTTTATTTTGCACTGTCTTCGCATAACGTGTTCTATTAACGTCATCTTTTCACTGGGGATAACTATAATTTTTACCCACACTTTCGTGCCTTTGGTTTGATCATACATTAATTAGTTTTCTCACAGTGAATTAAAACAATTATTTTATTAATTACTTGGGGCGGGTTGTTGAGTTTCCTGTCTATCCCTGCTCCACTCACACACACAAGATACACGTGTAACACACATACAATTGAGCAGGTGTTCACTGCGTGTCGGAACAGGTTAATTGCTACCCTAATCTAACAATGAAATATTTCTGCAATCTCAGACCTGTCCATTTACCCGTAACTTATACAAATTATACAAAATTTACATTTATTTAAATTAATGCCTAATAAAGCTGTGGCTGTATCGTTGCAATATATATAGGCCTATAAGTGTGTGTGTGTGTGTGTGTTGCGTGTGATAAAATATAGTTATATATTTTTCATTCTATTTATTTATTTGTAATTCTCCTATCATTTCGGCTGATGCTGCTGAGAAGTACAGATGAAATTAATAATATTTCCATTATACTTGTGATACATGAAAGAAAATGTGAAGAGTTACAAATAATTCAGTAGTTCAGTGTTGGTTTTATTCTTCAGTTTAATTTTAATCTAATCCTCGCATCATGGACAGACCATAGTATGCCTTTGCCTTTTCCTTGTCCCAAAACTGTTTACAAACGTTTTGATAAACACGAGTTCTTTGTTGATACAATGTTTATTCATATATACAAAAAGGGGGCCGCTGTTGAAATTTATTCGCTATAGCAAAATGCCCCATAAGTTTGCCACATAGCACTCCAGCCATTTAATAAACTATACCAAGCAGCTCAAAAACAAAGGATGTTGTTTTATTTCGGGAAGTCATAAATTATGAATTGTTTAATTGGCTTGGCTTACCTTTTCTCAGAACAAAATATTCTTTGTTTCTGTTCGCTACTTGATGATGTTAACAATAATGCTGTGTTATTATGTTGACAGACAGGTAGAAGTTGCGAGGGGTGTTATATTGTCCTGGTAAGTCTGTGCATTGTCTGGCTTGATTAACTCGTTTTTTGCATTGTAGCATGGTTATACGTACAAGAATGTTAGGATGCAGACCCTCTTTGTACAATAGGGCGTGCAAATAAGGATTTTCATGTTTGGTTCGTTCCGGCTGACTCCAAGTTTATGGTTCAGCTCCGTAAGGAGTCACCCACAGGAGATAACAGCCACACTGACAGGGATGTTAAGCTGACCTCCATAAAACATTGGCCAGATTGATGCGCTTCTACGTTGTGGCAGATGACATCTGCAAGGAGGCACTTGCACACCTCTCGATTTCCCATGCCTCGATGATAGAGCAGCCAAGGTGGCTCAAGCTGTTCCTTTTCTGTCCATTGCTGAATTTGATGCAGACATTGGGCTAACCAAGGGTGGGGAAGCCGCCGACATGCGTTACTGTCTGGCCCATGCCAGACAACGGATCACAAATTGGTGGTCGATTCATTTTGGGTTCATTTAAGGAATGCCATATAAGTAAGTTTCGATTAATTTTAATCGAGAAAAGCTTTTTTCTCCGTTAGCGACTGTCACATGAATTGTTAAAAATATTCTCAAGGATATCCACACATTTGGATATAATTCTTGTAAATTATTATGTTTAATGAAGTTTATGACAAAAATAAAATGTCCACAAATTAATAAATTAATAAAAATAATAAATTTATTAATAATAGATTTGTATCATGCTCTTCATTTTTCATTACACATAGAACATTATTCGGTATGACCAACCAGAATAAGAAATGGTTCAGCATTTAAAAACTTATAAATTCAAGTGCCTCTAGTGTGTTTGGACTGTCTCACATTACTCCTATGTGGGCATACTCAGTCTCTGTTTCCGTGCCACTGAAGATGGCCAAAACATCTGGCTTAAACTGTGTTAGACATTCTGGACTATGGCCTAACAGCCAGTTAATTTTAATTGTAATAATAAAAAACTGCTTCTTTATAAAATACTTGTGCAAAAAGAAATATGTTTAAACTATGAAATTAAGTTTGATTTTGTTTTACTTATATGTTAAATATAAGACTGTTAGAAATTGGGCTACTGTACAGTGGCGTGGGATGGGTACATAACACCTATTGATGGTTGTGATAGGCCTAAAAATTAATTCAAATTTTTTCTTGTACCAAGTGGTCTTTTTAGAGCATTTGGGTACATAACACCTATTGATAGTTGTGATAGGCCTAAAAATTAATTCAAATTTTTTCTTGTACCAAGTGGTCTTTTTAGAGCATTTTCTATCATTCACTGGGAGAAGAAGAGGGTCCCAGTCCAACAGGATCTGACTCTCATTACACTTACACAAAATAAATCAGAACACAAATAATTGAATTAAAAATAATAAAGACAAACAGAGAAACACATGACTGAACGAACAAAACATAAATAGATACGTAGTAACTGCTGCACACTGGTTCCGAAAACGAACATAGCTCCTATAATTGAGCGTTTTGCAGGTTTATACAACAGCAACACATTGGGTGGACGAATGTGTCCCCCCTCTGCAGTTTGTACAGTGACAACTACTACGAGGTCAATGTTCGTACACAGTAAAACATTACCAATCTGAGCCAGCAACACAAGACGGTGCAACTGCACAGCAGTTCGAAAGCAATATTATGCTTTCCTTTAAGTTATCCTACTAATTATTTATTGTCCTACCCTTCAAGATTTCAAATTATTCAGTAACTAAAGTATTTAATCTGTGAAATAATTAATATTATTTTCTCTTATTTCCAGCACTGTTGCCGCCGGCAACAGCGGTTACATGGACCGGCCACGCTACTGCTACTGTAAAAAACAAATACATATGCTTTAATGAGGAAAATGCATAACTATGTTTTTTTTAAACATTTCAATATTCTATAATATTCCTATGCTCTAATGTCCTTTTATCTATAACATTCTAATGTTTATACTAAAAGAAAAAAGAAAATACATACATAATCAAGAAACTTTTGGATATTCATTTTTATGATTTATAGCTACTCACTGCATCTATAATGTTAGGATTGTACTTAAGCTTTCTAGTACCTAGTATATCTGATGATGTACTAGCAACACTACTTACATAACAACTCAGAGTAACACAACTAACTTACTGGGTAGCCTGAACCAACTAAAACTTATTCAACTTCTGATGTCAACATAAACAACATTTTTAAGAAAATTGATATTTTTCCTTTTAAAGTCTATGTTTTTATGAGCGCATTTATTTATATTAAAAAGCAAACAATTTATTATTGATTAAACACAACATTCAATTGCAAGAATCATAACAGTCAATAGGTTACTCACTGTAACAACAGGAAACATTTGGGACTAATCTCACTTATATTCAAATCCTATTCTTTGGCTAGTAAGCATTTCTATTTTATATGCAAATAATTGAGATCCCCTCTTGAAACAAGTAGAATAAAAACAAGAAACAATAAAATTTGGTACATCTTTTTGGAATAAGAAGGCAACACACACACACACACACACACACACACAAGTGATGAGGCATGACTCTTTCGCCAATCTTTTTTGCATGTACATAACAAATTCATTATACCCTGTTAACCAATACTAAAGGAAAAACTGAAGAAACAGGAATATGTTAGGTATGTTTAAAGTAATAGTAAAACTATACCACATTATTCATTTTCCTAATTTTCCTTCCTAATCTCCCAATGATCAGACATTTGCCACTGACACACACAATAAATGACATACACAATTAGACAAAAAAAAACTGGGAGGAGTATATGAATCTCAAAATTCAAAATGAACTCATTCAACTTTTATCTAGAAAGGTTGAGAAAATATTATTTTGAAACAGATTGAATGTGCTCAGTTCTTTTCTGTAATAATGAATACTACACAAGACAGAAACTGGCATAGGCTTAGAAGAAGAGATTTTAAACAGTCTTGAGGAGAAAGTATTCTGTTTACATTATATAATTTTAGTAACTGCCACAGCTATAAGGAGGCATGAATTAAGGATATTTCTGCTCCTATATCGACAATAAAAATATGGTTCATTTCTCTATATACTCCTTTAATAGTTACTACATTGGTCTCTGATAAAGATTTTACCTTTTTCTTCATCTTCTAAATCAGAACCTAATCCAGTACAGTGACTTCTGTGATTGGTCACTGCACCCAACCACAGTCATCCTCAGTTTCCAGAACAATCATTTCCTGTAGTGCTTTCTTGCCTATTTTCCTGTAGAGCTATGTTCGTTTCGGAACCAGTGTGCAGCAGTTACGTACCTACTTATGTTTTGTTCGTTTAGTCATGTGTTTCTCTGTTTGTCTTTATTATTTTTAATTCGATTATTTGTGTTCTGATTTATTTTGTGTAAGTATAATGAGAGTCAGATCCCATTGGACTGGGACCCTCTTCTTCTCCCAGTGAATGATAGAAAATGCTCTAAAAAGACCACTTGGTACAAGAAAAAATTTGAATTAATTTTTAGGCCTATCACAACCATCAACAGGTGTTATGTACCCATCCCACGCCACTGTACAGTAGCCCAATTTCTAACAATCTTATATTTAACATATAAGTAAAACAAAATCAAACTTAATTTCATAGTTCAAACATATTTCTTTTTGCACAAGTATTTTATAAAGAAGCAGTTTTTTATTATTACAATTAAAATTAACTGGCTGTTAGGCCATAGTCCAGAGTGTCTAACACAGTTTAAGCCAGATGTTTTGGCCATAACCCATGATGGCCATCTTCAGTGGCACGGAAACAGAGACTGAGTATGCCCGCATAGGAGTAATGTGAGACAGTCCAAACACACTAGAGGCACTTGAATTTATAAGTTTTTAAATGCTGAACCATTTCTTATTCTGGTTGGTCATACCGAATAATGTTCTATGTGTAATGAAAAATGAAGAGCATGATACAAAATCTATTATTAATAAATTTATTATTTTTATTAATTTATTAATTTGTGGACATTTTATTTTTGTCATAAACTTCATTAAACATAATAATTTACAAGAATTATATCCAAATGTGTGGATATCCTTGGGAATTTTGACTAAATTATTAAGTATTTCATATTTTATTTACCATATTAAAATAAATAATATGTTAGTGATAAATTGATATATTTTATTTTTAGCCAAATTCACAAAATATTTGTATTATATAATAATTACAATAATTAATTACCATTAGCACTTTCTTGCCTTACATATGGCACACCTTTATTTTCGCTTGAGGGTGCATATGTACCTAAAGGCAGCACTGGCCTCTAGTGTGTTTACCTGTCTCAATGTAGGGCTGTGCTTATATACTAAGTCTCTGTTACCACACCACTGAAACAGCCATTGTGGATATGGCCAAACACCTGTCTTATCTGTATTGGATATTCTGGGCCATACCATAATGATCATGAGAGCCATGTTCGCTCGCTTACATTCTTGAATTAAGCAGTTTGTTATGTTAAGTGTAATTTGATTCCTAATTGGTGAGGTAACATTTTCCAATTGTGTTGCAGGAACACAAGGGAGAGCATGCAATCGAACATCACATGGCATGGATGGCTGTAACTTAATGTGCTGTGGGAGGGGTTACAATACACAAAAAGTGGCAATTAAAGAACGATGTGAGTGTAAATTTCATTGGTGTTGTTATGTCCGTTGTAAAACATGTACAAAAGTGGTTGATATTCATACATGTAAGTGATTTAATGTGGAGTGATTCACTTGTCAAGTGATTAAAAGATACATAATCATTTGTTGTTATCTTCATATATCATTTCATGGTCACACAAAACTATTACCAGTAACAGAATCTTTAATTAAGAAAGTTGTGTTAGTGGTTATAATCACAAACAGAATGATTACTGTTACACACCACTATAGAGAAATTATTCCTATTAGCGTTTTTAAGCTTCTCAGCTCATCGTCAGATCGGAAATAACAACAACAGAGTAAAACAAACTCTTCACCCCCCCCCCCCACTGTCCACACACACCCCCGCAAACAAGCTATAAGTCAAATGTCCCTTCCCAACCTCCGAGCCCTGTCATCCCCGTCTGTACAGTTACATATTTTTCTAGCACATTCCGTGCGTGTGTGTGTGTGTGTGTGTGCATTCTTTTCAAAACCTAACGTAAAGCCTTTCTCATTCACACTTTTGGGCGCGGTCACTCACCCTTCTTTCAAAACATCCATATATGCAATTTAATTCTTAATGTTATCTATCCGTCCTCTACCTTTTACTTCTAAATTATATTATAAAATATTTCTTCATTTTTTTACTTCTTAATTATATTATAAAATATTTCTTCATTTTATATGAAGCAACATAATTTTATATCATATTTTATAATAAAATTAAGAAGTAAAAGGTACAGGACGGATAGATACCATTAAGAATTAAATTGCATATATGGATGTTTTTGAAAGAAGGGTGAGTGACAGTGCCCAAAAGTGTGAATGAGAAAGGCTTTACAACGTTAGGTTTTGAAAAGAAAGTACACACACACACACGGAATGTGCTAGAAAAATATGTAACTGTACAGACGGGGGGGTGTCAGGGCTCGGAGGTTGAGAAGGGACATTTGACTTATAGCTCGTTTGCGGGGGGGGTGAATAGTGGGGCAGGTGGGGGTGTGAAGAGTTTGTTTTCCTCTGTTGTTGTTATTTCTGATCTGACGATGAGCTGAGAAGCTTGAAAGCACTAATCGGAATAATTTTTCTATAGTGGTGTGCAACAGTGATAATTCTGTTAGTAACAGAATCGTATACTATTTTTAAGAATCACACAGTATATGAATTTTAAAACATTCAGTCAACAAGTCATTATATTCAATAGATAAAGAGACAAATCATGTACTTGAAAACTGTCCAGCTTAAATAAATTATCAGTTAGGGATATAAAGTGACAGCCTCATTTTGTTGGAACTACTGATCAAAACATCCATCTGCATCTGTATAAGGAAAGCTCTATATACTTATTATTAACTGTTATTCCATAGTTAAATTAGTTGATAAATTTTACAAACTAATCGAACATCATGACTGATTAGATACCATGTTTCAGAAGATGTCAAACCAATCAAAATGTGTTCAAAATATTAAAACAATTTTCCGCTTATATTACAAATCATTTGTTTGTAAATAGCTTGACCAGTGTCAAAGTTCAGTTTCCAACACACACGCGTATGTTTATATTTCTACTCTGGGTCTGACTACCAGAATGAAGTCTTATTCAAAAAAGGCTAATAATTGAAATATAAAATGCATATGTGTAGATACTATTCAAAAAATTAGTAGTGTGGCCAGTATATCATCATTATTTCTTTACCACATATATAGGATGTAACAGGTTTGCGATAATTCGTGTAGAAAGGAATGGATGGTGTTAAAAAGTGGTTACGTATAATGGCAGACTTATAGTCTGCCATATACTTTCATATTGTTAAATTTAGGTAAAAATTTAGAGACAACCTCTCACTATAAAATAATATTATTTACCTCTTTATTTATTGAAATCTCCTGAAGATATTCAGCTGTAAGTGTGCGCTTATTAGTAATAAGTAACAAGCAACTGTAAATACTTAGAGTTAGGGTAAGTTGATGTCTTGCCTTTTCCACAAAAATAAAATAAGTCCACATTATAAAGGAGATTCTTCCAGCAATATTAGTTGTTAATACTGAATATTCCTCACCATCTCTCCGTCTTACTATTTTGATTTCTTCTTACAGATTGCATTGTGTGTGTGTGTGTGTGTGTGTGTGTGTGTGTGTGTGTGTGTGTGTGTGTGTGTGTGTGTGTGTGTGTGTGTGTGTGTGTGTGTGTGTGTGTGTGTGTGTGTGTGTGTGTGTGTGTGTGTGTGTGTGTGTGTGTGTGTGTGTGTGTGAACATTTCTAGTTCCATGCTTTCCTTAACTAATATTGCATTCATGCTTTATGCATTTAAAAACTGTTCTTTGTATATAAATAACACTGTCATTATTGAAAAATCTATTGATTGGTATTGATACATTTCACTAAAAAATTTCCTAAACTACCCATTACCAATTCTAAATTTCCTCTCAATAATGAATACAAAAACTAAATAACATGCCTTAAGTGAGATGAGGATGAGTATTACTGATACTGAGAGTGGGTGTTAGTGAGGTTTAACTTCTGATCTTTGAATTAAATATGAACATTTGTAACTATGTAATAATTAATATGAACATAATATAGTGTACATAATGTAATATAAAACTTGATATGGCTTATGTAATGTTCATATAAACTAATGTTTGTGTAATTACATGTGCTAATTGTAATTCTATTGATATGTATATATGTATGTAAAATATATTCCCTTGAGAGTATGCTATACTGGTGGATTGTTTTTTTACTTACCCAAATCTAAAAAACAATTTCATAAACAATTTTCATTGATTACTAGATCAGAATGAGAGTCAAAATAAAATTGACTTTTCATTAACTTAATATTAAATAATTTTTTTCATTTAATATTAAGTAGTTAGAAAAGAAAATATTTCTTTATGTTAAAAATAAAAATAACATGCTGTTTTATTTATATAATAAATACAGACTTCAATTAATATTCAGTCATCTTTATGGGTGAGTGTTTGTACAATTTATAGGCATCCATAAAATTCTCACTACACATCTCACTATTTCTATTTAAAATTCTTAATCTAATGATTACAATAGCCAACATAATATTTTTTTAAATGAAAATAATTAAATATTATTACATTAGATTACATAAGCATACCATATAACTAAATTAAATTCTTTATCATATTTAAATTACTTGTTCATATACTACTTTTATCAAATGTTAAATGTGTTAATAAAATGTGTGAAGTTTTGTAACCTCAGGATGTATATACTTTGTTCATAATTTATTTAATATTGCTCAAATATGGACTGAACATATATGTTATGGCTGTTTTTATAAAAACAAGTATATTTTCTATAATATTTTATAATTTTTATGATTATTTATTTCTAAAATTGTCATATTATTTACTTATTTTTTCAATGTTCAAAATTGTATGTGTGCTGTTTATTAAATGCTCAGGTAGGATGGATTTTTTCTTTATTTGAAAAACCTCCATAATGTTCTCACAATAAATACAAAAGCACATTCATTGCATGTGACTTTTTATGTGCCTACCCTGTCAAATTTGTTAACCACTTACCTTTTGTTTCATATAATATTTTTAAAGTGGTGTCATAAGGTGAGTTCCTGCTAAAAAAGGCAAAATATTTTCGAAAATTATTGTAAAATCAGCTACTAAAACTGGTGTCTTTATTAAGGTCAATGTTCCCAGAGTTATTAAGGTAATTATTGTAGGATGTCAGAAGGCTTTTGTATAACCTTTCTTGTGAATCATCTACATATGCATTAACTATTTTGCAACATCATTTTCTACTTTGTCACTATAAAACACTGATAACTGAAGAACCTCTAGGAAACAGTAAAAAATCGTTTGGCACCACATTAGGGCTACATGAGGGTGACTGGAAAAAGGACATGCTTCCAATATACTTCCATAGGAATATGGAAAGTATATTTTGAGGAAGCACTATCAGCCAACCCAGAGAATTCAGATAGGTTTGCAGCTTACCTGTGAAGAGGTTTTAGATATGATGAAATGTCTTAAGTTTGAAACCAGTAATGGGTATAATAACAACAAAACTGATACTGTTCTGCAAAATAGAGTAGAAACTCTATAAAAAATTTATTATCTAATCGTATTTATCTGAGCATTATTACAACTGTGGGAACTGTACAGCTCATACACTAGAAAGGAGGTAAACTGAATTCTCTAATTATTGATTTGTAACATTACTCACAGTTATCTGCAAGTACTTTCAGCTATTTCATGTAGAATCGCAAAATATATAGGAGAGATACTAAGGGAGTATCAGTGTGGGTTCTGTCTAAACTAATTGACCATGGGTTACTCTTCTGCTATTATACAATATAAGAAAAGGAATATAAAACCAATATACTTCTATATAACTTATACATAGACTTTAGACAAGCTTTTGACATCATTAACAGACACAGAATACTCAGTCCCCTCTTAGTACTGGTACTCGGTATTTCAAACAAACTACAACCGGGTCCAAGACAATTGTCAGAGGGAATAACTGGTAAACTCCTACTCTTCCCATTACCACTGCTGTCAGTCAAGGGGTTGCTCTTTCCTCCACACGGTTTAAACTAGCACTAGATACAGCATTTAAAAGGATAATATTACTGGATGCATACAAACAGAGGCTCATGCTGATGATATAGCAGTAACAGTTGAAGTAATTATATACTAAGGATACTTTTACATCAGCATTTGAGTTGCAATTCAACCGCAGCAGTTTAGCCACAGGTTTGTAGATTACTTTTACATCAGCGGTCCACCCGCCACTGTTGTTATTGCACAGATTCTCAAACAAACTACTGACTAGCAATGAAAGTTGTGCTTCAGTTTCTACAGTGCTTACAGACACTGAAATTATCACAGCTATTTTGTTGTTAGAAAAAAAGAGAAAGAATCAAAGGCATTGGGTGCATCTGTTACTTTATAAAAGGCCTTTGATCGGTGAGTTTCATATAAGGTATAATAATTTGAAAATTATCCAGAGAATTTTTTTAACTATTGCAGAATGACTATAAAAACATTTGATGAAGTTATAAATTTGGTTTAAAATGGCATTGTACGGAAAGGAAGCAGACAAGGAAATGACATTGCACCACAATGTCATTTCTTCCCTTCCATATCCCTTTCTTCCCTTTCACATCTTTGCATCCCATATCAGTTGCAACATGACAACCTTTGAGTAGCCATTAGAGGTGGGCCGATATACCTGTAACAGGTATTTTGTAATGATTACTTTTGTGGAATGGCTATAGCAGATACTGAAAGTTGAAATACCTGTTCCGATTACTTGTGGGACCCTTCTACACAACTAATTAATAAATGAGTACAAAGTAGCAGTTATTGGTACTGAATACTTGCTTCTATGTATGTTCCAATTGCGATACAAGTACAAAACAAAGCAAGGTATTCAGAATACGTCTATGCCAATGAGGCGAAGCTGTTTTTAATAAATGAAAAAAATGGATACTGATTCTCATGTGTTATGCAGATATATAATACAGATTATAATAACAAATTATATATTATACCAGTCACCAACTTGGTAAATTTTGAAAAAGCGAATTACATTGTCTTATAACCTACAACACAGTATAACCTACAAAGGGGCTGATAGGCTATATTATAGTACTTTTTGTTAATGTGATTTCAGAGATGATCTTAACTTCACTGCATGTTCCTGTTGTAAAACACTACAATGCAGTTTTTTTTTTACTGAGACCTGCAGTTTGCTCTAAGATAGGATATCAACTTTATGACTGACATTTATGCACTTTATCTAGTAAGTCCTGTTCATTAAATATTTACTGATCTGATAACACTCCACTAAAACATAAGGTGTTTTCATAAATTTGTTTCTTTTATCTAAACTGCTGATTTTGAATGTTTGTCTCTATCACTTTACTTATCATTTGACTAATAGTAGTTTCCACTTAGTAAAGAAATAAAAATAACAAACTCCATAACAGATAACACAATTAGGTGTAAATGGTCAAACTGCAGGCAATAAGATAAATATGATGAAGGTAAGAATTTACTAAACTTATTAGAAGGCCATCAATAAAATAAGGAGGTGATAAGAAGGGAAAGCTACAAGTTTATCTGAATTTCTTAGAGACTATAAAACATTCATGACTGATTTATGATAAGGCTGGAAGTTCCCATTATTTGCCCAACTTGTGGTTTTGCCAGGACCCATCAGTTGCACAGTTGATCTACTAGCAGTAGTTCCCAACCTTTCACAAGCCGCATACCACTTTGGTCTTCCGCATTCATTTTGCGTACCACCGGATAACAAAATAATATATGAGCAGACATCTAATCAAATATTACTGCAAAGTGTTTAGGTTATGTTTTTATAAGGGTAATCATTTTCAATCATGTCCGATAAAAATTTATTGTTGTTTTGAACATAAATTTTTATTTATTAATTTTTTTTAAGTAAATACTTCATCCTAACTTATAAAAAATAGTATAAAAAAATTATGTTCTTACTATAAAAAATTATAGTATAATATTAAATTCTTAGTAATAATATTAAATTATATATATAATTAAATCACTACTGACTTGGAACACAAAGTGTTTATGGTTAAAACATAAAAGTTTTACTTATAGCCTGAACTAGTTTTCACTTATTATAAGCTTCGTCAGAGTCTGCCATTGGGAGCACTGTCCGTCTTGTTCTTGACGACGGTATCAACTTTTGAAGGATCAATTTTGTGTGTGTGGGGTGTGATATGTTCAAATAATGCATGTGATTTGAATTGTGTCTGTTCGTTTGGGATGTTGTTTTTATGTGTTTTTGTGTGTTTGTATATTTCTAATTGTTCAGGAGTGTCTAGTTTTTGGCCTTTTTTGTGTACATGTAGAATATCCATGTTATTGTCGATATTTTTGTATGTGCGGTCTGCTTCAATGAGGTGCTTTGAAATGGTGGATTTGGTAGTGGAGTGTAGTGCCTTTGTGTGTTCAATGTATATTTGTTTGAAGCTATGACCTGTCTGGCCTATGTAAAATTTGTTGCAAACTGAGCAATTTAGTTTGTAAACACCAGGTAGATTGAATTTGTTTTGTGCTTTGTGTGTGTGTTTTGATTGTGTGTGTTCTGTTTTGTATCCGATTCTGTATCCTGCTTTTTTGAATTTGTGAGCTATTTTTTCAGTGTGGTTATTGATGTACGTTAGTGAATTTGTTGTTTTCAGTCTTTGTCTGTTGTTTGTTTTGTGTAGGAGTTGATTGACTATTGTTCTGTTGTATCCGTTGTATTCTGCTAGATATTTTATCGTGTTTAGTTCGTCTTTGTAGTCTTTTTCATCTAGTGGAATGTTGTTAAGTCTATGTATCAATGTTCTGAAGGCAGCTAGTTTGTGTTGTATTGGGTGATTGGAGGAGTTGTGTATTAGTGTGTCAGTTGTAGTGGGTTTTCTGTATATACTGAATTTCTATCTGTGTTCAAATTTTTTGATGCAGAGGTCTAGGAAGTTTATGCTATTGTTGTTTTCGTATTCGGCAGTGAAGGTTATGTTTTTGTGTATTTTGTTTATGTGGGTTAGTAACTGTTTGCATTGTCTTTTGTTTCCCCTGTATAGAATTATGATGTTGTCAACATATCTGTCCCAATATAGTATTTCATGTGAGTGTCTGTTTTTGTTTATGAGGCTTTTGTTTGTGTGTCATTATGTGTTTGGCTTTTATGTCATGTCATCATTATGTCAACACAGTAAAACAGCTAATTAACAAAGCCAAACACATATTGACACAATAACACACAAACAAAAGCCCTACGTGAGACAAATCCGACCATCAGCCCCTACCCTCCAAGCACATCCCAAAATCCATAAAGAAGAAATCCCGATCTCCCCATTATCAATTACCAAAATGCCCCTGCATATAAACATGCAAACCATCTAAGCATAATTATCAGACGACACACACAACTAGACAACAACATTGCAGTAAAAAACAACACAGACCTAGTCACAAAAATAAAAGACATACACATCCCCCATAATGCCACACTAGCGTCCTTTGACATTAAAAACCTGTACACAACCATCCCCATCTCCGAAACAATCACCATCCTACAAAACAAACTCAAACAGAACAACACACCAGAAGAACCTATCACAGAAATAACAGAAACTCTGAATATAATCACAAAACAAAACTACTTCACATATAACAATAAATTTTACACACAGAATGACGGTTTACCCATGGGCTCACCCATATCCAGCATATTAGCAGAGGCCTTTCTCCAACACTTAGTAACAACAAGAATCCTCACAAACAAAAACAACACACACATAAAATACTATATTGGCACAGATACGTTGACAACATCATAATTGTATACAGGGGAAACAAAAGACAATGCAAACAGTAAAGCACACAACCAACAGACTAACAGACACCAGCAGGCAATGCAACAGACTAACCCACATAAACAAAATACACAAAAACTAACCTTCACTGCCAAATACGAACACAACAATAGCATAAACTTTCTAGACCTCTCCGTCACAAAATTTAAACACAGACAGAAATTCAGTATATACAGAAAGCCCACTACAACTGACACACTAATACACAACTCCTCCAATCACCCAATACAACACAAACTAGCTGCCTTAAGAACATAAGAACATTGATGCATAGACTTAACAACATCCCACTAGATGAAAAAGACTACAAAGACGAACTAAACATGATAAAATATCTAGCAGAATTCAACGGATACAACAGAACAATAGTTAATAAACTCCTACACAAAACAAACAACAGACAAAGACAGAAAACAACAAATTCATAACACTAACATACATCAATAACCACACTGAAAAAATAGCTCACAAATTCAGAAAAGCAGGATACAGAATCGCATACAAAACCACAAACCAAACAGAACACATACTATCAAAACACACACGCACAAAGCACAAAACAAATTTGATCTACCTGGTGTTTAGAAACTAAAAAGCTCAAATTGCAACAAATTCTACATAGGCCAGACAGGACGTAGCTTCAAACTAACATTGAACACACAAAGGCACTACACTCCACTACCGAATCCACCTTTGCAAACCGCCTCATTGAAGGAGGCCACACATACAAAAACATCGACAATAACATGGAAATTCTACATGTACACACAAAAGGCCAAAAACTAAACAGTCTTGAACAATTAAAAAAATACAAACACAAAAACACATAAAAACAACATCCTAAACGATCAGACACAATTCAAATCACACCCATTATTCAAACATATCACACCCCACACACACAACATCGATCTTTCAAAAGTCGACACCGTCACCAAGAAGAAGACGGACAGCGCTCCCAGTGACTCTAACAAAGCTTACAATAAGCAAAAACTGGTTCAGGCTATAAGGTAAAACTTTTACGTTTTAACCATAAAAAACTTTGTGTGCCAAGTCGGTAGTGATTTAATTATATTTAGTTAATCAACGGACATTAGGGACACATCATGGACAACGAAATCCAAGAAATTAAATTAAATTTAATAATAATATTGAATTATATTTAACAATAATATTAAATTATATTTAATAGTAATATTCAATTATATTTAATAATAATATTAAATTATATTTAATAATAACCTCCTTTGCTCAACAGTCTGTTAAGCACCAAGGCATACCGCGCAGCTTTTGTGTTTTAGTGTGACGGTTGCATGGCTAGTGCAACACAACTAGTGCAACGCTGCCACTAGTTGCGGTATCCACAGCCAGGAGGCGCTGCTGTTATCTCAGCTCTGCCTCACAACGCTGAGTGCACGCCATACGGAGCCTCCGCTGGGAAATGAGCCTGGGATCACTAGCACATCAATCGCCCGTGCTAGCCAATAGACCATCTGTAGGCTCATTAATAATACAGTAAATTCTCGATTATCCGCGGTCTTCCTTTCCTTTTTTCTTTTTTTTAGCGACGATAAATTACGGTATTAAAAGAAAACCTACAATAGTAGAATAAGTTATAAAATTAGGCCTACAATTAAACGTTACAGCGAAACATAGAATACCGTAAATGAAAACAAAGAATGTAGGGAAATGGAAGCACGCGTGTTGAGAGAGAATGCATGAGTCACAATCGGCAGGTGCAGAAGCTATTTTTAGAGAGACAACCATCAGTTGGGGTGAGTGGAAGTCAATCAGCCAAGGTATTGGCACTGCTCATCACCGGCACCTTATTGGCTCCCCTCCTTCCCCTTCACTCGCCACTTCCAGTTCTCATAACTCACGCATCAGTTTGTGTGTTTCTGTCAACCTGTGTGCACGTGTCGACTAGCAGTTCACGTGTGTGTTTAAATTGTTGTACATGATTTTAGTTTACACTACTATTGAAAAATTACTGAAAAAAGGAAAAAAGTGGTCTTATCAATTCAAGAGAAATGCAGAATTTATTAAAAAAATTGAAAATGGTGCGTCGAAAAAGCAAATGAGCTTGCAGTATGGAATAGGAGAAAGCACTGTTAGGGCCCTTTTTAAACAAAAGGATAAATTAATGCAATTTGCATCCACATCAGACAACTCCTCATCGATGAAAAAAAGAAAAACCATGAAAACTAGCACTTATGAAGAACTAGATGCGGCACTTTTAGAGTGGGTGAGTCAAGTGAGAAGTGAGGGAACTCCTATTTCAGAGCCTATTGTTGCTGCAAAACCAAAACAGTTTGTTGAAATGCTAGGTTTAGAGGGAACATTTGATGCATCAACAGGGTGGTTGACAAGGTTTAACAACGCCACGGGATAAGGGAAATTGGGCTTCACGGCGAGAAATTAAGTGGCGACAAACAGGCAGCAGAAAATTTCAAAACTGATTTTGAACAGTTTCTTCAGTCAGAGGGAATTTCTTACGAACAAGTGTACAATGCTGATGACGATGAGTCGGGGCTGTTGTGGAAATGTTTGCCGACACAAACACTGGCATTTGAAAGCGAGCGGCAAGCTCCAGGACATAAGTCCAGTAAAGAATGCATAACAATAATGACGTGCAGCAATGCAATGGGATCTCAAAAAATAAAACTCGTAGTGATTGGAAAATCAAAAAAAACCGAGGTCTTTTAAAGGGACAAGGGCTGAAAACCTCCCAGTACACTACTTCAACCAAAAAAAAGGCTGGATGGACCAACAAATATTTAAAGAGTGGTTTGAAAAAAGTTCATTCCTCAAGTTAGAGAGCATCTCAAGTCTCAAAACATACCCCAGAAAGCTGTATTGCTGATTGACAACGCCCCATCCACCCAGGGGAAAGTGTTTTTAAATCGGAAAATGGAAATTTTGTCGTCAAGTTTTTGCCTCCCAATGTCACAGCTCTTATCCAGCCCATGGACCAGGGCGTAATTGCTTCAATGAAAAAAAAAATACAGAACAAACTTACTGAAAAAAAGGATTGAAGAGGGGAATGATCTTCAGGGCTTCTGGAAAGATTACACGATTCTTGACAGCATTTATGACATAAACACTGCTTGGGAGTCAGTTAAGCAATCTACATTAGTAAAGTCCTGGAGGAAGATTTTACCAAATGTGGAAAATACTTTGGTAGAGTCTGCAGAGGAAGAAGAAGAAGTTTCTGCTTGTGATTTGGCTAATTTAGCGAAATCTGTTACTGGAGGAGGTAACGTCGATGAAGATAACATCGTTGAGTGGATTAATTGTGACGCCAATGATCCAGGCTTTGAACATCTTACTGATGAACAAATCGTAGGTGGAGCATTAGGTATGGTTTTGGAGGAGAGTGAGGAAGAAGAAGAGGATAAGACGCAGAAGCAAGTGAGCCATGACACAGCTTTAGCACACATTGATGGGCTCATTCAATATCTGGATGAACAAGACGATGCATCACTTTGTGACAAAATGTTGTTAAAAAAACTTCAATCACAAATAAAGAAGAGGAGTTTTATCACGAAAAAACAAAAACAGTTGACCGATTTGTTTGTGAAAAAGTAAACCAACAAACATAAAACTACTGTTTATTAAGTCATAATTGTATTTGTAGACCTCCTACTATAAATAAAAATTGTTCAAAAGCATTTTCATGTTGATTTGTGTCCTTTTTCAGCCATTTTGCGGATTATCCGCAGAATTGGCTTATCCGCGGTTGAAGCACCACCCAATTCTGCGGATAATCAAGAGTTTACTGTAGTATTAAATTATATTTAATAATAATACTAAAATTTATAGGCATAATATTCAGTTCCTCTACTGCGGACTACTTCTCGAATTTTATACTTAAATACCACTTTGCGTGATTGTAAAATTTCTGCACGTAATTTACATACGACTAGCGCATTGCAGATCCGAACGAAGAGTAACGCTACCCCTCGGTTTGAGTTGGCGTCTGTTTTAAATACGGGCTTCTGATTGGTTGTTCAAATAAATCATACGTTTTTCCAGTCTCGACAATCTCGAACAGGTCGAGCAAACACCCCATGACAGGTTTGAAACGGCAGAGAATTTCTAGTCAAAATCGTACTTCCTGTGTTTGCAAATTGATTGATTACAGGTATTTGCAAACGTGTTTTCGAAGATCTGACCACAGAATATTGTTGCTTAGGTCTTTATCTGTGTGTGTGTGAAAACACCTAATTCCTACATAGCATAATTCTCTTGTTATTCCTTTTGGCATTCGTCTTCTGTATAACTTCTTCAATTGTTAATTATATTAACTGAGATTGCGGCTACTTATAAAGCTTCACTTGCTGAACACAATGCTGTTTTCAGAATTGCCGTATATTTATTAGTTTTGAAGTTATTGCAGGTTGAACTGATAATTTGAATTGAGTAAAGTTTCATGTTCGTACCGGTAGCGGACGTCGCTGTGACGAGGTTAGAGTGAGATGGCTGCGATTGTACGCTCTCTCTCTTGCTTACGCTGCTATACTCGTACAGTCTAACACTTTTATATAACTCTCAGATAGGACGCTAATATGAATCGTTATAATATATATAACATACTTTTGTTTGACTACACTATTGTTGATTCATCAATAATGATCGGGAATCTATGTTCTGGATCAATAATTTCTTTGGCGTTCTGGGTGGTCAGCATTTTTCTCATTTCCTCTCCCATGTGGTTAACAATGTTAATACAAGCAATTGTTGAATGAAGAATCCTCCCCTTCTTCAAGAATCCTCCACTTCCCCCTGAATGCAAGATCTAAACCATTAAGTCCTTCCAGGTTGATCTCATCTTTAAAATTATCGAATAACTGAATGCAACATTATACTCTATACAAAAGATTATACAGGTAATTTCCTTTAAAACAGCCATTTATTTTAAACACACTCCTTCAATCTTTTCTTTTTTTTTTTGACTCATTATCGAAGTTTACTACAGCCTTTGCCTAGCATTGTCCTTATGATTGTCGTAAGGATTTATTATGCAAGAAAGTATATGATATGAATAAAAAAGAGATGCTTTTGATTTTAAGTGAACTGTGTGTGTTTCTGAATGGTGAAGTGAACAATTTCTGGTTTTAAAATAACTGAAGTTACAATATTTACACCAACTTAGTATATTTAGTGTCCAACTTATATATTGTAGAAGACTCTGTACGTACCTTAATGTTTCGTCGTTTGTTTCGTTAAGTATAATATACTTACTAAGTCTTTACGTCTTTGTGTTGTCGAATCTTGTAATGTTTATTCAGTTAATTAATAAAATTGTAATTGATATGAATCACCACGATCGAAATTGATTTAAGAGTGGATTTAAATTAAATTGGGTGCCATATGGAACCTGTGATTAGCATTCCATAAATTTATTGTTATTCAAGAAATCAATAACTTATTTGGTGGTTTGAAATCATTAATTTAATATAATTATTCTTGTTCACTTTGATGTTAATTCTTTTGTTTTGGTTGGAGAATTTAAATAATACGTAGCGCCTTCAGATTCAGCACTGCCAACGTAATCGTTAAGGTTGCTTGAAAATTCCAACTTTCGTAAATAAAAATATCAATTATTAAATAACAAGTCATATGAAATTAATCTGAGTAACGGGTCTTGGGGAATATTCAGCAGCAAAATGTAACTTCCGGCACCGCGCGTGTACTATATTCCGGTGTCCGATGTGCACATCCAACTGTTTTCTTCACAAGTAACTAATGCCAGCTTATGGAGGTTATGTACGACAATGTAACTTAAATAAAATTTACTTTGTCAGTGTACATTAAAAGGGTGTATTTATTGGAAGTACAGAAATTAGTTTATATTTATCGCACATAATTACGGTACAGAGACGATTTTGGCAGGTTGTTGCTAAGTTTAACAATATAACTTAACCTTTTACATTTTTAAAATTAATTAGACTTAACAAACGTTTCCTTAGTTAGTGTACATTCAAAGGCTGTATTTATTGTATGGATAAAAGGCTGTATATAACATTAACGGCTGTATTTATTCGAAGTAAGTAATGCCAGCTTATGGAGGTTATGTACGACAATGTAACTTAAATAAAATTTACTTTGTTCGTGTACATTAAAAGGGTGTATTTATTGGAAGTACAGAAATTAGTTTATCGCACATAATTACGGTACAGAGACGATTTTGGCAGGTTGTGGCTACGTTGAATTATTTAACTTAACCTTTTAGATTTTTAAAATTAATTAGACTTAACAGACATTTCCTTAGTTAGTGTACATTCAAAGGCTGTATATAACATTAAAGGCTGTCTTTATTCAAAGTACCGGAATTAAAACGTACTTCCAATTTAGACCTAGTACAATCTAATGTATAACCAAACAAGTACATTAAAATCCTTTTTTCAACATAATGCAATAATAAGCAATGTGTAGTTTCTGTTAACATGCAAATGATTAAGTATTAATAATGGGTTACAGTGGAATTTAATGTTACTACGGTCTGAATTAATGCAAATAAAATTGGGAGAATCTCGTAAACATATTAAAGAATGCTTGTATATTACACACAAAATTATTACAGTACGGACCTTTGTTAATGAATAGAAACAAATTTGACTCTATACTTTAGTATGTACCAATAAAATTCACCTTTTTTCAAATACCAATATCTGTTGTTGTTTTTCATACCCTTAAAAAAAGGTCATTAACAACATACATTATGAGAAAACGTGATTACAAATAACCAGCCATTAGTTACTTAGAAGAAAATAGATATAACATTTACAAACATCAAATCTTCAATTCTCTCCCTATTTGTTTTACAAAAACTGGAGTTTCTACTGCAGGTTTTAAGTCCACTAACTACTTAATTAAATATACATAATTGTTCCTGTATCTTGTTGGGTAACATTATATTAATACATCTGCTTCCTACTCATATGTGCAAACAATGTTTTTAATGTACGGTCCTAAAATCTTTATCAACACTTTATATCTTTAAAATTTAGACAAAGTCTAATGAGCAACTTGGCCTAACCTGAATTTACATGACCTGGCTCAGAACAACTTTATTTTGGCAAATACAAAGATGAAGACTGGTTGCAATTTCTTCAGGGCTCACACCTGCTGCCAGGCCTAGTTCTATAACATGATAAGGAAGAAATAAATCAGCCCAAACCTGCAACCGCTGTGGGAAGGCTTTTACACCATTACCAATAAGATTAATGATGTCATCTAAGAATAACTCATTAGCTTTATTTTTAACTTTCATTAGTTTTATCTTTTTTAACAATTTTTAATGCAGTTTACTGGAGTAAAATCTTCTTATTGATAATGTTCTTATCAGTTTCATTACATTATTCGGGTTATCTCTTTTTATTACCGTATCTCAGACAATATTTATAGTATACAATTTAGTTAATGACTTAGTATTTTGTTCTTCATGTATCATGGTCATGAAATGGTTTAAGTTGGGGCCTATTTTATGTAAGGGGAAAACATAATGTTACAATATTGTAATTACTTTTATTTCTATAATTATTTATAAGTATTACTTTGTACAAACAAAACTGGCTTAGAAATGGGTCTACTTAGGAAATTATGGAATTCTGCTGAAATTTCGAATAGTTCTGGAGGGGAATTGATCCCCTGATAACCCCCCTCCGCAAGTTACTCCACTGATCCCACTCTACACAGTTCCAAGAAATCCTGTATTTAGTAGAGCTTCCCTTATGTGCCTGGTAAGTGAAGGAGAAGGGATCTATTTAACGTGCAAGTTGAAGAATATATTTAATTATTGCACTTAACTTGATATAAGTACTGATTACATTTCAGGATTATTATTTTCAGAAATAATGTATGTAAACCAGTTTTCCCCATATAAAGTTAATTAAAATTCTTTAATGCATAGCATTCCAGGCATTTACAGTAGTAGATTCGTTTTACTAAATTTGAATTTACACAAATAATTCTCTTTGATTAACCAGAGTTACACACACAAACTAAATGCTGAGTGTCCTCCTAGTGTATAAATTCAGCTAAAACAGTATTCCAAAAACTTACCTTGTTACTAGAATATGTGACATGATGAACTTTTCATCATGTGTTCAACTTTGTGTTGGGAGTTAAGCATTTTAATAATTTATATTTATGCAGGCGTATAGCAAAATCTGATCATCATGGAAAAGGAATAAGGCATTTTGTAATAGCAATTAACTGATTAGTTCCTGCTGTATTACCGAATCATATTACAAGACCAATTTTTGTTTAATTGAAAAGATATATTTTAATTGTTTCTTTTGGTGCAATCTGTAAATTCCATGACACACGTCCATAAAGGTTTGAAAATATGCTTACTCCAGTTTGATAGGAATAAATTTTCAAAAAACGAATACAAATTTGTTATGTCTGATCACACCAGCTATCCTGTCTATTGGCAATGAGACTTTTATCCAAATTTATCATATAGTATTGTGCTAAGATGTTACACTACATTTGTATACTGTAATACAGTGTATTATTTGCAGACTGACAGGGTTATAAAAAATTCTGAAAGAATTGTTGCTTTTACAACACCATCCTTTATCAAGTGACTACTCAAATCTGCCAGTTTTTCACAGATCCCCTAGTGATGCTCCAAACTTTTCAAGGATTCTCCTGGCCTTAAAAAACTGGACTGGCCTCATTGATTGACATGACTAATGTTAAATTTACTTTGGGATACTTCCAAACATAATACAGTTTACAATAAACAAACAAAATATTATGCCTGTCTAATTTTTTCCAGAACTGTATACACATAATTTGATCTGGATAGAACATTTATTAAACAATAATACTATTTGATGCAAATAATTAAAATATCGGTATGGAGAACCATACATGACTACCATGTTCTAAGATTTATATTTGAAATCATTTTAGAAATGAAATATTTCTATAGAAACTACTTCTACCTTCAGCCTCAACCACAGAATTGTGATCACTAACATATACCACCTCATGTTCATAAAACAGTATTCCAAACACTTACCTTGTTACTATGGTGTCTTCAACAGGTACATTGGTGTATAAATTCGTTATGTCAAATGATGCTAATGTTGAGTTGTGTGGTATATGGATGTGTTCTAGTTTTTTGACAAGTTCTATGTTGTTTTTAACAGAAGTGTTGTTTGTTGGTTAGATTTATGTTGTTTGTTGGTTAGATTTATATGTTTTCTGATTAGTTTATCTAGGTGTCTGGCGATTTTGTGGGAGGGTGCTTGTGTGTTATTTATCAAAGGTCAAATGGGTATATTGGGTTTGTGTATTTTTGGTAATGCGTTTAGTTTTGGGGGGTTAGGTTTAATTTCTTTTTAGGTATTTTATGTTTTCTGTTTGGATTATGTATTTTGCATTATTTATGAATTTGTTTTTGGTATTTTATTGTGGGATCTTTGGTTATTTGAGTTATATTGTTTTCGGAGAAGAATTTCTCAGTTTTATTGTTTTTTCTTAAATATTAGAATTACCTTGGTTCCTTCTTTGCAATTATGTTTATTTCTTGTTTGTTCATTATGACTGTTGTAATTTCTATAGGTACTTTTGGTGTGTTTGTTGTAATTTTGTGTTTTACATAATCTTTTGTGATTAAATCATTTGGTGTAAAATGTTCCAAATTATAAAATACACCTAACAGTTTTAACATACAATATATATAGTAACACCTCTATACATAGTAACAGGTATATCAATATACCTGTAATCACAGGTATGGGAAAGTAATGGCAAATCTTGCATAATCTTGTTATCAGTTATTGTTATTATTCGGCTAGTGCTATTAAATTCATATTGGCCCAAAGTGATCACAAAAGGAATTTATTATATTTGTTTACAGTCATCGGTGTTGATTCCAAGTGGATTTGAAATTTATATAAATTAATTTTCACTCACATGAATGAAGTTGCAACCGTAAAGAAATACAGAATATATTTTCTATGACAGCAGACAAGACAGGACACTTGTATTTTGCCTTTTATGTGTGTACATACATTCAGACATCATTTATTTGGATTGACTTCTGCAAGCTTGAAATCAAATACTAATAATGTTTTATGAATATTAATTACTACACTTTCACATGTGAAACTTACTTTGTTTATTTTCCTCGTACGACATTTCAGTGTGGTGTTCGCCTTCATCAGCGGGGTATGATACAGAATGTCCAGAACTTGTAACGGTTTGTTTAGTTGGTAGGTTGTGTGGGGGAGTGTGGAGGTGGAAGGGGGTTATGTAAAATTATAATCCTCAAAGTATAATATTGAATTAATTGGGATGTTTTGTTAAATTGTTACGACGGTCTCACCGATCGTCACATAGTACAGTGGAAACCAAAATAAAACACACTTATGAATTTGCAAATTACATTTATTATATTTTTAATTGGTGTTGTTACATGCTTGTTCACTTCTTTTGTTACACTTTAAATCAGTGTTGTGTTGTGATTAGCTACGATGGTAGTGTTATTAGTACAGACGAGGATGCTGCAGTTTCTTTTCTTAAAGAAAAAGATTTGGTTCACAATCCTCGTCAATGTGGTAATGGACATGATATGATTTTAGCGCTTGGGCAGCAACAGCGTTGGTGTTGTAATAAGAAGACTTGCCGTGAGTATAAGCCAGTTTGCAAGGACACATTTTTAGAGGGGTCCAAATTACCCCTGAGAACAATAATAAAATTTATTTATGACTGGTGTGAAGGCCGTAGTAGTGTGAAAAACAGTAAAAATCAACTGAAAATCGACAACATAACACACACACATTGGACGGCTTACTTAAGACATATCTGTGCTGAAGACATCATGAGCAACCCACAGAAAATTGGAGGACCAAATTTAACAGTTGAAATTGACGAGAGTCTCTTTGCCAAGAGAAAAGTAATGTTGGCCGGGTGTATCCACAACAGTGGGTTTTCGGAGGATTCTGTCGAGAAACAAAGGAATGTTTCTTGTGTCGTATCGAAAATCGGTCAGCAGCTACCCTCCTACCTCTCATAGTGGCAAATATTGAACCAGGGTCCATTATAATGTCAGATGAGTGGCATTCGTACCGTCAAATTGTTAATTTGCCACAACAGTACACTCATTTGACTGTAAACCATAGTTATAACTTCGTGGATCCTCAAAAGGGAGCACATACACAAGGCGTAGAAAGCATGTGGCGGTCCTGTAAACGCCGAAACGTGATTGAATGTGGTGTGAGAAGGGAACGCTTAGATTCCTATTTAAGTGAGTTCATGTGGCGAACAAGAAATGCAAACCAGGATTTGTTCGAGTTCATGTGGAGGTCCGCAGAGGTCCAGAATATCTTTCCAGGTGATGCATCGACAATAATTGTGTAGTTACTGGAACAATCTGGGGATTCACAGACACTTAACTCGCTGTATTAATGTAGAAGTGTGTAGAGTCACCTCCTTACCACTCACGACTACCTGTAACAATATTGTAAATAATTATAAGCTGAACACTGTGGGAAAAAGTGCTAAGTGAAGGAAGAAAAAGTGTAATATAATGAATGATCAGTAATAACAGAAAAGACTGTTAAAATTAATGATTCACCCCAAATGTATGAAACATAGACTATAAGTAAGATTAAGGGAGACATGATTTATATTATTCTGAATGTTCAGCAACATTGTATTAATTAGGATTTAAACCCAAGTCCCATATTTGTTTCAAGGGAAAAGACTACAATTAGAAGGTTCAATTTGTTTAATTAATTGTATTAAGAGTTAGTTATGTTTAAATATGTTTTGTGTGTAATAATGTTAGTAATGTTGCTATTAAGAATATTATGCTATTATGGCTATTATGAATTGTCAAAGAAGAAAAAGGTTGTAAGAAAATAGACACACTGTTATGTATAAAATACCATAGATACCTAAATTAGGCTCAGACACACTAAATAGAATTAATCAGTCAACAAAATTTGGCAAACTAAGGAAAAAATTACTACTATGGAATTTAAACCAGTTTGTAATAAGTAATAATCCCATCAATCAATGTAATCCCAGCCATAAAGACACAACTCTAAAGTAGCATGTCTATAATTCCTGTTTTAAGGTAATATTAGTGTTGGAAGGTAATAGAAGCATTAATTTCAGATAATCAAACCACAATCACAAGCATTAATCAAATCACATAATCAAACTACTCCTTTCCCTTAACCGATCTTCACAAAGAACAATACGTCTTGAGTACTCTACACAGGGCTGTACGCAGAAAATTATTTTATTCAGTTTGAATTTGCGGCTCTTATCGTTTGCCACAGAAAATACCCTTGTTAAAATGTTGCAGGTAAACTACCCCTTTCCGTTAACTGATCTTCACCAAAACCAATAGGTCTTGAGTACTATACAAATCAGGGCTGTATGTAAAAAAATATTTGATTCTAAATATAATTATTACACTACTATTGTGTTCCGAGTCGTAGTGTAATAATTATATTTAGTTAATTAATGGACACGTCATGGGCAACGAAATCCAAGTATTCGATTCTGTTTGAATTTTTGGCTGTTATCGTTTGCCATAGAAAAAAATCTACACACAAACACACACACACACACTTTTCGAAAAATGGCTTTTCATGTTTTGTGGGTAGTACAATCAGAATCTGCAAAAATCTCGAACACGATTTTTTTTTTGCCATCACCATACTTCCATTTCCTTAAGGACATGGAAGTAAAAGGTAAGGGGCTTAACAATATCTACCACTTTTTAGATAAAGAAGGAGTATGCACTATGGTTAATAGCTTATGCTACAAGATACATAAGTGTTTATTTTAAAAATTAGTACAGTAACATACAAGACAGGTTACATGAACAACCGCTGGAAGAAACGGAGAATAAACAGTTACAGTGAGGTCGAAAGACGTAGAATTGAGCACTACAGAGTCAATTGGGTTTGTAAAGAAACATCAAACCCAATGTACTATCATTACACACAACAATGTACTATCATTACCTAACCAACCACAACACTCATGTAGAGTAGATGTATTATTTAGGAAGTATCTGTGCCTCAACTAAGTACTAAGTCCAGTATACTGTAACAGGATCTACTGTTCCACACTGTAAATAAAGAAGATGGGCAATAATATATATTGTAACGTTTATCCCTTTTTCTTACCTTTAAATCTGTAGTATCTTGTCCTTGTAGTATTCTATATTGTAATAGATGTATTGGTATTGTTTTTGTATTCGTCAGTCTCACCTAACGTTATAGTTAAATTGTGTACCTTTAATTCAATTGTAAAGAAGACTGTTTGCATTAAATGTAATGTAATAATGTAACAATATGTATGTGTAGGCTGATTAGAATGGAATGGCTGTTTACTTACCACTTTACCTAGTATGTTGGTCACTTAACCAAAAATTTGTCCATTTTAAGTACAGACTCTAACCTATCAGATTGCAATGTAACTGGAATTTGTATCACTCATATATTCAACCCCCCCCCCACAGAGAGTGGGAGGGGGAAGAGAGAGAGTTATATATCATTGTTGAATAATTAAGATATTCCTTTTAACAAAAATATACTTTTTAATTAAATTATTACAACTATTTATTTTTACTTTAATTATATTTATGTTTCTGAATAATTGAATACAATACAATAATTAAAATAAAAGTATATTGTTGTTAAAAAGTATTTTATTTTTTATTGAATAATAATAATAATAACATAATAATATAAAATAAAGTAATTTGTAAATATATCGTTATACTTCTGACATGTAAGTAGTATACATCAATAGTCTACTCTCATACAGTATACGAATTTGTTGGAAAATATCATGCACACTACTTGGCAAAGGTTCAACACTGATTTAAAAATGTTTTGTTTAATGCAAACACTGAAACACACTATACACAAGAAATAGAACTCATCATGAACATAACGTGATTATATTACTTCTTATGGTATAAGAATATGATATCGGTTTTTTATTTAATACCCACTTGTAAAGGAAAAAATACAGTTATTATTTTATAAATAACTTTGTTACAGCTGCTGTGAAGTTGTTTAGATTAAATAATGTAACCTAACCAAATTTTAAGTATTTAATATTAAGTATAAGTATATTTAATCCTCAGAGAAAATGAACAATTAACACCAGTTTTTGAAAGAACCATGAAAGGAGAGAAGATGAGCTTGTGTACGAAATGCAAAGTGGAGTATCTTATGTAGAGATGAAAGCTCAACAGTTCAAACCAAATACATATGAATGGAGATGATTGGTAATATCTGGGACCTGTCACACAACAGAACACCATACAATGATGATAGTGTGTATCACTTATTTCATCACATCTCTTACCATGTAATGTGCCTGCTTTTAATAATATTTTCAAAGGATTTTAATACTTTGTTTTGACTGGTTTCACTGTGTAAATTACAAACCTGAATATAGTCCTGGAATACATACGGTAATCAATTTTTCCATTCACAGCCACGTTTCGCATTAAATCACGAATGCCTGCAAAGAAAAATAAATTACATCACCGGACACACCAAGTACTGACATATGAACATTAATCAATTATTTTGTTTAATCAGTCAACATTCTAAGAGACCAATATTAAAGGGTTTACAGATTATTGACGCATCCACCAAAACACACACACACAGGTTGTGGTATGTGTTACAATTGTGTCTTATTTTCAGCTAACCGTTCTTTTACAGGTGAAATCAGTACAATTGTACCTCGTGAGTATAAGGTTAGTTTAAGCTGTACCTATGATATTAAACATAATAATACACTGAACATGATTATTACACTTTATATGATATCAGCTTTTTGGCTTAATATCCACTTGTAAAAGAAAAAATACAAAATGATTATTATTTTATAATTAACTTTGTTACAGCTGTTGTGAAGTTATTTAGAATAATAATGTAACCTAACCTACTTTTAAGTACTGAATACTTTTAATGTGTCATGTACTGTGTTCAATAAGGAAACGAAATACTTTTACAGTGTACTTAAAATCCTTGAAAATGGTATTGGATTAAGCTTGAGCAATGAATAATTAAACTAAGCACATGATTTCAAAGTCAATATCATAATTAACTACGTATTCTAAATAGAACATACCAAATTGATAATACTTACCAAAGTCATGTAAAACAAGAATCATAAAGGGGCTTCATATTTTTTTATATCTTCAAGCATTTTCTCGAACAAATCCTGGTTTGCATTTCTTGTTCGCCACATGAACTCACTTAAATAGGAATCTAAGCGATCCCTTCTCGTACCACATTCAATCACGTTTCGGCGTTTACAGGACCGCCACATGCTTTCTATGCTTTGTGTATGCGCTCCAGTTTGAGGATCCACAAAGTTATAACTATGGTTCTCCATGATATGATCCCCTGATAACCCCCCTCCGCAAGTTACTCCACCGATCCCACTCTACACAGTTCCAAGAAATCCTGTATTACTAGAATATGTGACATGATGAACTTTTCATCATGTGTTCAACTTTGTGTTGGGAGTTAAGCATTTTAATAATTTATATTTATGCAGGCGTATAGCAAAATCTGATCATCATGGAAAAGGAATAAGGCATTTTGTAATAGCAATTAACTGATTAGTTCCTGCTGTATTACCGAATCATATTACAAGACCAATTTTTGTTTAATTGAAAAGATATATTTTAATTGTTTCTTTTGGTGCAATCTGTAAATTCCATGACACACGTCCATAAAGGTTTGAAAATATGCTTACTCCAGTTTGATAGGAATAAATTTAAAAATGTTAATGCTGCACACATACTGACGTGAAGCCTTATTTCTTCATTCTGGCGATAGTCCTCTGTTAGGCCTACATCTTGGACCTTCCTCCACAAACACTTTCACGTGGAAGTAACATCCACTTATTTCAGCTGTGGGGAAAACTTGACGAAGGGCCGCAATCGCAGAAGCCTCGAAGTCTACATTTACCACACTTGGACGCCAAACAAATCTGCATGGATTGTGTAGATTTGTGTAAATTCCTTGCAACAGCTCTTGAATGTACCGTCCATTAAAAAATGTGAAGAGTTTCCTAGACATTCCTTTCCTTTGCTGCCACTAAAAACGATAATTCTCTCTTCTAATGCGTCATCTTTAAGAAGGAAACTGCTGCCATCGCTCACTTTTAGAGTGTCTTCTGAAAGAACAATATCTTCGCAATTCTTTGGTTCATGCTGGTTTCCTTGGGTTTTACACCAATGATCCCGAATGGCTCTCTTCAATGTTTCTGCATGGGGCATTACTGTGACAAAATCATAACCTCTATTATGAAGATCTCCAATTTCATCTGTGTATATCGCAGATAACTGAGTATTTTATTCACGTGCCCTCTTCTTCACCTTCTCCACACGCTTCCTCACTTCTAAGGACGCGTCATCAGGTGGTCCACACAAAAGTTCGGAAACATCTTCTTTCTTCGACCGCATCTTTCCTTTACAGCGATTGGACTTCTCCCGTAAACACATCCACGTAACAACACCTTCTTTCGACTCCCGAAATTTACGATACGCATAACCGTTGTAATGGGCACAAGGTTTACCCTTAGTAGTTGTAACAACTTTCATACTCGTCTTCACTCTACGAATGTCAAACTCAAAGTGACAAATACTTGGAGTGGATTCGTACTGGTAAACTGGTGGGCGGGTTCATTGACATGGTTCCACATTCTATCACACCCGAAAGGGTAGTGTCCGCAGGGCCGAGACGAGTTGCGCCCGGTGTACCTGAAAATGGTCGATGTGCGTGTGTGCATAAGAGAATAATCCCTTATTCTATACCTGACCACTCGAAACCCAAACACTCGAATTGAGCAACTGACCAGAAACTTTATATATAAAATCGAAGCGAATTTATTATATAAAACCATAAAACAAAGTTTGTCACAAACGATTGTTGGTAGATACGTTAGGCTAGAAATAATAAAACGCAGGGGGGACAGCTACGTGGGGGACTCGAAGTAAAATGGGCACATCTCGGACTATGACCCCGTCATAAAATTTTACAAGCGGGCGCACCTCAGATAAGACCTGTCCGCAAACCTCCGGTATAGAAATACTTTTGGAATTTTGTCATCCCTCTCTCAGGTAGCAAAAGGCCTAGTGTCCGCAAATCTCCGGAAATAGCTTGTTTTCGCAAATCTCCGTGTCCACATCTCTCCGGTATTCACAAAATTTGCTGCCAGTTCCCTACTTTGCCTATGCATAAATCTGCCTCTGGAGTACATACGGCACCTGAACAGTAGTAAGAATGATTTAGTATCCTTTAGAGTTATTCACTGTCCTTTTGAAATAACATGTGTCGTTAATTTTAGTAGACTTTAAATTTAATACAGAGAGTCTTTAAATTTGTTTTAAAATTTACCCGTTTATTCCTAAAGGTCTTGAATTTTGCTTAGAATAGTCAAAGACCATATGCCATTTGTACAGCACGTGGTAAAATTGTGTTGTTACGATGGCGGTAACTGAAAAAGTTATCATGCTTGTTCACCGAATTTGTTACATTTTAAATTAGTGTTGTGTTGGGAGTTTCACATTAATTATTAATTAATTATGATTAGCTACGATGAACTGTCAATTGTTATTGGTACAGAAGAGGATGCACTTTCTTTTCTTCTAGAAAAAGGCTTGGTTCACAATCCTCGTCAGTGTGGTAATGGACATGATATGATTTTAGCGCTTGGGCAGCAACAGCATTGGTGTTGCAATAAGAAGACTTGCCATGAGTATAAGCCAGTTCGCAAGGACACATTTTTAGAGGGGTCCAAATACCCCTGAGAACAATAATAAAATTTATTTATGACTGGTGTGAAGGCCGTAGTAATGTGAAAAACAGTAAAAATCAACTGAAAATCGACAAAAAAACACACACACATTGGACGGCTTACTTAAGACATATCTGTGCTGAAGACATCATGAGCAACCCAAAGAAAATTGGAGGACCAAATTTAACAGTTGAAATTGACGAGAGTCTCTTTGCCAAGAGAAAAAATAATGTTGGCCGGGTGTATCCACAACAGTGGGTTTTTTGAGGATTCTGTCGAGAAACAAAGGAATGTTTCTTGTGTCCTGTCGAAGATCGATCAGCAGGTACTCTCCTACCTCTCATAGTGGCAAATATTGAACCAGGGTCCATTATAATGTCAGATGAGTGGCGTTCATACCGTCAAATTGTTAATTTGCCACAACAGTACACTCATTTGACTGTAAACCATAGTTATAACTTTGTGGATCCTCAAACTGGAGCGCATACACAAAGCATAGAAAGCATGTGGCGGTCCTGTAAACGCCGAAACGTGATTGAATGTGGTACGAGAAGGGATCGCTTAGATTCCTATTTAAGTGAGTTCATGTGGCGAACAAGAAATGCAAACCAGGATTTGTTCGAGAAAATGCTTGAAGATATAAAAAAATATGAAGCCCCTTTATGATTCTTGTTTTACATGACTTTGGTAAGTATTATCAATTTGGTATGTTCTATTTAGAATACGTAGTTAATTATGATATTGACTTTGAAATCATTTGCTTAGTTTAATTATTCATTGCTCAAGCTTAATCCAATACCATTTTCAAGGATTTTAAGTACTCTGTAAAAGTATTTCGTTTCCTTATTGAACACAGTACATGACACATTAAAAGTATTCAGTACTTAAAAGTAGGTTAGGTTACATTATTATTCTAAATAACTTCACAACAGCTGTAACAAAGTTAATTATAAAATAATAATCATTTTGTATTTTTTCTTTTACAAGTGGATATTAAGCCAAAAAGCTGATATCATATAAAGTGTAATAATCATGTTCAGTGTATTATTATGTTTAATATCATAGGTACAGCTTAAACTAACCTTATACTCACGAGGTACAATTGTACTGATTTCACCTGTAAAAGAACGGTTAGCTAAAAATAAGACACAATTGTAACACATACCACAACCTGTGTGTGTGTGTTTTGGTGGATGCGTCAATAATCTGAAAACCCTTTAATATTGGTCTCTTAGAATGTTGACTGATTAAACAAAATAATTGATTAATGTTCATATATCAGTACTTGGTGTGTCGGGTGATGTAATTTATTTTTCTTTGCAGGCATTCGTGATTTAATGCGAAACGTGGCTGTGAATGGAAAAATTGATTACCGTATGTATTCCAGGACTATATTCAGGTTTGTAATTTACACAGTGAAACCAGTCAAAACAAAGTATTAAAATCCTTTGAAAATATTATTAAAAGCAAGCACATTACATGGTAAGAGATGTGATGAAATAAGTGATACACACTATCATCATTGTATGGTGTTCTGTTGTGTGACAGGTCCCAGATATTACCAATCATCTCCATTCATATGTATTTGGTTTGAACTGTTGAGCTTTCATCTCTACATAAGATACTCCACTTTGCATTTCGTACACAAGCTCATCTTCTCTCCTTTCATGGTTCTTTCAAAAACTGGTGTTAATTGTTCATTTTCTCTGAGGATTAAATATACTTATACTTAATATTAAATACTTAAAAGTTGGTTAGGTTACATTATTTAATCTAAACAACTTCACAGCAGCTGTAACAAAGTTATTTATAAAATAATAACTGTATTTTTTCCTTTACAAGTGGGTATTAAATAAAAAACCGATATCATATTCTTATACCATAAGAAGTAATATAATCACGTTATGTTCATGATGAGTTCTATTTCTTGTGTATAGTGTGTTTCAGTGTTTACATTAAACAAAACATTTTTAAATCAGTGTTGAACCTTTGCCAAGTAGTGTGCATGATATTTTCCAACAAATTCGTATACTGTATGAGAGTAGACTATTGATGTATACTACTTTACATGTCAGAAGTATAACGATATATTTACAAATTACTTTATTTTATATTATTATGTTATTATTATTCAATAAAAAATAAAATACTTTTTAACAACAATATACTTTTATTTTAATTATTGTATTGTATTCAATTATTCAGAAACATAAATATAATTAAAGTAAAAATAAATAGTTGTAATAATTTAATTAAAAAGTATATTTTTGTTAAAAGGAATATCTTAATTATTCAACAATGATATATAACTCTCTCTCTCTTCCCCCTCCCACTCTCTGTGGGGGGGGGGGTTGAATATATGAGTGATAGTTTAATCTTGTTTTCAACAAATTCCAGTTACATTGCAATCTGATAGGTTAGAGTCTGTACTTAAAATGGACAAATTTTTGGTTAAGTGACCAAAATACTAGGTAAAGTGGTAAGTAAACAGCCATTCCATTCTAATCAGCCTACACATACATATTGTTACATTATTACATTACATTTAATGCAAACAGTCTTCTTTACAATTGAATTAAAGGTACACAATTTAACTATAACGTTAGGTGAGACTGACGAATGCAAAAACAATACCAATACATCTATTACAATATAGAATACTACAAGGACAAGATACTACAGATTTAAAGGTAAGAAAAAGGGATAAACGTTACAATATATATTATTGGCCATCTTCTTTATTTACAGTGTGGAACAGTAGATCCTGTTACAGTATACTGGACTTAGTACTTAGTTGAGGCACAGATACTTCCTAAATAATACATCTACTCTACATGAGTGTTGTGGTTGGTTAGGTAATGATAGTACATTGTTGTGTGTAATGATAGTACATTGGGTTTGATGTTTATTTACAAACCCAATTGACTCTGTAGTGCTCAATTCTATGTCTTTCGACCTCACTGTAACTGTTTATTCTCCGTTTCTACCAGCGGTTGTTCATGTAACCTGTCTTGTATGTTACTGTACTAATTTTTAAAATAAACACTTATGTATCTTGTAGCATAAGCTATTAACCGTAGTGCATACTCCTTCTTTATCTAAAAAGTGGTAGATATTGTTAAGCCCCTTACCTTTTACTTCCATGTCCTTAAGGAAATGGAAGTATGGTGATGGCAAAAAAAAAAAATCGTGTTCGAGATTTTTGCAGATTCTGATTGTACTACCCTCAAAACATGGAAAGTCATTTTTCGAAAAGTGTGTGTGTGTGTGTGTGTGTTTGTGTGTAGATTTTTTCTATGGCAAACGATAACAGCCAAAAATTCAAACAGAATCGAATACTTGGATTTCGTTGTCCATGACGTGTCCATTAATTAACTAAATATAATTATTACACTACGACTCGGAACACAATAGTAGTGTAATAATTATATTTAGAATCAAATATTTTTTTACATACAGCCCTGATTTGTATAGTACTCAAGACCTATTGGTTTTGGTGAAGATCGGTTAACGGAAAGGGGTAGTTTACCTGCAACATTTTAACAAGGGTATTTTCTGTGGCAAACGATAAGAGCCGCAAATTCAAACTGAATAAAATAATTTTCTGCGTACAGCCCTGTGTAGAGTACTCAAGACGTATTGTTCTTTGTGAAGATCGGTTAAGGGAAAGGAGTAGTTTGATTATGTGATTTGATTAATGCTTGTGATTGTGGTTTGATTATCTGAAATTAATGCTTCTATTACCTTCCAACACTAATATTACCTTAAAACAGGAATTATAGACATGCTACTTTAGAGTTGTGTCTTTATGGCTGGGATTACATTGATTGATGGGATTATTACTTATTACAAACTGGTTTAAATTCCATAGTAGTAATTTTTTCCTTAGTTTGCCAAATTTTGTTGACTGATTAATTCTATTTAGTGTGTCTGAGCCTAATTTAGGTATCTATGGTATTTTATACATAACAGTGTGTCTATTTTCTTACAACCTTTTTCTTCTTTGACAATTCATAATAGCCATAATAGCATAATATTCTTAATAGCAACATTACTAACATTATTACACACAAAACATATTTAAACATAACTAACTCTTAATACAATTAATTAAACAAATTGAACCTTCTAATTGTAGTCTTTTCCCTTGAAACAAATATGGGACTTGGGTTTAAATCCTAATTAATACAATGTTGCTGAACATTCAGAATAATATAAATCATGTCTCCCTTAATCTTACTTATAGTCTATGTTTCATACATTTGGGGTGAATCATTAATTTTAACAGTCTTTTCTGTTATTACTGATCATTCATTATATTACACTTTTTCTTCCTTCACTTAGCACTTTTTCCCACAGTGTTCAGCTTATAATTATTTACAATATTGTTACAGGTAGTCGTGAGTGGTAAGGAGGTGACTCTACACACTTCTACATTAATACAGCGAGTTAAGTGTCTGTGAATCCCCAGATTGTTCCAGTAACTACACAATTATTGTCGATGCATCACCTGGAAAGATATTCTGGACCTCTGCAGACCTCCACATGAACTCGAACAAATCCTGGTTTGCATCTCTTGTTCGCCACATGAACTCACTTAAATAGGAATCTAAGCGTTCCCTTCTCACACCACATTCAATCACGTTTCGGCGTTTACAGGACCGCCACATGCTTTCTACGCCTTGTGTATGTGCTCCCTTTTGAGGATCCACGAAGTTATAACTATGGTTTACAGTCAAATGAGTGTACTGTTGTGGCAAATTAACAATTTGACAGTATGAACGCCACTCATCTGACATTATAATGGACCCTGGTTCAATATTTGCCACTATGAGAGGTAGGAGGGTAGCTGCTGACCGATCTTCGATACGACACAAGAAACATTCCTTTGTTTCTCGACAGAATCCTCCGAAAACCCACTGTTGTGGATACACCCGGCCAACATTATTTTTTATCTTGGCAAAGAGACTCTCGTCGATTTCAACTGTTAAATTTGGTCCTCCAATTTTCTGTGGGTTGCTCATGATGTCTTCAGCACAGATATGTCTTAAGTAAGCCGTCCAATGTGTGTGTGTTATGTTGTCGATTTTCAGTTGATTTTTACTGTTTTTCACACTACTACGGCCTTCATACCAGTCATAAATAAATTTTATTATTGTTCTCAGGGGTAATCTGGACCCCTCTAAAAATGTGTCCTTGCAAACTGGCTTATACTCACGGCAAGTCTTCTTATTACAACACCAACGCTGTTGCTGCCCAAGCGCTAAAATCATATCATGTCCATTACCACATTGACGAGGATTGTGAACCAAATCTTTTTCTTTAAGAAAGAAACTGCAGCATCCTCGTCTGTACTAATAACACTACCATCGTAGCTAATCACAACACAACACTGATTTAAAATGTAACAAAAGAAGTGAACAAGCATGTAACAACACCAATTAAAAATATAATAAATGTAATTTGCAAATTCATAAGTGTGTTTTATTTTGGTTTCCACTGTACTATGTGACGATCGGTGAGACCGTCGTAACAATTTAACAAAACATCCCAATTAATTCAATATTATACTTTGAGGATTATAATTTTACATAACCCCCTTCCACCTCCACACTCCCCCACACAACCTACCAACTAAACAAACCGTTACAAGTTCCGGACATTCTGTATCATACCCCGCTGATGAAGGCGAACACCACACTGAAATGTCGTACGAGGAAAATAAACAAAGTAAGTTTCACATGTGAAAGTGTAGTAATTAATATTCATAAAACATTATTAGTATTTGATTTCAAGCTTGCAGAAGTCAATCCAAATAAATGATGTCTGAATGTATGTACACACATAAAAGGCAAAATACAAGTGTCCTGTCTTGTCTGCTGTCATAGAAAATATATTCTGTATTTCTTTACGGTTGCAACTTCATTCATGTGAGTGAAAATTAATTTATATAAATTTCAAATCCACTTGGAATCAACACCGATGACTGTAAACAAATATAATAAATTCCTTTTGTGATCACTTTGGGCCAATATGAATTTAATAGCACTAGCCGAATAATAACAATAACTGATAACAAGATTATGCAAGATTTGCCATTACTTTCCCATACCTGTGATTACAGGTATATTGATATACCTGTTACTATGTATAGAGGTGTTACTATATATATTGTATGTTAAAACTGTTAGGTGTATTTTATAATCTGGAACATTTTACACCAAATGATTTAATCACAAAAGATTATGTAAAACACAAAATTACAACAAACACACCAAAAGTACCTATAGAAATTACAACAGTCATAATGAGCAAACAAGAAATAAACATAATTCCAAAGAAGGAACCAAGGTAATTCTAATATTTAAGAAATAAACAATAAAACTGAGAAATTCTTCTCCGAAAACAATATAACTCAAATAACCAAAGATCCCACAATAAAATACCAAAAACAAATTCATAAATAATGCAAAATACATAATCCAAACAGAAAACATAAAATACCTAAAAAGAAATTAAACCTAACCCCCCAAAACTAAATGCATTACCAAAAATACACAAACCCAATATACCCATTTGACCTTTGATAAATAACACACAAGCACACTCCCACAAAATCGCCAGACACCTAGATAAACTAATCAGAAAACATATAAATCTAACCAACAAACAACATAAATCTAACCAACAAACAACACTTCTGTTAAAAACAACATAGAACTTGTCAAAAAACTAGAACACATCCATATACCACACAACTCAACATTAGCATCATTTGACATAACGAATTTATACATCAATGTACCTGTTGAAGACACCATAGTAACAAGGTAAGTGTTTGGAATACTGTTTTATGAACATGAGGTGGTATATGTTAGTGATCACAATTCTGTGGTTGAGGCTGAAGGTAGAAGTAGTTTCTATAGAAATATTTCATTTCTAAAATGATTTCAAATATAAATCTTAGAACATGGTAGTCATGTATGGTTCACCATACCGATATTTTAATTATTTGCATCAAATAGTATTATTGTTTAATAAATGTTCTATCCAGATCAAATTATGTGTATACAGTTCTGGAAAAAATTAGACAGGCATAATATTTTGTTTGTTTATTGTAAACTGTATTATGTTTGGAAGTATCCCAAAGTAAATTTAACATTAGTCATGTCAATCAATGAGGCCAGTCAGTTTTTTAAGGCCAGGAGAATCCTTGAAAAGTTTGGAGCATCACTAGGGGATCTGTGAAAAACTGGCAGATTTGAGTAGTCACTTGATAAAGGATGGTGTTGTAAAAGCAACAATTCTTTCAGAATTTTTTATAACCCTGTCAGTCTGCAAATAATACACTGTATTACAGTATACAAATGTAGTGTAACATCTTAGCACAATACTATATGATAAATTTGGATAAAAGTCTCATTGCCAATAGACAGGATAGCTGGTGTGATCAGACATAACAAATTTGTATTCGTTTTTTGAAAATTTATTCCTATCAAACTGGAGTAAGCATATTTTCAAACCTTTATGGACGTGTGTCATGGAATTTACAGATTGCACCAAAAGAAACAATTAAAATATATCTTTTCAATTAAACAAAAATTGGTCTTGTAATATGATTCGGTAATACAGCAGGAACTAATCAGTTAATTGCTATTACAAAATGCCTTATTCCTTTTCCATGATGATCAGATTTTGCTATACGCCTGCATAAATATAAATTATTAAAATGCTTAACTCCCAACACAAAGTTGAACACATGATGAAAAGTTCATCATGTCACATATTCTAGTAACAAGGTAAGTTTTTGGAATACTGTTTTAGCTGAATTTATACACTAGGAGGACACTCAGCATTTAGTTTGTGTGTGTAACTCTGGTTAATCAAAGAGAATTATTTGTGTAAATTCAAATTTAGTAAAACGAATCTACTACTGTAAATGCCTGGAATGCTATGCATTAAAGAATTTTAATTAACTTTATATGGGGAAAACTGGTTTACATACATTATTTCTGAAAATAATAATCCTGAAATGTAATCAGTACTTATATCAAGTTAAGTGCAATAATTAAATATATTCTTCAACTTGCACGTTAAATAGATCCCTTCTCCTTCACTTACCAGGCACATAAGGGAAGCTCTACTAAATACAGGATTTCTTGGAACTGTGTAGAGTGGGATCAGTGGAGTAACTTGCGGAGGGGGGTTATCAGGGGATCAATTCCCCTCCAGAACTATTCGAAATTTCAGCAGAATTCCATAATTTCCTAAGTAGACCCATTTCTAAGCCAGTTTTGTTTGTACAAAGTAATACTTATAAATAATTATAGAAATAAAAGTAATTACAATATTGTAACATTATGTTTTCCCCTTACATAAAATAGGCCCCAACTTAAACCATTTCATGACCATGATACATGAAGAACAAAATACTAAGTCATTAACTAAATTGTATACTATAAATATTGTCTGAGATACGGTAATAAAAAGAGATAACCCGAATAATGTAATGAAACTGATAAGAACATTATCAATAAGAAGATTTTACTCCAGTAAACTGCATTAAAAATTGTTAAAAAAGATAAAACTAATGAAAGTTAAAAATAAAGCTAATGAGTTATTCTTAGATGACATCATTAATCTTATTGGTAATGGTGTAAAAGCCTTCCCACAGCGGTTGCAGGTTTGGGCTGATTTATTTCTTCCTTATCATGTTATAGAACTAGGCCTGGCAGCAGGTGTGAGCCCTGAAGAAATTGCAACCAGTCTTCATCTTTGTATTTGCCAAAATAAAGTTGTTCTGAGCCAGGTCATGTAAATTCAGGTTAGGCCAAGTTGCTCATTAGACTTTGTCTAAATTTTAAAGATATAAAGTGTTGATAAAGATTTTAGGACCGTACATTAAAAACATTGTTTGCACATATGAGTAGGAAGCAGATGTATTAATATAATGTTACCCAACAAGATACAGGAACAATTATGTATATTTAATTAAGTAGTTAGTGGACTTAAAACCTGCAGTAGAAACTCCAGTTTTTATAAAACAAATAGGGAGAGAATTGAAGATTTGATGTTTGTAAATGTTATATCTATTTTCTTCTAAGTAACTAATGGCTGGTTATTTGTAATCACGTTTTCTCATAATGTATGTTGTTAATGACCTTTTTTTAAGGGTATGAAAAACAACAACAGATATTGGTATTTGAAAAAAGGTGAATTTTATTGGTACATACTAAAGTATAGATTCAAATTTGTTTCTATTCATTAACAAAGGTCCGTACTGTAATAATTTTGTGTGTAATATACAAGCATTCTTTAATATGTTTACGAGATTCTCCCAATTTTATTTGCATTAATTCAGACCGTAGTAACATTAAATTCCACTGTAACCCATTATTAATACTTAATCATTTGCATGTTAACAGAAACTACACATTGCTTATTATTGCATTATGTTGAAAAAAGGATTTTAATGTACTTGTTTGGTTATACATTAGATTGTACTAGGTTCTAAATTGGAAGTACGTTTTAATTCCGGTACTTTGAATAAAGACAGCCTTTAATGTTATATACAGCCTTTGAATGTACACTAACTAAGGAAATGTCTGTTAAGTCTAATTAATTTTAAAAATCTAAAAGGTTAAGTTAAATAATTAAACGTAGCCACAACCTGCCAAAATCGTCTGTGTACCGTAATTATGTGCGATAAACTAATTTCTGTACTTCCAATAAATACACCCTTTTAATGTACACGAACAAAGTAACTTTTATTTAAGTTACATTGTCGTACATAACCTCCATAAGCTGGCATTACTTACTTCGAATAAATACAGCCGTTAATGTTATATACAGCCTTTTATCCATACAATAAATACAGCCTTTGAATGTACACTAACTAAGGAAACGTCTGTTAAGTCTAATTAATTTTAAAAATCTAAAAGGTTAAGTTAAATAATTAAACGTAGCCACAACCTGCCAAAATCGTCTCTGTACCGTAATTATGTGCGATAAATGTAAACTAATTTCTGTACTTCTAATAATACACCCTTTTAATGTACAGTGACAAAGTAAATTTTATTTAAGTTATATTGTCGTACATAACCTCCATAAGCTGGCATTAGTTACTTGTGAAGAAAACAGTTGGATGTACACATCGGACACCGAAATATAGTACACGCGCGGCGCCGGAAGTTACATTTTGCCGCTGAATATTCCCCAAGACCCTGAGTAACTATTCATTTATTATTTTCTTTCAATTATGTTTGATTGTATCTAATTTCATTTAAATAATATCTGATTCGACAATAAATTGACCTGGCTTATGATAATTCTAGCTCAGTAGGTTGGTAACACTACTTCAATGAAAGTTTACTATAAATTGTTTGATAATATTCTCAGGCATGAATTGTTTTGATGGGTCTTGGGGAATAGTCAGTGGCAAAATGTAACTTCCGTCGCCGCACGTGTACTATATTTCGGTGTCCGATGTGTACACCAACTGTTTTCTTCACAAGTAACTAATGCCAGTATATGGAGGTTATGTACGACAATGTAACTTAAATAAAATTTACTTTGTTAGTGTACATTAAAAGGGTGTATTTATTGCATGTACAGAAACTAGTTTACATTTATCGCACAATTACGGTACAAAGACGATTTTGGGAGGTTGTGGCTACGTTCAACAATATAACTTAACCTTTTAGATTTTTAAAATTAATTAGACTTAACAAACGTTTCCTTAGTTAGTGTACATTCAAAGGCTGTATTTATTGTATGCATAAAAGGCTGTATATAACATTAACGGCTGTATTTATTCGAAGTAAGTAATGCCAGCTTATGGAGGTTATGTACGACAACGTAACTTCAATAAAATTTACTTTGTTAGTGTACATTAAAAAGGTGTATTTATTGGAAGTACAGAAATTAGTTTACATTTATCGCACATAATTACGGTACACACGATTTTGGGATGTTGTGGCTACGTTTAATTATTTAACTTAACCTTTTAGATTTTTAAAATTAATTAGACTTAACGGACATTTCCTTAGTTAGTGTACATTCAAAGGCTGTATATAACATTAAAGGCTGTATTTTTTTCAAAGAACTGGAATTAAAACGTACTTCCAATTTAGAACCTAGTAAAATCTAATGTATAACCAAACAAGTAAGCCTACATTAAAATCCTTTTTTCAACATAATGCAATAAAAAGCAATGTACAGTTTCTGTTAACATGCAAATGATTAAGTATTAATAATGGGTTACAGTGGAATTTAATGTTACTACGGTCTGAATTAATGCAAATAAAATTGGGAGAATCTCGTAAACATATTAAAGAATGCTTGTATATTACATTACACACAAAATTATTACAATACGGACCTTTGTTAATGAATAGAAACAAATGGGACTCTATACTTTAGTATGTACCAATAAAATTCACCTTTTTTCAAATACTGTAACATCACAAGATGTCACCTAACCTAAGTGTATGTTATCAGATTTCATAAAAACGGAATAACCATGTAAATAGGTATAGAATAGTCAAAATAAACAAGAAAGAAGAAACCAAGAGAGAAGAATAAAGCAGAAGTGCCATGTGAAACAGTAACCCAATAGCTGTTTGACACTACAACTAGACTGAGACTAAAACGAACTAAGGGACAGAATAGATTTAAATTCAACTGTCAATTCAGTAAATGGTTAATGTAAACCGAACGTCATTTATGAACAAAAAAATAAACGAATGAGCAGTTAAATACTGTGAAAGCAAAATCAGCATTTTTCTGATAATAAATGTGACAATGAACACAGATAATGAATGCCAAAACCAATGTTAACAATGGCTATATTGTAGGAATTAAGATGTATTTCCGCATCAAATATACCTATTAGAAAAGAGAGCTATTTATATAAGAGAATCTTATACAAATAAGATGTCTCCATAATTTACCGAATTGAGAACCAATAGGCATTATTAAGGCCAAATTTCAGTGTAGGCGATACACTTAACAAACTTAGACCAAACATTAGTCAATAAAATGACTATCACTAATTATCACCAGTGCAAAATAAAATGCACAAGAACTATGGTTATGCATTGACATAACGAAAAATGTTATTAAAACGATAGGTTTAGCCATAATTTTAATTGTAAATAGTAGCTTAAGACAAACTAACGGTAAATGAAATGTCATAGTCAGTAGGATCTTTTATTACTATGTATAGAATTAAGGTGTACAAGTAAAGTTCAGTGAAAAAAACGTCAGTACAGTATTAATGGTGTCCGCACATAAACATCTGATTAATAAAATGTTATGTGGATACGAGAAAGGTTAACCAAAAGTGTAAAATCGGCGACTCATAAAGAGCAGACGACAGTAAGAATAGTGTACCCGAACATTGATTTTCTAACAATGTCGGTTAAAGTGAAAGTAATTCGAGATCGAGTGATATCAATTTAAAGGAAACAAAACAATCTTTAATTTGATAATAATATCAACTCAATCGTGACGGTATTAAGCGTATTACAACTGTTAGCATCATTGTATAAATGTACATCAGGAATCTGGGTACAAATAATAATAACAATGACAACAGAAGCGACCTGTCAATCATCTCAACATTTGACAGTTAGAAAAACCGTTACCAACCGCCAAAAAGTGATACGTCATCCTCGTCTCACCTGTCTGGACCAATAGGAAAATTAGTTATAAAATGATAATTTTACCTAAGCCCAATCCAAAAGAGGGGTATATAAAGACAAACCAGCGAATTTTGACAGAGACCTTTACTAACTAACAAGCAGAACAGACGTACGCTCGTCTCCGCTACGTTTTTCTTATAACACATAGCGTCAGCTACCTTGTACTCCGGAACCAATAGTTAACGAGAAATTTTACTTCAAGTTCATCATCAACCAACAACAGTGTTCAAGTGCAGTTTATTTTAATTTTGTGCGGGAATGACGAACAGAAAATAATTTATTGTCATTATTCACGATCCATTTTAATCAGAAGAGGATCGCATTATTCTGTTCTTGTGCGAATTAGTGCCGAAATAAAGTAATCACTATAATCCGATTACTTAAGTGATAAAGGGTTTTAATTAAAATAATTAAAACTCTGAAGGTAAAAGTGCAATTATTATTAATCTTGATCTGAGTGCAATAACTTGTATTTTTGCTACCATAACCTGTACTGACGCAAAACACAAAAACAGTATTTAAGATTACACCACGTTTCGATTTATTATTCAAATTTGTTATTAGTAAGTAAGCTATATGTTAGTTGTAAGGGCTCTCAATTGAATAATATTGTCATTAAAAAAGCAAGCGTTGATGAAACGCACGATCTTCCAATAGATCGTTTTTTTTTTTAATTACTTGGTAAAAGTAACTTCAAACTTTGTTGATCAATTGTGTCATTGGATACTGTGTAGGCATAATTGTTTTCTTTCGTGTCTCAAAGAATTCACAACTGAGATAATAATAACAATAATAATTGTAATAATTTTATATTAAAAATAAATAGTATCTGGACTTAACCAGATTTATAATTCATGTTCTGAGCAAGCCGCATGAGGCATATAATAATTAACTTTTCATTGTACAACTTTGTATGTTTACATTATGTGTATTTTTTGAATTCACTATAAGGGTGCAAATAAACCCATTATTAACAGCATCACCTGATTTGATTTATTTTATTTTTTTTGAATAATTAAATATTTTCTTTTAATAAACTTAAACAACCTTCTGTTGTGTTTGACATATTGGAATAGCATTGCCAAAAAGTGGTACTCAACTATTTTAAATTTTCTTTTCATCTATTAATTTTTATGTATGGGTTTTACACGGGATTTTCCCTAAATAAATCCGTGTGGCGCCCACTAATTTAATAAACAAGGTGACATAACCTTGCAACCAAAGGGAGTTGATGAATGTAAGCTGAGTTGACAGTTTAGTGAACTTCAAGTAAACGCAATCAGGTACGTAAAAGTATATGTTTGTTTATAATATTGTCCAGACTTTACGGGACTTGACTTACTCAGACTACCTGTAATCAGAAGAAGTTTCTACTACTAGTTTCAACCCAGACGAGAACTATTATCAAGCAATCAACTGCTATACTTCATATTTTAACTTAAGTTAATCTAACATTTAAATATAATCAACTTCATTATTTTTATTTAATACAAGGGAATTCTTTAAAAAACAAGAGTATTTAAACCATTGTAAACACTGTGAGTAACTTGAATGTTGTATGGTAAAATACTTTACTACATTAGTCACCTTCAAGTAGAAATAACCATTCTCAACATTGAGTTATCTCAAAGGAACACTTCACCCATAGATGAATTTTGTTTTAATGAGACTTTTAATATTTTAACCACGAATTTAAACTTTAAACAACAACCACTCTTTTATTTTGTTTCAAGTTAATTTAAACGTAACGTAAATTTGATTATAATAATAAACATAATAATTTTAAATAAGAACCCCCAATCGGATAGGGTTATAAATTGGCGCACCAACTAGTGTGGCTTAAAAAAATATTAAATAAATATATTTTTTATATTTTATATTAGCCCGGTAGACACGAAAAAATTAACATGCCGCACACCCATCAGTACGATACAAGATATAAGGACAGTAGGGTAGGAGAGATGCAACGGGATGTAGATACATACGAAGAGCAACCCACATACGAGATAGGAATTATTACAATCAACAATATCGAGACTAGTACCGACGAAATACCTCACGTGGAACCAGAGATAGAAGTGACAGTAGACAACCAACCCAGACGGCCTGAAGAACTCCCACAACCAAACAGACCATCCGAAGAGATGAGATGGGAAGCGATGATGAAGATAATGATGGAATTAAAGGAAGACGGTAAGAAATCTCATAAAAAACTGAATGACTCGATGAACAAAAATATGGAAGCATTACAAGAAGATGGTAGGAAATCCAGGGAGGAGAACCAAAGGAATATTGATTTAGTGAATAGAAATATAGAGTCGATAAAGGAGGACCTAAATAAAAGGATTGACGATACTCATAAGTCTATAGACGCGCTGAACGCTAAAATCGACGATAACAGCCAAGCAATTAGAAAAGAATTGAACACCACCTTAATGAAAATTAGCCAAAAAATGGATGACATGAATAACCGGAAGTGGGGAGAAGAACGGAAGGTATCCGAAGACAAAAACATGGAACAAATGAGTCCAGAGCCGGAGAATAATGAAGAAGGAAAGGACGATGACAACTCAGAGATAGGAGAAGTATCAAATGATGAATCCATGGAAGAATTAAGTCTACAATTCGAAGACACTGATGAACAAACTGAGAATAAAGAAGACTCGAAAGGATTGGTGCCTGAGGATACACACCATAGGAATGAAGGGAACATTCAGCATAAAGAAACTATCATTAAAAATGTAAGGAACAAGATAATAAAGAAAACAGGAGAGAAAGAGACAAAGATAAAGAGAATAATACGCTCTAAGAAGACGAGGATTACGAGGGAAATATTAGAAATGACCAGGAGTGGATTGATTAACTTCGTGGACAACCCAATTATTAGTCATAGAGCAAGAACCAACGGTAAGAAGTATAAACCAGACTTCATAAAGATATTAAAAATAAATCACCATACAACCGTGGGTAAAAAATTAAATGAGAATCCGATTAAATTAAATATACCACCAAATAAAATACACCAAACAAAATCAATCGATTCCTTAATGAATAACCAATCATTAAACCATTTAATTAGTGACCCAGATGACGGAACGATTAAGACCACGTTACATGCCATTAACTATGTTATGAAGGAGAAGATTATAAACAACAAGGTATTTAAAGTGAATACTCCTAGAAGAAAGAGGCTTCACAGGGAGAAGGAAAATGATCAAGAACGACTGGACCAGCTTATTGAAGGGTACGCCCAAAGAATAAGGGAAATGCGGAAGAAGAGGGACCAAGCGATGGAAGAATCCAACCAGGAGATGAACAAAGGTCAATCAGTATTAGAAGGAGGGCCAGACATCAATGATAGCCAAGGCCCAGAGTACAATGAACACAGTAATACCAAAGATGATGAGAGGAAGAAGGCAAGGAAACGGGCAGCCAACGACTATCTAGTAGCCGCCAAGTGGAAGAACCGCATGATAGGAATAGAGTGGAAGAGCACAAATAACCCCATGAATATCGACGAATAAGAAATGATTAATATTAAGGAGAGATAATATGTAATAGGAAGCAACATTCCTCACCCAAACGTTTATGATATAAAAAGTAAAATGTATATATATCATGGTTTTTAAAAAAAAAACCACTACTATATAAACAAACTCATTTGTTGTTAAACTACCAAAAATATTGAAGGTAACTAATTAGCTATAACTAGTCAATCTGCCTTATCAAGTTACAAAAGTGTGTAGATTTAAGATGTAAACCAAACCATTTGTTAATGATGAAAATGTACCAGACCTATTACCCCAGGGGATAGAATATTAGATAAGGTCAACCAAATGATTTAATAAGAAAATACAATTACTGTACTATACCTAGAGAAAAATATGTAACCAGATGAATATTCTATGTGACCTAATGTTTATAAAATGATTATTGTATACCTCTCATAAAACTCAAATGTTAAATTAAAATCGTCCAGAATAAAGGTTCACCCAACCAACCTTTGAAGGAGTAGAGAGGCAGTATAACAAAGTGTGTAAAATAAAAAGGACATTATTATGGAATGTGAGGAAAGAAAAATTAATATTTGTGAAACAAACCATGAAAACCCCAAGAATGTCTATGAAATAGATATTAGTATATTGTTAAATGAAATTGTAATTACAACATAGTATATAGTGTATAGAATCATCCAGAATAAGTGAAAACCACCATCACTTGAAGGAGTAGAGAAGAAAAATAACAAAGAGTGTTAATTGTAAGAATAACTATGGTTATAATGAAATGAAAGGAAAGAAAAATGTGTGTCAATTATCAAATATTATACATCATAAGAATATGTCAGAGAACATCAGAAAAAAAAGAACCATTTAGTATACAAACAATGTAAGCCTGATAATTCAGGATGAATATAACTCGTTAAGAAAGATTTAATAGACTATAGTGAAAACAGAAATATATTGTGAACTCTAGATAGAACAAATGGATGCATAAGTACTATAAGCATCAAAACCAGTATATAATCTTAAAAATATTTAAATGAACCACAACAAATTGTTAACTAGTAAATAAGTAACTATATAGCTGATAAAAGCATAGCTAAAAAACACCAAGTCTAAAGGAAGTAATTACCTGTAAGAAAGAAAGTATGTTAGCAAGTATAAAGATAGAAATGTGATCTAAATAAAAACCTCTGATACCTTGTATATTATAGTGAATATATTATATTATTGAATATGAATGATATGTGATATTTTTTTGAGTTGTGATAGTGCAACTATTGCCAGGTGCAATGTTTATTTTTACTCAGACAGAGAAGAGTAATGCCTCTGAATCTGAGAATGTGTAGGGAGGAACGGCAGAGGATGTTAGCCATAGTGAGCCACCCTGATTCCAAAACCTCTACTACAGTTAGGGAATTATATTGTTTTATTATATCAAGGAATATTATGAAAGAATCTGTGAGGTATAAATTATAATAACCATCAAAATGATCACGAATGCAAAGATATGTAATGAGAAAGTAGAATGTAAATAAAACAGGGAATAATTAACTTGAGAAACAAGATCCATTATAGTTAAATGATTTAGAGAGTAAGCAGCTTGAAATTACTAGTAAATTAAGAATTGTACCATTGTATAAAAAGCCAACCTAGAGTAATACACCAATAATAAGTTAAAAAAAAAAAAAAAAAATCAGAATACAAGAGAAAATTTTTTATTGAAGTATACTAAGAAACTGACATGAATTGATAATTTTACAAAATATAAATTTTTCAAATGATCAATTTTAAAGAGGGTGTATATGTAACATCACAAGATGTCACCTAACCTAAGTGTATGTTATCAGATTTCATAAAAACGGAATAACCATGTAAATAGGTATAGAATAGTCAAAATAAACAAGAAAGAAGAAACCAAGAGAGAAGAATAAAGCAGAAGTGCCATGTGAAACAGTAACCCAATAGCTGTTTGACACTACAACTAGACTGAGACTAAAACGAACTAAGGGACAGAATAGATTTAAATTCAACTGTCAATTCAGTAAATGGTTAATGTAAACCGTACGTCATTTATGAACAAAAAAATAAACGAATGAGCAGTTAAATACTGTGAAAGCAAAATCAGCATTTTTCTGATAATAAATGTGACAATGAACAGTAGATAATGAATGCCAAAACCAATGTTAACAATGGCTATATTGTAGGAATTAAGATGTATTTCCGCATCAAATATACCTATTAGAAAAGAGAGCTATTTATATAAGAGAATCTTATACAAATAAGATGTCTCCATAATTTACCGAATTGAGAACCAATAGGCATTATTAAGGCCAAATTTCAGTGTAGGCGATACACTTAACAAACTTAGACCAAACATTAGTCAATAAAATGACTATCACTAATTATCACCAGTGCAAAATAAAATGCACAAGAACTATGGTTATGCATTGACATAACGAAAAATGTTATTAAAACGATAGGTTTAGCCATAATTTTAATTGTAAATAGTAGCTTAAGACAAACTAACGGTAAACGAAATGTCATAGTCAGTAGGATCTTTTATTACTATGTATAGAATTAAGGTGTACAAGTAAAGTTCAGTGAAAAAAACGTCAGTACAGTATTAATGGTGTCCGCACATAAACATTTGATTAATAAAATGTTATGTGGATACGAGAAAGGTTAACCAAAAGTGTAAAATCGGCGACTCATAAAGAGCAGACGACAGTAAGAATAGTGTACCCGAACATTGATTTTCTAACAATGTCGGTTAAAGTGAAAGTAATTCGAGATCGAGTGATATCAATTTAAAGGAAACAAAACAATCTTTAATTTGATAATAATATCAACTCAATCGTGACGGTATTAAGCGTATTACAACTGTTAGCATCATTGTATAAATGTACATCAGGAATCTGGGTACAAATAATAATAACAATGACAACAGAAGCGACCTGTCAATCATCTCAACATTTGACAGTTAGAAAAACCGTTACCAACCGCCAAAAAGTGATACGTCATCCTCGTCTCACCTGTCTGGACCAATAGGAAAATTAGTTATAAAATGATAATTTTACCTAAGCCCAATCCAAAAGAGGGGTATATAAAGACAAACCAGCGAATTTTGACAGAGACCTTTACTAACTAACAAGCAGAACAGACGTACGCTCGTCTCCGCTACGTTTTTCTTATAACACATAGCGTCAGCTACCTTGTACTCCGGAACCAATAGTTAACGAGAAATTTTACTTCAAGTTCATCATCAACCAACAACAGTGTTCAAGTGCAGTTTATTTTAATTTTGTGCGGGAATGACGAACAGAAAATAATTTATTGTCATTATTCACGATCCATTTTAATCAGAAGAGGATCGCATTATTCTGTTCTTGTGCGAATTAGTGCCGAAATAAAGTAATCACTATAATCCGATTACTTAAGTGATAAAGGGTTTTAATTAAAATAATTAAAACTCTGAAGGTAAAAGTGCAATTATTATTAATCTTGATCTGAGTGCAATAACTTGTATTTTTGCTACCATAACCTGTACTGACGCAAAACACAAAAACAGTATTTAAGATTACACCACGTTTCGATTTATTATTCAAATTTGTTATTAGTAAGTAAGCTATATGTTAGTTGTAAGGGCTCTCAATTGAATAATATTGTCATTAAAAAAGCAAGCGTTGATGAAACGCACGATCTTCCAATAGATCGTTTTTTTTTTTAATTACTTGGTAAAAGTAACTTCAAACTTTGTTGATCAATTGTGTCATTGGATACTGTGTAGGCATAATTGTTTTCTTTCGTGTCTCAAAGAATTCACAACTGAGATAATAATAACAATAATAATTGTAATAATTTTATATTAAAAATAAATAGTATCTGGACTTAACCAGATTTATAATTCATGTTCTGAGCAAGCCGCATGAGGCATATAATAATTAACTTTTCATTGTACAACTTTGTATGTTTACATTATGTGTATTTTTTGAATTCACTATAAGGGTGCAAATAAACCCATTATTAACAGCATCACCTGATTTGATTTATTTTATTTTTTTTGAATAATTAAATATTTTCTTTTAATAAACTTAAACAACCTTCTGTTGTGTTTGACATATTGGAATAGCATTGCCAAAAAGTGGTACTCAACTATTTTAAATTTTCTTTTCATCTATTAATTTTTATGTATGGGTTTTACACGGGATTTTCCCTAAATAAATCCGTGTGGCGCCCACTAATTTAATAAACAAGGTGACATAACCTTGCAACCAAAGGGAGTTGATGAATGTAAGCTGAGTTGACAGTTTAGTGAACTTCAAGTAAACGCAATCAGGTACGTAAAAGTATATGTTTGTTTATAATATTGTCCAGACTTTACGGGACTTGACTTACTCAGACTACCTGTAATCAGAAGAAGTTTCTACTACTAGTTTCAACCCAGACGAGAACTATTATCAAGCAATCAACTGCTATACTTCATATTTTAACTTAAGTTAATCTAACATTTAAATATAATCAACTTCATTATTTTTATTTAATACAAGGGAATTCTTTAAAAAACAAGAGTATTTAAACCATTGTAAACACTGTGAGTAACTTGAATGTTGTATGGTAAAATACTTTACTACATTAGTCACCTTCAAGTAGAAATAACCATTCTCAACATTGAGTTATCTCAAAGGAACACTTCACCCATAGATGAATTTTGTTTTAATGAGACTTTTAATATTTTAACCACGAATTTAAACTTTAAACAACAACCACTCTTTTATTTTGTTTCAAGTTAATTTAAACGTAACGTAAATTTGATTATAATAATAAACATAATAATTTTAAATAAGAACCCCCAATCGGATAGGGTTATAAATTGGCGCACCAACTAGTGTGGCTTAAAAAAATATTAAATAAATATATTTTTTATATTTTATATTAGCCCGGTAGACACGAAAAAATTAACATGCCGCACACCCATCAGTACGATACAAGATATAAGGACAGTAGGGTAGGAGAGATGCAACGGGATGTAGATACATACGAAGAGCAACCCACAGACGAGATAGGAATTATTACAATCAACAATATCGAGACTAGTACCGACGAAATACCTCACGTGGAACCAGAGATAGAAGTGACAGTAGACAACCAACCCAGACGGCCTGAAGAACTCCCACAACCAAACAGACCATCCGAAGAGATGAGATGGGAAGCGATGATGAAGATAATGATGGAATTAAAGGAAGACGGTAAGAAATCTCATAAAAAACTGAATGACTCGATGAACAAAAATATGGAAGCATTACAAGAAGATGGTAGGAAATCCAGGGAGGAGAACCAAAGGAATATTGATTTAGTGAATAGAAATATAGAGTCGATAAAGGAGGACCTAAATAAAAGGATTGACGATACTCATAAGTCTATAGACGCGCTGAACGCTAAAATCGACGATAACAGCCAAGCAATTAGAAAAGAATTGAACACCACCTTAATGAAAATTAGCCAAAAAATGGATGACATGAATAACCGGAAGTGGGGAGAAGAACGGAAGGTATCCGAAGACAAAAACATGGAACAAATGAGTCCAGAGCCGGAGAATAATGAAGAAGGAAAGGACGATGACAACTCAGAGATAGGAGAAGTATCAAATGATGAATCCATGGAAGAATTAAGTCTACAATTCGAAGACACTGATGAACAAACTGAGAATAAAGAAGACTCGAAAGCATTGGTGCCTGAGGATACACACCATAGGAATGAAGGGAACATTCAGCATAAAGAAACTATCATTAAAAATGTAAGGAACAAGATAATAAAGAAAACAGGAGAGAAAGAGACAAAGATAAAGAGAATAATACGCTCTAAGAAGACGAGGATTACGAGGGAAATATTAGAAATGACCAGGAGTGGATTGATTAACTTCGTGGACAACCCAATTATTAGTCATAGAGCAAGAACCAACGGTAAGAAGTATAAACCAGACTTCATAAAGATATTAAAAATAAATCACCATACAACCGTGGGTAAAAAATTAAATGAGAATCCGATTAAATTAAATATACCACCAAATAAAATACACCAAACAAAATCAATCGATTCCTTAATGAATAACCAATCATTAAACCATTTAATTAGTGACCCAGATGACGGAACGATTAAGACCACGTTACATGCCATTAACTATGTTATGAAGGAGAAGATTATAAACAACAAGGTATTTAAAGTGAATACTCCTAGAAGAAAGAGGCTTCACAGGGAGAAGGAAAATGATCAAGAACGACTGGACCAGCTTATTGAAGGGTACGCCCAAAGAATAAGGGAAATGCGGAAGAAGAGGGACCAAGCGATGGAAGAATCCAACCAGGAGATGAACAAAGGTCAATCAGTATTAGAAGGAGGGCCAGACATCAATAGCCAAGGCCCAGAGTACAATGAACACAGTAATACCAAAGATGATGAGAGGAAGAAGGCAAGGAAACGGGCAGCCAACGACTATCTAGTAGCCGCCAAGTGGAAGAACCGCATGATAGGAATAGAGTGGAAGAGCACAAATAACCCCATGAATATCGACGAATAAGAAATGATTAATATTAAGGAGAGATAATATGTAATAGGAAGCAACATTCCTCACCCAAACGTTTATGATATAAAAAGTAAAATGTATATATATCATGGTTTTTAAAAAAAAAACCACTACTATATAAACAAACTCATTTGTTGTTAAACTACCAAAAATATTGAAGGTAACTAATTAGCTATAACTAGTCAATCTGCCTTATCAAGTTACAAAAGTGTGTAGATTTAAGATGTAAACCAAACCATTTGTTAATGATGAAAATGTACCAGACCTATTACCCCAGGGGATAGAATATTAGATAAGGTCAACCAAATGATTTAATAAGAAAATACAATTACTGTACTATACCTAGAGAAAAATATGTAACCAGATGAATATTCTATGTGACCTAATGTTTATAAAATGATTATTGTATACCTCTCATAAAACTCAAATGTTAAATTAAAATCGTCCAGAATAAAGGTTCACCCAACCAACCTTTGAAGGAGTAGAGAGGCAGTATAACAAAGTGTGTAAAATAAAAAGAAGGACATTATTATGGAATGTGAGGAAAGAAAAATTAATATTTGTGAAACAAACCATGAAAACCCCAAGAATGTCTATGAAATAGATATTAGTATATTGTTAAATGAAATTGTAATTACAACATAGTATATAGTGTATATAATCATCCAGAATAAGTGAAAACCACCATCACTTGAAGGAGTAGAGAAGAAAAATAACAAAGAGTGTTAATTGTAAGAATAACTATGGTTATAATGAAATGAAAGGAAAGAAAAATGTGTGTCAATTATCAAATATTATACATCATAAGAATATGTCAGAGAACATCAGAAAAAAAAAAAGAACCATTTAGTATACAAACAATGTAAGCCTGATAATTCAGGATGAATATAACTCGTTAAGAAAGATTTAATAGACTATAGTGAAAACAGAAATATATTGTGAACTCTAGATAGAACAAATGGATGCATAAGTACTATAAGCATCAAAACCAGTATATAATCTTAAAAATATTTAAATGAACCACAACAAATTGTTAACTAGTAAATAAGTAACTATATAGCTGATAAAAGCATAGCTAAAAAACACCAAGTCTAAAGGAAGTAATTACCTGTAAGAAAGAAAGTATGTTAGCAAGTATAAAGATAGAAATGTGATCTAAATAAAAACCTCTGATACCTTGTATATTATAGTGAATATATTATATTATTGAATATGAATGATATGTGATATTTTTTTGAGTTGTGATAGTGCAACTATTGCCAGGTGCAATGTTTATTTTTACTCAGACAGAGAAGAGTAATGCCTCTGAATCTGAGAATGTGTAGGGAGGAACGGCAGAGGATGTTAGCCATAGTGAGCCACCCTGATTCCAAAACCTCTACTACAGTTAGGGAATTATATTGTTTTATTATATCAAGGAATATTATGAAAGAATCTGTGAGGTATAAATTATAATAACCATCAAAATGATCACGAATGCAAAGATATGTAATGAGAAAGTAGAATGTAAATAAAACAGGGAATAATTAACTTGAGAAACAAGATCCATTATAGTTAAATGATTTAGAGAGTAAGCAGCTTGAAATTACTAGTAAATTAAGAATTGTACCATTGTATAAAAAGCCAACCTAGAGTAATACACCAATAATAAGTTAAAAAAAAAAAAAAAAAAAAATCAGAATACAAGAGAAAATTTTTTATTGAAGTATACTAAGAAACTGACATGAATTGATAATTTTACAAAATATAAATTTTTCAAATGATCAATTTTAAAGAGGGTGTATATGTAACATCACAAGATGTCACCTAACCTAAGTGTATGTTATCAGATTTCATAAAAACGGAATAACCATGTAAATAGGTATAGAATAGTCAAAATAAACAAGAAAGAAGAAACCAAGAGAGAAGAATAAAGCAGAAGTGCCATGTGAAACAGTAACCCAATAGCTGTTTGACACTACAACTAGACTGAGACTAAAACGAACTAAGGGACAGAATAGATTTAAATTCAACTGTCAATTCAGTAAATGGTTAATGTAAACCGAACGTCATTTATGAACAAAAAAATAAACGAATGAGCAGTTAAATACTGTGAAAGCAAAATCAGCATTTTTCTGATAATAAATGTGACAATGAACAGTAGATAATGAATGCCAAAACCAATGTTAACAATGGCTATATTGTAGGAATTAAGATGTATTTCCGCATCAAATATACCTATTAGAAAAGAGAGCTATTTATATAAGAGAATCTTATACAAATAAGATGTCTCCATAATTTACCGAATTGAGAACCAATAGGCATTATTAAGGCCAAATTTCAGTGTAGGCGATACACTTAACAAACTTAGACCAAACATTAGTCAATAAAATGACTATCACTAATTATCACCAGTGCAAAATAAAATGCACAAGAACTATGGTTATGCATTGACATAACGAAAAATGTTATTAAAACGATAGGTTTAGCCATAATTTTAATTGTAAATAGTAGCTTAAGACAAACTAACGGTAAACGAAATGTCATAGTCAGTAGGATCTTTTATTACTATGTATAGAATTAAGGTGTACAAGTAAAGTTCAGTGAAAAAAACGTCAGTACAGTATTAATGGTGTCCGCACATAAACATTTGATTAATAAAATGTTATGTGGATACGAGAAAGGTTAACCAAAAGTGTAAAATCGGCGACTCATAAAGAGCAGACGACAGTAAGAATAGTGTACCCGAACATTGATTTTCTAACAATGTCGGTTAAAGTGAAAGTAATTCGAGATCGAGTGATATCAATTTAAAGGAAACAAAACAATCTTTAATTTGATAATAATATCAACTCAATCGTGACGGTATTAAGCGTATTACAACTGTTAGCATCATTGTATAAATGTACATCAGGAATCTGGGTACAAATAATAATAACAATGACAACAGAAGCGACCTGTCAATCATCTCAACATTTGACAGTTAGAAAAACCGTTACCAACCGCCAAAAAGTGATACGTCATCCTCGTCTCACCTGTCTGGACCAATAGGAAAATTAGTTATAAAATGATAATTTTACCTAAGCCCAATCCAAAAGAGGGGTATATAAAGACAAACCAGCGAATTTTGACAGAGACCTTTACTAACTAACAAGCAGAACAGACGTACGCTCGTCTCCGCTACGTTTTTCTTATAACACATAGCGTCAGCTACCTTGTACTCCGGAACCAATAGTTAACAACGAGAAACTTTACTTCAAGTTCATCATCAACCAACAACAGTGTTCAAGTGCAGTTTATTTTAATTTTGTGCGGGAATGACGAACAGAAAATAATTTATTGTCATTATTCACGATCCATTTTAATCAGAAGAGGATCGCATTATTCTGTTCTTGTGCGAATTAGTGCCGAAATAAAGTAATCACTATAATCCGATTACTTAAGTGATAAAGGGTTTTAATTAAAATAATTAAAACTCTGAAGGTAAAAGTGCAATTATTATTAATCTTGATCTGAGTGCAATAACTTGTATTTTTGCTACCATAACCTGTACTGACGCAAAACACAAAAACAGTATTTAAGATTACACCACGTTTCGATTTATTATTCAAATTTGTTATTAGTAAGTAAGCTATATGTTAGTTGTAAGGGCTCTCAATTGAATAATATTGTCATTAAAAAAGCAAGCGTTGATGAAACGCACGATCTTCCAATAGATCGTTTTTTTTTTTAATTACTTGGTAAAAGTAACTTCAAACTTTGTTGATCAATTGTATCATTGGATACTGTGTAGGCATAATTGTTTTCTTTCGTGTCTCAAAGAATTCACAACTGAGATAATAATAACAATAATAATTGTAATAATTTTATATTAAAAATAAATAGTATCTGGACTTAACCAGATTTATAATTCATGTTCTGAGCAAGCCGCATGAGGCATATAATAATTAACTTTTCATTGTACAACTTTGTATGTTTACATTATGTGTATTTTTTGAATTCACTATAAGGGTGCAAATAAACCCATTATTAACAGCATCACCTGATTTGATTTATTTTATTTTTTTTGAATAATTAAATATTTTCTTTTAATAAACTTAAACAACCTTCTGTTGTGTTTGACATATTGGAATAGCATTGCCAAAAAGTGGTACTCAACTATTTTAAATTTTCTTTTCATCTATTAATTTTTATGTATGGGTTTTACACGGGATTTTCCCTAAATAAATCCGTGTGGCGCCCACTAATTTAATAAACAAGGTGACATAACCTTGCAACCAAAGGGAGTTGATGAATGTAAGCTGAGTTGACAGTTTAGTGAACTTCAAGTAAACGCAATCAGGTACGTAAAAGTATATGTTTGTTTATAATATTGTCCAGACTTTACGGGACTTGACTTACTCAGACTACCTGTAATCAGAAGAAGTTTCTACTACTAGTTTCAACCCAGACGAGAACTATTATCAAGCAATCAACTGCTATACTTCATATTTTAACTTAAGTTAATCTAACATTTAAATATAATCAACTTCATTATTTTTATTTAATACAAGGGAATTCTTTAAAAAACAAGAGTATTTAAACCATTGTAAACACTGTGAGTAACTTGAATGTTGTATGGTAAAATACTTTACTACATTAGTCACCTTCAAGTAGAAATAACCATTCTCAACATTGAGTTATCTCAAAGGAACACTTCACCCATAGATGAATTTTGTTTTAATGAGACTTTTAATATTTTAACCACGAATTTAAACTTTAAACAACAACCACTCTTTTATTTTGTTTCAAGTTAATTTAAACGTAACGTAAATTTGATTATAATAATAAACATAATAATTTTAAATAAGAACCCCCAATCGGATAGGGTTATAATACCAATATCTGTTGTTTTTTTCATACCCTTAAAAAAAGGTCATTAACAACATACATTATGAGAAAACGTGATTACAAATAACCAGCCATTAGTTACTTGTGAAGAAATAGATATAACATTTACAAACATCAAATCTTCAATTCTCTCCCTATTTGTTTTATAAAAACTGGACTTTCTACTGCAGGTTTTAAGTCCACTAACAACTTAATTAAATATACATAATTGTTCCTGTATCTTGTTGGGTAACATATATTATATTAATACATCTGCTTCCTACTCATATGTGCAAACAATGTTTTTAATGTACGGTCCTAAAATCTTTATCAACACTTTATATCTTTAAGATTTAGACAAAGTCTAATGAGCAACTTGGCCTGAATTTACATGACCTGGCTCAGAACAACTTTATTTTGGCAAATACAAAGATGAAGACTGGTTGCAATTCACTACCATAAATGCCTGGAATGCTATGCACTAAAGAATTTTAATTAACTTTATATGGGGAAAACTGGTTTACATACATTATTTCTGAAAATAATAATTCTGAAATGTAATCAGTACTTATATCAAGTTAAGTGCAATAATTAAATTGATTCTTCAACTTGCACATTGCAAACTTAAGGTGCTAAGGCTTTACTTTATTTTTAATTTAACATCAATTTATGTTCGGCAACATTAAAAAGAACATGTTATGGCCTCTGAGAGAGTACACAGTGAGTGGAAGCTGGCTTAAATGAAGGTAAAAATTGTATCTAATAATTAGTGTCCCATGAGGGCTGCTTCTGATTATACTACCCTCAAAACATAAAGAAAAGTCATTTTTAGAAAGATGTCTGTGTGTAGAATTTTCTCTATGGCGAATGATAACTCCCGCAAATTCAAATAATTTTTTGCATATTGTAGAGGACTCAAGGTCTGTTGATTTTGGTGAAGATCGGCTAAGGAGAAGGGGTAGTTTACCTGCAACGTTTTGTTTTAACAAGAGTAAAGTACTTAATTTTGATAAATAAAGTATTCTGAAAAGGTCATAATAATCCACTGTAGAAAGGTAGATTTAATATCTATAAATGAAAAGGGGTAGGGGGAGGGGATAATTTTCTATAAATGAAAATGATAGGTGAAGGGGAGGGGATAATTTTTTATATGTGTACTATGTTATCAGCAACATTGAAGTAGTTTGTTGATAAAATTCCTTCCCAGGCTGTTTGGCCGTGGTCCAATGTTTTCTGCAAAACCAGACGTTTCGGAAGTACCATCGACTGCCATCATCAGTGAAAATCGAGTGCGCTAACATGAGGTGGTATATGTTAGTGATCACAATTCTGTGGTTGAGGCTGAAGATAGAAGTAGTTTCTGTGGAAATATTTCATTTCTAAAATGATTTCACACATAAATCTTAAAACATGGTAGTCATGTATGGTTCTCCATACCGATATTTTAATTATTTGCATCAAATAGTATTATTGTTTAATAAATGTTCTATCCAGATCAAATTATGTGTATACAGTTCTGGAAAAACTAGACAGGCATAATATTTTGTTTGTTTATTGTAAACTGTATTATGTTTGGAAGTATCCCAAAGTAAATTTAACATTAGTCATGTCAATCAATGAGACCAGTCCAGTTTTTTAAGGCCAGGAGAATCCTTGAAATGTTTGGAGCATCACTAGGTCATGATGGATCTAATCATCAAACTTCAGTTTCTGTGAAAAATTGGCAGATTTGAGTAGTCACTTGATAATGGATGGTGTTGTAAAAGCAACAATTCTTTCAGAATTTTTAATAACCCTGACAGTCTGCAAATAATATACTGTATTACAGTATACAAATGTAGTGTAATATCTGGGCACAATACTATATGATAAATTTGGATAAAAGGCTCATTTCCAATAGAAAGGATAGCTGGTGTGACCAGACATAACAAATTTGTTGTATTAGTTTTTTGAGAATTTATTCCTATCAAACTGGAGTAAGCATATTTTCAAACCTTTATGGACGTGTGTCATGGAATTTAGATTGCACCAAAAGAAACAGTTAAAATATATCTTTTCAATTAAACAAAAATTAGACTTGTAATATGATTTGGTAATAGAGCAGGAACTAATCAGTTAATAGCTATTACAAAATGCCTTATTCCTTTTCCATGATGATCAGATTTTGCTATACACCTGCATAAATAAAAATTATTAAAATGCTTAACTCCCAACACAAAGTTGAACACATGATGAAAGTTCATCATGTCACATATTCTAGTAACACGGTAAGTTTTTGGAATACTGTTTTAGCTGAATTTATACACTAGGAGAACACTCAGCATTTAGTTCATGTGTGTAACTCTGGTTAATCAAAGAGAATTTGTGTAAATTCAAATTTAGTAATACAGATCTACTACTGTAAATGCCTGGAATGCTATGCATTAAAGAATTTTAATTAACTTTATATGGGGAAAACTGGTTTACATACATTATTTCTGAAAATAATAATCCTGAAATGTAATCAGTACTTATATCAAGTTAAGTGCAATGATTAAATATATTCTTCAACTTGCACGTTAATAGATCCCTTCTCCTTCACTTACCAGGCTCTAAACCATGAACTGTCCCAGTAGTGAATGCTACATTGAGATCATTAGAGTCTGTATCACTTTCTTTTGAACTTCTAAATACAGGATTTCTTGGAACTGTGTAGAGTGGGATCAGTGGAATAACTTGTGGAGGGGGGTTATCAGGGGATCAATTCCCCTCCAGAACTATTCGAAATTTCAGCAGAATTCCATAATTTCCTAAGTAGACCCATTTCTAAGCCAGTTTTGTTTGTACAAGTAATACTTATAAATAATTACAGAAATAAAAGTAATTACAATATTGTAACGTTATGTTTTCCTCTTACATAAAATAGGCCCCAACTTAAACCATTTCATGACCATGATACACGAAGAACAAAATACTAAGTCATTAACTAAACTGTATACTATAAATATTGTCTGAGGTAATAAAAAGAGATAAGAATAATGTAATGAAACTGATAAGAACATTATCAATAAGAAGATTTTACTCCAGTAAACTGCATTAAAAACTGTTAAAAAAGATAAAACCTATACTCTATACTGCAGTAATAAACTGGATACTCAATAAAGAAAATTATTAATTCAATAATTAGTTTCTAAGTACTAAAATAATGAAATCAAATTTTATTTATGGTTATGAATAGAATAATTTAAATCAAAAAGAGTATTACAATAATGTAATAATAAAACAACAATAAAGCTAAATGTAAGCCTACAAGTAAGGTTATGTAACATTATAATGTTTTAAACAACAGAAAGAACAAAAAAGCATTGTAAAATCCATGAATTGTAAACAGAAGGTGAAAACTACTGATGAAGTAGTAAATAAACTTATAATAGCTAGATAATAATGGTTATAATTTGAATTATAACATGAAGAAGAAAAAATATGAGAAACTAAAACTTGTCAATAATTATATGTAAAAAGAACAGTTTTAATGTAAACTTATTAAACAAACTATACTGTATAAATAATACTAGAATCGTTATTAGAATAATATTCTAGTAAGGAAGATATGATTAACCAATAAGTATAAACAAAGTAAATAATGAAACAAGATACATGGACTAAACCTTCAGAATACTGATACTGAAGAGAATAACAACTAGAATAAGTAAGAAAAACAATATTAAAGGACACACTATGTTGTCAAAGCTTCAGTAAATTGTGAAGAATGTTTTAGAATAATGATGTAATAGGAAGAAACATGTATTTTCAAGGTATGAATGAAATTAAGGGTCAATATCATAGGCAAATGAACCTAGAACATTTGTTATGTTATTCATAGTAAATAATTGTTAAGTTGTGTCATTATTATTGTAGTGAAAGTTGAATAAGGGTATCAAGAACAATGTAAAGTAATTGTCTGATAGTAAAAGTAATTATTTTAAACGTACGAAAGAAACTAAGGTGTCCACTACAATGGGCCAGTAGGCCGTATACCTGAATAACTTATTTCTACTATTTGTAAACAATTATTGCTAATGATTGTCATTATTAGTGTAACAAAAGTGAAAGCCAAGGATCAAGAACAATTTAGAATAGTTGTCTTGTATTAAAAACAAGAATTGTGAAAATATGAAAAAATAATGTTCAGCTATAATAGGCCAATATGCCTAGACAAATTATGTATGTTAATTGTAAGAAATTATTATTGATTTTTGTCATTAGTATTTTTGTAAAAGTTGTAGGGAGTTATAAGGAACAATTGTGATCAGTTATATCACAGTAAAGTTAAGTAATATTATTAGAAGAAAGAGAATTAGGATGTCAGGAACACAGGTTGGGTTATGCCTAGTTAGCCAAACATGACTTTTATAAATTGGGACATTATTAATTACTGTAAATAATGTTACACTCAATGGTTAGTATTTAAATATCGTTCTTTAATTTTCTTAATTCTTAACCTCATATTATGAGTACAAATGTATGCCTACTTATAAGTAACTTTACTAATGAAAAGTCTTTTTAAAAAAGAGACTTGTGTCCATGTTAACAGCAAAGATGACTATTACTGAAGCTCTGAGAACTGTCATATGAATTATATGAAGCCTTTACTAGTTCCTGTTCATTAGACAACAAATAATAACTATAATTTCCATTAATTTTGTTAATGTTCTTTACCATTCATTATTTAGTTATTTTTTTACTGTCAGGAAAAGTTCTGATGTAATTTCTGTACGTGTTATTTTTGGTCTCTCTCTCTCTCTCTCCCTCCCCCCACTCATTGTATTTATTGAAAAAAACATAAAAAACTGACACTCCTCTGTATGTGTCCACATTGCATACAATTAAAAAAATTCAAAGCATACTTTAATATGTTTACGAGATTCTCCCAATTTTATTTGCATTAATTCAGACAGCAGTAACATTAAATTCCACTGTAACCCATTATTAATACTTAATCATTTGCATGGTAACAGAAACTGCACGTTGCTTTTTATTGCATTATGTCGAAAAAAGGATTTTAATGTAGGCTTACTTGTTTGATTATACATTAGATTGTACTAGGTTCTAAATTGGAAGTACGTTTTAATTCCGGTACTTTGAATAAATACAGCCTTTAATGTTATATACAGCCTTTGAATGTACACTAACTAAGGAAATGTGTGTTAAGTAATTAATTTTAAAAATCTAAAAGGTTAAGTTAAATAATTAAACGTAGCCACAACCTCCCAAAATCGTCTCTGTACCGTAATTATGTGCGATAAATGTAAACTAATTTCTGTACTTCCAATAAATACACCCTTTTAATGTACACAAACAAAGTAAATTTTATTTAAGTTACGTTGTCGTACGTAACCTCCATAAGCTTGCATTACTTACTTCGAATAAATACAGCCGTTAATGTTATATACAGCCTTTTATCCATACAATAAATACAGCCTTTGAATGTACACTAACTAAGGAAATGTCTGTTAAGTCTAATTAATTTTAAAAATCTAAAAGGTTAAGTTAAATAATTAAACGTAACCACAACCTCCCAAAATCGTCTCTGTACCGTAATTATGTGCGATAAATGGAAACTAATTTCTGTACTTCCAATAAATACACCCTTTTAATGTACACGAACAAAGTAAATTTTATTTAAGTTACATCGTCGTACATAACCTCCATAAGCTGGCATTAGTTACTTGTGAAGCAAACTGTTCGTGTACACATCGGACACCGAAATATAGTACACGCGCGGCGCCGGAAATTACTTTTGCCGCTGGCGGGTCTTTCACTGTTTCCTGCGGCCAAAGGCAACTTCCGTCTCCACGTTTGTTTTTTTTTTCCGTGTTCGATGTGTACTAGAACTGTTTTCTTCACAAGTAACTAATGCCAGTGTATGGAGGTTATGTAGACAATGTTACTTAAATAAAATTTACTTTGTTAGTGTGGAAGTACAGAAATAATTTTCCATTTATCGCACATAATTACGGTACACAGACGATTTTTGGAGGTTGTGTCTACGTTTAACAATGCAACTTAACCTTTTAGATTTTTAAAATTAATTAGATTTAACAAAAATTTCCTTTGTTAGTGTACATTAAATTATTGTATGCATACAAGGCTGCTGTACATAACATTAAAGGCTGTATTTATTCGAAGTACCGGAATTAAAACCTAGTTCCAATTTAGAACGTAGACCTATAACCTATTTGCATATTTTATTGGGGTTTATTGGCACATATTTTATTAAAAGGGTGTATTTATTGGAAGTACAGAAATTATTTTCCATTTATCGCACATAACTACGGTACACAGACGATTTTTGGAGGTTGTGTCTACGTTTGACAATGCAACTTAACCTTTTAGATTTTTAAAATTAATTAGATTTAACAAAAATTTCCTTTGTTAGTGTACATTCAAAGGCTGTATTTATTGTATGGATAAAAGGCTGTATATACATTAAAGGCTGTATTTATTCGAATTAAAACCTATCGGTACTTCCAATTTAGAACGTATAACCTAGTAGGCTACGTTATTCGTACATACAGTATTTTATTGGAGTTTATTGGTACATATTTTATTAAAAGGGTGTATTTATTGGAAGTACAGAAATTAGTTTCCATTTATCGCACATAATTACGGTACAGAGACGATTTTGGGAGGTTGTGTCTACGTTTAATTATCTAACTTAACCTTTTAGATTTTTAAAATTAATTAGACTTGTAGGGGTGTGCATGGCAGAACTACTTGTGCACCCACTTTATAATCATATTTTTGGTAACACTGAGAACTTTAAGCCTTCTTTTATGCTTAAACAAATTATATATACACTTAATTATAGAAAAGCAAAAAGCAAATATGTAATTCAAAAGACTAATTTGCTCTAATAAACACATGCTGAAGTTAAAAACAAAAGAGTTTTTACTTGCCTAACTAATCATTAGTTACTAATGTGACAGTTGGAGCTGCTTTTTCTGCAAAAGCTGGGGTATGTTGGATTCAAGAGTGGTTAAATTAAGTCATAAATCTGAGTGTGCGTCAAGTCTATTTGTGTGCTTGCTTTTCACTTGAGATGAAAATCCCATTTCACTCAAGAATGAGGTGGTGAATGGGATGAGCAACTCCGAAAGTTCAGGATATTCATCTCTTAAAGATATCCAGAACTTTGTTAAGTCAGAATCTAAAAGTTTATGGATTTTGTTGTCCATGACATGTCTCATGTTATCACTAACTATACAAAATAATTTACTAAAAATTTAGTTTTAATCCCAGCATCACAGATGATATCACACAATTGCTCATTTAGTTTTACTGACAACATGTTAGAACTTTCAAAATACAAGAATGGGTCTTGAATCCAATTGAATTCACTGTATCCCTCTGGGAAGCAACTTTCAATCTGGTTATAGAGAGTTAAACATCAGAGCTGGTAAAAAACAATGGTAGAGCATGAATAACAAAAATGTACAGTTTAGACTATGTACAAAACAGGTTGAATTTAAATTGTTAAAATGATATATCTTAGTTATTTACATGTAGTAGCTTTTTAAGACACAGTAAATAAATTTCTGAACCTGACTTTGCAACCCACCAAATGCCCTCTCGGGACCCTGCAGTGGCTCATGCCCAATAGGTTAAGAAATGCTGAACTAAAGGCATGTTTGTGGAGTGAAACATAAAAGATAACCCAGACTTCTAAAATGCTCTTAGTGAAATGGGATTTTCAGGAGTAACAACACACTATTTGGTTAACAAGCACATTTTACTAATATTCTAATACCAAGTCAATTAGATAGCTTAAATGTGTAGTACTCTATGTGATGCTGATCACATACTGTTAATCAGCAGCACTGCAGAATATTCTAGAGCCACACTCTTGGCATTCATCTGGAACTTTATCACATTAGCCTGATAATTAGGATGTTGCCACCAGCTGAGTTTTAGAAAGTTGGTGTAGTAGGTTGTGCATTCATATAGGATGATATTAGACAGCAGTTTTTAATAAAAGTGACAAATGATCAATTGTTTACTTGTGTTGTAAACTACTGTGATTTTTTTATTACTGTTTGTAGGCTATACAGTGTGTCCTGGATAATTATATAAAGAGAACTGTTGTAATATAAGTGTGTTTGTTTTAGCAATTGAGTGTATCTGGTATTCAGTAATTCATTCCACTGTTTTAAGTTCATAATTCTTGTCACTGGTTGTAAGAATATTATTCTCATTAATTTTCCAATTCTATGAAGTCTTCAGTAGTTTTACCACGATGAGACTCAACTTTATCACTGAAGATGCCACATCACTGAATGAGCAAAACTTTTCTTTAATAATCTCAACAAAGCATGGTTATCAGCTGAAAAAAAGTTTTAGTATTAAAAGTTTTGATCACGCAAATCTATAAGGGATACTAAAAAGAAATAACATAATAATTGTATTGGACATAAAGTTATGTCCACAAAACAGATTTTGTTTGAAATAAATAAAACACAATTTGACACAAATATTAATTTTATGAATACTTGTTTGGCACATATTACAGAAGGTTACACCATTAAATGAGTTTGCCTAAGTATAAAATTCTTGTCAGATGAAAAACGTGTACAGTCAGAATACTATTTGTTATGTACAATACAAACGATTCACTATGTGTAGCAGTGACACATAAACACTAGACATTGACACAGAATTGTACTTGTTTTGAATGATTCATTGTGTCCTACCTGACCAGAGTACAGGTATTAACCAAGAGATGTTTAGTATACTGCTGTGTAACTGCTACAATGATGAATTATAAGTAGTACTTTTTGTTTTGGTCATCAACCTTGAAAAGGATAATAGAAACTTTGTATACCATGCTTCCAGCAGTTTTACATGATACATTCCTAGCACAAATAAGAAAAGTTTAAATCTGCTGATGATCTAAAGGAGTGATAGTTATTTGCAGACTGACAGGGTTATAAAATAATTCTGAAAGAATTGTTGCTTTTACAATACCATCCTTTATCAAGTGGCTACTCAAATCTGCCAGCTTTTCACAGAAACTGAAGTTTGATTATTAGATCCATCATGATGACCTACTGATGCTCCAAACATTTCAAGAATTCTCCTAGCCTTAAAAAACTAGACTGGCCTCATTGATTGACATGATTAATGTTAAATTTACTTTGGGATACTTCCAAACATAATACAGTTTAAAATAAACAAAAAAAATTGTATTTCTAATTTTTCCAGAACTGTATACACATAATTTGATCTGGATAGAACGTGTATTAAACAATAATACTATTTGATGCAAATAATGAAAATATCCGTGTGGAGAACTATACATGACTTCCATGTTTTAAGATTTATATTTAAAATCGTTTTAGAAATGAAATATTTCTACAGAAACTACTTCCATCTTCAGCCTCAACCACAGAAAACACACACACACACACACAATTCCTTTTTTCTTTATTTAATTTGAATTCAGAGTATTGGCACATATTTTATTAAAAGGGTGTATTTATTGGAAGTACAGAAATTAGTTTCCATTTATTGCACATAATTACGGTACACAGACGATTTTTGGAGGTTGTGTCTACGTTTAACAATGTAACTTAACCTTTTAGATTTTTAAAATTAATTAGATTTAACAAAAATTTCCTTGTTAGTGTACATTCAAAGGCTGTATTTATTGTATGGATAAAAGGCTGTATATACATTAAAGGCTGTATTTATTCGAATTAAAACCTATCCGTACTTCCAATTTAGAACGTATAACCTAGTAGGCTACGTTATTCGTACATATTTTATTGGAGTTTATTGGCACATATTTTATTAAAAGGGTGTATTTATTGGAAGTACAGAAATTAGTTTCCATTTATCGCACATAATTACGGTACAGAGACGTTTTTGGGAGGTTGTGTCTACGTTTAATTATCTAACTTAGATAGTAGGCTTCGTTATTGGTGCATATTTTATTGGGGTTTACTGGCACATATTTTATTAAAAGGGTGTATTTATTGGAAGTACAGAAATTAGTTTCCATTTATCGCACATAATTACGGTACAGAGACGACTTTGGGAGGGTGTGTCAACGTTTAATTATCTAACTTAACCTTTTAGATTTTTAAAATTAATTAGACTTAACAAACATTTCCTTACTTAGTGTACATTCAAAGGCTGTATTTATTGTATGGATAAAAGGCTGTATTTATTCGAAGTACCGGAATTAAAACCTACTTCCAATTTAGAACACAGTACAATCTAACGTAGGCCTATAACCAAACAAGTACATTATAACGAAATCCAAGACATTAAAATCCTTTTTTCAACATAATGCAATAAAAAGCAATGTGCAGTTTCTGTTAACACCCAAATGATTAAGTATTAATAATGGGTTAGAGTGGAATACTGTTAGCCAATTTGTAATAGCTAAAATTGCCAAATTATTAAGCCTTTCTTGGTAGGTAGTGCTTCTCTGCCAAGTTTTCAGTGAATTCGCTATACTGCTCAAAGATTTTTCAGGAGACGAAACTGTAACTGGTATAGTACAGAAAAGCCTATAGGCAAGACAGAAGTTCACAAATACAGTTTGAAGGTTTTTGGAGTAGGCTTAGTGGATTCTTTTCTGATTCAAACTCTGTTTTATAAATGTTCTTCAAGTGTAATATTTCTTCAAATAGATCCATTGCCAATTCCTTTTTAAACTTACTAATCAGAACTTTTACTTTCAATTCTAATTCATCATTTTCCATGTCCGTAAAGTTCAATACTGGTGGAAACAAGTCACGAATTGAACTAATTGCAGTGAATCGTGTTTTATGTTGCCCATTACAAACTCTAATACTGGGTACATGACTGAGGTTTTAAATTTATTTTCTTGATCTTTGTTTACTGAAAAATCACTATTGGATTGATCTGTACTTTTTTTCCACCTTTTGGGAGATTCAGGAGGAACTTTTATTAGTTCTTTTGCAATTAAGTTTGGTTCTTCAATTATGCTGTCTGGGTTATCACGCAACAATTTCAATTCTGTCAGCAAATCTTCCACTAGAGTTATTTCAACGAGTGTGATTCCTTTGCTTTGAATAACAACATTTTTTTAGTCAATATATGAAAGCACTTTGAACCAAAACGATGCCAACATTAAGCTCTTTGTGGAATTGAAATATTTCTTAAACCCTAATATGATGTTGTAGGCAGAGGGAGTTAGACTAGAAGACATCTCTTCTAAAGTATATCCAACAATTTAAGTACTCCTGGGTAGTGCTTAACTATCGGTTTGACAGCTTGGATCCTCTCACTTCATCTTGTTTCAGGGAAGCTCTGCAGTGATAAAGGAATGTGCTTTTTCAAAACTTCCCAACATTTTTCTCTAGGGCTGCTAGAGAAAAATGAGTAAAGACTTGCAACATGCCCGAAAAATGTCATCACATCTGCATTGAGTTTTGCAGCATTAACACCCACATGTTTCAAGGAATGCGCCCCACATGGTAAAAATATTATGGATTCGTTCTTTTCAAGAATTCTACTTCCAATTTAGAACCCAGTACAATCTAATGTGTGGAGAACCATACATGACTTCCATGTTTTAAGATTTATATTTAAAATCGTTTTAGAAATGAAATATTTCTACAGAAACTACTTCTATCTTCAGCCTCAACCACAGAATTGTGGTCACTAACATCTACCACCTCACATTAGCGCACTTGATTTTCACTGATGATGGTAGTCAATGGCACTTCCGAAACGTCTGGTTTTGCAGAATACATTGGACCACAGCCAAACAGCCTGGAAAGGAATTTTATCAACAAACTACTTCATCGTTGCCGATAATGTAGTACACATATAAAAAATTATCCCCTCCCCTTCACCTATCATTTTAAATTATAGAAAATTACCCCCTCCCCCTTCAACTTCCCCCTACCCCTTTTCATTTATCGATATTTCATCTACCTTTCTAGAGTGGATTATTATGACCTTTTCAGGATACTTTATTTATCAAAATTAAGTACTTTACACTTGTTAAAACATAAAACGTTGCAGGTAAACTACCCCTTCTCCTTAACCGATCTTCACCAAAATCAACAGATCTTGAGTCCTCTACAATATGCAAAAAATTATTTGAATTTGCGGCAATTATCATTCGCCATAGACAAAATTCTATACACAGACATCTTTCAAAAAATTACTTCTTTATGTATTGAGGGTAGTACAATCAGAATCAGCCCTTATCTCGAACACGATTTTTTTCGCCATCCATTTCCTTATGGAACATGGAAGTAAAAACAATATCCTTCTTTTTATAATATGTATTGCACATGTTTTCTAACTCGGGACACTAATTATTAGATAAAATGTTTACCTTCATTTAAGCCAGCTTCCACTCACTGTGTTCTTTCTCAGAGGCCATAACATGTTTTTTTTTTTAACGTTGCTGAACATAAATTGATGTTGAATTAAAAATAAAGTAAAGGATTAGCACCTGAATTTTGCAACGTGCAAGTTGAAGAATCTATTTAATTATTGCACTTAACTTGATATAAGTACTGATTACATTTCAGGATTATTATTTTCAGAAATAATGTTATGTAAACCAGATTTCCCCATATAAAGTTAATTAAAATTCTTTAACGCATAGCATTCCAGGCCTTTATGGTAGTAGATTTGTATTACTAAATTTGAATTTACACAAATAATTCTCTTTAATTAACCAGAGTTACACACACAAACTAAATGCTGAGTGTCCTCCTAGTGTATAAATTCAGCTAAAACAGTATTCCAAAAACTTACCTTGTTACTAGAATATGTGACATGATGAACTTTTCATGTTAAATAGTTTAAATACTTTGTGTTGAGAGTTAAGCAATTTAATAATTTTTATTTATGCAGGCGTATAGCAAAATCTGATCGTCATGAAAAAGGAATAAGGCATTTTGTAATAGCAATTAACTGATTAGTTCCTGCTGTATTACTGACTGATATTACAAGACCAATTTTTGTTTAATTGAAAAGATATATTTTAACTGTTTCTTTTGGTGCAATCTGTAAATTACATGACACACATCCATAAAGGTTTGAAAATATGCTTATTGCAGTTTGATAGGAACAAATTCTCAAAAAACTAATACAAATTTGTTATGACTGATCACACCAGCTATCCTTTCTATTTGAAATGAGCCTTTTATCCAAATTTATTACATAGTATTGTGCCAAGATATATCACTACATTTGTATACTGTAATACAGTAGTGGTAGAATATTATCATTCCACTAATATTACCCTAACATAATAAATGAAAATACATTATATACACATCTTTTGACATAATCATCCTTTCACTTATCACTTTTTGCTTATCAATTTATTTGATGAATATATATTTAACGATTTATGTAAAATACAACAGGTGTTTAACGGACACGTACTATGTGTAGACCTCTTACTTCCCTCTTCAGCAGGTTGAAGCTCAACTGGCACTAGAGTTGGGTATGAAATTATACTATGCTCATAGTCTGTCTGTTAGCAGCTAGTGGCATCTATTGACATTCACTCATGTCAAATTACAGAGTCGGTAAAGGATGTTCGAAATTTGAATGTAAACAAATTAATAGTTAAATAATTAATATAATGGAAGTATCACATATATAATGTATGTAAATGTAATTGTGAAAAAACGATGTAGGGCCTACTTCATATACAGATCAGAAGTAAATGATGAACTATTCTCTTTATGTAATAAGCCTTGTTACTAAACAATATATATTTTTAAAAGCTTCTTATCATATTGAGATGAAATGGAGCGGCATTTGAAACATCTCTTAGGTATAAAAACAACATAACGACCTTTACAAAATTTGCTGCCCGTAGGCAGTAGCCTACTTTGCCTATGCATAAATCTGCCTCTGGTGTACATGCTAAATGCATCTGAACAGTAGTAAGAATGACTTAGTATCCTGTTGAGTTATTCACATTTCTGACGGATGATACGCAAATACTGGAAGGTAGAATGTGAGAGCCAGCAATAACCTTAAATAAAACTCATATATTTCAGTTATTACAGACAAGTGCTTGATTTGATAATTTTTTTAAAATAAAATTGTATATTTTAATGCAGCTTTACAGTAGCTTGACAGAAAGTGTAAAAATGTAAAATAAAAACGGCATGACTTAGGTGTAAATAAAAAGTGAACACTTTACAGTAGCACAAAAAATGACAAAAAACTGAGACAATGAAATGCTACAGTTCAGTTAAAAATTTTGCAATCTCCCTCACACAAAATTTTAAAGAATAAAGACATCAACACAACAAAATATTTTTTTTGGAGCAAAAGGAAACACAATGGAAAGGCATCTCAGGTAGTATCACTTTGAAATTATGGTTTCAAAATGTTTAGGGAAAAGAATAAAAAAATGCTAGCATTAACAATCCAACAATGTATCTAAAAGATCAGGATCTTGCTAAGTACATTATAGGGAAAATTGGTTTTGTAGCTGCTAGTGGATGTTTGTTTCTATAAAAAATAATTGCAGTATCTAATAAATTATGGTACATATTTAATCATTTATTGAATAATTTGTCATTTACATAATTTTGTTTTTTTTTAAATTTCTATAGATACTTTTGGTGTGTTTGTTGTAATTTTGTGTTTTACATAATCTTTTGTGATTAAATCATTTGGTATAAAATGTTACAGATTATAAAATACACCTCACAGTTTTAACATACAATATGTATAGTAACACCTCTATACATAGTAACAGGTATATCAATATGCCTGTAATCACAGGTATAGGAAAGTAATGGCAAATCTTGCATAATCTTATCAGTTATTGTTATTATTCAGCTAGTGCTATTAAATTCATATTGGCCCAAAGTGATCACAAAAGGAATTTATTGTATTTGTTTACAGTCAACAGTGTAGATTCCGGTGATGATTTGATAGGCAACATCCTAATTATCAGGCTAATGTGATAAAGTTCCAGATGAATGCCAAGAGTGTGGCTCTAGAATATTCTGCAGTGCTGCTGATTAACAGTATGTGATCAGCATCACATAGAGTACTACACATTTAAGCTATCTAATTGACTTGGTATTAGAATATTAGTAAAATGTGCTTGTTAACCAAATAGTGTGTTGTTACTCCTGAAAATCCCATTTCACTAAGAGCATTTTAGAAGTCTGGGTTATCTTTTATGTTTCACTCCACAAACATGCCTTTAGTTCAGCATTTCTTAACCTATTGGGCATGAGCCACTGCAGGGTCCCGAGAGGGCATTTGGTGGGTTGCAAAGTCAGGTTCAGAAATTTATTTACTGTGTCTTAAAAAGCTACTACATGTAAATAACTAAGATATATCATTTTAACAATTTAAATTCAACCTGTTTTGTACATAGTCTAAACTGTACATTTTTGTTATTCATGCTCTACCATTGTTTTTTACCAGCTCTGATGTTTAACTCTCTATAACCAGATTGAAAGTTGCTTCCCAGAGGGATACAGTGAATTCAATTGGATTCAAGACCCATTCTTGTATTTTGAAAGTTCTAACATGTTGTCAGTAAAACTAAATGAGCAATTGTGTGATATCATCTGTGATGCTGGGATTAAAACTAAATTTTTAGTAAATTATTTTGTATAGTTAGTGATAACATGAGACATGTCATGGACAACAAAATCCATAAACTTTTAGATTCTGACTTAACAAAGTTCTGGATATCTTTAAGAGATGAATATCCTGAACTTTCGGAGTTGCTCATCCCATTCACCACCTCATTCTTGAGTGAAATGGGATTTTCATCTCAAGTGAAAAGCAAGCACACAAATAGACTTGACGCACACTCAGATTTATGACTTAATTTAACCACTCTTGAATCCAACATACCCCAGCTTTTGCAGAAAAAGCAGCTCCAACTGTCACATTAGTAACTAATGATTAGTTAGGCAAGTAAAAACTCTTTTGTTTTTAACTTCAGCATGTGTTTATTAGAGCAAATTAGTCTTTTGAATTACATATTTGCTTTTTGCTTTTCTATAATTAAGTGTATATATAATTTGTTTAAGCATAAAAGAAGGCTTAAAGTTCTCAGTGTTACCAAAAATATGATTATAAAGTGGGTGCACAAGTAGTTCTGCCATGCACACCCCTACAAGTCTAATTAATTTTAAAAATCTAAAAGGTTAAGTTAGATAATTAAACGTAGACACAACCTCCCAAAATCGTCTCTGTACCGTAATTATGTGCGATAAATGGAAACTAATTTCTGTACTTCCAATAAATACACCCTTTTAATAAAATATGTACCAATAAACTCCAATAAAATACTGTATGTACGAATAACGTAGCCTACTAGGTTATACGTTCTAAATTGGAAGTACCGATAGGTTTTAATTCGAATAAATACAGCCTTTAATGTATATACAGCCTTTTATCCATACAATAAATACAGCCTTTGAATGTACACTAACAAAGGAAATTTTTGTTAAATCTAATTAATTTTAAAAATCTAAAAGGTTAAGTTGCATTGTCAAACGTAGACACAACCTCCAAAAATCGTCTGTGTACCGTAGTTATGTGCGATAAATGGAAAATAATTTCTGTACTTCCAATAAATACACCCTTTTAATAAAATATGTGCCAATAAACCCCAATAAAATATGCAAATAGGTTATAGGTCTACGTTCTAAATTGGAACTAGGTTTTAATTCCGGTACTTCGAATAAATACAGCCTTTAATGTTATGTACAGCAGCCTTGTATGCATACAATAATTTAATGTACACTAACAAAGGAAATTTTTGTTAAATCTAATTAATTTTAAAAATCTAAAAGGTTAAGTTGCATTGTTAAACGTAGACACAACCTCCAAAAATCGTCTGTGTACCGTAATTATGTGCGATAAATGGAAAATTATTTCTGTACTTCCAGTAAATACACCCTTTTATTGTACACTAACAAAGTAAATTTTATTTAAGTAACATTGTCTACATAACCTCCATACACTGGCATTAGTTACTTGTGAAGAAAACAGTTCTAGTACACATCGAACACGGAAAAAAAATACAAACGTGGAGACGGAAGTTGCCTTTGGCCGCCGCAGGAAACAGTGAAAGACCCCCGCTGGCTATTCCCCAAGACCCGTTTTGATCTATAACAATGCTAACGAAATTAACTGCCAGGATCTAGCTTATGATGGTACAGCAAAGTAAAACTTCCGTTTCCTCGTTTGTACTTACTTTCCGTGTCCAGATTTCTACTGGATCTGTTTTATTCACAAGTAACTAATAGCAGGTTATGGAGGTTATGTACGACAATGTAACTTAAATAAAATTTCCTTTGTTAGTGTACATTAAAAGGGTGTATTTATTGGAAGTACAGAAATTAGTTTCCATTTATCGCACATAATTACGGTACAGAGACGATTTTTGGAGGTTGTGTCTACGTTTAACAATGTAACTTAACCTTTTAGATTTTTAAAATTAATTAGACAACAAAAATTTCGTTAGTTAGTGTACATTCAAAGGCTGTATTTATGTATGGATAAAAGGCTGTATATAACATTAAAGGTTGTATTTATTCGAAGTACCGCAATTATAATCTAGTTCCAATTTAGAACATAGGCCTATAACCTAGTACAATGTAACGTATAACCAAACAAGTAGGCCTACGTTAAAATCGTGTTTTCAGTTTCAAGAGGAGTGTCAGTTTTTTATGTTTTTTCAATAAATAAAAATGAGAGGAGGGAGAGGGAGAGAGAGAGACCAAAAAAATGTTATGCCTATCTAATTTTTCAAGAACTATGTAGCCTACACATAGCAAAAATGGAATTTCTACAAAGTTTACATTAAATGAAAATGATGAAAGTACTGTTAGCTTTTAACAAATATTGACAATTTTGCCCAATACAGAAATGAAGGAAATTGACAGACAAATTGTCTACGAGTTCCCAGGAAGTGATTAAGGTTCATCAGTTAACACGCAAATGATTAAGTATTAATAATCGGTTAGAGTGGAATTTAATGTTACTACGGTCTGAATTAATGCAAATAAAATTGGAGAATCTCGTAAACATATTAAAGAATCCTTGTATATTACACACAAAATTATTACAGTATGGACCTTTGTTAATGAATAGAAAAAAATGGGACTCTATAGGCTACTTTAGAATGTACCAACAAAATTCACCTTTTTTCAAATACCAAAATCTATTGTTTTTTTTCATACGGTTTTCTTACAAAAAAGATCATTAACAACATACATTATGAGAAAACGTGGTTACAAATCAGAACCAGCCATTAGTTACTTGTGAAGAAAATAGATATAACATTTACAAACATGAAATCTTCAGTTCTCTCCCTATTTGTTTCATAAAAACTGGAGTTTCTACTGCAGGTTTTAAGTCCATTAACTACTTGATTAAATATACATAATTGTTCGTGTATCTTGTTGGGTAACATATTATATTAATACATCTGCTTCCTACTCATATGTGCAAACAATGTTTTTAATGTATGGTCCTAAAATCTTTATCAACACTTTATATTTTTAAAATTTAGACAAAGTCTAATGAGCAATTTGGCCTAACCTGAATTTACATGACCTGGCTCAGAACAACTTTATTTTGGCAAATACAAAGATGAAGACTGGTTGCAATTTCTTCAGGGCTCACACCTGCTGCCAGGCTTAGTTCTATAACATGATAAGGAAGGAAGAAATCAGCCCGAACCTGCAACCACTGTGGGAAGGCTTTTACACCATTACCAACAAGATTAATGATGTCATCTAAGAATAACTCATTAGGCTATTTAGCTCTATTTATACATTTAATGCATCTTAATTAGTACACTAACAGCACTCACTGCTCTGCCTTACAGTAACACAACACGTTACACTAACTCACTGCTCTGCCTTACAGTAACACAACACGTTACACTAACTCAAAAGAATTTCTTGTTTTCAGTTTAAGAAAGTTGAAGTTATGTATTTGTTTTCTTTTCCATTCACTTTTAGTGAAACGTGCTTTACATTAATATATGTACGCTTACTATATTGAAATCCAATGTTCACTAACCAATAATTACAAATTTTGTGGAATTAGTAACATTATATACTAATGTGTGATTATCAATCTATATTATCAGTTGAATTTTTGAATTCCTTTGATTCATTAATAAATTTTACTAATTTGTTTCTTTATGTCTATTGAATGATTTCTTATTAGTTTTTAATCTTTGTGTTTTCATTATTCATTTGTAAATTCTTGGATTTTGTTGTCCATGACGTGTCCATTACTAATTATCATTGAAACACGCACACACACAATTCCTTTTTTCTTTATTAAATTTGAATTCAGTATTAGTCATCTTTGGTGTTAACATGGACACATCTTGCAAATGTTAATTTCTTACAAGTTCTTCTCTTTACAGGACTAATAGTTTTGTAAAAAACTCAATTGTTTGTTATTACATTTTCAATTGTTACCCTTAACATTTCAACCTCATCATAAAATAACTGTTGAGAAACAGAGCTCTTTGTTAAAAAGACTTTTCATTAGTAAAGTTACTAATAAGTAGGCATACATTTGTCCTCATGATATAAGGTTAAGAATTAAGAAAAGGTGAAACCAACTCGTTACACTGAAAAACTTCTAGGTATACTACTACTGATGATTGAAAAAGACAAGATAACTCATGCTGAACTTTTCTTTCGAACCTTTTAACACCATGGATTTTGCGTTTATCCACAATTACTTTGCCCTTTTTTACATTTTATCAACTTGTGTTCCCAGAGTCACAGTATTCTGAATTGTTCTTAAAATTTCCATTTAGGATTAGACCCATCTATAGTTATCTGTAGAACTTTATTAAGATGGAGATTTATTCCTAGTAGAGTTATCTTCGAATCCTTTAAAAACCCTTAAAGATTACTTTAGATTAGGAAGTCAGAGAAACACAGAATTCAAGTAACAAGTTTCCACTACTTTGTAAAACATATCCTAGAAACAAACTGTGACATCCAGTAACTGTTGCTGAGAAACCTTACTAAGGGACTTATAAAAAAAAAACAACAACAATTATACGCTTGCTCTTTTGAACATCTGATAAAAAGGTTTTGTAAAGTGTACCTAACCTAAAAATGTACAATGCTCGCCTTGTCTTTGTATTCCATACTTCTAGCAGTTTTAGATGATAAGCTAACACGAATAAGAAAAGTTTAAATCTGCTGAAGGTCTAAACGATTGATAGTTATTTGCAGACTGCCAGGGCCATAAAATAATTCTGAAAGAATTGTTGCTTTTACAACACCATCCTTTATCAAGTGACTACTCAAAACTGCCAGTTTTTCACAGCAAACTGAAGTTTGATGATTTGATCCATCATGACCTAATGATGGTCCAAACATTTCAAGGATTCTCCTAGCCTTAAAAAACTAGACTGGCGTCACTGAGACATGACTAATGTTAAATTTACTTTGAGATACTTCCAAACATAATACAGTTTACAATAAACAAACAAAACTTTATGCCTGTCTAATTTTTCCAGAACTGTATACACATAATTTGATCTGGATAGAACATTTATTAAACAATAATACTATTTGAAGCAAATAATTAAAATATCGGTACGGAGAACCATACATGACTTCCATGTTTTAAGATTTATATTTAAAATCATTTTAGAAATGAAATATTTCCACAGAAACTACTTCTATCTTCAGCCTCAACCACAGAATTGTGGTCACTAACATATACCACCTCACGTTAGTGCACTTGATTTTCACTGATGATGGCAGTCGATGGCACTTCCGAAACGTCTGGTTTTGCAGAAAACATTGGACCACGGCCAAACAGCCCGTGAAGGAATTTTATCAACAAACTACTTCTTTGTTTCCGATAATGTAGTACACATATAAAAAACTATCCCCTCCCCTTCACCTATCATTTTCATGTATAGAAAATAATCCCCTCCCACTTCAACTTCCCCCTACCCCTTTTCATTTATAGATATTTAATCTACCTTTCTACAGTGGAAAGGTATGACCTTCTTTTCAGGATAATTTATTTATCAAAATTAAGTACTTTACTCTTTTTAAAACATAAAACGTTACAGGTAAGCTACCCCTTCTCCTTAACCGATCTTCACCAGTATTGAGTCCTCTACAATATGCAAAAAATTATTTGAATTTGTGGCAGTTATCGTTCGCCATAGACAAAATTCTACACACAGACACACACACACACACACACACACACACACACACACACACACACACACACACACACACACACACACACACACACACACACACACACACAGACATCTTTCAAAAAATGACTTTTCTTCATGTTTTGAGGGTAGTACAATCAGAATCAGCACTTATCTCTAACGCGATTTTTGTTGTTGTTCATTTTCCCTTATGGAACATGGAAGTAAAAACAATATCCTTCTTTTTATAATATGTATTGCACTTGTTTTCTAACATGGAACACTAATTATTAGATAAAATGGTTACCTTCATTTAAGCCAGCTTCCACTCACTGTGTGCTTTCTCACAGGCCATAACTTGTTCTTTTTAATGTTGCCGAATATAAATTGATGTTAAATTAAAATAAAGTAAAGACTTAGCACCTGGAGTTTGCAACGTCCAAGTTGAAGAATCTATTTAATTATTGCACTTAACTTGATATAAGTACTGATTACATTTCAGGATTATTATTTTCAGAAATAATGTATGTAAACCAGTTTTCCCCATATGAAGTTAGTTAAAATGCTTTAATGCATAGCATTCCAGGCCTTTATGGTAGTAGATTTGTATTACTAAATTTGAATTTACACAAATAATTCTCTTTGATTAACCAGAGTTACACACACAAACTAAATGTTGAGTGCCCTCCTAGTGTATAAATTCAGCTAAAACACTATTCCAAAAACTTACCTTGTTACTAGAATATGTGACATGATGAACTTTTCATGTTAAATAGTTTAAATACTTTGTGTTGAGAGTTAAGCATTTTAATAATTTTTATTTATGCAGGCGTATAGGAAAATCTGATCATCATGAAAAAGGAATAAGGCATTTTGTAATAGCAATTAACTTATTAATTCCTGCTGTATTACCGACTCATGTTACAAGACCAATTTTTGTTTAATTGAAAAGATATATTTTTATTGTTTCTTTTGGTGCAATCTGTAAATTACATGACACACATCCATAAAGGTTTGAAAATATGCTTATTGCAGTTTGATAGGAATAAATTCTCAAAAAACTAATACAAATCTGTTATGTCTTACCACACCAGCTATCCTTTCTATTTCAAATGAGCCTTTTAACCAAATTTATTACATAGTATTGTGCCAAGATATATCACTACATTTGTATACTGTAATACAGTAGTGGTAGAATATTATCATTCCACTAATATTACCCTAACATAATAAATTAAAATACATTATATACACATCTTTTGACATAATCATCCTTTCACTTATCACTTTTTGCGTATTAATTTATTTGATGAATATATATTTAACGATTTATGTAAAATACAACAGGTGTTTAATGGACATGTACTATGTGTAGACCTCTTATTTCCCTCCTCGGCAGGTCGAAGCTCAATTGGCACTAGAGTTATGAAATTATGCTATGCTCATAGTCTGTCTGTTAGCAGCTAGTGGCATCTATTGACATTCACTCATGTCAAATTATAGAGTCGGTAAAGGATGTTCAAAATTTGAATGTAAACAAGTTAATAGTTAAATAATTAATATAATGGAAGTATCACATATATCATGTATCTAAATGTAATTGTGAAAAAACGATGTAGGGCCTACTTCATATACAGATCAGAAGTAAATGATGAACTATTCTCTTTATGTAATAAGCCTAGTTACTAAACAATATATGTTTTTAAAAGTTTCTTATCATATTGAGACGAAATGGAGTGGCATTTGAAACATCTCTTAGGTATAAAAACAACATAACAACCTTTACAAAATTTGCCGCCTGTAGGCAGTTGCGTACTTTGCCAATGCATAAATCTGCCTCTGGTGTACATGCTAAATGCACCTGAACAGTAGTAAGAATGACTTAGTATCCTGTTGAGTTATTCACTGTTCTGACGGATGATATGCAAATACTGGAAGGTAGGATGTGAGAGCCAGCAATAACCTTAAATAAAACTCTCATATATTTCAGTTATTACACAGTGTTCTGTTCATTACAGACAAATGCTTGGTATGATCATTTTTTTTTTTAATTAAATTTTATATTTTACTGCAGCTTTACAGTACCTTGACAGAAAGTGTGAAAATGTAAAATAAAACCGGCATGACTTAAGTGTAAATAAAAAGTGAACACTTTACAGTAGCACAAAAAATGACAAAAATTGAGACAATGAAATGCTACAGTTCAGTTAAAAATATTGCAATCTCCCTCACACACAATTTTAAAGAATAAAGACATATCAACACCACAACAAAATATTTTTTTTGGAACAAAAGGAAACACAATGGAAAGGCATCTCAGGTAGTATCGCTTTGAAATTATGGTTTGAAAATGTTTAGGGAAAAGAATAAAAAAATGCTAGCATTAACAATCCAACAATGTATCGAAAAGATCAGGATCTTGCAGGGAAAATTATAGGGATAATTGGTTTTGTAGCTACTGGTGGATGTTTGTTTCTATAAAAAATAATTGCAGTATCTAATAAATTATGGTACATATTTATTGGTGATATTGAATAATTTATCATTTATATAATTTTCTTTATTTTTTAATTTCTATAGATACTTTTGTTGTTTGTTGTAATTTTATGTTTTACATTATCTTTTGCGATTAAATCATTTGGTATAGAGTACAAAGGTACAATCTTACCTATTTTTTATTTTCCGTCGTGCGACTTCATATATTTTTAAAAATATACATATGAAGTATATATATATTAAAAATATATACAGGGTGTCCCGGGAGGAGAGGGAAATAATTTGAGAAATGGTTCTATAGTGTAAAAGAAGAAAAAAAGTTCATATAAACATATGTCCAGAAACGCTTTGTAAGCGAGTTACGGCTAGCGAAAGATTTCACCCGGGTTTCGGTTCCCCCGGGTAAATGAAGACTTTCTGAAATTCTGGGAAGGGGCGAATTCTGTTGTTTCTTATGGTTTTTGACCTGAAAAATTGAATAAAACAGGTCGCTGAACTGTATCTACCATAAGTTTCATAATATCCGACGTAAAACAGAAAAATCTTTGCCTAAAAATAAATTTTGGAAAATTGGAAATAATTGGAATTTTTTGTTGATTTTTATTGACTTTATTTACACCATTTTTCTCAGAATTAAATTCTTTACAAGTTTTGTTTTTAACTTTTATGCATTTATTAGTTATTTAACAAAGTTATTGCACTTCTAACCTACAAAAACGTGTTTTTAGGTTAGAAGTAAAATAACTTTGTTAAATGACTAATAAATGCAAAAAAGTTAAAAACACAAATTGTAAAGAATTTAATTCTGAGAAAAATAGTATAAATAAAGTCAATAAGAATCAACAAAAAATTACAATTATTTCCAATTTTCCAAAATTTGTTTTTAGGCAAAGATTTTTCTGTTTTACGTCGGATATCATGAAACTTATGGGAGATACAGTTCTGCGACCTGTTTTATTCGATTTTTCAGGTCAAATACCATAAGAAACAACAGAATTCGCCCCTTCCCAGAATTTCAGAAAGTCTTCATTTACCCGGGGAAACCGAAACCCGGGCGAAATCTTTCGCTAGCCGTAACTCACTTACAAAACATTTCCGGACATATGTTTATATGAACTTTTTTCTTCTTTTACACTATAGAACCATTTCTCAAATTATTTCCCTCTCCTCCCGGGACACCTTGTATATGAAGTCGCACGACGGAAAATAAAAAAATAGGTAAGATTGTACCTTTGTATTAGAGCGCGACTTAGAGACAAAACAATAGAATGTATTATATGGTATAAAGTGTTCCAGATTATAAAATACACCTCACAGTTTTAACATACAATATATATAGTGTACTGCTGTAAAATGCAACACAGTACATAAGAGGAAAATAATAAAATTTAAAAGAAAAAATATATAAATTTATTAGAATTGGAACATATGTTTTAAAATGTAAACAAAAACATTGTATTGACTCACCCATCAACACAGAGGTAGATGCCTATATGAGATAAAACAGTATAAAGATATATGTTATGAAAGAATATATGAAATTTGAAATGAATATTATAATAAGAGGAAATATAGTAGTAAGAAAATTATCATATTATAAATACAAACTAGAATTAAGAATATTAGAAATAAAATAAATATGTTTAATAAGAAGTAGAAAAGTTATATAAGTTTTTAAGAGGTATATGATAAAAAGATGTAACGAAGGTAGGGAATTATCAATGTGGCAAATATGTAAATTGTTAGAGATTGTTTTGGAGAGTGATGAAGAAAAAATGTATTAGTCTAATTTAATACCAAATACTATAAAGATGAAAGAGAGGAATTATGTAAAAGGAGTCTAAATTTATATCTAAGGAAAGTAACATGAGTAGTCTAATTTTATATTGAATACTATAAAGATGAAACAAAGGAATTATGTAAATAGAGTCTAATTTTTAATTCAATCAGAGTCACATTAAGAATATTAAATTATAATAACTGTTGTACATCATAAAAGTAATGTAACTTGGAAAAGAAAATAAAGCAAAGGATTTTGAATAGTGATTCCAGAGTTTGATTATAATATCGAATAAATAAATAATAATACAAAAAATATAACAATATCCTGAATAGAACAACAACAGAAGAGGAAAATCTTGGACTGGAGAAGAGTTTCAGTGGCCCTAACGAATAATTAAGTGTTCAAAGGAGACATCGGTGTTGCAGTAATCTTGGAGAGCGGTATCCAGCGGTAAGAACAATAAGAGATTCGTGTGAAGAAACAGATTGCCAAGCTGAATATTGCTGTTGAAGAAAGGTAAACAACCAGAAGTGAACCCGTGGCAGCTAGAAGAATTCAGAGACGGTTAAGTTACACTAATACGTTAGTTATTTTTTACATGGTTAATTACCAAAGTACTAGCCATTAACTGAATCTGGGTTGGTTTAAAGAAAAGAAATTAATAGATATAATCGTAAATACGATAAAATAACTTAATAATCATTAACCCTGAGAAAAAGAGTTTCTTTACATGTACTGGTAAATAAAAAAAAATATAGTAACAGTAGGTACAGATCTTTATTACAATACCTGTAATAAAAAAAATAATAAACCAGTATAAAATGGCGCCCATACGTGAAAGCAAAGATTTTCTTTAAACCAGCACCAAATAACACAATTTTGTTAAATTTAATTAGTATAAAAATCTCCTTGTAATTAAATTAAGTTCAATATTGTAAAATGGCTAACAAACTAGAGCAACGATATGAATTAAGGAGTAATAGTGTTGAAGAGGAAGAAACTGAAATGGAAATAATAGTAGAGGATGCCCAAGGGGACCAACCAAAGAAACCAAACCAACTAATGGATGCAAATTTCTAGGAGATGATGAGAATTATAATGGAAGGGAATAATAAAACCAACGAAAATTTTAAACAAATGAGACTAGATAATGAAAATTTATTAAAACAAAATAATGAGGAATTAAAGGAGACCATTCAACAACAAATAAATGGGGTGAAGAATAAATTAGACCAGCAAAAGGCTGAAATCAAGTTAATATTACAAAATTGTGAGGAAAGGAACATTAGGCAATCCGCAAAAATGAAATTGAATATAGAAACAATGAAAGAAATAATGAGTGATGAAAACCAGTCAATAGAAACAACGATAGAAGATGACAAGCAAAATTGTGGAAACATTGAATAAGATAACGGAAAAAGTAATAAATGATAACAAAATGGAGATAGAAATAATACCAAACGATCAAAATAGGAAGCAAGTAAGTCATAAAATAGAAGATAATGGAATAAAGAAGCAAATAATTAAGAAAACAGAAGAAAGAAGAATAACACATCCTAAGAAAATTAAAAATATACGAGAAGAATTGGAGATGATGAATAATGGACTGATTAATGTACTTAACATCCTAAGTACTAACTACAGAAGAATAAGTAATTTTAAAGATAATAAAAGGAACTCAATAGAATATTTCAAAGGGAATCACAATAAAATAGTGAGAAAAAACGTCAGAAAGTCTATAGGTAAATTAAATATCACAGAAACAGAAATGTGTAGCAAACTGTCAGTAATGTCATCAATAATTCAAATACCATTAAAATACCTGTTCAATAAAATAAATAGGAAGTGTCTGATGTAGGCATAGGTAGAGATGAACATGTAGTATCAAAAGAAGGGGAGTACAGGGTGACAGAGAGGTATTTAATAAAAACAGAAATTATTATGGACACTTTAATAATAATCCGTGCAACAAGGACAACTTACGTATTTGACAACGGATGAACTAATTATGAAAAATATGGAAAGAAGGGACTGATTTTCTGGGTATGGACGAAAGCAAACTAATTGAACAATGATTAGATTAATTATTAATACAAATGACATAATATGAAATTTATTATGAATTAAGATGAAATAACCCACCAAATTCTAAAATAAGTAAGAACATCTTACCGGATAGTTAAGAGAAATTATTTTTGAATCAATTAAGAAGAGAAAGACAGTTAATAACCATAATAATTATTTGAATAACCATTTTAATCAGTATAATAACAATGATAAGAACAATTAAGACTAGTTACTATTTAAGAAGGGTAGAAATGAATTAGATGAAGAAACAATAGACAAATACAACTTACGATAATGATGAAATTCAGTACTTAACGGCATAATTAAAGGGGAATAAATAAATAAAAAATGAAAATGAAGATAGAATCTAAAATATCATAGATTGACAACACCAAGATAGGAATAATCCAACATGTATGTCGAATAATGTTAACCAGTTACCTGTGAATGATAGAATATTAATTGAAGTGATAAAACACCAGAAGTGAAACAGTAATGGAATAAAAATGTGAAGAGACCTCAAAGAAATCATGTAACAATCCCTTGAATATAATTTTGTAGCGAAGGAGCTACCTTATAGGTAATAATTATATGTATTGTGTTGTGATAGTGCAACTTTTATTTTTTCCTGGACAGAGATGAAGTTCCTCTGATTTCAGATGATATATTTAGGGAAAACGGCGGAGTAATGGAAGCCAATAGTGCCCCTCCGAATCAGAACCCATGTATAGTATTTAATGTTAGGGAATTATGGTATTTTAGGGATGATACAAATAACGAGGTAAAGAGATAAAAAATAAATATGACAACATGACTCGAGGTATGAAAATTAAGAAGAAATTAAGTGTTCAAACATGAAAACAGGAATATAATTAAAAGTAACCAAATAAATGATAGAATAACCCAAAGTGTATAAAGAATCGACATCAAGTTTTAGGTGCTAAGTTAATATATGATATTTGTAAAAAAAAAGTCAAGGTAGCCAATGTCAGATATGAGGGAAGGTGGATAAATCATCAAGCATGGAGAGCGTTAGAGCAAGTTTTATTGACATTTGTGGACCATTATCAACTAGTGATAGGAGATGTAGGAAATATAGGTATACTGATTATCATGGACAGCTATTAGGTTTACAAAGCATATCACATCATTAAAGCTGATACCCATATTATAATAAAAAATAATAAAAAAAAAAAAAAAAGAGAAGAGAATTCTGAAATTAAGAACACATGAAATTTATGACCAGGATTGGGAAGGTGAGATTTAAAAGAAAAGAGAATGTTTAGTCATGTTTTTGAGTTTTTTAGCCATGAAACTAGGCACAATTGTTATTTTATACTTATTATTTTTGATGTAAAACCAGTTGGTTTGATTAATGTTATTTTAAGCCATAAATGAGTGTGTAAGATATGGTGATTCTTGATAGTGATGAACCATACTTGTTATGTTAATAAGAGAAAAAACCAATTTATGAAATGAATTTTGTGATATACAATTAGCGAATTAATCATATGTTTTCAATATTAATGTTCGACCATGTTTGTGATAAGAAATTAATTATTTCAAAATCTCACATCAAGTTGTATCTGAGATTATGAAATAAGCGAAGGTATTATGTACTGCTGTTAAAATGCAACACAGTACATAAGAGGAAAATAATAAATTTTAAAAGAAAAAATATATAAATTTATTAGAATTGGAACATATGTTTTAAAATGTAAACAAAAACATTGTATTGACTCACCCATCAACATAGAGGTAGATACCTATATGAGATAAAACAGTATAAAGATATATGTTATGAAAGAATATATGAATTCTTGGATTTCGTTGTCCATGACGTGTCCGTTACTTAACTAAATATCACTATAATATTGACGACTCGGAACACTAAGTTTTTTATAAGTAAAACTCAGCCTCTGATGAAGCCTTCTATAGGTGAAAGCCGGTTTAGGCTGTAAGGTAAAACTTTACGTTTTTACTTATAAAAAACTTAGTGTTCCGAGTCGTCAATATTATAGTGATATTTAGAATATATGAAATTTGAAATGAATATTATAATAAGAGGAAATATAGTAGTAAGAAAATTATCATATTATAAATACAAACTAGAATTAAGAATATTAGAAATAAAATAAATATGTTTAATAAGAAGTAGAAAAGTTATATAAGTTTTTAAGAGGTATATGATAAAAAGATGTAACGAAGGTAGGGAATTATCAATGTGGCAAATATGTAAATTGTTAGAGATTGTTTTGGAGAGTGATGAAGAAAAAATGTATTAGTCTAATTTAATACCAAATACTATAAAGATGAAAGAGAGGAATTATGTAAAAGGAGTCTAAATTTATATCTAAGGAAAGTAACATGAGTAGTCTAATTTTATATTGAATACTATAAAGATGAAACAAAGGAATTATGTAAATAGAGTCTAATTTTTAATTCAATCAGAGTCACATTAAGAATATTAAATTATAATAACTGTTGTACATCATAAAAGTAATGTAACTTGGAAAAGAAAATAAAGCAAAGGATTTTGAATAGTGATTCCAGAGTTTGATTATAATATCGAATAAATAAATAATAATACAAAAAATATAACAATATCCTGAATAGAACAACAACAGAAGAGGAAAATCTTGGACTGGAGAAGAGTTTCAGTGGCCCTAACGAATAATTAAGTGTTCAAAGGAGACATCGGTGTTGCAGTAATCTTGGAGAGCGGTATCCAGCGGTAAGAACAATAAGAGATTCGTGTGAAGAAACAGATTGCCAAGCTGAATATTGCTGTTGAAGAAAGGTAAACAACCAGAAGTGAACCCGTGGCAGCTAGAAGAATTCAGAGACGGTTAAGTTACACTAATACGTTAGTTATTTTTTACATGGTTAATTACCAAAGTACTAGCCATTAACTGAATCTGGGTTGGTTTAAAGAAAAGAAATTAATAGATATAATCGTAAATACGATAAAATAACTTAATAATCATTAACCCTGAGAAAAAGAGTTTTTTTACATGTACTGGTAAATAAAAAAAAATATAATAACAGTAGGTACAGATCTTTATTACAATACCTGTAATAAAAAAAAAAATAAAACAGTAAAATAGTAACACATGTACACATAGTAACAATTATATCAATATGCCTGTAATCACAGGTATGGGAAAGTAATGGCAAATCTTGCATAATCTTGTTATCAGTTATTGTTATTATTTGGCTAGTGCTATTAAATTCATATTGGCCCAAAGTGATCACAAAAGGAATTTATTGTATTTGTTTACAGTCAACAGTGTAGATTCCAGGTGATGATTTGAAATTTATATAAATTAATTTTCACTCACATGAATGAAGTTGCAAATGAAAGATGTCTGTGTGTAGAATTTTGTCTATGGCGAACGATAACTGCCGCAAATTCAAATAATTTTTTGCATATTGTAGAGGACTCAATATTGGTGAAGATTGGTTAAGGAGAAGGGGTAGCTTACCTGCAATGTTTTATGTTTTAACAAGAGTAAAGTACTTAATTTTGATAAATAAATTATCCTGAAAAGAAGGTCATACCTTTCCACTGTAGAAAGGTAGATGAATTATCTATAAATGAAAAGGGGTAGGGCGAAGTCGAAGGGGAGGGGATTATTTTCTATAAATGAAAATGATAGGTGAAGGGGAGGGGTGCAGGGGATCAAATTATGTGTATACAGTTCTGGAAAAATTAGACAGGCATAAAGTTTTGTTTGTTTATTGTAAACTGTATTATGTTTGGAAGTATCTCAAAGTAAATTTAACATTAGTCATGTCACTCAGTGACGCCAGTCTAGTTTTTTAAGGCTAGGAGAATCCTTGAAATGTTTGGACCATCACTAGGTCATGATGGATCAAATCATCAAACTTCAGTTTGCTGTGAAAAACTGGCAGATTTGAGTAGTCACTTGATAAAGGATGGTGTAAAAGCAACAATTCTTTCAGAATTATTTTATGGCCCTGGCAGTCTGCAAATAACTATCACTCGTTTAGACCTTCAGCAGATTTGAACTTTTCTTATTCATGTTAGCTTATCATCTAAAACTGCTAGAAGTATGGAATACAAAGACAAGGCGAGCACTGTACATTTTTAGGTTAGGTACATTTTACAAAACCTTTTCATCAGATGTTCAAAAGAGCAAGCGTATAATTGTTGTTGTTGTTTTTTTTCATAAGTCCCGTAGTAAGGTTTCTCAGCAACAGTTACTGGATGTCACAGTTTGTTTCTAGGATATGTTTTACAAAGTAGTGGAAACTTGTTACTTGAATTCTGTGTTTCTCTGACTTCCTAATCTAAAGTAATCTTTAAGGGTTTTTAAAGGATTCGAAGATAACTCTACTAGGAATAAATCTCCATCTTAATAAAGTTCTACAGATAACTATAGATGGGTCTAATCCTAAATGGAAATTTTAAGAACAATTCAGAATACTGTGACTCTGGGAACACAAGTTGATAAAATGTAAAAAAGGGCAAAGTAATTGTGGATAAACGCAAAATCCATGGTGTTAAAAGGTTCGAAAGAAAAGTTCAGCATGAGTTATCTTGTCTTTTTCAATCATCAGTAGTAGTATACCTAGAAGTTTTTCAGTGTAACGAGTTGGTTTCACCTTTTCTTAATTCTTAACCTTATATCATGAGGACAAATGTATGCCTACTTATTAGTAACTTTACTAATGAAAAGTCTTTTTAACAAAGAGCTCTGTTTCTCAACAGTTATTTTATGATGAGGTTGAAATGTTAAGGGTAACAATTGAAAATGTAATAACAAACAATTGAGTTTTTTACAAAACTATTAGTCCTGTAAAGAGAAGAACTTGTAAGAAATGAACATTTGCAAGATGTGTCCATGTTAACAGCAAAGATGACTAATACTGAATTCAAATTTAATAAAGAAAAAAGGAATTGTGTGTGTGCGTGTTTCAATGATAATTAGTAATGGACACGTCATGGACAACAAAATCCAAGAATTTACAAATGAATAATGAAAACACAAAGATTAAAAACTAATAAGAAATCATTCAATAGACATAAAGAAACAAATTAGTAAAATTTATTAATGAATCAAAGGAATTCAAAAATTCAACTGATAATATAGATTGATAATCACACATTAGTATATAATGTTACTAATTCCACAAAATTTGTAATTATTGGTTAGTGAACATTGGATTTCAATATAGTAAGCGTACATATATTAATGTAAAGCACGTTTCACTAAAAGTGAATGGAAAAGAAAACAAATACATAACTTCAACTTTCTTAAACTGAAAACAAGAAATTCTTTTGAGTTAGTGTAACGTGTTGTGTTACTGTAAGGCAGAGCAGTGAGTTAGTGTAACGTGTTGTGTTACTGTAAGGCAGAGCAGTGAGTGCTGTTAGTGTACTAATTAAGATGCATTAAATGTATAAATAGAGCTAAATAGCCTAATGAGTTATTCTTAGATGACATCATTAATCTTGTTGGTAATGGTGTAAAAGCCTTCCCACAGTGGTTGCAGGTTCGGGCTGATTTCTTCCTTCCTTATCATGTTATAGAACTAAGCCTGGCAGCAGGTGTGAGCCCTGAAGAAATTGCAACCAGTCTTCATCTTTGTATTTGCCAAAATAAAGTTGTTCTGAGCCAGGTCATGTAAATTCAGGTTAGGCCAAATTGCTCATTAGACTTTGTCTAAATTTTACAGATATAAAGGGTTGATAAAGATTTTAGGACCGTACATTAAAAATATTGTTTGCACATATGAGTAGGAAGCAGATGTATTAATATAATATAGGAAGGAATAGGTAGGAATATAGGTATATATGCTTATAGGAATATAGGTAGGAATATGGTGTGATACCTGTATCATGTAATGCATAACCTGTCTGTTACAGATAAATGTGCTGTTATGTACACAGATGCAGCCAAAAAACTGATATTTACAGTAGCTACTGGTATTTACAGTAGTTGCATACTCCTGGCTTCTTCTGTAGCATATGAGAAGATAATCACACCACATTAGCTAGATTCTGAAAAGATACAATATCAAAACAATTTTCAACACAAACCAGAAATTTGCAAAATATCATCAGAACACGAGATACAGTTTACCCTGAATCAAAACACAAGAGCACATACCGCTGACAACTGCTACAATTTATATGTAAGTCACATCAAGTGAAGAGCAGTGGTGGTATATATCTATCATATAGGTACATACTTTAATTTTTTTTAATAAATACATACCTTATGTTTTCCTTATTATTTGTAGATTTTAATAAAACAATAAAACAAAAATGTAAAAAAGAAAAGTCAAAGTTTTATCCACTTGCAATTAAGTTACATAGAAATTTAAATTATATTTTTGTGTTTCTGAACTTACCTATTACAGCATCAAAATATAAGAAGATGAAGTTTTTCTTTCTATAGATGAAGTGGCTACGTTTTTCAGTTTTTTCTTACTCACCACTGACTTAAGAAAATTTTTTTATTGAGTTTAAGAAACTGCTTTCTCATATGAGACCACAGATATACAAATTGTTAAAATAAAAATACTGCAGTAAGAGACATAGATGACGAATGGATTCAGAGAAGCCCAGTTTGACAATAAACTGAAGAACTTCATTAGTAAAGGTAAATTTTGAATTGTTTCCTTGTTTTAAGTAACCTATTCTCAAGGTCAAAACCAAACAAACAATTGTTCAGTTGTTTAAAAGTATAAAATGGAGATAAAAATTATAATAGTGAAACTTTATTGCAACTTATGCCACTGTTAAAGTCAACATTGGCACAACAGCACATAACGACAGGTCATCACACAACTACAATATTTCAACAATATTTCAAAACAAAACAATAGCTATATAACAGAACAGAACATCTGATAAGTGAACAAATAGTTCACAAATGCTTCATGATAATGAAGTCACTATGGTTCAACAAGAAATAATACTTGCAACATACCCTCATCCTGGAAACACCTCTTACACAGCAATCAACTAGCTGCTAAATTAACTAATATGAGTACCATATCCGAAGTACAGTGTTGAATACAAACCAGTGGTAAACAAGCTAAACCATCAGCAAAAAATAAATAAATTACCATAAGAAGAATATATTTTTTTTACTTTATTATGATTCTACTTTTAATTTATTAGTGTTTTAATATGTCTTTTCCAACTAAGTATGGGAATTTATTCAGCAAATTCTCCTCTTCCTTATATGGAAAAAATCAAAGGTTGTGCCCATTTGTTGAGCCTGGCCTGTGGAAACCTGGCAAACAACTTCAAAATCATGAGTCTAAACTTTTCATAAATCATGTGGTATACTTGTTCAACAACTTCTTCCATTGCTACACACTTACTCATTTGACTACCCTTATCACTAACATCAATATGTCCTTCTTTAAACTTCCTGCACCACACACACACACATGCCCATAACATTGTTGCCTTAACCTTCACTCGTCAGCGATTTTCAGCTGCATTATGCTCTTCAGTAAGAAGAAAGCTATTTACACTGCATACTTTATACTTGGTGGGTACTTCAACAATATTCAACATGATTATGTGACTGCTGTTGAAATCAATACTGACTGGAATAACACTGCTGTTGAAATCACATTCACCTAGTGATGTGTGACGGAAAAGTTCATTGCAAATCCACTGCATATCTTCATTTGAGTATTACATACGGATTTCATCTGTCACCTTGTCAAAGGTAAAAAAAAACTTTTGAATTTTTAATTAATTCACTTAATTGACAAAATCAATTCTATTTTTAATACTGTGGCTTTTGTGTACTTATGTATTCTTTTAATTTGCAAAACCTCCTTGTTACCTTATTCTGAGGTGCTGTGGTAACTTTTGGCCATATCACTCTATTGCCTTCATCTGCTTTAGTCATAATTACACAATTATCTACAAGTCTTTGTATAACATTTCCTATACCGGTAGTTTTTTATATCCTTACAGTATTTGTAATCTGATGGATTTAACAATCCATTAATATTTGTTTCAATTTGTTTTTAATAAAAGCACACACCTTATTTTGTTATGTTCCACACATGGCCAGATTTAGTGTTAGTCGGTTCCTAGGCTGATCATGTGGTGTGGGCCCCCTAACTAATTACCAGGGGATGGGGTTGTGTCTCCCTCCTCCAGAAAATTTTTATTTTGAAAAATATATCTTCCAGAACTGCAAATAAAATCATTGTTAAGTGTAGAAATTAAATTGAGATACACTGTTTTTTGTAAATTTTCAATATTATGTTAAACAATTTAATGGTTTTAAGGTACTTTAATGTACAATGGCATTTTGAAATCTATGAAAATAATGATAAAATATTGCACTCGGTTTTGTATTACACTCAAAAGACCCTAAACAGAATAAAAATGTAGGAAAAATAAAAACAACTGATTTTCAAAGGTAAATAAACAATGCCACGTAATTATCACAAATTAAGCATATATTTAAAAAGAACATAAAGGTATTAGGGTATATTTACACTGTACAAATTGTAACTTAAATTTACGTTTAATTTTATAATATTATTTTTATTTGTACTTACCGTGTAATTCAATACAAACATCTGGTCTGCACATGTGGCGTTATGACCACCATTACTTTGCTTACTTGGGTCCAAGGTTCGTTGTTAAGCGAGCACAGAAACAGTTTGGGAGTTCGAAATAATAAGTCTACCGACATTTATGGTGAAATAAAACTTTTGGTTTAATATTTCTGAATTGCCATTATTATCATTTACAAAACCCAAAATGGCGTTGTATACACAAAAACAAAATGGCGGCTATGTACTTCCGCCCCAACTAATTACACATCAATTTTAATTATTCATTTCTTGTTTAATTCTTGGATTTCTTTGTATTTCTTGTATTTAATTTGCAACAAGAGCATTTTTTATTAAACTGCAGTTATCTTTGAATTTACGTATTATGTTTCAGATCATATTACTACATAAACCAATGCCTCATTGTATACCTTATAAATGCCGGCATTCTCTCGCACGCCCACATTCTCTCGCACGCCCACATTCTCTCTCTCTCCCCATACATTAATATTGGTACATATTTTTATTGAAATTTTGAACTCAGATTATCGAATTGATATGAAAATAAATTTTTAACTTTCCTGGATTTGCTGTCGCAGTTTCCCTTCAGACGTTCTCCATCTCAAGCAGGTGGTCGGCGAACTTTACGGTTTGCGTCTGTCCTTTCGCTGCACTGAATTTAATCTACATTGTCCTTTACTTGTTACATAATGGTATTGCTACCTGTTAATTACATTTTTACTGTTCACAACACTTTGGCTGGCAATACTTGGCCAGCAAATTTTGTAGCGTGCTAACGCTCTGAATGTAGGTTGAAGACTGGGACAGACATCTTAGTGCAAATTACCCAAGTGGAAGGGATTATTCGTCATCACTCTTTTGTTATAAGCTGATGACGGTATTGTTTTACGTCTCAGTTGTTACGTCCGTCGTATTTATTATGACGTTTTAGCATAGTTCAATCAGTGCTTTGTCTGAATATGTGTCGTTTTGCACGTACGCCTGTGACCGTGGCGTCAAGTTGCTCTGGTAAACTGCATTGTATGAAATATATTGGGAAATTTTAACCTCACCACTTTTAAAACATTACATCGCAATAATATTATTTTTCATGTACCGATAAATCCTTACACACCCGATATGTACCGTTACAAAACCCCGTCAATGAGAGGTTTTATGTCGAAACATAAAAACTCTCATTGACTCATTCACACTTTCTAAAGGGACCCGTTGGGATATGTCGCCACAACCCCCTGTAGTGTTTATATAAAATAAAATATCAATAACTTACCCTTGGTCCAATGATGGTGACAGTACCTGCCTGACCTTACTGGACTTCTCAGGTGAGATCCCAACACTGCAAGGCCATTCAGGCACTTGACGTTCCTGCTCTGACGCGCTGGCCAGCTCAGGACCGCCGTCACAGCATCACTAAACTCTGAAACATCGAATACAAAAAATTAAATAATGGCCTTGTATAATCCCATATCCACAACTGATATGTCTCCCCTTAGCTGCATTGGTTTATGTTAAGAGGCATTGGTTTTCTTAATTCCTAAGTTTTCAAATAACAAACAAACAAGATTTTATGACAGAAAGTCTTTCTCTTTTTCATTCCTACATTTACCAAAATCTTGACTCCAGTCAATATTATCTTACTCTTTTCACCACAAGAAAAAATTATATTCTTATACTAAGTTAATAACACGTAAAATAATTCCTTAAGTTTTGAAAAAGCAACAACTTATCTATCTCCCTATTATATAGAATTCAAAGCACAACTTACTTATTGCAAATAATCTAACTATCTAAACTTCATGGATCAGTTTTCCTGATACTAATATTTCTTTACAACAGAATCAGAACTATTTTTTATGTTCAACACCCATGTCAACATCATATACTTAATACTTAATATTTGTTACCGTTGCTACCCCTGTAGCAACCTCCTCACCACACACTCTATGACCATATTTATGTTTAATCCTTTACTATTCTTCAGATAATCTAAATCTCATAAAATTCAATCAATTCAAATTTCACCATTACTTTCATCACTTACTTAGTCTGAAACTTTTATAATTATTATTAAATCAATTAAACTATAAATTCCTATTATATACATGGTTTACATAAGAATACAAATAATACACACCATGACATTAACACACAAAATATACAGTCCAACTTACTATTTGTTATAATTGGCCATTAATCAGTTCCCAAAACAATCCATTTCAAACCCACACTGTTCACATAATTAAATGTTCATAACACAATAAAACACTTATCCACCATCATCATATAATAATCTAATCTTAGGTCTACATATATTATTTATTATTGAATATATGATATTAGTAAACTCAATATAATACTTATTTAATTTTTTATATCTTTCCACAATGTCGTTTGAATTAATAGGCTTACCCCATATTATTTCATCATGTAACATGTCATCATAGAGTATGGTCCTGTCGCCCTTAGTATAATTTGTCATAATCAGGTAAATTAATAATTCAGTGTTATCAACATCATCTCCTACTACCTCAGTTTCAATACAAGGTAAGTACATGCTATTATTATCACTGCTCTCTCCACCTAACCTTTCTACAAATTCTTCATAATTTCTATTTACTCTAAATAACTCCATCTCCCTCTTTCTCTCTCTCTCTCTCATCACAATACCTCTCACAACCCCACTGACCTATTTCATACCACGCAAAGGGTAACACAACGTTATCATGACTCATCTGGGCTTTTCCAATGAACTCATGATACACGAAAGGGGACACTACAATTTTATCATCGCACCACCTATCAGGTGTACAAAAAGTCCAGGGACGGCTATTTGTAGACCATGTGTCCTCCAAATACGTGCGTGAAGCCTTTTCTTCACCCCCGACTACAACATCACGGGAAAAATTTACCCCCTGCAACCCCTCTACCTTTATATTCTTTCTCCACTTTCTCTCTGACTCATGAACACACACTAACATTCCATCATCATATTCTACTCCCTCTAAAATTTCATCAGTACTCTCTATATTAACCACTTTATTCTTTAATACCCCGTTTTTAATTATATTATTGTTATCACTTGTGAACTCATTATTCAAATCATCATTATTACTCACCTTGTTATTAATTCTTCCTTCCTTATTTTTCGTCATATTGTCACTGCTACTTACCTTCTTATTCCTTATTTGACTTAATTTCTCATCTAACCTTTTATTTATTTCGTCAAATTGTTTATCACAATTATCATTTTGTCTTTTGATTTCATTTTTTACTTCATTGAACTTCTCATCAAATTTGTCAAACTTTTCATCAAAATTATCGAACCTTACATTCTGTTCATCAAATTTATTGTTAAAGTTATTTTTGATTTCTTTGATTTCACTTTTTTGTTCGTTAAATTTTTCATCAAATTTAGCATTTAATTCGTTATTTTGAGCTTTCATTAATTGGAATAAATCGTCTAATGACACCTTACTACTTGTAGGTGTTGACTTTGCATTGACTCCACTCATTATCATAGATTCTGTTTCTGTGTCATTCAAACTGACACTTTCATTATTGTCTGCCATTTTAAGGAGAAAAAAATTTGTTTAAATATCTTTTGTTTCAAATTGTTGCTTTATATATCTCTAACCTACCAACAACATAACCTAAGAATCAATATAACCTCTTACTCACGTGTTATGTCATATATTAATTCGATGCCCACTCTGTTTCTGTTTGCTGGCTTATTTTATATAAATAAAATTTTATATAATGTCAGCAGTTCGGGCTGCCATTGTAACTTAAATTCACTTTTAATTTTATAATATTATTTTTATTTGTACTTACCGTGTAATTCAATACAAACATCCGGTCTGCACACGTGGCGTTATGACCACCATTACTTTGCTTACTCGGGTCCAAGGTTCGTTGTTAAGCGAGCACAGAAACAGTTTGGGAGTTCGAAATAATAAGTCTACCAAGATAATATAATATATATTATAACTCTACTTATATGCGTTATTGTTGTGTCGTGTTGTGTATGAGTACCTACCTGCTGTCCGATCTTGCGGATTCTTCCGGCTAGGGCGTGTGGATTTTGGATTTGAAGTTCGCAAGCTAATAATCTCAAATTTATTGCAACAACACACAAAATAGGTTACTTTAAAGGGGGAGAGTTTTGTGAGACTGGTAGGCTTTATCGTACAACAATAAAACACTGTTATATGGGGTAATAAAACGTTGTTTATTACTCCAACGACACACAAGAAATAAATGGTTATTATATTATCAATTTCTTACAGTCTAAACAATGAATCAATGTTTTTCGATTGGTTAATAATTGAAAAGAAACTAAACTCGTTCTTTGGCGAGTTAATTGCAATTTAAATTTTAATTAATTAATTGATTTGATTTGATTAAATCTCTTTTACTAAATTGAATTTAAATGTTCATGAACCAAAATATAAAACTCTGAAGTTAATTAGAAAAATCTTCCAAAATAAATTAGACGTGACAGTCTATTCACGTTATTTCATTTCTAGTGATTCGACTTCTGTTATACTGCAGTATGAACTAATAATTACATTGCTAGTTAAGATTTGTATAGCGCTTTTATACTACTTCTATTTCTTAACTATAGCATACTAATGACTTAAACTGCAATACAGATTATCACAATGAATTTATTCTTAATTACTAGAGTCTTTGATTTTTTGTATGGCACCTGAATTATTTGAATTTACAATGTTTTTAAATGAAAAATAGAAAATTTAATGTTGAAAAATAAATAAGTGGATTTTGCTTTCCTGTTATTGAAGAGGATGTCGTTCCGATTTTCCCTCGTCGATTCGAGTCCTTCGCTAGAGAAAGTAATCTGCTTAGAGCTGCTGGATTCGGTCGTTGAGTTCAAAAATTCGGCAACACTCTGCTTCCTTGCTGTTTGTGAATATTTTAACGTCTGCGGCTGTCTGCTGGAACTGCTTCCTGTCCCTCGTCGATTCGCACGTCGAACGTCAGCGTGTGTGTGTGTGCTTCGTTCGAGTGGTAGCTCTGCTCGTCAGCTGTTCACCAATAATTTAGACGGCCTCTCTGCTGTATTCTTGAAGTCTGGTCTTGAAGTCTGGTGGATCTCTTGCGTGCTTATGACTAGCTGGTAGTACACAATAAGCTTGGTTGATGTACTGAAGAGTATCTCGCCTTTACGCCACAATTACGAGCTATACAGTTGATCTGTAATTACTGTGTTCGTAATTGCGTGTGTGTTGACCACGTAGAGTCTTCTTGTTGATCTTCACCACTATGGTTACTAGACGATCGAAGAATTACGTCTTAACTTCGTGAGTACTGGCAGAAGAGTGATGTTTCAGCCTGAAAACACCGCGCTGGTCGGGGCTCGCGTCAAATGATTTGATTGGCTGACACACTCTCCCTACTACATAAAATTTGAATTCCCTTGGTCCGTGAGAATGAAGTTAGGTTCCCACAGACGGAGAATTAATATTATTTCTAATACTATTATTACCGGCGGAACCAATTTGTCGGTCCGGATTTCCTGTGCTTATTTAATTTTGCAATAACTTGGTTGCAAACCAAGTTATGTGAAATCTAAAATACACAATCTGTCAGAAATTATTATCTTTATAACATACTAAAATCTCATTAATGTAACTCTATTTTTACAGAAGTTATTCAATTATATTTAATTAACTCTTTCATTTGTTAATTATATAGCGTAAAATTTGCACACGTCATTATTAATATTTCGGTAAACATTTTGGCTATGTTGGATTTCGCCTTCATTTCTTTAGTTTCCGAGATATCAATAATTAACAGATTGGGTGTGGCCGCTCCTTGTACAGCGAGCTGATTACATAATGACCACGTGTGCGTCGCTTTACTAAGCATTATTTTCAACGCTCTACATACAATTGGAGTTTTGACTGTTATAATTTATTTAAATATGCTTTCTGTATGCAGGCAACATATAACCCCAAATAGTTAATATTTGGTGCTGTTATATATTCCCACACCCGTTTAAAAAAAATGAATGTATAATTACAGTTATTTTTTTTTTTCTTAAACATTACACACGTATTCTGTAATCACTATACTTATTACCTATACATTGTATTACTTATTCAAAAGAAAAACATACATGTGTGTTAATGTTATTCCCTTACATACAACTTAACTCTAAATACATTTATTAATAATATTATATTTGCAATTATTTGTGTATTAATGTTTTTATAATGGGTAATCGCTAACTGCGGCGTTTAAAAGGTTTGTTTGTAAACAGTGGCACGCGCACGAAAGAATTTGCTGACACTGTCTTGTTTACACCCATTATCGCCTGCCGCGTGGCTAATTGCTTGACCTACTTTCAAACGTGGGGAGGTAGTTACCGCTACCTGCGTAACTATTTCCTGGCGGTGCGTTTGTTTCATTGTACACGCCCGTTATTTACCGCTTTATAAATGCGTTATTTTTAATACACAAGCTATCTACAATTATTATTAATAATATACAACACACGTAATTTATTTTAATTTTACTTATTATAATACAATTACATTATCTTTTAACTGTAATATTTCGTAACCATTTTTACGAACGGTTCTACAGTATTTCGTTAACCATCGGTCATTTTCGTCACCGGATTCGTCGTCCACGTCTTCCCACGCTGACTGTGTGAGAACGTCGTCGTCACTTTCCTGTTGCACCGGACGTACAATTGTCGGAGCCCATTGTTGTATTGTGTTGACGGCCAACCACGGTTCCGTACCTTCCGGTTGAAATACTTTGTCAACTGGCATACAAATTTCAGTAGGAAAATCACTTTTCTTAAATCTAACATTTTTTTTATTTTTACCTACTTTATTTCGATACATTTTAGCATAATTTATGGCGCTTCCACCCTGGAGGCGCCCGTTTCCAAGTTTTTTTGAAACTTACGATTCTTTTTCCTCTCATTGGGGTCTTTATTACTTGGAGTATCGCTGTCTTGCTCTATTGTATCAGTTCTAGCTATCTCAACCATTTGCATAGTTCTAATCGGGGCCCCGTCGTTGCCCTTACCCTGCCCCTTTGGTCTACCAATATTTTGTTTGCCTTTGTATTCAAAGGTCTTATCTGGGGGTTTTGACGATGTTTGGGGTGGAGTAGAACTGGTACTCGGTCTTTGATCGGATTGCTGATGGTACTGTACCCGCGTATTCTGCCCTTCGTTATTTCGGCGAAAATCGGGGTTATAACGCCACCCGCCCAAATCAAAAACCGTCTCACTTTGGGACACTAGAATGAGGAGTTCGTCTACCGTGCGAATACCCTGCGTAAACACAGCTACTCTAATGTTATGATTAAAGTGATAGGCAAGTTTCGTGACTATGTCAATCTCCGAAAATGCTGGGGTTAAATGCTTGGCGCGTTCGACCTGCTGGATTATATAATTTTCCGCGGTAATACCCAATTTTCTATCAAATCTGCCATATTCCAGTTCATTGCGCAGAAGTCTTTGGGTATGCGAGTTCCAGTACCGGCTTTCAAATTTTTGTTTGAACTCCGCGTATGTGGACACTCTATCGCGTACAATGTTATACCACATACGCGCCGAATCACGCATCGCGTTGACTACCCACTGTATTTTGTCTTGATCTTCTAGTCGGGAACCTACTCTAGCCATTTCACTCTCACACGCTAATAAAAATTCAATAGGGTTTTCGTTATTCTCCCCCGTGAAATACACGCGATTTTTCTCGTCAACAGGACCTTGTACCAAAATATTAGGAGCAGATCTCCTCCGTACCTCCTGTCGTACTTTCAAAATCTCGTCGTTTAACGTTTGTAACACACTCTCTTTATTAGAGTCTATGTTAGATCGCGTCTCTACAATTGAAGCGTCTAATCTATCTACTCGTCGTTGCGTTTCGGTCACGTCAGCCTGTATCTTTATCTCAAGAGATTCGACCTTTTTTGAGACGTCTTGCGTTTGCTTTTCGCAGCGGCTTATATGGTCCTTGAACCGGCCCTCCATACGTGTTACTTGTTCAATAAACGATTTTTGCATAGTGGTCTCAAAAACCTTAAACCGTTCATTGATTTTAGTATCGATCGTATTTACTTTTTCACCGATCTCCGCGACCTTCGCAGTTAGCTCCCTATTACTCTCTTCGATTTTTTTATTGCTTTCCGCGATTTCGTCTATTTTCGCGGTGGTTGCTTTATTACATTGTTTAATTTCCGTATTTATGTCGGCATTGCTAATTTCTAATGCCTCTGTTAGACTAACTTTTTGTGCTTCGATTTTAGAAGTTAATTCTGCTATACTGAGCTCAGCTTTGGCTGCACTCTGTTCAAATTTCGCGTTCATATTAGCGGTCAAATCCGTGTTCATTTGCTGTATTTGTTTAAGTATTTTATTCATATCCATTTTAAATACACAACAATTTCAAATATAAACAATTTCAAATACACAGAATAGTTTCAAATACACAAAATAATTTCACTGCTGTACGAGCACCAGTCACAAAACTCTTTGGGGATTGTTCAGTTGGACGCCAGCTGTTTTATGAGTTAAAACAGCAAAGTTTGTTTTAAAGTGAAAATTAAATTTAAATTGGTTTTAATTAATTTAATTTAATTTAATCGTGCCCCACGTTCCGGGCAACATTTACAACTCTTGTTCGGAACGTGAATTCAATTTGAATTTAATTTCTGGCCCCACGTGCAGGGCGACATTTATAACTCTACTTATATGCGTTATTGTTGTGTCGTGTTGTGTATGAGTACCTACCTGCTGTCCGATCTTGCGGATTCTTCCGGCTAGGGCGTGTGGCTTTTGGATTTGAAGTTCGCAAGCTAATAATCTCAAATTTATTGCAACAACACACAAAATAGGTTACTTTAAAGGGGGAGAGTTTTGTGAGACTGGTAGGCTTTATCGTACAACAATAAAACACTGTTATATGGGGTAATAAAACGTTGTTTATTACTCCAACGACACACAAGAAATAAATGGTTATTATATTATCAATTTCTTACAGTCTAAACAATGAATCAATGTTTTTCGATTGGTTAATAATTGAAAAGAAACTAAACTCGTTCTTTGGCGAGTTAATTGCAATTTAAATTTTAATTAATTAATTGATTTGATTTGATTAAATCTCTTTTACTAAATTGAATTTAAATGTTCATGAACCAAAATATAAAACTCTGAAGTTAATTAGAAAAATCTTCCAAAATAAATTAGACGTGACAGTCTATTCACGTTATTTCATTTCTAGTGATTCGACTTCTGTTATACTGCAGTATGAACTAATAATTACATTGCTAGTTAAGATTTGTATAGCGCTTTTATACTACTTCTATTTCTTAACTATAGCATACTAATGACTTAAACTGCAATACAGATTATCACAATGAATTTATTCTTAATTACTAGAGTCTTTGATTTTTTGTATGGCACCTGAATTATTTGAATTTACAATGTTTTTAAATGAAAAATAGAAAATTTAATGTTGAAAAATAAATAAGTGGATTTTGCTTTCCTGTTATTGAAGAGGATGTCGTTCCGATTTTCCCTCGTCGATTCGAGTCCTTCGCTAGAGAAAGTAATCTGCTTAGAGCTGCTGGATTCGGTCGTTGAGTTCAAAAATTCGGCAACACTCTGCTTCCTTGCTGTTTGTGAATATTTTAACGTCTGCGGCTGTCTGCTGGAACTGCTTCCTGTCCCTCGTCGATTCGCACGTCGAACGTCAGCGTGTGTGTGTGTGCTTCGTTCGAGTGGTAGCTCTGCTCGTCAGCTGTTCACCAATAATTTAGACGGCCTCTCTGCTGTATTCTTGAAGTCTGGTCTTGAAGTCTGGTGGATCTCTTGCGTGCTTATGACTAGCTGGTAGTACACAATAAGCTTGGTTGATGTACTGAAGAGTATCTCGCCTTTACGCCACAATTACGAGCTATACAGTTGATCTGTAATTACTGTGTTCGTAATTGCGTGTGTGTTGACCACGTAGAGTCTTCTTGTTGATCTTCACCACTATGGTTACTAGACGATCGAAGAATTACGTCTTAACTTCGTGAGTACTGGCAGAAGAGTGATGTTTCAGCCTGAAAACACCGCGCTGGTCGGGGCTCGCGTCAAATGATTTGATTGGCTGACACACTCTCCCTACTACATAAAATTTGAATTCCCTTGGTCCGTGAGAATGAAGTTAGGTTCCCACAGACGGAGAATTAATATTATTTCTAATACTATTATTACCGGCGGAACCAATTTGTCGGTCCGGATTTCCTGTGCTTATTTAATTTTGCAATAACTTGGTTGCAAACCAAGTTATGTGAAATCTAAAATACACAATCTGTCAGAAATTATTATCTTTATAACATACTAAAATCTCATTAATGTAACTCTATTTTTACAGAAGTTATTCAATTATATTTAATTAACTCTTTCATTTGTTAATTATATAGCGTAAAATTTGCACACGTCATTATTAATATTTCGGTAAACATTTTGGCTATGTTGGATTTCGCCTTCATTTCTTTAGTTTCCGAGATATCAATAATTAACAGATTGGGTGTGGCCGCTCCTTGTACAGCGAGCTGATTACATAATGACCACGTGTGCGTCGCTTTACTAAGCATTATTTTCAACGCTCTACATACAATTGGAGTTTTGACTGTTATAATTTATTTAAATATGCTTTCTGTATGCAGGCAACATATAACCCCAAATAGTTAATATTTGGTGCTGTTATATATTCCCACACCCGTTTAAAAAAAATGAATGTATAATTACAGTTATTTTTTTTTTTCTTAAACATTACACACGTATTCTGTAATCACTATACTTATTACCTATACATTGTATTACTTATTCAAAAGAAAAACATACATGTGTGTTAATGTTATTCCCTTACATACAACTTAACTCTAAATACATTTATTAATAATATTATATTTGCAATTATTTGTGTATTAATGTTTTTATAATGGGTAATCGCTAACTGCGGCGTTTAAAAGGTTTGTTTGTAAACAGTGGCACGCGCACGAAAGAATTTGCTGACACTGTCTTGTTTACACCCATTATCGCCTGCCGCGTGGCTAATTGCTTGACCTACTTTCAAACGTGGGGAGGTAGTTACCGCTACCTGCGTAACTATTTCCTGGCGGTGCGTTTGTTTCATTGTACACGCCCGTTATTTACCGCTTTATAAATGCGTTATTTTTAATACACAAGCTATCTACAATTATTATTAATAATATACAACACACGTAATTTATTTTAATTTTACTTATTATAATACAATTACATTATCTTTTAACTGTAATATTTCGTAACCATTTTTACGAACGGTTCTACAGTATTTCGTTAACCATCGGTCATTTTCGTCACCGGATTCGTCGTCCACGTCTTCCCACGCTGACTGTGTGAGAACGTCGTCGTCACTTTCCTGTTGCACCGGACGTACAATTGTCGGAGCCCATTGTTGTATTGTGTTGACGGCCAACCACGGTTCCGTACCTTCCGGTTGAAATACTTTGTCAACTGGCATACAAATTTCAGTAGGAAAATCACTTTTCTTAAATCTAACATTTTTTTTATTTTTACCTACTTTATTTCGATACATTTTAGCATAATTTATGGCGCTTCCACCCTGGAGGCGCCCGTTTCCAAGTTTTTTTGAAACTTACGATTCTTTTTCCTCTCATTGGGGTCTTTATTACTTGGAGTATCGCTGTCTTGCTCTATTGTATCAGTTCTAGCTATCTCAACCATTTGCATAGTTCTAATCGGGGCCCCGTCGTTGCCCTTACCCTGCCCCTTTGGTCTACCAATATTTTGTTTGCCTTTGTATTCAAAGGTCTTATCTGGGGGTTTTGACGATGTTTGGGGTGGAGTAGAACTGGTACTCGGTCTTTGATCGGATTGCTGATGGTACTGTACCCGCGTATTCTGCCCTTCGTTATTTCGGCGAAAATCGGGGTTATAACGCCACCCGCCCAAATCAAAAACCGTCTCACTTTGGGACACTAGAATGAGGAGTTCGTCTACCGTGCGAATACCCTGCGTAAACACAGCTACTCTAATGTTATGATTAAAGTGATAGGCAAGTTTCGTGACTATGTCAATCTCCGAAAATGCTGGGGTTAAATGCTTGGCGCGTTCGACCTGCTGGATTATATAATTTTCCGCGGTAATACCCAATTTTCTATCAAATCTGCCATATTCCAGTTCATTGCGCAGAAGTCTTTGGGTATGCGAGTTCCAGTACCGGCTTTCAAATTTTTGTTTGAACTCCGCGTATGTGGACACTCTATCGCGTACAATGTTATACCACATACGCGCCGAATCACGCATCGCGTTGACTACCCACTGTATTTTGTCTTGATCTTCTAGTCGGGAACCTACTCTAGCCATTTCACTCTCACACGCTAATAAAAATTCAATAGGGTTTTCGTTATTCTCCCCCGTGAAATACACGCGATTTTTCTCGTCAACAGGACCTTGTACCAAAATATTAGGAGCAGATCTCCTCCGTACCTCCTGTCGTACTTTCAAAATCTCGTCGTTTAACGTTTGTAACACACTCTCTTTATTAGAGTCTATGTTAGATCGCGTCTCTACAATTGAAGCGTCTAATCTATCTACTCGTCGTTGCGTTTCGGTCACGTCAGCCTGTATCTTTATCTCAAGAGATTCGACCTTTTTTGAGACGTCTTGCGTTTGCTTTTCGCAGCGGCTTATATGGTCCTTGAACCGGCCCTCCATACGTGTTACTTGTTCAATAAACGATTTTTGCATAGTGGTCTCAAAAACCTTAAACCGTTCATTGATTTTAGTATCGATCGTATTTACTTTTTCACCGATCTCCGCGACCTTCGCAGTTAGCTCCCTATTACTCTCTTCGATTTTTTTATTGCTTTCCGCGATTTCGTCTATTTTCGCGGTGGTTGCTTTATTACATTGTTTAATTTCCGTATTTATGTCGGCATTGCTAATTTCTAATGCCTCTGTTAGACTAACTTTTTGTGCTTCGATTTTAGAAGTTAATTCTGCTATACTGAGCTCAGCTTTGGCTGCACTCTGTTCAAATTTCGCGTTCATATTAGCGGTCAAATCCGTGTTCATTTGCTGTATTTGTTTAAGTATTTTATTCATATCCATTTTAAATACACAACAATTTCAAATATAAACAATTTCAAATACACAGAATAGTTTCAAATACACAAAATAATTTCACTGCTGTACGAGCACCAGTCACAAAACTCTTTGGGGATTGTTCAGTTGGACGCCAGCTGTTTTATGAGTTAAAACAGCAAAGTTTGTTTTAAAGTGAAAATTAAATTTAAATTGGTTTTAATTAATTTAATTTAATTTAATCGTGCCCCACGTTCCGGGCAACATTTACAACTCTTGTTCGGAACGTGAATTCAATTTGAATTTAATTTCTGGCCCCACGTGCAGGGCGACATTTATAACTCTACTTATATGCGTTATTGTTGTGTCGTGTTGTGTATGAGTACCTACCTGCTGTCCGATCTTGCGGATTCTTCCGGCTAGGGCGTGTGGCTTTTGGATTTGAAGTTCGCAAGCTAGTAATCTCAAATTTATTGCAACAACACACAAAATAGGTTACTTTAAAGGGGGAGAGTTTTGTGAGACTGGTAGGCTTTATCGTACAACAATAAAACACTGTTATATGGGGTAATAAAACGTTGTTTATTACTCCAACGACACACAAGAAATAAATGGTTATTATATTATCAATTTCTTACAGTCTAAACAATGAATCAATGTTTTTCGATTGGTTAATAATTGAAAAGAAACTAAACTCGTTCTTTGGCGAGTTAATTGCAATTTAAATTTTAATTAATTAATTGATTTGATTTGATTAAATCTCTTTTACTAAATTGAATTTAAATGTTCATGAACCAAAATATAAAACTCTGAAGTTAATTAGAATAATCTTCCAAAATAAATTAGACGTGACAGTCTAGTTCACGTTATTTCATTTCTAGTGATTCGACTTCTGTTATACTGCAGTATGAACTAATAATTAGTTTGTTAGTTAAGATTTGTATAGCGCTTTTATACTACTTCTATTTCTTAACTATAGCATACTAATGACTTAAACTGCAATACAGATTATCACAATGAATTTATTCTTAATTACTAGAGTCTTTGATTTTTTGTATGGCACCTGAATTATTTGAATTTACAATGTTTTTAAATGAAAAATAGAAAATTTAATGTTGAAAAATAAATAAGTGGATTTTGCTTTCCTGTTATTGAAGAGGATGTCGTTCCGATTTTCCCTCGTCGATTCGAGTCCTTCGCTAGAGAAAGTAATCTGCTTAGAGCTGCTGGATTCGGTCTTTGAGTTCAAAAAATCGGTAACACTCTGCTTCCTTGCTGTTTGTGAATATTTTAACGTCTACGGCTGTCTGCTGGAACTGCTTCCTGTCCCTCGTCGATTCGCACGTCGCACGTCAGCATGTGTGTGTGTGCTTCGTTCGAGTGGTAGCTCTGCTCGTCAGCTGTTCACCAATAATTTAGACGGCCTCTCTGCTGTATTCTTGAAGTCTGGTCTTGAAGTCTGGTGGATCTCTTGCGTGCTTATGACTAGCTGGTAGTACACAATAAGCTTGGTTGATGTACTGAAGAGTATCTCGCCTTTACGCCACAATTACGAGCTATACAGTTGATCTGTAATTACTGTGTTCGTAATTGCGTGTGTGTTGACCACGTAGAGTCTTCTTGTTGATCTTCACCACTATGGTTACTAGACGATCGAAGAATTACGTCTTAACTTCGTGAGTACTGGCAGAAGAGTGATGTTTCAGCCTGAAAACACCGCGCTGGTCGGGGCTCGCGTCAAATGATTTGATTGGCTGACACACTCTCCCTACTACATAAAATTTGAATTCCCTTGGTCCGTGAGAATGAAGTTAGGTTCCCACAGACGGAGAATTAATATTATTTCTAATACTATTATTACCGGCGGAACCAATTTGTCGGTCCGGATTTCCTGTGCTTATTTAATTTTGCAATAACTTGGTTGCAAACCAAGTTATGTGAAATCTAAAATACACAATCTGTCAGAAATTATTATCTTTATAACATACTAAAACCTCATTAATGTAACTCTATTTTTACAGAAGTTATTCAATTATATTTAATTAACTCTTTCATTTGTTAATTATATAGCGTAAAATTTGCACACGTCATTATTAATATTTCGGTAAACATTTTGGCTATGCTGGATTTCGCCTTCATTTCTTTTGTTTCCGAGATATCAATAATTAACAGATTGGGTGTGGCCGCTCCTTGTACAGCGAGCTGATTACATAATGACCACGTGTGCGTCGCTTTACTAAGCATTATTTTCAACGCTCTACATACAATTGGAGTTTTGACTGTTATAATTTATTTAAATATGCTTTCTGTATGCAGGCAACATATAACCCCAAATAGTTAATATTTGGTGCTGTTATATATTCCCACACCCGTTTAAAAAAAATGAATGTATAATTACAGTTATTTATTTTTTTTCTTAAACATTACACACGTATTCTGTAATCACTATACTTATTACCTATACATTGTATTACTTATTCAAAAGAAAAACATACATGTGTGTTAATGTTATTCCCTTACATACAACTTAACTCTAAATACATTTATTAATAATATTATATTTGCAATTATTTGTGTATTAATGTTTTTATAATGGGTAATCGCTAACTGCGGCGTTTAAAAGGTTTGTTTGTAAACAGTGGCACGCGCACGAAAGAATTTGCTGACACTGTCTTGTTTACAGCCGTTATCGCCTGCCGCGCGGCTAATTGCTTGACCTACTTTCAAACGTGGGGAGGTAGTTACCGCTACCTGCGTAACTATTTCCTGGCGGTGCGTTTGTTTCATTGTACACGCCCGTTATTTACCGCTTTATAAATGCGTTATTTTTAATACACAAGCTATCTACAATTATTATTAATAATATACAACACACGTAATTTATTTTAATTTTACTTATTATAATACAATTACATTATCTTTTAACTGTAATATTTCGTAACCATTTTTACGAACGGTTCTACAGTATTTCGTTAACCATCGGTCATTTTCGTCACCGGATTCGTCGTCCACGTCTTCCCACGCTGACTGTGTGAGAACGTCGTCGTCACTTTCCTGTTGCACCGGACGTACAATTGTCGGAGCCCATTGTTGTATTGTGTTGACGGCCAACCACGGTTCCGTACCTTCCGGTTGAAATACTTTGTCAACTGGCATACAAATTTCAGTAGGAAAATCACTTTTCTTAAATCTAACATTTTTTTTATTTTTACCTAGTTAAAATAGTTAATATTTGGTGCTGTTATAATATATATATATATATATATATTGTAACGACTTTATTTCGTTCGTCTCTGTAAACTGTACATATGTTGTGTGTTCGCCTTACACTGGTGTCGTTACGTCTATGTTTTGCGCTAACGATTTCCACTATGAAATTCATTATGTCTTGCAGGCTCAGGTCCTCTTTCAGAATGGGTTTACTTGGTTGGTCCCCGACTATTCCTTCCACTTCCGGTTCTGGTTGGGTTGGGTTTTCCGGTTGGTCCCCTTGGGTATCCTCTTCGATCGTTTCCTCGATTATTTCTTCCATCATTTCCATTTCTTCTCCCTTGTTATCTTCAGTTCCCTGCTTAGTCTTCCCGGAATCGCCGCTAGTCTTCTTTTCTAGCCTCACCAGTTGGTCGCCAATCTGTAACGACTTTATTTCGGTCGTCTCTCTAAACTGTACATAAGTTGTGTGTTCGCCTCACACTGGTGTCGTTACTTCTATGTTTTGCGCTAATGATTTCCGTAGCGATCCTTCAATTACCAGTCCAACGCGAGTGGAAACCTTACCTGTGGTTCAATAGGGGTTTTTAAATCCCGGGTGGCGCCAAATTGTTTATTTAACCAATTAAATTAATAGGTAGTGTGGTAAACGGTGTTCTTAGCTATGACGGCCTGGAGCATTCAAAATATACTCCCGCCTTCATTCAACCTTCTTAATCGAGAAGTTGGTTCGCCGGATTTGCGACGTGAGCGCTGGCCGTCATTCCCGCTCTCTTTGCTATACAATACACTTCCCTATGAAATAAAAACAATGGTTACACTCTGTACTAGTTTTTTAATTTGTGATTGGTAATTACTCAGTTTGACATTAAAATTATACTTGGTTATTCAACAAATTTTCACCGACAATTAATATGAGCCTAATATCTCTAGGGTTTGGCGAAGATCGATTTTGAACGAACTATTTAGTCAAGTATGGCGACTGTGTTGTTTGTTTACAGTTATTTTCGTTCAAAGTCTGGGTTCTTGCGATTACAAGAAAAATATTAATAATGATTACAATAAAAAGTACACTACCTTACATTATTTGTACTTAAATAATATAATGTTTAGCTACAGTTTGTTCCTGCAGTGTAGTAAAGTGTGTTTCAAAAGTTCGCAATTTAACAACAGGTTATTTTCTTAGTTAATAAATTTTCAGTGTTTGATTATTTTACTTAATCTTTGAAAGAAATTATATTCAGTTTATAGTGAAAGTTCAGATGACTGTGAGAAATATTTAAAGAGAGTTTATTTCTGGAATTTGGGTAATTTAATGATACTTATCAAATCAGTAGACTTGAGATAAACCGTTGTTCAGGTGAAATGGAATAGTCATCAATTTTGAATGATCTGGGGCTTCTGGCATCTTTTTCATGTTAGTTGTAGCAATTTCTTCATTTAAATTTTATTTAAATTGGTCCTTGGCATGAGTTAAATGTTCTCGTTCCTAGTCTGCTTCTTACTTGTTCATCTTTTTGAATTTTGATTACTTTTTATACATTTTAAATTAAAATTTACGGCATTCAAGATCTGGCGTCTAATCTGGATGAGCGTCACTTATTGAATACTATGATTTAACGGAAAAATCGTAACCAACGGTCTGTTGTCATGGTTACGAATAAATTCTGATTGGTTGATCATGACTTTATAACCATTGTTATCAATTTTGAATTTTTATTCAAAATTACTGTATATCTTCTGATTGCTTTTATTCTTCTGTCTTCCTTCCTATGTATTAAATATTATCACTACTGTTTGTATTTCCTTTCAAAGTTTATTTTGATATCCCATAAGGTTGGGTTCTCTAAAGTATTAATGTTTGTACAATTATGTTAATATTTGTTAATTACATTTCTTTTTTAATTGAAGTCCTTATTCTAACATTTTTCTTTTAATATGATTCACAAATTATCCTTGGCTAGTTACTCGCCTTGGATTTGTTAATTTCCTTGTTGATGTTTTATAATTGGTAGTTATTTGTTTTTTGACAGTTAGGCATTTCATAGGCCTAAGTAGCCATTGATTATATTTACTTATTTTATACAAATTACATCTTATTTTACTCTAATGTGTTTTGTTTTGTTATTATAATTGGTTGGTTTATTTGCTGATGTGTTTTGGATCTGTTTTTTATACTATTTGTATGTTACTATTATTTTCTACATCATGGCTTGTTAATTATTTCCTAACTGATTTTCCAGTGTAATTAGATCTGTATTGATTCACCTTCTTATTTACCTATTTTGCCCTTGTTAACAATATGGCTATTACTTACTATTCTTTATCACATAAAACATAACATCTAGGCCTATGGTCTGTACAATTCCTTCAGCCATATCCTATTCATAAATTTAATTGAACAATTTTTTAATAGTTATTAGGTAATGTCTGTTTACAATTCATTTCATTCTTTCTTTTTTTTTTTGGTGATAAACATCATCACACCATTTAAACTTACTTAATTGATAATCCCTTATAACCTGGGGTGTTTATTGATTTCATTTTTAATTTCTTATTTCTTAAATAATCTCTACCTTCTATCCATGGTAACACTAACTGTTTACCTTCCATGGGATTCTCCCTTTTAATTACTATTGTATCCCTCTCTTACAATTAAACTTAATTTTATTAATAACAAGATTCTTTTTTAAATAATAATGTTAATCATCACTCTTCAGTGTTCATTACAGATTATTAAGTGTTTATATCTAATACTATTATTAACCAAATTCTCACTTGTTCACCATTAAATCGTTTAGTGTTTATCACTGATTTATTAAGCGTTTTTTATCTATCACTAGATTTTCTCATTATTTTGGGCGTTTTACACTTTCACTTTTGCACTCCTTAAATGTTTATTTTAAGTGTGTATTAGTGGGTAATCCCTATCATTACTTTCTCTTTGTCACTTAGTTAATTTTATTTTCTCACCATCTCACTATCTCTCTCTTTACAAATATCATTTATACTATTAATATTGTTTATGTCTTTATAGAGTTCTTTATTACATCTAACTCTAATTCTTGGGTTAGTGTACTTTTATTTTTCACAATACTTTATTGGGTTTTATCAAATATCAGTTACATTTATCATTTAATCGATAATAATACTTATTTTTTATATTGGTTAGTTATTGGTTTTGTTTCCAATGTTACATTTGAGTGTACCATTTCTCCTTCTTCATATTCTATATTATTTGTCTGTGTTTTCTCATTCGGTTTCACTTTATTTCCTTTATACTTGGTTTGTTTCATGTTCATTTTCCTTCTTCATCACTTTCATCTAATTTTGTTTCATTTTATTTTGGTTGTACCCTTCTCATTTGGTTTTATTTCGTTTGGTTGTATGGAGTCATTCACTTCCTTCAATTGGTTTCATTCTTATTTGGTTTCGGTTTTTTCCCTTCTGCTATTGTTTCTTTTTATTTGGTCAATCACTTGGGTTAGGTCATGTCGTCATTTGTCGTGTCATTGTCATTTTATTTTCATTGTTTTAAACATTTTATTTTATACGAATTACTTTTTATATTGTTGAATCATCTTTTTTATCCCTGGTATTGGGGTGGCTTATTTGTGTCATAACATAATGCCTTTCCTTCAAAATTGATCATTTTGGTAAAACACTAGCATAGTTTTTTATGAAATTATCAGTTATATATAATTTTTTCCTTTTCTTTCTTGTTTATTTCTTCCCTCTTATTTCTATTCTTACTTGTTCCATTCCTTTTTATTTGGATCTGTTTTTACTTATTTCCATTAGTGCATTCTCCCTTTTATATAATTTTTTCCCTAACTTTTAGTAGCTGGTTTCTTCCATTACTACTCATTTTTCTGAGACCAGAGGAACATCATCTCTGCTCAGTTAATTTGATTGCTGGACCTATTCTCAGTCAATCTTAAATACCTTTTTTGCCATCTTGTGACTTAAATTAATAATAATATTTTTTGGGATTGTCCACTTCATGGTTTTTTGGATCATTTTTAACATTTTACTCATTCTTCCTTCCGCTGTACCTTTGCTATATACTGTTATTTACTCATACAGTTGATTGTTTTTTATTTATTTAGTTGTTAATTTCATTATTTCTAACTTTTCATTAGTTTGTTTTTCTTTTCTTCTTGTGATCATTTTAATTATCTTAGACATCTTTTTCCTTTTCCTTGGTTGATTACCATTATTTTGCTTTAGCCATTTGCTGTATATTTGCTTGATACACATTTTTTTTTCTTATACCAGTTATAGTACGACGAATATCTCCCATATCACTATCTTCTAAAGCCCCACTGTTGGGTTCGCCAATTTATAGTATGCCTCGTTCGTGAATCCGTTGTATAATAATTTGCCCGTGTTAATTTTAATTTTTGTAAATGTTAAGTTGTAATAAAAGGTTGTAAATAGTGTATCAGTTGATCGTGAATTATTTATGTTGCGCGTTTTGTAACGTGATTTAATATATAAGTTTAAGAAATGAATTATTCTACCTTGGTTTAATAATCAGAATTATTATTATTCCGATTCAGCAGTTAAAACTTCAAAATTAAATCAAAAATAGCGGTCGAGTCGTCCCAAACAATTCTTAAGGTTCACCTTCGATATTAGGCTTAACCCTATTCTTTGAGGTTAATCTTGGTTTTGTAGTTTGTGTAATTCCAACGACTCCCCGACGTCTTCTTAGTCTTGGTAATTATAAAATAAATGTTGATAATATCTTATGTTCATGAAATAATAACGCATGGATATGATTTATTAACATTATCGTTTAATCTTTATAATTGGAGTTCAAATTGATAGAAATTTTCATTCGATACACACGTTAGTAACAATCGATAGTTATCTCAGGAGTGAATAATAAAATAGGTTTAATATATTTCGTGGGAATTCTTGTGGCTGCTACGAAAAGTTCCATTACATGATAATTAACAATATAGAGTACATTTACAAATCTTTCTAGTACTAATAATCTAAAAAGAGAGTTACAAAAATTATTAAGAAAACATACAATGTCTGATGTTATTCAGTACACCTTGTCCAAAGCATGCTGGTGAGAGTGACGTCATCATCATGGCTGCCTTCATCTGTGTCAGATAACAACTGAAGTTTACTAATGTGTCAAATAAATGTGTTCCTTGTAACCACTGATTCTTATATATATATATTAATTTGTTTTTCACTTATTAAAATGTTCACTAGTGATTAGTGGTAGTGTGAATTATAGTGTTATGATATAAAATATGAATTAAATAATATGATACATTACACTTCTAGGCGATGTTCGCTGAACGTCTCCTTGTTTTTTCTTGATATTTTCTTTATGGTGTGTGTTCCTGGTTAGTTAGAGGATTGTAGTTGAGGAATTGTTTATCTTCAGTGGTTGTCATAAAAATTTTCTTTCACCAAACAGTTTCTGAGTTTAAGTTTTTATTTTAAATACTTCTCGGCAAGCACTATTAAACTGTTCTCCATCACAATTAACAATAAAGTGTCATTTCTTCTTTTTTAGTCACCGAACTGATCAAAACTTCTTAAATTTTGATTGGCCACTTATGTACAGGTTAAGTGTTATATGATCAATACCCCTTAACTACTTTACATTTTACAAATTACCTTTAACATATAATTTTATTATTATATCCTAATGATATAATGTTTATATGATTATTAATTATACAATTACAAACAATTTGGTACTAAACATGCCTCAAGTTATAACTGTAAAACCTTAGTACTTAGTGAATTTCTCTGATATATGATGGAACAATTTATAATGGTTGATTGTAAGTTATACCTTGACTCCATGAATAAAATAAATAAATTAATTAACTAATAACATGAACTATTATAATATATAACACAACTCTTAATACTAATACTTGTTTTGACAGTTTTAATTTATTCATACTGTTGAACTATTGTCTGTATGATAAACCATTTTTACTTGCTGTTAATAATAACAAAACACTTTTTATAAAAACTAAATAGCACACTGTTTAACTGTAGTTTGTGTCACTATTATTATTATGTCACTTATATCACTGTAAGGGGTTGTGTCCCTTTTTCTTTCCTTGATTATATACAAATTTGTTTAATACAATGTTTATAATAGAATTAATAAAATAAATACAATTTATAGCAGTTAATACAATGTTATTTTATGAACTTGTACTCTTTATCGGGTTTGGTTGGGTTACTCATGGCAAGTTATTTAGGCCTACTAGGTTTCTTTATTTAAATTTTGGTTTGTTTACTGCCCTATTCTACTGGGTAAATACTAGCTGGGTCTTGATGATATTAAATAAGTCAAAGGTTGTTGTTGTTTAGTTATTTTGGTTCCTTTCTGATTTTTCAAAACTTGGTATTTTCTTTTAATTGTCTATTGATTAGGATTTCTTGTTCCCTCTCTGGATAGAGTTTCATGCATGTATTTATAATTCTTTTTACAACATTTTGTTTTGTTACAAATTGCCTCCCTTCAGAAGTAATTATTTCTGAACACTTCATTAGGTGTGAGGACATAATTACTTATGTTACATTTTCCATTTAACTACTTTTTTTTTAATCTCAGCCCTAACCGCCTCCTTCAATGAATATGGTATAGGATAGGATTTTCTGTGGAATTCTGCTGGTTCCTTACATTGTATTCTACACTGATAATTTTTTACTTTTCCTGGTTTTTCTGAAAATACATGTTTATACTTCTTATATATCATAATGAGATCTTCTACTTTTAAACATTTTATTTGCCTCCAAGAGCGTTTAAGACTATAAAACAGGTTAATTACCTTCCGTCACGCTTCTTAAAATCCGAATACAGGATTACTCGAGTTTCAACACATTAAGTGTCATCATCAGATCCTCAATGAATATGGGTAAAACTACATTTGTTGATGTTTGCACATCTCGTCAAACAATAAAAACAACACATACATAGTAACAAAAATATTTAAATAATTTGACACACATTAAAAACAAGACAAAACAGAACGAAACACAATACACGCGGCCGCCGCGGACCTGCGCAGGAACACGGTATACAGTAAAATTAATCGATACGATTTGACCTTTGATAAACTTTATCGATCTGACACAGCTAATATCTCGTTCTATATCGTTGACTCTATTAAATACAATATTATTTTTATATATTGATTTTTCATTTAGGATGCGATCGTAATTTTCTTTAGTGGCCTTATATATCTCAAACCATTCGAGAGTGTCCAGTTTAAGAGATTTCCTGCATTTATGTAATATGTCCAAATTCTCACTAATACTTTTTATGTTGTGATCTTGTAAACTTAAATGTTCAGCGAATGTGGATCTTCCTATATTTGACTTAGAGCTTGGGATGTGTTCTTTATAACACAATTTGAACGAATGACCCGTTTGTCCTATGTAGAAATTTGAACAATCCGAACAATTAAGCCTGTATACACCAGTACCGTCGTATTCATCGAAAGACTTATTTTGATTTTTAAACTTAAGTTTTTTCTCGAGTTTATTATTTGCTTTTGTAGCCAATACAATATTTTGTTTTTCCAATTGATTTTTTAAAGTATGATGTAACATTTCGCCATACTCTATTGCGATATATTTTACTTTTTCTTTAGGCACGCCAATATTTATTAATCTATATTGTTTCTTATTTATTATTTTATCTATTATGTTACTTTTATATCCATTGGCTATCGCTATGTGTTTAATAATGTCGACTTCGTTTTTATGGTCTTCTGTGGAGAGGGGCAACGATAGCAATCTATGTAATACCATTAAATGGTAGCAATCACATTAAACCATGAAATAATCGATGAGATTATTAATTTGACAAAAGTAATTTTGGAACAAAATTATTTTACTTTTGATAATAAATATTATTTACAGCAAGATGGATTAGCAATGGGATCCCCACTATCAAGTATCCTGGTGGAAATTTATTTAAACCACATCGAAACTAACGAAATATTATCACCAAAAAACAAACATTACAACAAAATCTTATTTTATCGTCGATATGTGGATGAAACGATAGTGATCTATAATGGTAATTGCAGACAATTCGAGATGCTTAATAAATATTTGAATAACATAACAAAAAATTTGCAATTTACATTAGAAACGGAAAAGAATAATAAAATAAATTTCTTAGATTTGTCTTTAACAAAGATAGATAACAAAGTTAACTTTAATATTTATAGGAAACCGACAACCACTGATCATGTTATTCATGCCTCGTCTTACCACCCTTTTTCACACAAAATGGCATTTTTTAATAGCATGGTACATAGATTGCTATCGTTGCCCCTCTCCACAGAAGACCATAAAAACGAAGTCGACATTATTAAACACATAGCGATAGCCAATGGATATAAAAGTAACATAATAGATAAAATAATAAATAAGAAACAAAATAGATTAATAAATATTGACGTGCCTAAAGATAAAGTAAAATATATCGCAACAGAGTATGGCAAAATGTTACATCATACTTTAAAAAATCAATTGAAAAAATAAAATATTGTATTGGCTACAAAAGCAAATAATAAACTCGAGAACAAACTTAAGTTTAAAAATCAAAATAAGTCTTTCGATGAATACAACGGTACTGGTGTATACAGGCTTAATTGTTCGGATTGTTCAAATTTCTACATAGGATAAACGGGTGTCCTCAGTCGTTCATTCAAATTGCATTATAAAGAACACATCCTAAGCTGTAAGTCAAATATAGGAAGATCCACATTCGCTGAACATTTAAGTTTACAAGATCACAACATAAAAAGTATTAGTGAGAATTTGGACATATTACATAAATGCAGGAAATCTCTTAAACTGGACACTCTCGAACGGTTTGAGATATATAAGGCCACTAAAGAGAATTACGATCGCATCCTAAATGAAAAATCAATATATAAAAATAATATTGTATTTAATAGAGTCAACGATATAGAACGAGATATTAGCTGTGTCAGATCGATAAAGTTTATCAAAGGTCAAATCGTATCGATTAATTTTACTGTATACCGTGTTCCTGCGCAGGTCCGCGGCGGCCGCGTGTATTGTGTTTCGTTCTGTTTTGTCTTGTTTTTAATGTGTGTCAAATTATTTAAATATTTTTGTTACTATGTATGTGTTGTTTTTATTGTTTGACGAGATGTGCAAACATCAACAAATGTAGTTTTACCCATATTCATTGAGGATCTGATGATGACACTTAATGTGTTGAAACTCGAGTAATCCTGTATTCGGATTTTAAGAAGCGTGACGGAAGGTAATTAACCTGTTTTATAATCTTCTACTTGTTTTGCTATCAAATTATTTGTGCGTTGGTGTCTAAACTCTCTTATCTCCTGTAATTTACTGTTCCACAGGTCTTCACTTGTCATATTATAGATTATTTTTCTGCATTGGGTGTCATTCTTTAAAAAATTTTAATTCCCTAACTTGGTTCAGAGGGGCACCATCGCTTCCTATTAACTCTGCCGTCCACATAGCACCTTCTGAGTTCAAGGACACCTTCTCCTTGCTCAGATCAATAATGGCTGAATATTTCCTCAGCATATCGCATCCGATTAATATTTCGAATGGTAGGCCAATTGCGACCAGACATATAATATTAATTGTAACACCCTTGCTTTCTAGTTCCAGTGAAACTTGTTTTTCGCACTGTTTTATTTTGACGCCCAGTGGCACCTATTAAAATAACATTATTGACAGGTAAGGTAGGTATTATATTTTTCCTTTGTTTCTGTATTCTCTCCAGTTCAGTGTCGTTAATAAGTGACACAGTTGCACCAGTATCTATCATTACTCGTGAAGGAATTCCTTCAATTTGAGCGGTTATGTATAAGATTTCATTATGCTGGTTGGTTCTACTTGTCACCGTTTCCTCCAACAGTTCTTCTCGAAGATTCTTCAAATAATAGTTGTAAATAATAGTAAGATTTTGACTATCAGTCCTTAAACTTTGGTTGTTTGTGTACCCAGTAGATAGGAGCAGTAAGGGGTCGCGAGGGTTTATTACTGCCTCACTCCGTTTAAATTAATGCCATCATGATTATTTTCCGGGCATGACTGTTGATTTGCCTGGAATGGTGTGCCGGTTCCTGGTTGTTCACCTTCTCGGTTGTCTAATTGTTCACTCCCCCTCAGTTCTCGGAAGTCCTCCTGGCTTCGACTTCTTACTCGGTGGTCATGGTGATTCATCCCTCTGGGATTTCCTCTTTGATCATAGCTGTTATTAAAATTGTTCCTCCCAGGTTGTTGGTATCTCCCGTAATCCCCTTCTTCTGAACTAATATAATTTATTCGGGGTCGGTACGGACGATTATTATTATAATTACCCTGGTTGTTATGATTGGCATTAACTCCTGGATTATTTCTAAAATTATTATAATTTTGGTTGTTTCGGTAATTATTATAATTATTGTTAATTCTATTACTCGGATTGTAATTTTGATTGGGCCTGTTGTTACTATTATTATTAATTGGATTGCAATTGAAGTTTGCTTGCTGGTTATTATTTGGGTAACATTTTGGTTGTAAATACGATCGTTGCCATTAAAGTTATAATTATTCCGGTTATTCATATTATTATTGTGATTATTATTCATTCCATGGTTATTATTTCTTGAACCGCACTGATCAGTTCGTTGTCTGCTTCTTTTGTAGTAACCCTCGTGCTCATAATTTTCTAACAAGTCAGCCATTGCGTGGACCGTTTTAATCTGGCTTCCCAGGCGTGCTCTGGCAATTCCTGTGTCATAATGGTATGCCATTTTAGTTACTAGGGATTCTTCAGGTATTCTTGGCTCCAGGTGTCTAGCCAAACACACCTTTCCCCAGAAGTAAATAGTTGGAGATGTACCTCTATTTACATCATATCTTTCCTGACAAATGTTATCCCTGATGATATTTTGTATAGCTTCGGACCAATATTTTTCTTTAAATAATTCTTTAAATTGAGCGTAGTCCATTATCTCATTCCTGGTTGCTGTCCACCAGTTGTCCGTAATCTCCCTAAAATGCTCATCTAACATCTCTCTAATCGAGCTCCAGATAGTTATTCTATGTTTGCTAAAATGTTCCTCGATTCTGGCCAGGAATTCCATGGGGTTTCTACGATAATTTTTGAAATTAATCCCTTCTCTGGTTTCATTTGTGGAAATATGAGTGATATTATTTGGTCTGGTCCTAATTAATTCAATTTCTTCTTGATTTTGGCGTACTTGACCAGTTAAATTGTTCACTGTAGTGTTAATATGGTCACACCTTTCTCCGGTTTGTTTCTGTAAATTTACTAAGTTTTCTTGTTCCTTTTGTATTCCTTCTATTTGAATACGATTATCTTCTTGGACCTGGTCTATTCTGGTATTTACCATTACTTTATTTTGTGTAATGGTTTCGTTAGCTTTTCTCAATCTCTCATTAGTGTCACCTGTTTCTTGCTTCCTTTCCTCATTGATTTTATCCATCTTCTGGTTAATTGTATCATTTACCTGTTCGATCCTTCCATTAATTCTTCTTAAATTCTCTTCATTGATTTGTCTGAATTCTTCCTTCATTTGGTTATTATTTTCACTTATAGTTTGCCTTAAAGTTTCATTAGTACTTTCCTTAATACTATCAATTTTCTCATTTATCCGTTTTAAACTCTCATTAGTGTTTTCGTTTTGTTTCCTAAAATTTTCATTAGTTTCTTCTTTGTTTTGGTCAAATCTCTCCTCCATCTGTTTTATTAAATTTTCACTCATTTTCTCGTTTTGTACCCTTGAGTTCTCATTAATCTCCTCCTTCATACCGTCTATTTTCTCATTTGTTTGTCTGTTATCTTCCTTGATGCTATCAAATTTTTCCTTCATTTCTTCCTTATTTCTGTCCAATTTTTCCTCCATCCGTTTACTATCTTCCTTGATGTTATCAATTTCTCATTCGTTTGTCTGTGATCTTCCTTGACACTCTTCAAATCTTCCTTCATTTCTTCCTTCTGCTTCCTAAAATTGTCATTCGTTTCTTCATTATTTCTGTCCATTTTTTCACTCATACTATTCATTAACTCCATTAATTTTATAAGATTCGGGTCTCCTCTATCTTCCTTTCTTGCTACCGTCTCCACATCCTCCACCGATGTTACTTCTTTCTCTTCCATCCTGACTTCTTTCTCTGCCTCCTTCGTCCGTTTCAATGATGTTGCCCTCTTACGCATCTTTATTATTTCTTGGAACCTATAGCAGTCGCCAGCTAAAAATTAGGAAATTAATTTGTTGTTTTAATTTCTTCACCTCATATTCCCTAATTTCAGCCTCACTAGTTGGTGTGCCAATTTATAGTACGACGAATATCTCCCGTATCACTATCTTTTAAAGCCCCACTGTTGGGTTCGCCAATTTATAGTATGCCTCGTTCGTGAATCCGTTGTATAATAATTTGCCCGTGTTAATTTTAATTTTTGTAAATGTTAAGTTGTAATAAAAGGTTGTAAATAGTGTATCAGTTGATAGTGAATTATTTATATTGCGTGTTTTGTAACGTGATTTAATATATAAGTTTAAGAAATGAATTATTCTACCTTGGTTTAATAATCAGAATTATTATTATTCCAATTCAGCAGTTAAAACTTCAAAATTAATTCAAAAATAGCGGTCGAGTCGTCCCAAACAATTCTCAAGGTTCACCTTCGATATTAGGCTTAACCCTATTCTTTGAGGTTAATCTTGGTTTTGTAGTTTGTGTAATTCCAACGACTCCCCGACGTCTTCTTAGTCTTGGTAATTATAAAATAAATGTTGATAATATCTTATGTTCATGAAATAATAACGCATGGATATGATTTATTAACATTATCGTTTAATCTTTATAATTGGAGTTCAAATTGATAGAAATTTTCATTCGATACACACGTTAGTAACAATCGATAGTTATCTCAGGAGTGAATAATAAAATAGGTTTAATATATTTCGTGGGAATTCTTGTGGCTGCTATGAAAAGTTTCATTACATGATAATTAACAATATAGAGTACATTTACAAATCTTTCTAGTACTTATAATCTAAAAAGAGAGTTACAAAAATTATTAAGAAAACATACAATGTCTGATGTTATTCAGTACACATTGTACAAAGCATGCTGGTGAGAGTGACGTCATCATCATGGCTGCCTTCATCTGTGTCAGATAACAACTGAAGTTTACTAATGTGTCAAATAAATGTGTTCCTTGTAACCACTGATTCTTATATATATATATATATGTATAATTTGTTTTTCACTTATTAAAATGTTCACTAGTGATTAGTGGTATTGTGAATTATAGTGTTGTCTAGTGGTTGTTCGTTTTGAATAAATAATATTGTCAGTTATAAAGTCGAATAACACATTACACTTCTAGGCGATGTTCGCTGAACGTCTCCTTGTTTTTTCTTGATATTTTCTTTATGGTGTGTGTTCCTGGTTAGTTAGAGGATTGTAGTTAAGGAATTGTTTATCTTCAGTGGTTATCATAAAAATTTTCTTTCACCAAACGGTTTCTGAGTTTAAGTTTTCATTTTAAATACATCTCGGCAAGCACTATTAAACTGTTTAATTAACAATAAAGTGTCATTTCTTCTTTCTTAGTCACCGAACTGATCAAAACTTCTTAATTTTGATTGGCCACTTATGTACAGGTTAAGTGTTATATGATCAATACCCCTTAACTACTTTACATTTTACAAATTACCTTTAACATATAATTTTATTATTATATCCTAATGATATAATGTTTATATGATTATTAATTATACAATTACAAACAATTTGGTACTAAACATGCCTCAAGTTATAACTGTAAAACCTTAGTACTTAGTGAATTTCTCTGATATATGATAGAACAATTTATAATGGTTGATTGTAAGTTATACCTTGACTCCATGAGATAAAATAAATAAATTAATTAACTAATAACATGAACTATTATAATATATAACACAACTCTTAATACTAATACTTGTTTTGACAGTTTTAATTTATTCATACTGTTGAACTATTGTCTGTATGATAAACCATTTTTACTTGCTGTTAATAATAACAAAACACTTTTTATAAAAACTAAATAGCACACTGTTTAACTGTAGTTTGTGTCACTATTATTATTATGTCACTTATATCACTGTAAGGGGTTGTGTCCCTTTTTCTTTCCTTGATTATATACAAATTTGTTTAATACAATGTTTATAATAGAATTAATAAAATAAATACAATTTATAGCAGTTAATACAATGTTATTTTATGAACTTGTACTCTTTATCGGGTTTGGTTGGGTTACTCATGGCAAGTTATTTAGGCCTACTAGGTTTCTTTATTTAAATTTTGGTTTGTTTACTGCCCTATTCTACTGGGTAAATATTAGCTGGGTCTTGATGATATTAAATAAGTCAAAGGTTGTTGTTGTTTAGTTATTTTGGTTCCTTTCTGATTTTTCAAAACTTGGTATTTTCTTTTAATTGTCTATTGATTAGGATTTCTTGTTCCCTTTCTGGATAGGGTTTCATGCATATATTTATAATTCTTTTTACAACATTTTGTTTTGTTACACAGTTCAGTTTTTTTCCCTTTGAATACTCTATATTCTTTTGAATGTTAGTTATTTGTCTTACCAGTTCTTGCTTGATTTCATTTTTGTTTATTTTGTTTTGTTTTAAATATTATTCTGAATAATTTTTGTAAGTTTGTTGTTCTTACTTTATAGGAATTTTTGTAACTTATTCCTTATACATTTATACATATATTTTTTTTTTCTTTTACTTTATATGTTATTTATACATTATTGTAAGGTAATCTTACTTTGTAGGAATTTTTGTAACTTATTCCTTTATTTTATATTTTATATTATACCTCATATGTTATCGAAATATTGTTGTAAGCTGATCTTACATCTTTTGAATTTGGTAATTCTTTATTTGTTTATTATGTTTTATTTTTCCTCTTAAAACTTTTTTATAGAAGCTTGATTATAAACTCCTTTTATCTTTTTTGTGGTTATGTTACTTATTTCGTATGTATTGTTACCATTGTCCTTGGTTATGACATAGGGTCCTATGTATAATAATAACAGTTTCTTGGCTATACCTTCAAGTGTACTGGATAGTTCACGGTTTTTTATTAATACCCTTTCTCCTTCGTTATATTTAATTATTTTAGGTTGGTTTTGAGAATACTTTGCTTTTTGTTTCTCAATTTTCTCCATGATTCGGCTGTACCATTTGTTTTCATTATACAGGTCTTCTGGGTTGGTTGGGAAGTCTATTAATTCCTGTATTTCTCTATGTGGTTTTCTTCCAAACATCATTAAATATGGGGTGTTCTTAATAAAATGGTGGTAACTTATATTCAAAAATTCTTCGGTTGAAGTTAAATATTTCTGCCATTCTTTTTGATTATCATAGCAGTACGTTCTTAAAATATGTCCCACCTCTCTTAACACTCTTTCTGCGGGATTACTGCTAGGGTGGTATACGGATGTTTTATATGTTTTTATGTATAATTTTAATAATTCATCTCTCTACTTTTTCCCTTTGAATTGTGTTCTGTGGTCTGTTATAATCATGTATGGTTTTCCAATTTCTGTAATGTATTTATTTTTTATGATGTCTAATATTTTCTTTGTTGTTGCTCTGTTTATAGCGTATAATTTGGTGTAATGGTCCAATAGAATCACTATGAACTTGAATCTATGTCTCCCTCCGCTACGTGGGAATGGTACACATATGTCGAGAAACACTTTTTCCAGTTTGGCGTTTGAAGTGATGGGTATCATCGTTCCATGCTTTCTCTCGTTATTTGTTTTGGCCATCTGACATATTGTGCAGGTTTTAATGTTTTTATTTACCTTTCTAGTTATACCTTTAATGAATAGTTCTTCCTCTAACGCTTTTACCATTTTGAGTGTTTCCATGTGTCCGTATCTGACATGGTAGTCTTTAATTATTTTGTTTTCTAGGGAATTTGGAACTACTAGTTTCCATGTTCCTTGATTCTTTTTTGTTTTAATGGATCACTATCTTTGTGTAGGCAATAAAAGTTATTTATAATTTCCTCAGATTCCAACAGTCTCCTTCATATGTTTAAGATTCTGGTATCTTGCTTCTGCTGTAGCACTATTTCACTTACGATTTCTTCCAGGTCCTTCCTATCCTTTAATATGTAATACACTTTGGCAATCTTTTCCTTTTCTCCTTCAAATGTTTGGTTTTCTACATTTATTCTGGAGAATACTTTTTATTGATTATGGTTTGATAGCTCTTCTCATTCACTTTGTCTTGGTCGTTTAGTCATTTCTTGTCAAGTATTTTTAAGTTTTTTTTTCTTTAAATATTATTTATGTTTTTTGTTTTGGTTATTCTTAATTGGTTTAATTAATTTAATGCTCCTTCCTTTCCATTGGTGTGCTTGGTCATTACCCTGAAAATCAGTCCCTTTTCTCTGTGTTCATCTTCACTTAGTTTACCCATGGTCCATCATTTCCTCTGCACTTGTGGTTCGGATAATCTTGGTGTGTAGAACTATTTCTGTCCTGGTGAAATAGGTATCTTCTATCTTGTCCACAATTCTTCTGATACCATATGTTCATTTGTATCCATGCCTACATCATTCACTACAATATGTTGTTTATTAATCAAAGAAGTTAATTTTACCTCCCTCATTAATGTTATCATTGATATTTTATTCTGCATTTCCAATTCTGGTGTACTCAAGTGTTTTAGAGACCTTCTTAGTTTGTGACACACTATTTTGTTGAGAGTCCTTTCAATTTTGGGTATTTTCCATTTACATATCGATTTGCTGAAGTTTTCATCCGCTGGTTTGTTGTGAATTCCATCTATAATTTCTTTTAAGGTCCTTATAATTTGCTTTGGTCGGTAAGGGGTAAATTAAACGCATCAATTAGTCCATGCTTCATCATCTCCACTTCTTCTCTTGTTTTTATTAGTTTCTTTTTATATATTTTTCCTATATTCTTTGTTTTCTTAATCTTCTTAATTATTTGATTCTTCTTTACTCCTCTACGGTTGATTTCTATGTGCTTGAGTTTCTTATTGTTGTTGTTATCTTTATTCCCAGGTACCAATACACTTTTTTCTTCTTTATTCTTTATTTCTTCATTGATACCGTCAGAAGTGTTGTCTAATGTTTCATTCAATTGTTTGAAATCACTATTTAATGTTTCATTAGGTTGATCTGCTTGGTAATTTGTTTCTTCCCCTTTCTTATTCATCCCCGTTTTTGTCTGCTTGACTTCTTCACGATGCCCTATTAGTATGTATCTTAATTCTCCCTTCAGTTCTTCATGACTTTTTTGGATGTCCTCCGTCAATTGCTAATGTAGAGCTTCTTGGTTCTTTCACAAAGTATCACTGTGTTCCTCCATTTTCTCATTTATCTGCTGCTTCAATGTTTCATTATTTCCTTTAATTTTATTGTTCAGCGTTTCAATATCTTCCCTTAAAATCTCAATTTGTCTTTTTGAATTTTCATTGATTTTTTCCTCCATTTTTTTCAATTCTTCACTGTTTTGGTCTATTTTTTCATTATTTTTGTCTATTTTTCCATTAATTTCCTCCTTCGTTTTCTTTGAGGTTTCTGCTATGAAATTCATTATGTCTTGCAGGCTCAAGTCCTCTTTCTGAATGGGTTTACTTGGTTGGTCCCTGACTATTCCTTCCACTTCCGGTTCTGGTTGGGTTGGGTTTTCCGGTTGGTCCCCTTGGGTATCCTCTTCGATCGTTTCCTCGATTATTTCTTCCATCATTTCCATTTCTTCTCCCTTGTTACCTTCAGTTCCCTGCTTGGCTTTATACCTTGTAACCATAGAATGTTGCATATTTTCCCGGAATCGCCGCTAGTCTTCTTTTCTAGCCTCACCAGTTGGTCGCCAATCTGTAACGACTTTATTTCGGTCGTCTCTGTAAACTGTACATATGTTGTGTGTTCGCCTCACACTAGTGTCGTTACTTCTATGTTTTGCGCTAATGATTTCCGTAGCGATCCTTCAATTACCAGTACGACGCGAGTGGAAACCTTACCTGTGGTTCAATAGGGGTTTGTAAATCCCGGGTGGTGCCAAATTGTTTATTTAACCAATTAAATTAATAGATAGTGTGGTAAACGGTGTTCTTAGCTATGACGGCCTGGAGCATTCAAAATATACTCCTGCCTTCATTCAACCTTCTTAATCGAGAAGTTGGTTCGCCGGATTTGCGACGTGAGCGCTGGCCGTCATTCCCGCTCTCTCTGCTATACAATACACAATTTATACAATACACTTCCCTATGAAATAAAAACAATGGTTACACTCTGTACTAGTTTTTTAATTTGTGATTGGTAATTACTCAGTTTGACATTAAAATCATACTTGGTTATTCAACAAATTTGCACCGACAATTAATATGAGTCTAATATCTCTAGGGTTTTGGCGAAAATCGATTTTGAACGAACGATTTAGTTAAGTATGGCGACTGTGTTGTCTGTTTACATTTATGTTCATTCAAAGTCTGAGTTCTTGTGATTACAAGAAAAATATTAATAATGATTACAATAAAAAGTACACTACCTTACATTATTTGTACTTAAATAATATAATGTGTAGCTACAATTTGTTCCTGCAGTGTAGTAAAGTGTGTTTCAAAAGTTCGCAATTTAACAACAGGTTATTTTCTTAGTTAATAAATTTTCAGTGTTTGATTATTTTACTTAATTTTTGAAAGAAATTATATTCAGTTTATAGTGAGAGTTCAGATGACTGAGAAATATTTAAAGTGAGTTTATTTCTGGAATTTGGGTAATTTAATGATACTTATCATATCAGTAGACTTGAGATAAACCGTTGTTCAGGTGAAATGGAAGAGTCATCAATTTTGAATGATTTGGGGCTTCTTGCATCTTTTTCATGTTAGTTGTAGCAATTTCTTCCTTTAAATTTTATTTAAATTGGTCCTTGGCATCAGTTAAATGTTATTGTTCCTCATTTGCTTCTTACTTGTTCATCTTTTTTGAATTTTGATTACTTTTTATACATTTTAAATTAAAATTTAGGTCATTCACGACCTGGCGTCTAATCTGGATGGGCGTCACTTATTGAGTATTATGATTTAACGGAAAAATAGTAACGAACGGTCTGTTGTCATGGTTACGAATAAATTCTGATTGGTTGATCATGACTTTATAACCATTGTTATCAATTTTGAATTTTTATTCAAAATTACTGTATATCTTCTGATTGCTTTTATTCTTCTGTCTTCATTCCTAAGCATTAAATATTATCACTACTGTTTGTATTTCCTTGCAAAGATTATTTTGATATCCCATAAGGTTGGGTTCCTTAAGGTATTAATGTTTGTACAATTATGTTAATATTTGTTAATTACATTTCTCTTTTAATTTAAGTCCTTATTTTAACATTTTTCTTTTAATATGATTTACAAATTATCCTTGGCTAGTTACTCGCCTTGGATTTGTTAATTTCCTTGTTGATTTTTTATGATTTGTAGTTATTTGTTTTTTGACAGTTAGGCATTTCATAGGCCTAAGTAGCCATTGATTATATTTACTTATTTTATACAAATTATATCTCATTTTACTCTAATGTGTTTTGTTTTGTTATTATAATTGATTGGTTTATGTGTTGATGTGTTTTGGATCTGTTTTTATACTATTTGTATGTTTCTATTATTTTCTACATCATGGCTTGTTAATTATTTCCTAACTGATTTTCCAGTGTAATTAGATCTGTATTGATTCACCTTCTTATTTATCTATTGTGCCCTTGTTAACAATATGGCTACTACTCACTATTCTTTATCACATAAAACATAACATCTAGGCCTATGGTCTGTACTATTTCTTCAGCCATATCCTATTCATAAATTTAATTAAACAATTTTTTAACAGTTATTAGGTAATGTTTGTTTACAATTCATTTCATTCTTTATTATTTTTTGGGTGATAAACATCATCAAACCATTTAAACTTACTTAATTGATTGTCCCTTATAACCTGGGGTGTTTATTGATTACATTTTTAATTTCTTATTTCTTAAATAATCTCTACCTTCTATCCATGGTAACACTAACTGTTTACCTTTCATGGGATTCTCCCTTTTAAATACTATTGTATACAATTAAACTTAATTTTAATAATTATAATATTCTTTTTTAAATAATAATGTCACCATCAACCTTCAGTGTTCATTACAGATTATTAAGTGTTTACATCTAATATTATCATTAACAACATTCTTAATTACTAATATAGTTCACCATTAATCATTTAGTGTTTATTACAGATTATTAAGTGTTTATTATCTATCACTAGATTTTCTAATTATTTTGGGGGTTTTACACTTTCACTTTTGCACTCCTTAAATGTTTATTTTAAGTGTTTATTAGTGGGTAATCCCTATAATTACTTTCTCTTTTTCACTTAGTTAATTTTATTTTCTCACCATCTCGCTACCTCTCTCTTTACAAATATTATTTATACTATTAATAAGTTATGTCTTTATGGAGTTCTTTATTACATCTAACTCTAATTCTTGGGTTAGTGTACTTTTATTTTTCACATTACTTTATTGGGGTTTATCAAATATCATTTACATTTATCTTTTAATCGATAATAATACTTATTTTTTATATTGGTTAGTTATTGGTTTTGTTTCCAATATTTGAGTGTACCATTTCTCCTTCTTCATATTCTATATTATTTGTCTGTGTTTTCTCATTCGGTTTCACTTGATTTCCTTTATACTTGGTTTGTTTCATGTTCATTTTCCTTCTTCACTTTCATTTTATTTTGTTGCATTTTATTTTAGTTTTCCCCTTCTCATTTGGTTTTATTTCATTTGGTTGCATGGAGTCATTCACTTCCTTCAATAGGTTTCATTCTTTATTTGGTTTCATTTTTTCCTTCTCCTTTTGTTTCTTTTTATTTGGTCAATCACTTGGGTTAGGTCGTGTCGTCGTTTGTCGCGTTATTGTCATTTTATTTTCATTATTTTAAACATTTTATTATACGAATTATTTTTTATATTGTCGATTCATCTTTTTTATCCCTGGTATTGGTGTGGCTTATTTGTGTTGTAACAATATATATATATATATATATATATATATATATATATTGTTACCAACCAAATGATCTGTTTTATTTTCGTTATATGTGTGACTCCCGTGTATCAACTTTAAGTCCCACTTTGTGAACGTCAATTTTTTAACAAATAAATCTGTTTGTTACTTTATTAACTATATTTGAGGATGTTTAAAAGTCCCACTGTTGGATTCGCCAATTTGTAACAAATAACTCTTGTTGTTATTATTTATTACGAGTGTAATACGGTTGCGGGTTTATCGTTAATTCTGCCCACGTTGAATTCACCAATTTGTTACCAATTCAATCTGTTTATAAGGAAAAATATTTATTATGTTGTGGATATTATTCGGTTGTTGATTATAGACCTGTGTTAATTAATTATCAAGTGTCTTACCCGAGAAAAACGCTATACTAAGGTTATTATAATGAATAATTCAGTATTTTTCTTCAACCCTAGTCACTATGTATTATCTAAATTGAAAAGAGCGGAGTGTGAAGAGAATAAGTTAGTTCTCTATTCTCCCGTATTCACCAGCTGTCTGTAATCGAGCGCTGTTATTAGCGAATGACCCGTTCTTATAGGTTAAGTTGTTCCACTTGACGCTTTTATCATTTTCTTTCTCTGTAAATTACACCCTAATCGAAATACAATAACTATTCTACAATAACACAGACTCGTCAAATACAAGAAGGATTCTTTATTTTATATTATTTTAAATTTCCAACAGTTGCTTTCTTTGGTTATTAAAGCATCATATCGATCATACAATACCGAATCGATTTGTTATTAAACTCTTGGTTTATTTTACAATTTAATTATAATTTTCAGTTTATCTATTATCTCAGGGTACATGTAATTCTTTTAACTATTAGTAAGGCCAGGTAATGCAAATTCAGGTTACTAGGTATTACAATTTAAATTAAAATCTTATTATATAAAGTATTAACATAAGCAGGTTTTTACCAAGCGTTCACCATATACTCATTCAGGCCGTGTTCCACTAACGATGTCAGATCGACGGTTGATGAAGAATGGCTAGAATTTATTCACCTCCAGCTTCTCAATAAAAGTTGTTGTTAGTGTCCCGGGATGTAATAGAAAGTTCAGTTCTTGATCTTCGCTGATTTTTCCGTTTCTGGTGGTCACAGGTCCCGATGGAATTAGTGTAGTATTAAGTTCTTGCTCTGCAGTCAAAAGTGAGGTTCAATAGGTAAATTTAATTCTCTTTAATTTTTGTTGTATGGTATTCATTCAATTCGACTTCTCCCAGTCTGGATTATCTTCATTTATTTATGGTTTCTGTTATAACTCATTTAGGGGTAAGTTTAGTTCATTTTTCTTAAGGTTTTTGATGTGAATTTTGTAGATAGGTTGTTTATTCTCAAAGTGACAATTTAGGAAGTCGTCCAATCCGTCTTTTTTATTTAGTGTTTATATTTTAACATTGATTTGTAATAATTTTATTCATGAGGTTTTGTGGTTTTCTGGCAATTTTTAATGACTGAACTGTCCTCGTTTACATATAACAATTGAATGTCTAAATCAACAACATTTCCTGCATTTTGTTGCCTTAACAACCATTGCTTCTTCTGTCATTGGATAATATCTGTTATCCTAGAGCCAGAATTAGGAAATATTCTTACACTTATTTAATAAAATACTCCCTGCTTGGAATTACATTAAATCACATAAAACTTTCACTTAATCTGCCTTATTAAACTGTATACATTTTACTACATTTTCTTCTTAATTGACTTATTTTAAAAGGTATTAATTTCCTTTTACAAAACACTATTTTTTTTAGGCCTATTAGTTTTATTACAGGTGTTATAATTTTTTGTTTTTAATTTAATTTTTCTTACCTGACCTACTGTACAAAGAGTCACTGGCTTATGGCCAATTATATCAATTTTAATTTCCTGATTTCAATTCATTATTATTATTTAGTTCATCATTGAACCCTTCATTGGTTTTTAACATAATTATAATGACCACTTGCCAACTTATTAACACTTATTGTCTTACTGGCCAAGTTTACAAATATTATTTTAAACGTCTTCATTAATTATTTAAAGTAAATACACTTAACATAATACCATACATAAATAATAAATATACTTGTATTTAATTATTTAAATACAAGTTTAACATGAATGGAATGAGTGCCCATTACTTAGTACTTCCTTAAAGCAATGGCTCCACACTTACTACATACAAAACATAAAATAAATATCATGTAAACACTATATCATGATACAGTACCACAACAAGTACATTTTATAAAACATTAAATATTAATTGAACAGTATATTATATTCAAACTCTACACAGTAAACTCATACCATTAGGCACAGTGTTTATAGTTTACATTTTACACTGCTCATTACACATTTTATATTTAGGTACACCTTCAATGTTTTATTACCTAGTAACCTTACTAGGTATCATCAATGCATTTTTTAGGTGAGATTGGCCCTCTTGTACTTAATTATGGCATACTTTGGGCATTGTTTTCAGTTATTTTGACAAAGTTTTTTATGTAACGTCGGGAACCTTAGCTTTGTTACGTTACAAGTTATTCATTATTCCAACACATAATATAGCATACATAACATACATCACAGAATCACAGACAAATTACAATTATAAAGCCTGGTGGACAGCCTGTATCTTTTTATGACCCCATTTAGAAATTTCACATGCCTGTATAGTTTTATAAAAAATACATTCATAAGTTTAAAGAAAATCTGGATTGGCCATAATAATAAGAAAATACAATTATAAATTTAAAGTGCCAGTACAGCCTGTATAGTTTTGCAAAAAATACATTCATAAATTTAAAGAAAATCTGGATTGGCCATAATAATAAGAAAATACAATCATAAACTTAAAGTGCCAGTACAGCCTGTATAGTTTTGTAAAAAAATACATTCATAAATTTAAAGAAAATCTGGATTGGCCCGTCCGCTGACACGTTCCACGCAGCATCCGAAAAAGCAATAAACCCTAAAACAAATTTTAGAAAAACCCCCAAGGCCGGCCAGGTAGTGGAAGGCTGGACAAGAGCCAGACCCGACATAAAGTAACATGTCTGGAAGCTTGCATGGATTTGCACCAACAGGTGACTACCCCTAGATTCTGTGATTTTAAGAAAGTAACCCGGCCTGATTGCAGAATAAAAGAAACTCCCAGCCCTTCTATGGAAAAGGAAAGTAATGATGTGCAAAAAAAAAACCCGTGATAAAAATAGAAACCAGACCAGCTGGTCCAGCTCATCATGTACAACAGCACCCACCTACTTAATTAAAAAAAAACATCAGTCCCCCACAAACTTTTACAAACCCATTATAGAGCATAAATTTTACAATAAAGCATAAAAATTAATGCGCGCTGGACACATCCAGCGAACGGGACTACAATTGTTATCGAAACTAAGTGTATTATCAAACCAAGGTTACATGAAAAATTGTCCAGCCGGGCACGCACCCAATTAAAACAGTTTAATGGTGTAGAAAGTCAATTTAAGTGGATGTTAAATGCACGATACAAGTTCTTCTCTCTAGAGGCCAAATTATATAAGAATTGGTTAAATATCACCTTATTTGGACCAGATGGTTACAGTGGCATGCTATACAGTTGTTTCTCCTCCAGCAGCCGAGGGACGAGAGTCTAAATGTTTTCAGGTCATGGTGAAGCTGGAATTACCACCATGCTGGAGTCAGGTCTCCGACTGCATCGGGAACCCTAAGCATTAATAGTAATTAATTTGCTGCCAAACCAAATTCCCGAGACCTAACACACACATGTACCACTGCCAAGGTTTGTATAGACCAAATCGAACAGGCCTCAAATGCCTGCCACCCCTGACCAATTCAACTATGTTCATTATAATTAGATGTAACGTTTTTTCTTTTGTATTTCAAACCATTAATTCTCACACAAACCTAAAATCAATTTATAATGGTTAAATCTATAAATTAAGCCTACATGCGTAGGCAAAATTAACATACCACAACAGGTTACAAGTTTATAATGGCCACGTGCTCACACACAATTCCTCAAAGTTCCTCAGATTTACATAATTTTACACCCTTTTTGGACATAGATAATTACTATATACTAATTACAATGTATAAGGCTGTATCAGAGTTTAAATAATCAAAATATACAACAAGGAATATACATTAGATTCACACACATGAGGCAGGCATGCTTCAAACATTATCCGTTTACATCTACGCAAATAATGTTCAAATATATACTTTTTCCAAGCAATCAACAATATATATATATATATATTTAATTTACTCACCGAAGGTCTGTGCGAGTCTACCTAGCCATGATATGATAGAAAAAATTACTGAATTAACCAACTCGATTTGCCGGAGAGGACAGGCTGCTTACAGGAGAACAGATGGCGGCCAACTGAAACAAACTTGCAGTGCACAGCACCAAGGAACACCATTACTCGCTTACACCAACAGATCGCGCTGGCATACAGTGAGGCGGTAATGCAGTACATAAACACGGTGACGCCGGAACCCGACGCTGCTGACAATGTGAAATCCTGCATACGCAAATTTATGTTAAATAAATTTTTTTTTTATACAGACGCCCGGTTTCTTTAAAACCGCGGCACACCCCCACCCTAAAAAGGCAACATGGTTGCCAACCATTTGAAACTTGGGTACCCAGCTTAGTACCCCCCAATCTTCCAGACCACAAGGCTTCTCCGGTCAATCTCAAGAAAATTTGCGCTTAGGAGAACAGAGGCTCAGAAGGAAAACGAAAGAGATGGAAAGAAGAAGTGTAGTTGGTATACTTGTGTGCATGTAAATATTTGTGTAAGTGTGCGGGCACTGCATGCTGACTTGATCAGGGCCAGCATACAGCAAGAAGGGACAGAAGAAGAAAAGAAGAAAGAGAAGTGCGGGAGCTCCCTGAGTTCTGACCTCCTAAGGCCTCCCAACTTACATTTTGAGACACCAAAGACTTACCAACTTTAACAGGGTCTTATGCCCCATAGTTACGGGGGATGTCTAACCAACAACAAAACAACTCCAAACTATCAATCTATCATACACTCTCAAGACAGGGGGAAAATGACGGTCTCCATGAGACTATAATCTAAGGGTATGCCAAAACATACCGAGTAGACGAGGTCCACAACCGGCCCCGTCAACTCGGTAGGTTTCACTCCTCTCTCTAACTCCTATTTTTTTTTATTTTTTTTCCTTTTCTAATTTTTTTTTATATTTTATGTTTTTCTAAGGGGAGGGTTAGGAAAATCGGGAAGATGAAAAGGGCAAGGATCATTGGAAGGTCAAGAGCTAGGACTAAATGTAAGGACATGGCTCCCTCCGGAAATAAGGATGAATGGAGAAAACCAAGGCTCACGCAAGCAGGGGCGCGTCCCTGAAGTAGACGAACACCACTGGGACTGTGGGGAACATCTACCCGCTACCCGATGGCTCTCACTTTTCCATGACAGACTTTATGTACTTGTTCCTTCCGGACATCACTCGCTGGGAAAGTATCTCGTGTTGAGCTGTACAGATTTGTTTCTTCTGAATCAGAAACAAGGCAAATTACTTCACTACTTTCACTCCGATTTTGATTATCCTCATCATCTAAATCCTCTGTTTCCTGCTTCTCTTTATTTAACCCTTCCTCTTCTACTTCCTCTTTTTCTTCTTCCTTATAGTCCTCTTCTTCCACTTCCACTTCTTCTTCATCCTCTTCTACAATTTCCCCTTCCTCACCAACATAATCAGACAGCCCTGGGAAATCCGCCAACTGCAGGACAAGGTCCAAGAAAACCGACAACTTGCCCTCATCTTCTCCATCCACCACCGGAAGTTTCTGGAGAACACCGGAAATAGGGTTGGGCAGTCTCTGATAACATACCCCCACCAGAATTACACAATCCACAATACGTTACAACAAAACATAATCACAAAAACCAGAAAACTTGAGTACTGTCCTTCCTTCAAGTAGACCCCGGGCTCCCTAACATTGCGAAGACCTGACCAACTATCCTGAACTAGCTCTTGTCAACACCACACAAGAGGACAAACAATTTCTGACACTAACACAATACATAAAATCAATAACACCGAACACCTATCACGACATATCACATTTCACAAATACATACTTGACAACCACCAAAGACCCACATTGACATTCCAAAAAATCTTCGAACAATTAACTCTGCGCCAATATGCCCTACCATACCGACTTCCGATCTGGCTATACCCCATCCTGCCAAACCAACACGCCATTATTTCAATATCAATGAATAATAAAGTCCATTCCCATCACAATGCCCCAGATCTCCGGTAATTCCAAAAGTCTCAAACAACCCCAAAATATTCCAACTAATCTGCATGCATGCCTCGTGGCGGCACCCAGTTCACAAATTCAAAACAGGCTGACAATCATACACCAACATAGGCATATATATTAACTTCCCTTAATCTCTCTAAGTATTTTTTTTTTCAGAATGTTTCCCAGTTTGCAAGTCCCGTCACACCAAAGGACCCACGGGTTCAACCCTAGATTCAACCACGCTCTGCTACCTCTTTTTATTTGTTTTATAATAATTTTTTTTTTTACCCTGAGGTCTATCAAAAGAAGGCTCTAGATTCCATATACAAGTTTACATAAACTTTATTATTTTTATTTGCATAATGAATAATTAATAAAAGTTCAGAGAGTAATAATATTTATAACAAAGAACATAAAACTTATTAATCTCATAAATAAATGGTAATTAGAGAAACCATATTTTGTTATATTTTAATATTTTATTATATAATAAAAATCAAGTAACTGTAACGTAAAATCAAATATGAAAGTTACTTTAATTGTAGATTTTTAATTAATTGAGACATTAGGAATATTGTTAATTAACATAATAGAATGGTCTCTATTAGAATTTTTATAAATGTTTAATTAATTATTTTTTTAATTAAGTGGTACATAATAAAAACCACACTTGCTAAGGCAATATTAATATTCAATTTAGTACGTGTTCATCACGCATTGTAATAATATATGTGTTATGTATTATATATCTGTGTAAATATTCTAGGTCATATATGTCTTATTTTTGTGTATAATGTGTCTTAGAATATAAGAGATAAGATTTTGCCACGTTATAATTATACGATATTCGTATAAGTGAATATAAGGGTCAGTATTAGTTAACCCACGCACTAATTAATAACATGACAATTTGCATTTTTTAATTAATAAACAAAATGAATATAATTTTATTAACAAAGTCATACTAATTTCACAACCAGTACTAAATCCTCTGTACTCTTTACTTGTAATGATATTCACGCACTTATCCACCCTCAATCAACTACCAAAGCCTGCGACCTACCTGAGAAACATCAAGGTAAATACTGCAGAAGAAGAGTATACCTTCGAGACGTGGGTAAGTGCGCACAAATGAGTAATATGTGCAAAAGTAAGTGTTTAAGAGTATCATTGTATAATTAATGGCGCTTCCAACGTGTGGCCCGGTATATATTAAGTATCGTTCTTATATATATATATATATATATATATACAGTATATATATATATGGAAATAAAAAAATTGCCATATTTTTTGTAATTTTTACTATATTTTCTAGTAAATCTTAATACAAAATATTAAAAAATTCAAAAAAATATGGTAAATTTCTTTTTTATGGTATTACTAGATTCATTAATATTGATTTCATGCACTGAATTTGTTTTATGTTCAATAAAGTAAATTTTGTATTTCATAACTTGTATTTTTTGCTAATTTTTCCATTTTTGAAACCACCTTTTCAGGAGCCAGGGGGGTGCTAATGCACCCCCTTGCACCCCCCTCGGGGCACCCATGAAAGGAAAGAACCTCTGCAATTACATTCTTTAAACTTGGTGCCCACCAAAAGTTAAATAAATTTGTCCTATTCAGTAATGTTTAATATAAGCATGTTTATGTAATTAATATGTAGCTAATCAATATGTAGTCATGTCAAAATAGAAATCAAAATCAAAACTTAAATATGTAGACTAGTCATTCAGGGAGCAGGCTAATATTTTCAACTGTAGCCTTTTCCTACCCACATGTATTACACTAGTCCCACCTTATCCCCAATACAATGTGCGCAACTGCTTCATGTCAGATTATTTTAACTATATTATTGTGTTATTATCTCAATAAAGCCAGCATCTACTGATTAAGTAATTTAAATTATTCAGTAAGAATATGCAAATTAGTAAGCCTGTGCTTACATGGTTTTTACTCATGACTCTTACAAACATTGTGTGTATGATTCTTACTCATGCAATATGTGTATGAAGGGCTCTTTTTGGCATTATGGCTGCTGACACACGGGCCGCTCTGTGACGCCACTCAGTCCTTTGTACCAGCTTCTTTGTGGCGCCACTCAGTGGCTCGTGTGAATGGGTTCACTTCAGAGACGTGCCACTCTCCATTTGCTCAGTGGTAAAAGATTGTTTCATTTAGTTTTTACATCAGTTTCATCATGGACTCTGACGAGGATGTTCTTCTTGTTGCTCTTCTCATACGTCAACGATGCCGTCGTAGACAACATCGATCCTGGATGCACCAGATAATGTGTGAACAGTTGGTAATGGGACAGTTTTATACACTAGTGAGTGAGCATACATCAGACAATGGGAAATTTTTAAACTACTTCAGGATGTCACAAGATAGATTTAATCAGCTTCTTAATTTGCTACAATTTCACATACAGAGTCAAAATACAAACATGAGAAGGATGTTGTAGGATTGGAAGAACATTGACCTGTCATACAACCAGGGTGCCCACGGCTTTAGTAATAAGAAAGAAGTTTGCCGAATTCTTTTGTACACAAGAAGGATCAGTCCCATGGCAAGACAGAATGATATATTGACCTTTTTTAGAGAAACCTTGTCTGATACTGTTTCACTATCGAACCATAGTCCTAATAAAAAATATTTTAATAACTTATTTTGTTTCAAAATGTGTTCTTACCTAAAATATATCTCTCAGTGGAAATAGTTGTTTGAAAATAGAAATGGTTTTTCTATTTATATGAATATTGTTTGTTTGTCACATCTATTTTGTTTCAAAGATTTTGATAGATTATGTTAAGAATGTTACACCCACGTACACTCTCTTTACCTTCGTCCTCCCTCCCTACATCCTTCTCTCTTTCACACACACACACACACACACACACACACACACACACACACACACACACACACACACACACACACACACACACACACACACACACACACACACACACACACACACACACACACACACACACACACACACACACACACACACACACACACACACACACACACACACACACACACATACACACACACACACACACACACACACACACACACAAATCATATTACAGTAGATGAAATATTAATCAGTTTGGTGTTGAGCAGAGTAATCAATTAATTATTGGTTTCCTGTAAGCCAGACCTAAACTTGTTTGCAACTGTAAACTGTCTGCATTGTTTGCAACTGTAAACTGTCTGCATTGTTTGCAAGATTGTTTTGGCTCATATGTGCTCAAGTAACATTGTTGAGACCGTCTCACCTGAATTCGCTAATATGTTATTATGTAATTTAGAAGTCATTGCTGTTTTTCTTGTGTTGTAATTATGATACTCAGCGGTAAACTGATATGGCTAGAGACTGATCTTGCAGGGAGAATATTGTTACACATTTGTTACACTTGTAGGAGCCATATGGACTAGATGCAAATGTATACGACTTTTCCAGAGAATGATGTTAAATTTTTGTATGGTGCAATGCCATACAATACAATAGTTATTAGAGAAAATATTACATTCATATTTACTCAATTATTCTTCTATTATTTTTATATTATTATTAATAATACTAAAAAATTTTGTATAAGAATATGTTTTATTATTTTTTCATAAAACTAATTATATACTGTTTATTTAATTAATTAAGTACTGTTAATTTAAAGGTAATTATGACATTTCTAGCCAATGCTGGTATTGAAGTGAAATATTTTTTTTCTATTCTTCCATGTTAAATAAACATGCGAAAAATAATTTTAAACGGCGGTCGAAGCTATTCACGAAGAAAACAAAAAAAAAATTACTCCCATAAGCATACATGGAAATATTGGTATGGAGAACCAACCATACATGACTTCCATATTCTAAGATTTATATTTAAAATCATTTTTGAAATGAAATATTACCATAGAAACTACTTCTTTCTACTTACTGCTTCAGCCTTAACCACAGTACTGTGGTCACTAACGTATACCAACTCACGTTATCGCACTCGATTTTCACTGATGATGGAAGTCGATGGCATTGCCGAAACGTCTGGTTTTGTAGAAAACATTGGACTACGGCCAAATATCCCGGGAAGGAATTTTAACAAAAACTACTTCTTTGTTGCCGATAACGTTGTACACATATATATAAAATATATGCATAAAATTAATGGCTTGTATAAGTTAATGATTGATCTCCATTAAGTAGTGCTCAAGTTTCCAAAGTTTTAATATTATGATGTCCGTAATTAAAACATCAGAGCAGGTTTAGTGTGAATGAGGGTACACTGTGGACAAAAATTTTCAACATTTCCTATTGAGCGTTGCTTAGAGTAAAGCTGCGAATCTACAGTGTATGTTTCACAGAACAAACACGCGAAAAAGAAGGAGCCCTCCGAAGTCACTCATGGACCCTCAGCATCTTGCAGAGGGTTCATTCCCTAAAGACGAAAAGTCTGTCTATGAATCGTTCCTCTGTAAACACGTGCAGTTACATTGCCCAGTGATCCACAGGAAGCAAATTGATGTCCATTTTTTCGGCTTGCACGCGTTATGTTGGTGTGGGTTTCGGCACTTTCCATTTAAAAAGCGTGCAAATGTAAGAAAATAAACATGAGTGAGGCCAGAAATAACGTGAATTGTGTGTGTGTGTGTGTGTGTGTGTGTGTGTGTGCGTGCGTGCGTGCGTGCGTGCGTGCGTGTGTGTGTCTTACCTGCCTTTTTATTGCTGTAGGCATAATAATAAAATGGAAACATAAACATTACATAACTGAGATATGCTTACCTGCCACGAACAATATATTATTTTATACATGGAGGAGTTCAGTGACATACACACGTACAGAAGAATTATATATATAAAGATATTAACTCATACATAATTTACATTAAAATGAAAAAATTATAATTTTATTCCCTGGCAACAAAATTATTTTATTTTTACTTCCATGTTCCTTAAGGAAATGGAAGTATGGTGATGGCAAAAAAAATCGTGTTCGAGATTATTGCAGATTCTGATTGTACTACACTCAAAACATGAAAAAAAATCGTTTTTCGAAAAGTGTCTCTGTGTGTGTGTGTGTGTGTGTGTGTGTGTGTGTGTGTGTGTGTGTGTGTGTGTGTGTGTCTGTAGATTTTTTTTCTATGGCAAACGATAACAGCCGCAAATTCAAACAGAATCAAATAATTTTTTGCATACAGCCCTGATTTGTAGAGTACTCACGATCTATTGTTTTTGGTGAAGATCGGTTGAGGGAAAGGGGTAGTTTACCTGCAACGGTTTTTTTTTTATCAAGGGTGATTTTGTTTGTTTGGCAAACGATAACAGCCGCAAATTCAAACAGAATCAAATAATGTTTCGCATACAGCCCTGAATTGTAGAGTTCTCAAGATCTGTTGATTTTGGTAAAGATCGGTTAAGGGAAAGGGGTAGTTTACCAGCAACGTTTTTTGTTTTAACAAGAGTATTTTCTATGGCAAACGATAACAGCCGCAAATTCAAACATAATCAAATAATGTTTCGCATACTACCCTGAATTGTAGAGTTCTCAAGACCTTTTGTTTTTAGTGAAGATCGGTTAAGGGAAAGTGGTAGTTTACCTGCAACGTTTTATGTTTTAAAAGGGTATTTTCTATGGCAAAAGATAAGAGTCGCAAATTCAAACAAAATCAAATAATATTATGCATACAGCCCTGATTTGTAGAGTACTCAAGACCTATTGATTTTTATGAAGATCGGTTAAGGGAAAGGGGTAGTTTACCTGCAACGGTTTTTTTAAATCAAGGGTATTTTTTTTAATTTTCTATGGCAAACGATAACAGCCGCAAATTCAAACAGAATCAACTACTCTTTAGCATACAGCCCTGAATTATAGAGGTCTCAAGACCTGTTGGTTTTGGTGAAGATCGGTTAAGGGAAAGGGGTAGTTTACCCGCAACATTTTATATTTTAACAAGGGTATTTTCTATGGCAAACGATAAAAGCCGCAAATGTAAACAGAATCAAATAATGTTTTGCATACAGCCATGAATTGTAGAGTTCTCAAGACCTATTGATTTTGGTGAAGATCGGGTAAGGGAAAGGGGTGGTTTACCTGCAACATTTTATGTTTTAACAAGGGTATTTTCTATGGCAAACGATAACAGCCGCAAATTCAAACAGAATCAAAAGATTAATTGCATACAGCCCTAAATTGTAGAGTTCTCAAGACCTATTGTTTTTGGTGAAGATCAGTTAAGGGAAAGGGGTAGTTTGCCTGCAACGGTTTTTTTAAATCAAGGGTATTTTTTTATATTTTCTATGGCAAACGATAACAGCCGCAAATTCAAACATAATCAAATAATGTTTCGCATACTACCCTGAATTGTAGAGTTCTCAAGACCTTTTGTTTTTAGTGAAGATCGGTTAAGGGAAAGTGGTAGTTTACCTGCAACGTTTTATGTTTTAAAAGGGTATTTTCTATGGCAAACGATAAGAGCCTCAAATTCAAACAGAAACAAATAATTTTTTGCATACAGCCCTGATTTGTAGAGTACTCAAGACCTATTGTTTTTGGTGAAGATCGGTTAAGGGAAAGGGGTAGTTTACCGGCAACATTTTATGTTTTAAAAGGGTATTTGTTATGGCAAAAGATAAGAGTCGCAAATTCAAACAAAATCAAATAATATTTTGCATACAGCCCTGATTTGTAGAGTACTCAAGACCTATTGATTTTTATGAAGATCGGTTAAGGGAAAGGGGTAGTTTACCTGCAACGGTTTTTTTAAATCAAGGGTATTTTTTTTAATTTTCTATGGCAAACGATAACAGCCGCAAATTCAAACAGAATCAACTACTCTTTAGCATACAGCCCTGAATTATAGAGGTCTCAAGACCTGTTGGTTTTGGTGAAGATCGGTTAAGGGAAAGGGGTAGTTTACCTGCAACATTTTATATTTTGACAAGGGTATTTTCTATGGCAAACGATAAAAGCCGCAAATGTAAACAGAATCAAATAATGTTTTGCATACAGCCATGAATTGTAGAGTTCTCAAGACCTATTGATTTTGGTGAAGATCGGGTAAGGGAAAGGGGTGGTTTACCTGCAACATTTTATGTTTTAACAAGGGTATTTTCTATGGCAAACGATAACAGCCGCAAATTCAAACAGAATCAAAAGATTAATTGCATACAGCCCTAAATTGTAGAGTTCTCAAGACCTATTGTTTTTGGTGAAGATCAGTTAAGGGAAAGGGGTAGTTTGCCTGCAACGGTTTTTTTAAATCAAGGGTATTTTTTATATTTTCTATGGCAAACGATAACAGCCGCAAATTCAAACAGAATCAACTACTCTTTAGCATACAGCCCTGAATTATAGAGGTCTCAAGACCTGTTGGTTTTGGTGAAGATCGGTTAAGGGAAAGGGGTAGTTTACCTGCAACATTTTATATTTTAACAAGGGTATTTTCTATGGCAAACGATAAAAGCCGCAAATGTAAACAGAATCAAATAATGTTTTGCATACAGCCATGAATTGTAGAGTTCTCAAGACCTATTGATTTTGGTGAAGATCGGGTAAGGGAAAGGGGTGGTTTACCTGCAACATTTTATGTTTTAACAAGGGTATTTTCTATGGCAAACGATAACAGCCGCAAATTCAAACAGAATCAAAAGATTAATTGCATACAGCCCTAAATGATAGAGTTCTCAAGACCTATTGTTTTTGGTGAAGATCAGTTAAAGGAAAGGGGTAGTTTGCCTGCAACGTTTTTTTAACAAGGGTATTTTCTATGGCAAACGATAACAGCCGCAAAGATTGTCTTCCAAAGTTTTCATTACCATTTGCATTGGTACGCAGTTGTTGACCGATTTCAAAACGGGTCTCTTTCTGATCGTCGTCAACAAACACAGTAAGAATTTTTCAGTGATACGATACATTTAAATTTTTCTATCAAAATTTAATTTTACGATCTTAAATGGATTCTGTCAGAAAGTATCGACATTTAAACGATGATTTACAATTACCACATCACGAGCTCTCTTCCCATGATCTTCGATATCGCTTTGATCTGCACTGACCATTGTTTTTCCCTCTTTAAAAATTCTTAAACTAATCGTTCGCCTCACGCAGACTTCCGCGTATGCTTAATTGAAAACCAGTTGTCTGAAAAGTTTTAACCTAGTTTTGCTGCAAAATTTCATACGTACACGTTGTTCTCGCGGTCTTTCTTAATCGCTTTGTCACTAATCCGCCGGCCAGCGTGTGCACGTCCCCACTCAATGTGATATACCTCAAAGACTACTGCTAATAGCGGAACACAGTAAGTGGTAGATTGTTCTTAAAAACTATCGCTAGGTGCGCGCAAAGTCGCGGCACGTTGTTTGTGCGGATTGATGTGTTACTCAAAAGGTTTGGTCTTTTTATGAACACACCTCGTATATTAACTCATACATAATTTACATTAAATGAAAAAATTATAATTTTATTGCCTGGCAACAAAATTATTTTATTTTTAACAATTACCATTGTTTGAAAAAGTTTAAATGCATTTTCAAGTACTTTACTGTTGTTAAAACGTAAAAGGTTGCAGGTAAACTACCCCTTCCCCTTAACCGATCTTCACCAAAATCGAAAATCCTTGAGATCTCTACAATTCAGGGACGTATGCAAAAAATTATTTGATTCTGTTTGAATTTGCGGCTGTTATCGTTTGCCATAGAAAATACGCTTGATAAAAAAACGTTGCAGGTAAACTACCCCTTTCCCTTAACCGATCTTCACCAAAAACAATAGGTCTTGAGAACTCTACAATTCAGGGCTGTATGCGAAACATTATTTGATTATGTTTGAATTTGCGGCTTTTATCGTTTGCCAAAAAAAAAATTTCCCTTGATAAAAAAAACCGGTGCTGGTAAACTACCCCTTTCCCTCAACCGATCTTCACCAAAAACAACAGGTCGTGAGTACTCTATAAATCAGGAGTGTATGCAAATAATCTTTTGATTCTGTTTGAATTTGCGGCTGTTATCGTTTGCCATAGAAAAAAAATCTACACACAGAGAGACACACAGACACTTTTCGAAAAACGACTTTTTTTCATGTTTTGAGTGTAGTACAATCAGAATCTGCAATAATCTCGAACACGATTTTTTTTGCCATCACCATACTTCCATTTCCTTAAGGAATATGGAAGTAAAATGAATGAGCGCCATGTTAACTGATGAGTAGTTAGGTGGATCACCACAGTCGGCTTGGGCGGCCTACGGCCACAACAAAATTATACATCCCTGTTTTTGCTCTTTTCGAAACAGAACTCGATGCTTTAATGTCCAACGGCACCTCCAGTGCCGCTTGGCCCGTCGGCGGGTCTCAGAGTCTATTCACGCGCGCGTAACTAGACAATGCCTAGACCGCCTGTCTTCGAGGCTTCGCCCCTCAGACCTTATTACACCGAAAAATAGTACACATTGATACAGGGGTGCCCATCCCCCCGAAGGCCCAATGCCCAAATCCCCCCAAAAGTCTCAGCACTCTCCCCCAATTGAAAAGTCCCCCCACTGCCCGCTGGTCTACAAGCTTAGCACACACACACATTTTTACATTCACGATTTATTATTCACGTACCCTCTGACTCATTGACAGGATGTTGCTGCAGGCTGCCAGGGTCAGTTTTCCAAATTCCAAAACAAAATTTACTACTAGTTGTACTGGTAGAGACATTTATTCTGCCAGTTCGTTAAAACAATCATAAAGATATGCAATTGCTTTAGTTTTATACTAGGGTAATAGCTTAGTTTGTTGCACAAATACGGTAACAATTTCCATCAATGTTGGATTTAAAATGTTATTCTTGATAAAATCTCCCCCAAAAATTCTCAATGCGCAACTTGCGCTATGATCTCCCCCTGTGGGCACCCCTGCATTGATATCAGTGAAGCCGTTATCGGATATAAACGACTGTGTAAGCAAGATAGGTTAAATGTCATTTGCCACAGTTAATATGGCGCTCATTCGCCTTTCCATGCGTGCTTATGGGAGTAATTATTTTATTTTTTTCTTCGTAAATAGCTTCGACCGCCGTTTAAAATTATTTTTTGCGTGTCTACATAACATAGAAGAATAGAAAAAAAAAATTCACTTCAATACCAGCATTGGCTAGAAATGTCATAATTAATAATTTGTATATCTGATGCTGTTAGTTAAATACTATTAAAACAGTGTTATACTAAAAAATAATAATTAAAATATATTCTTGTACAAAAATTCTTATTATTATTAATAATAATAGAGAAAAATATATAGAAAAACTTGTTCAAAGCGGAATTGCATGGTACTGAAGTTTCTTCCGGATTACCCAAGTTCTCGGATTATACAAAAATTAGACATTAGTCAGATACTGCACTTCTTAGACCTTGTATATGTATTTTGTTACTATTCTATTACATACACCTACATTTCTGTCATAATTACACAACAAAATGTCTACCAGGTTTAGACATTTATGACTTTAGTTGTTTTATGAAGTTTACACATTAGTTTAGTGCAGTAGGCCTACTTTATTATTATTACTACTATTCTAATTTTTATTACATACTTTACTACAGTACTGATTAGAAACATACCTGATTTATTTTTCATCAGGCTGTCCATTTCACTGAATTCAACTACAAAACGATCAGAATCAAAATCAGATATAATAGTTTTAAAAGTTTTTAAAAACAAGAAAGTCTTACAAAATTTAAAAATATTTTTAAAAAAAACTCCCAATGTTTTATAGAAATCACAGTGTTAATACACACTTTACAACACTATTCTGAACACTGCTGTGGCGCCACTGAAAATGACCCGTGTGCAACGTCCAACGCCACAAATCGTCGCCACTAGTGGCAGGGACTGGGTTCTGCCTGCCACAGTCGCTGGTGTGCAAGGGTACAATTTAAAACTATGCAAAACAACCGGGCGCCACAGAGTGCCCCGTGTGCCAGCAGCCTATAGGTGGAACGTACATGAGTGAAATTCCAAGAAGCAAGGATCATTTTGACCTGTTCTTGTGACATTGACTCCCTATAAGTTGCGTTTTATCGTTCCTCCAGGAAAAAGCACCGCTTGTGGAAATTGTGCACCTTGTTCTGAAGCTTTCAAAAAAAAAAGGTCCTGGGTGCACCTCTGCCCAAGTACATAGATAGATAGACAAATGCCAAACGGTCGAGTTAAAACTGTAAGCTCACTTCGATCGTTCAATTAGTATGAATAAAGAAAAACCGTAAAACAACGTATCGAGATGAACCGTGATCCGCGCCAAGAACAGATCGGTGCAATTTTGAATTATGCGCTCAACTAATTCCAAAAACATGAACGACAAAAACGTTGACGCAAAAACGTTTGTCTTCACATTACTTTCCTTCAAAATTCAGTATTTGATATTCGGTTGAGTGAGACTTTTAGAACAACTGTACGGCCTGTCCTATAAATTGTTCCACAATGTAAATAGGCATACTGCTTAAAATTTATGGAAAATTATACAATGTATATTTCATTATAATCGTTGTAAGCATTAAAAAAGTTTCATCATACAGTATTTAGTACAGTATTAATTTACAGTTTACTAGAACGTTGACGATTATTTTCATTTAGGAGGCTGTGACAAGAAATTGAATGTTTTCTGCTAAGTTTGCTTTACTTTGAGTTTGGGTTCGACGAGGAAAGATTTACGGCCTTTTAATGGTTGGTGTGTTGAAAAGAGTGATGTGACCCTACATTTTATGGTTTGGTAGCTGACTTAATGCTGATGGCATAGTGTTAGTGATTTTTGTTAGTAAAAGTTTACAAACACTATTTCACCACCGAAGTATTAATCGAACGAAATGGCTACAGAATTTGGAACTGGGAAAACTGTTTTTATTTTAGCGATTGTAGTAGGATGTTTCGCTATTCTGTGGCCCAAAATTTTTTATCCGATGTTACAAGGATCAGTGTCTCCTAAACCAAATACAATAGCCGCTCAAGGTAAATTCATTATGTTCTGGTTGTCATTCTGTCTTAGGAAATTTTATTCACGAGATGAAAGTAGTATAAATCATTGGCAATAAAGTTTATGAATTATGTGTTGTATCGAGGGTTACCGTTTGAACGTATGAGAGTGATCTTGTACACTAACTTTTATGTATATGGGAAATAAGTTAATGCATTTGTTTTTTAAGTCAAGTAAATTGTACCGAACTTTAATGTTAATTTTAATGTAAATTGAAAAAGTCGTATATGTTTTTAATAATATGTTTCACACTGTCATAATATAGAATTTATAATTTATTGAGACAGTATTTACAAAAAGTATAAGTGGTAGACCTAACTAAATAATTTATGTGAAATTTCTTGAGTTTGTAAAATTGGACTAAACAAATAAGCAATTTTTGAAGTATTTTCTAAATAATTGTGTAGAACGGATAAACATCTCAAGAATGACTTTGTCAAATTTTGTTGCTTCCCTGCTATATACACTTTTTCCTCGAACGAGGCCTTTCGGTTTCGCAACCATTGTCAAGTTCTTCCTACAACAACATTAAAATACCTACTTCCCTTATATATATATATATACATACTAACCCTCCCACGCATCACCGGTTACATTCAACCAATAGGAGGCAGTACTTACCGCCCAGTCCTTGCTAGCCCCGCCCCTTACTCAGTCAACCTGACCTCGTCATATACATTTCCTCTAGAAATCTCCTACAGCTTCCTACCTTCTGAACCTATCCTGTAACCGTATTACACCTTTTATACACTACTCTTTCAAAATATAGTAAAATATATCCTCATTACTAAATTCAGTCTTTATGTTCATCAGCGCATTACTATTCTTTTTCCTTACTTTTAATATTTCTAATTCTTCATACAATTTGCGTTTACTTATGTTATTCTCTAACCTTACTATTTCGACGTTCTCTGTTGGGTCTAAAAACCTATGCCCTGTTTCATTAATATGTCTCGCACAGCGAATTCGTAGTTCTGTCTCTTTCTCCTCTCGCATGCTCTCTCAATCTAATTTCGAACTTATGTCCTGTTTCACCCAAGTAAACCTTATCACACTGTTTACAGCTCAACTTATAAACACCGCTTTTCTGTAATTCAGGCGTTATTTCAGTACTACTATTCTTTATATAATCAAAAACTGTCTTTGTCTTTTTTACCGCTACATCTATATTGTGTTTTTGATTATATAAAGAATAGTACTGAAATAACGCCTGAATTACAGAAAAGCGGTGTTTATAAGTTGAGCTGTAAACAGTGTGATAAGGTTTACCTGGGTGAAACAGGACGTAAGTTCGAAATTAGATTGAGAGAGCATGCGAGAGGAGAAAGAGACAGAACTACGAATTCGCTCTGTGCGAGACATATTAATGAAACAGGGCATAGGTTTTTAGACCCAACAGAGAACGTCGAAATAGTAAGGTTAGAGAATAACATAAGTAAACGCTAATTGTATGAAGAATTAGAAATATTAAAAGTAAGGAAAAAGAATAGTAATGCGCTGATGAACATAAAGACTGAATTTAGTAATGAGGATATATTTTACTATATTTTGAAAGAGTAGTGTATAAAAGGTGTAATACGGTTACAGGATAGGTTCAGAAGGTAGGAAGCTGTAGGAGATTTCTAGAGGAAATGTATATGACGAGGTCAGGTTGACTGAGTAAGGGGCGGGGCTAGCAAGGACTGGGCGGTAAGGACTGCCTCCTATTGGTTGAATGTGACCGGTGATGCGTGGGAGGGTTAGTATATATATATAAGGGAAGTAGGTATTTTAATGTTGTTGTAGGAAGAACTTGATAATGGTTGCGAAACCGAAAGGCCTCATTTGAGGAAAAAGTGTATATAGCAGGGAAGCAACAAAATTTGACAAAGTTGTTATGAAGACTGCTAACATAGAGAAAATAACTGATCTCAAGAATGGATATTTAGTTTTACATATATTTTTTTTAATATATAATATAATTAAAAGTATAACATTGCGTTAGAATACTGAATTGTAAGTAACATGAATTGCTATGAAGTGAAAGTCTGAAAAGAGAATAAAATACTAGCAGCTTAATACACGTTTATGACTTTATATGTATTCCCTGAATATTTTTTAATATATTGTGCATTATTGAGTTTTTCATTATATAATTTTCTTTTTCTTTATATTGGCAGCTTAAACTGTTCTTGTAAAAACATATTGCTTAACTGATAATGGTTAGTAGCAAGTAATAATTCTTATTGGTAGTATAAACTTGCATCTATTGTAACATAGAGCATCTTGATAAGAACATATATGTATGCTCACATGAACACATGTAAACATACTCAAATATTGCTTTACATCAAAATTTAATTTTAAAAATAAAATGTATAAATACAGTATGTGTGCATGTGTATAAAACAAAACTAAATTGCAACTAACATACACATGCAGAAGTCTAAAACTTCAGATCTAAAATTATAAGATTGTTACCATCTTTACAGATTGTTGTGATGTCTTCTTTGATAAAGATTTAAATGCCATCAAAATAATGACTGAGTTGTGTGAGCGAATTTTAAGTCGCCAGAGTGACTTCGATCAAAGACTTATCTTAAATTTTCGACATGGAAAATTAACTAAAGAAATAGTGGATAGATGTAAGAATGAAGTTTTTGACAAGTGTGGAATTGATATTACTTCATTTCTTAAGGAAAAAGTTCGTTTGGGTCGAACATATAAACAGATACTGGATGAAATACGGTCATTAAATAGTTCATTGTGCTTGAAGGAAAAGTTTGGTATACCTCCGGGTTTAATTGGAGTTCCTCGCCGAATGCGAATTTGGTCATATACAGAACCAAGTAAGAAACAGAGTGAAAGTTTTGAGTATTTTTCTAACAAAAACTGCAGTTAAAAATAAAGGCACTAAAGAAGTGAGAGGTGTTTGAATTTTTCTGAGAGTGTTTAGTAATCTAAGCTGTACTAACAGATTATGCATTTTATGTAATTCATGAATTTAAAGTTTTTTTTTTTTTATAAACAGTTTTGTGTTTTCAGTTTTCAAATTCCTAAACCTAATTTTAATCTACTAACTCAGAAGATTTTAGTGTTTTGTGACATAACTAACAGCACTTGTGTTCATTAAGTTTTTTTTGTAATTGTGTGTTATTTGTTCCCTTTGGTCAACAAATATTTTTTTTAGCCTCAACAAATTTTGAGTCTCAGTGGAGTATCAGATTAAACAATGTCCAATCACAAGTGTTAATTTTACATTTGTGGATTCGGCTTTTAAAGGGTGAGGGGACACTGTGAAAAATGTATAATAAACTTGACAGAATTTTAAGCGTTTGTATATTGCATTAACAATATATAAATATCAGAAGTAACAGAAATTGATATTGCTTTCGGTTATCAATCATTTTTGGGGAATTTGTCTTAATATTTAAGGATGTGAGAAGTTAATAATAAACTATTAGAAACTAACTGAGACATGACTAAACTGTCAGTAACTGTGTTTTGGTAGATTTGCTACATTTGTTTATTAAATCTTACATAATGTGTAATACTTATGGTGAAAATTTTTTTTTAAATCAAATATATATCTTTCATGTAATACACTATTTCTGACTATGGTATACTAATTTTTAGGTAAAATTTTCAATGAAACTGTACATTATTTAAGCTAGCTTTCCCTTTTATTTAAGCTTCATCAGAGATGGCCACTAGGAGTGGTGTCAGTTCTGTCGCTGGAAGTAGCACCATTGTTTGAAAAGTTTTGTTAGTTTGTTGTGTGTGATGTGTTGAAAGAGTAGGTGCCATTTAAACTCTGTGTCCATGTAGGATGTTGTTTCCAAATGTTTTTACATTCCTGATGTGTGGATTTCCAACCATTTCCGTTATACGTAGGGTTTTCATGTTATTGTTGATAGTTGTGCATGTGTGATCCATTTCAGTGAGGTGGTTTGCTAATGTATATTTAGGGTGGAGTGTAATGCCTTTTTGTATTCATTGTCTCACTGTTTAAAGGTGCTTCATGTCTGACCTATGTAGGAATTATTGCATTGTGAGTAGTTTAGTTTGTAAATCACAAGTAAATCAAATTTGTTCAAATGTTTGTGGTTTTTGAAGTATGTTCCGTTTTGCTTGTTGTTCTGTATGCAGCATTGTACCCTTGCTTTTTCAAATTGGTGGGAAATTTTTTCAGTGTAGTTGTTAACATAGGTGAGTTGTTGTCTTAACCTATGTAAAGAATCTGTTTTGTTTTCTGATCTTTTCTGTTGTTTGTTGTCATATCCTTCAACTTTGGCTAGGTATTTAATTGTGTTTAGTTCATCTTGATAGTATTTCTGTGCAAATGAAATGTTCTATAGTCTGTGTAGAATGGGCCTGAATGGTGACAGTTTGTGTAGTAAACAACATCCATGGATGATTTGAAGAGTTGTATGTTGATGTGTAGTGGGTATTCTGTATATTCTGAATGTTTGTGCCTGATACCCAGAAAGATGGACAACCCCTAGGCTCCTCCATCTTTAGCACAGTAGCTGAAATTGTTTTACAACTCTCTGAAAAACAGGAATCCTCACAAACAGTGACAGACTTCACACAGAATTATATATATTGGTACAGGTATGCTGACGATATCAACCTAATGTACAATGGGAACATAAGACAACTGTCAACACATGAGACAACTACTTGCCCACAACAACAAAATCTACTAAAATATTATATTCACTACTTAATATGAAAAATAAAATTCTTAGGTTTTTCTGTTACAAAGCTTGAACACACACAGATTCAGAATATACAGAAAACCCAGTTCAACTAACACTAATACATAACATCTCTAATCATCCTATACAACACAAACTGTCAGCATTCAGGTCTATGCTGTCAACATTGCATTTCATGGAAAGACTGCCAAGATAAACTAAACACAATTAAATACATAGCTGAAGCAATGGATACAACAGAATACTAATCAACAGACTTCTATGCAAAACCTGAAACAAGGAATGGAAAATAACAAATTCATAATTATATTAACGTAGGTTAAGGCAACAACAACTCACCTGTATTAACAACTACACTGAAAATTTCAAAAAAAGCAGGCTATAACACTGCATACAGAACAACAAAAAACAGGACACAGCCAGTTATATAAATTGTATTTACCTGGGATTTGCAAACTAAACTGCTCACAACTCAATCAATTCTACATAGTCCAGACACAAAGTATCTTTAAACAAAAAATACAATGAATACTTGAAGCCACTACAATCCATTAAATCCACTTTAGCAAACCACCTCATTGAAAGGGATCACACGTACATAAACATTAACAATATGGAAATCCTGTATATAAAGACAAAGGGGTGAAAACTAGACACATTTGAACAAGTAGAAGTGTACAGATGTATGGAAATGACATCCTTAATGAACAGACACAGTTTAAACCATACATGATTTCTGAGTGCATCACATCCAATAATAAAGATCTGATAACCACTTCAAACAACTGTACTACTTCCAGCACCAGAACCAACTGAACTCCTAGCAACCGACTGCATTTGATTAACTTACATAACAGTGAAAACTAGCTCAGGCAAAGGCAACATTTAATTGGATAATTTACCCCAAACTTAGTATTCTGTAGTCAGAAATAGTGTATTTAATACACAGATGCGTCACAGACATCAAAATCCAAGAAAATATATTTTGACTTATTTAAACTAGAGTTCATATAAAAGTCAGTTTTATTTATTTTTATTAAATGTATTAATTGTTATATTCAAAAATAATTTTACCATGGAAAAAATAAAAAATGGATTGTCCTTTTTTTAAAGCTTACAAATTTTCCTACAAATTATTTTAGTCTTCCGACACAATAAAAATTGAACGAGGTGTGGACATTTAAACATTTTTATGTTCTCAAATCACGTACATTGCATCTTTTAATAATTTTATTTGTTGCCTTTTTAATAAGAGTTTTAATTTGTCTTTATTTATATAGCTTAAAGTTAAAAATTAGCAGAATGGTCAAAATTAGAAGATTTTGACTCTGTAATCTCACAGTTAGTCGAAGCTTCAACAAAACTCTGTAGTCATGTTAAATTTAATATTAGGTGGATGCACGTGGGATTTGTTTGATATTGAGGTGCCGCTGCCAAAAAAGTGGCAGACACAAATATGTGAACAATTTTTTGCCTACTTTTTTTTACCAAAAATGTTAATTACAAATGAAAAAAATTTATTTTTATACTTGAAGTAGAGTGGAAAGAAATGCTTTGAGGTCACAATATCTCAATAAATATTTTATCATACAAAGATACAGAAAACCATATTAAGGGTAAACTTTTTAAGCTTTAAAAAGAATTAATGTGTATTTTTGTTAACAAAACTATGCTTTTTAGATGTTTGCAAAAAAACATAATATGTAACTGATGTATTCAAAGTTTGCAAAATATCCACAAACTTAAAGTCATATTGTTTTCCTTTTAGTCATAAAAAATTAAATAACATAGATGAAAGATCGTTTTATTGTTTACAAAATCTGTTATGGTATTTATTTGTGAGTCTATTAGTTCTAAAGATTTTAACAAACAATTTTATAAAGTACCTTTTTTTAGGTCTATCACAGACTCGTCCAGAAATTAAAATAGCCACAACTTTCTTAATTTTGATCATACAGAATACAAAAAACTAAATTGTTTCAAATTTTCTAAGCTTTAAAAAAGATTCTTTGTTTATTTTCTGTGATTTATGCTTATGAGATATTTGTGAATAACTAAACAAGATGTAAACATTTTGAATTAACCAAAAATTCATATTTTTGCTTCAAAACATCATTACTTTGGAATTTTTAACTTGGATTATAAAAATAGAGCCAAATTAAAGCTATTTTTGTAAACATAAATATACCAAAAATTATTTTTGTTTGAAGTTATTTTTCAAATTATTATTTAAAATGTAATGAAAATACATAAGTGATTTGGAGACATCGAATGTTCATCTTGGTCAATTTTTATATAAGAAAGAAAAAACTAAATTCTAGGAAAAGAAAAGCTTTAAAACCCAGGTAACATATTTTTTACTAAAATGCATAGTTTTTAAGGTATTTCCATAAATTGGAAATTTTGTGTTTGTGACAGCGATGCAAAAATTATGTACAGAAAAGAAAGAACAAACCAAATTGTTCAAAATTTGTAAGCTTTACAAAAGGACTGATGCATACTTTTTTCCACAAACAATCCCATTTTTGCTCCTTTTGACCTTAGTGACCCCAATAGTTTCTCAAAACACAAACTTTGAACAATGCAAAAATTTATTGAGTAAGTAATTTTTTTCGTTTAAAATATCTGTGTTTCATGTACTAGTGTAATTATTTTTACTTCCATATTCCTTAAGGAAATGGAAGTATGGTGATGGCAAAAAAAATCGTGTTCGAGATTATTGCAGATTCTGATTATACTACACTCAAAACATGAAAAAAAGTAGTTTTCCGAAAAGTGTCTGTGTGTAGATTTTTTTTCTATGGCAAACGATAACTGCCGCAAATTCAAACAGAATCAAATAATTTTTTGCATACAGCCCTGATTTGTAGAGTACTCACGATCTATTGTTTTTGGTGAAGATCGGTTGAGGGAAAGGGGTAGTTTACCTGCAACGGTTTTTTTTTATCAAGGGAAATTTTTTTTTTTTGGCAAACGATAACAGCCGCAAATTCAAACAATTAAATAATGTTTCGCATACAGCCCTGAATTGTAGAGTTCTCAAGACCTATTGTTTTTGGTGAAGATCGGTTAAGGGAAAGGGGTAGTTTACCTGTAACGTTTTATGTTTTAACAAGGGTATTTCCTATGGCAAACGATAACAGCCGCAAATTCAAACAGAATCAAAAGATTATTTGCATACAGCCCTAAATTGTAGAGTTCTCAAGACCTATTGTTTTTGGTGAAGATCGGTTAAGGGAAAGGGGTAGTTTACCTGCAACGTTTTTTTAACAAGGGTATTTTCTATGGCAAACGATAACAGCCGCAAATTCAAACAGAATCAAATAATTTTTTGCATACAGCCCTGATTTGTAGAGTACTCAAGACCTATTGTTTTTGGTGAAGATCGGTTAAGGGGAAGGGGTAGTTTACCTGCAACGTTTTTTTATCAAGCGTATTTTCTATGGCAAACGATAACAGCCTCAAATTCAAACAGAATCAAATAATTGTTTGCATACGTCCTTGAATTGTAGAGGTCTCAAGGACTTTCGATTTTGGTGAAGATCGGTTAAGGGGAAGGGGTAGTTTACCTGCAACCTTTTACGTTTTAACAACAGTAAAGTACTTGAAAATTCATTTAAACTTTTTGAAACAATGGTAATTGTTAAAAATAAAATAATTTTGTTGCCAGGCAATAAAATTATAATTTTTTTCATTTTAATGTAAATTATGTATGAGTTAATATCTTTATATATATAATTCTTCTGTATGTGTGTATGTCACTGAACTCCTCCATGTATAAAATAATATATCGTTCGTGGCAGGTAAGCATATCTCAGTTATGTAATGTTTACGTTCCATTTTATTATTATGCCTACAGCAATAAAAAGGCAGGTAAGACACACACACACACACACACACACACACACACACACACACACACACACACACACACACACACACCCACACACACACACACACACACACACACACACACACACACACACACACACACACACACACACACACACACACACACACACACACACACACACACACACACACACACACACACACACACACACACACACACAATTCACGTTATTTCTGGCCTCACTCATGTTTATTTTCTTACATTTGCACGCTTTTTAAATGGAAAGTGCCGAAACCCACACCAACATAACGCGTGCAAGCCGAAAAAATGGACATCAATTTGCTTCCTGTGGATCGCTGGGCAAGGCAATGTAACTGCACGTGTTTACAGAGGAACGATTCATAGACAGACTTTTCGCCTTTAGGGAATGAACCCTCTGCAAGATGCTGAGGGTCCATGAGCGACTTCGGAGCGCCCCTTCTTTTTCGCGTGTTTGTTCTGTGAAACATACACTGTAGATTCGCAGCTTTACTCTAAGCAACGCTCAATAGGAAATGTTGAAAATTTTTGTCCACAGTGTACCCTCATTCACACTAAACCTGCTCTGATGTTTTAATTACGGACATCATAATATTAAAACTTTGGAAACTTGAGCACTACTTAATGGAGATCAATCATTAACTTATACAAGCCATTAATTTTATGCATATATTTTATATATATGTGTACAACGTTATCGGCAACAAAGAAGTAGTTTTTGTTAAAATTCCTTCCCGGGATATTTGGCCGTAGTCCAATGTTTTCTACAAAACCAGACGTTTCGGCAATGCCATCGACTTCCATCATCAGTGAAAATCGAGTGCGATAACATGAGGTGGTATACGTTAGTGACCACAGTACTGTGGTTAAGGCTGAAGCAGTAAGTAGAAAGAAGTAGTTTCTATGGTAACATTTCATTTCAAAAATGATTTTAAATATAAATCTTAGAATATGGAAGTCATGTATGGTTCTCCATACCGATATTTTTTCTCAACACATGATAGGATATAATATGAACACTGAAATAATGAATAAAAGTGTAGTAACATATTTTTTTCATTATAACATGCTTTAGGCATACATCTAATCTTGTTACCTCAAGCATGGTTTACTTAAATATTTTAGATGTTTTATTTAAGTGACACCCTGTTTTGAAAATAAGTAATTGTTTTATATTATTAATAACAAGTTCCACTGATTCCAATCAATTCTGGAGGAGGTCTTTTGCACTTTTTTAAGATGCAAAAAATATTGTTTATTGCCATGTCTATGGCATTCACAAATTATGTTTATTCAACCAATTTTAGGTAATGAAAGTGTAAACTATTACAGCTTCTACTCAGTTCCTAATTATAGCGTATGCACATCTGACATTGTACGATGGCTTCTTTGGTTTTAAATGTTTATGTATACTATGTGCAATGCTAGTGGTTTACAAACCTTGTACTGTACAATCTGTGTTTATGATACTTAAAAATGCCACACCATCTTGCCAAATTACTATAATTAAAAATGTATTACATGTCAGCATTTTGACAGCAAATACAGACTAAATTATTCAGTGAACCAAAGTGTATTAATTAACTGAATATAAATAATTTGTAAATATTAGTTCATAAAACACAGTTTATTAAAAGATACACTCTTAATATAGATTTGGACCTTAATAAAAAATATATCCAAATTCTAGTACATATCTGTATTAATCAGTTTCATTTTAATCATGAACAATTTTGAAATCACAGATTTATGATGATGCATTGATATTTTAGACATTTAAACTCTCAGTTCTTTAGTTATCTTAAAGTCTTACTTAGTTATATCGTAAGTCTGGGAGTATTTAATTTTCAGTCTTAAAATACACAAAATACTTAAAATTCAAGCTGAGGTGAACTCTTTCAAGTTAATTTTCAAGCAGTTGTCACTGGTTCTTTGCTTTAGCAGTATATAAATGATTTTGTCCTTCGATGTTAACATGATAATGTTTTTAGGCTGGGGGGTCATTCCACAAAATGCGTGATGCAAAATGTGTAACGTCATCGAAAAATGTAACGCTCCAGGTGATGTTAACACTATATTTTTTCCACGCTTTCGATTCCCCACAGTCTAGAAATCTTCGGTCTCTGTCGTTTTAACATGATATTGTTTGTTATACAGTAAATATATTTGTTATATAGTAAATATTTGTTACTATATTTAATATATATACACATTCAAACATTATCATGCTTCAAAATTTTTTCTTAGAACCCGAGATTAGAAATCAGCTTATATTGTTAAATCTTAACAGTTTCAGTTTTCTCACTGACTGTATTTAACTTTTAAAGTACATACAGAAATGCTTCTGGAACACTTTTGTATTTATTTTCTATTTGTATTTAAATAGATTGTTGAACTTTTCTATCATATATGTCATTATCAAAGAAAGTTACAGATCTGCCAGTTTACATTTTGGGCAGTAACTTGTGTATGACTTTTCTTCCTCATAATATGAAAGTCAGTAATATTTAGTTTCATATCAGTCCAACATTAATTCAGTGATGCCTTGATACCTGTGAGACTGGACCGCAAATCAGCAGTCAGAAAATCATTATATTTTTTACTGATTTCTGTAAGCGAAAGTGTGTGTGTGTGTGTGTGTGTGTGTGTGTGTGTGTGTGTGTGTGTGTGCGTGCGCGCGCACGTGCATGCATGCATGTGCGTATTCTGTATTTCAAGTCTTCTTACAATATGGACTGGATCGAATATGTATTGTGTCGGACACAACTTCACCCATATTACAACAGGTCTGTGTGATGTTGAGGCTTAGTACCTTGCATCTTAGCCTTATTGTCACACAGACCTGAAGATACCTAATGTAATGTAAGTGAAACCATGACTGACATGACATATTCAGTGTGGCCCATACTGAAAAAAGACTTGTAATATAGAATGGACGCCAGCCATGGAAGCATATGTGAGAATATATATGTTTGTTTCTTAAAGTTAAGAATTTTCACAAAATATGCAATATTTCATTGACAGAATAATACAAATCAATTTCACTGAATTTACTTTGACACTAGCTATTTGGTTGTTCTCAATCAGAGTTAAAAAAGAAATCTCTTAACATTTTGTGAATCTATTTAGCATGAATTAATTAATTCTAGCACAACAGAGTATTCAAAATGCATCTGGAGAAAACTTAAATGAAATGTTTCATGCTCTCTTGAGACACAGTATGTTACTAAAAACTGAATAATGTAACGTACTCAATAATGATCTCTATCGTATGGTTTACTAGCCACGCATTGGTTGAGTCAATTTGTAACATACACATTAAGAAAATGTAATTTTTTATTATAAAATTTCAGTAATTTTAAGGATTATTATGTTGTCAGGGTAATGTTTGTTGAGTGCCAATTTGCAATCATATGTTGCAAATAAAATGTATTGGTTAATCTGTAATTAATATTGCATATATCACAAGGGTTTCTCTTTCCTTCTACTTTTTTATTTTTTTATATCTTTTATTTAATATAATACTATGAATACTAATTCTCAGTAAGGCAGATTCAAATCTTGTACCATACTTTTCTTGTCGGGAGTGTTACCAACCTATGCCAGTTGATGAAAAAATTAACATTCGATTATATGTTATACATAATATCATATACATAAAACTATCAACTAAGGAAAGAAAAGAAAACCTTTTATATGATGTTATTTAACTCAAATCCTTTATTCTCCTTATTAAATGTTGGTAAAAGAAAGATATAATTATTAACAAAGTCTTGCCGGCTGTTCTTTAAATTTGCTCAGAATGGCAGCAGTTACTCCCACCTCCCAGGGTATACAATATTTGCCTTTTAATAATTGCTAAATAAGATACAATTAAAACTGTTTTATGTTAGGTCCTTTTGGCTACGATATAAACTACAATGATCTTCGGAAAAGTACCAAAATACATGGACTTAGAATTAAATACAGAGTGTCTTAACAAGAGTTTATTACTAACTTTACAATGTTCAGTGTCTTTAGGTTATGTTGAACTATGTATTTTCAATGTTTAATACACTATAAATGGTCATATTACCATACAGTAATAGTTTTTTACTATGAAAATAAGACTGTTTATTAATTATTTTCCAAGTGAAAGTTAAAATATAATTTTTATCAAAAAGTGTAAACAGTTTCTTTGTCAAGTGTAAACTTGGCGCACTAAGGTAACTTCTTCAGTTTAGTTATTAGCAAAAATACTTCCCTTCCTGGATACGTTGAATTTATTTCTTCATATGTTAATCGGCTTCCTTTCGAATAATGGTTTACTTCTTTCTTCTAAACATTCGATCTTTTAAAATGATTTAACTTTAACTACATTAACTGTTATTACACTCGAAATATTTTAGATTGGTCTCTCGTTTTTTTATATCATCCTTTCTCGTTCAGTTCTAATAATGGAATCTCTTAATTATTTTTATAACATGTCTGTTGCTAAGGCCTATAACTTAGCTTTCATTGGTTTAAACTGTATCATCTTGAGTTACTATGGTTCTCTCTGAGCCTCAAAATAAACAAACTTCTAACATCTTACATACAATTTTCTTAAAATTGTTATAACTTTTTTATATGATCTTTGATCTTCAAGATACTAGTATCTTTGAATTTCTGATGGAACACTGATTGTTTTGATATCACTTTTGATTAGTTTCCATTCCATATTTCCAGAGTTACTAGTTTACACTTTTAACTATTTGTACAAAATTATTTATAATTAGTTCTTTTTTGTACCCTTCACTTTACTAAAACTATTAGATATAATCAGTAATAACATAGTTCAACATGACATTAATTATTCTAGTTTTACTATAAACTCTTTTCCAAATTCCTTAACTATATAGACCTAACATACCTAGTTTCACAAATATCTCTATTATTATAATTTTTGTACCCTTCCATTAACATTAACATTTGTTTAAATAATATTATAGCATATATTATCAATCAGCATCAAACAATTAATTACTAACAACTATTATGAAACATATTGCAATTCTTATTAAACTTATGGATCCATTCCAGTTTTTACAAACATAATAAAAATATCGGTATGGAGAACCATACATGACTTCCATATTCTAAGATTTATATTTAAAATCATTTTCGAAATGAAATATTACCATAGAAACTACTTCTTTCTACTTACTGCTTCAGCCTTAACCACAGTACTGTGGTCACTAACATATACCACCTCATGTTATCGCACTCGATTTTCACTGATGATGGAAGTCGATGGCATTGCCGAAACGTCTGGTTTTGTAGAAAACATTGGACTACGGCCAAATATCCCGGGAAGGAATTTTAACAAAAACTACTTTGTTGCCGATAACGTTGTACACATATATATAAAAAATATGCATAAAATTAATGGCTTGTATAAGTTAATGATTGATCTCCATTAAGTAGTGCTCAAGTTTCAAAAGTTTTAATATTATGATGTCCGTAATTAAAACATCAGAGCAGGTTTAGTGTGTAGGAGGGTACACTGTGGACAAAAATTTTCAACATTACCTATTGAGCGTTGCTTAGAATAAAGCTGCGAATCTACAGTGTACGTTTCACAGAACAAACACGCGGAAAAGAAGGAGCGCTCCGAAGTCACTCATGGACCCTCAGCATCTTGCAGAGGGTTCATTCCCTAAAGACGAAAAGTCTGTCTATGAATCGTTCCTCTGTAAGCACGTGCAGTTACACTGCCCAGCGATCCACAGGAAGCAAATCGCTATCCACGCTGGACACTTTTTCGGCTTGCATGCGTTATGTTGGTATGGGTTCGGCACTTTCCATTTAAAAAGCGTGCAAATGTAAGAAAATAAACATGAATGAGGCCAGAAATAACGCGAATTTTGTGTGTGTGTCTTCCCTGCCTTTTTATTGCGGTAGTCATAATAAATGGAAACGTAAACAGTACATAACTGATATATGCTTGCCTGCCACGTACGATATATTTTCTCTTATACATGATTTACATTAAAATGAGAAAATTATAATTTTATTGCCTGGCAACAAAATTATTTTATTTTTAACAATTACCATTGTTTGAAAAAGTTTAAATGAATTTTCAAGTACTTTACTCTTGTTAAAATGTAAAAAGGTTGCAGGTAAACTACCCCTTCCCCTTAACCGATCTTCACCAAAATCAAAAGGCATTGAGTCCTCTACAATTCAGTGACGTATGCAAAAAATTATTTGATTCTGTTTGAATATGCGGCAGTTATCGTTCGTCATAGAAAATTACCCTTGATAAAAAACGTTGCTGGTAAACTACCCCTTCCCCTTAACCGATCTTCACCAAAAACAATAGGTCTTGAGTACTCTACAAAGCACGGCTGTATGCAAAAAATTATTTGATTCTGTTTCCATTTGCGGCTGTTATCGTTTGCCATAGAAAATACCCTTGATAAAAAACGCTGCAGGTAAACTACCCCTTTCCCTTAACCGATCTTCACCAAAAACAATAGGTCTTGAGAACTCTGCAACTTAGGGCTGTATGCAAATAATCTTTTGATTCTGTTTGAATTTGAGGCTGTTATCGTTTTCCAAAAAAAAAAATTGCCCTTGATAAAAAAAACCGTTGCAGGTAAACTACCCCTTTACCTCAACCGATCTTCACCAAAAACAAATAGGTCGTGAGTACTTTACAAATCAGGGCTGTATGCAAAAAATTATTTGATTCTGTTTGAATTTGCGGCTGTTATCGTTTGCCATAGAAAAAAAATCTACAGACAGACACACACACAGACACTTTTCGAAAAACGACTTTTTTCACGTTTTGAGTGTAGTACAATCAGAATCTGCAATAATCTCGAACACGATTTTTTTTGCCATCACCATACTTCCATTTCCTTAAGGAATATGGAAGTAATTGGTATTCACATGGTAAGTAGTCCCCAAAACATTGTCTGTCCTCCTTACTTACTAAATTTAATATCTCAAAACATAATTATTCTAACATTCTTTACTATTAACTACTTCCATTATAAACATATCACAACTCTTATTGAACTTATGAGTCAATCTCAACTTTCACACACATAGTGGGATAAGTATTAACATGGTAAGTATTTACAAAACATTGTCCTTCTAGTCTTACTAACTTTAATAGTTCAAAATATAATTATTAAAACATTATTTATTATAATCATTATTATAAAATCCATAATTAGTAGTCATTTAAGCAGGCTACTTTATGTTTTCTGGTACTTTTCCAGGGTTTGTAAAATCTTTACTTAGGCAATCATACAACAAGATGATGGGAAAAATATCATGTAACAATAAATATGACAAACAACCATTAAATATTTATTTTCTTCTTCGAGCAGTATTTTCCCCATTTAGCCATTTTTGCAATTACAAATGTTCCTAGACTATACAGTTTTTATTGCTGCTGATCTTCAGTAAATTTAAACATGGTAATAAACAGAAGAAATGATAGTGTCTACTAGAAAATATTTCCATTTTCAAAATATAAATAAAGGATTGTTTTAATATTAATATCAGTTGACACACACACACACACACACCACACAAGCTTTCTTACATTTTTCAACTCCTTTACCATACACTCATTCTGCTGTGACTTTAATAGCATGTAACACTGCAATCCTGATCTGAATAATTATACCGGATTGTCAAAATTTATTTTCTGCTATGTTTTGAAAATAGTATTTAGTTTCAGACATAAATTTGTTTATAGGAATTAGGAAAAGTAACAAAGATACGAATTTTCATACATTTTATTCTGTAGTACATATAATATACATATTGTGGATATCCTCTGTGTGTGTGTGTGTGTGTGTGTGTGTGTGTGTGTGTGTGTGTGTGTGTGTGTGTGTGTGTGAGAGAGAGAGAGAGAGAGAGAGAGAGAGAGAGAGAGAGAGAGAGAGAGAGAGAGAGAGAGGACTACAAAATTTGCAAATTCTATATTTTTTTAAACTGGTTTTAAAATAACAATAGCAGCAGCTAAAATTTTGGATTATTTTTAAATTGAAAACTCATCAATAAGCTTTGATCTTCCAACAGTGTTTTCTGCTTTAAAAAATTTTATAATACGGTGTTGGTTTGCTGAAAAGCTATGAAACAGTCTGATGTATGTAAATTGGGTCCGTACCTTTGTACAATTGTGATCTAGTCTTGAGTGTTCCACATTTTTTTGATTCTTGATCTTATTTCTTTGTCTAAAGCTCTAGTTAAATCAGCAAATACCACTATATTAGTACTCCATATTCACAAAAAGTTTTAAAGAGAGATTTTTGTTTTAACTCTGATTGAGAATACTCAAACAGCTAATAAGTTTTATGATAGTTAATCAAATGTCAAATGATATCTGGGATGAAAATCAAAGTAAATTAAATGAAATAATTTTCTATCATTCTGTCAGTCAAGTACTGCATACTTTGTGAAAATTCTTAACTTTAATATGACAAACAAAATCATATGTCTAGTGGTACACACACACATATGTTTGCACATCTGCATGTACAGAGGCACACAAACTTGAATATCCTGTTGTAAGTATACAGTCCCAGGATGTCTACGACCCGGGAAAACCGGGAATTTTCAGGGAATTAAGAATTTGTGGAATATTCAGGGAAAAATCAGGGAATTTCTTCGTTAATCAGGGATTTTCCTCTTGTGCTACTCTCCGTAAACGTAGTAGCGATACTTTCGAATTTCGCGGGACGTAATCGATCGCTGCTCGATTCCCGTAGTCAGCCAATGAACACTCGTTCCCAGCGCGGGACTGAAGTATGCTATTTGATTGGTTCCCAGCGCGGATTGGTATTTGACCCAACCTTGCGCGAGTTGTCTGTTCAGTATTGTCAACTTAGCGGGTTTCCCGCTCAATCTTGCAGATTTAAGTTTTTGTTTAGCGGGGACGTTTTGGAAATTTAACAATGAAAGTGTAGGGATTTAATGGATTTCGACCTTCCACAGCGGGAAGAATATTGTTATTTATATTGTGAATATAGAGTTTTATCGGAATTTCAACTATTTTCGCAACGTTGAAAAGTTTTGAGTGTTGGCTACACTTTCGTGATTTCGCGCCGTAATAGTGTTTACATCTCTTCATTTGTTGTTTACCGGTGCTTACTGTATGTGTTGCGTTCGCGCTTGAGTGTGCTATTGTGATTTGAAATTCTTGAAATCTGTTGCGTTGTACGCGAAATCTAAAGCAGAAGCTTTGCAATTAATTGCGTGCTCTTAATTCTTTAGTGGTGCGTATTAAAATGCTTTTAGTGTGATGTGCGTTCGTTGTTAAAAACACGTGGGCATCCAAATTCGTGACTGTGCAAAGTCGTTTGAAAATTCCGTTTTATTATGGCGTGCAAAAGTCATTTTCAGTCAGAGTGGTTGAATGACCCAAAGTTTAAATCATGGCTAGAAGCAGTGAAAGACAGCCCTTTTCGGGCGAGTTGTAGGTTATGTCGGTATGCTGCCGATAGAACGACTAAGCGACTGGAATATTTGCGGCTCTAGAAAGGCAACAACTAGTCGCCAAGAGCTGACAAGCGCGTCGAAGCCCGATTTGTTTACACAATCAGAATACTCGTTACAAATACAGCAGGCAGAAAAACGGGTATCGACCCATACGTGCGACGCCTCTTAGTACCGCTGTGCTGAATTTCGTAATACCAAGTGGATTCATTCAGTGGCATCCTCTATGGCCAAAACCTTTGTTTACTAGGTTCATCGATAATAACCAGTGAATCGGGAATATCTGCCCACTGCGCTGACACGTTTGTGCGATTTAAAACTGCCCGATATATGTATGGCCTATATCCGTGAAATATATAAACTTACTGACCAGCACTGTGGTCATCATCTGTCAGCCACTGGGCTCGACCCAGATGTCGCAATCCTGCCACGGGTGTAACGACGCAGCGCATCAATAGCATCCTCTCCAACCAAGACCTTCGTTTACTAGGTTCGTCGATAATAACCAGTGAATCGGGAATATCTGCCCACTGCGCTGACACGTTTGTGCGATTTAAAACTGCCCGATATATGTATGGCCTATATCCGTGAAATATATAAACTTACTGACCAGCACTATGGTCATCATCTGTCAGCCACTGGGCTCGACCCAGATGTCGCAATCCTGCCACGGGTGTAACGACGCAGCGCAACAATAGCATCCTCTCCAACCAAGACCTTCGTTTACTAGGTTCGTCGATAATAACTACTGCTGAATCGGGAGTATCTTACCACTGCGGCACAACATATCTGTATCACTCACAGTGAATTGAACAGTAATTAACAGGAATCTGTTGTACTACATCCGTTAATTGATTATTAACCCTATTAATTTAAAAAATTAATTACATTCAATTACAATAACGTTTAATTAACTTATTTTTCAATCGAGTTGAATTTCAGAAATCAATTTGAAACAAACAAAATTAATCTAATTCGAAACCTTACATTGGGGACACACGCGCACGCGCGCGCACAGAGAGAGAGAGAGAGAGAGAGAGAGAGAGAGAGAGAGAGAGAGAGAGAGAGAGTTCTCAGCAGATCCACAACTGACTTACGATATGACACAAAGCTCGCTCGCTTCATGACAAGAGAGAATGAAATCATCATTGCGGTTATCAAACGGAAGAATGCTAAGCTATATATTCGTGGAGGGGGGGGGGAGTTCCTACCAGCGCGTCCACGCAAATATTGTCCACACGGACCCGACACAGAAAATGAAAATCGTTTCCAATTTCACACATTTACGAGTGCTAGATACGTATCTTACGTCTGTTAACCACTTTACTTTCGGCTATTTTGATTTACACGTAGCTTTCAAACTACTTTTGGACATATGTATGTATAATTACCGAATGACTTGGCTGAATTTTCGACAATCCGTTCAAATCGAGTTGGTCTCTCGCCCCACGCTAACCGCTTGAGGCCCCGCGGGTCAAGTCTTGCGCGTGCTGTTCAACGTGGTTCTGCGCTGTGCCGCCCTCCTTGGAGATCCTACGTAAGCGAGGCTCGCGTGATCTCCATTCCGAACCGATTGGCGGCCCTAATAAGGACCATTACCTACAGAACCGGCGCGTACGTCGTTCTGTCTATTTTTTCTTTGCGGCAGCCTTCTTTGGCGAGGCTTTCGGTTGTTTCTTCACCGCCGCCTTCTTGGGTTTCGGGCTCTTGGGCTTCTTTGTCGGCGGTTTGCTGACTTTTTTTGCTTTCGACGGAGTCTTCGGCTTCGCGGCGGACTTCTTCTTTTCGGAAGCGGCTTTCGCTTTCTTGGCGGCCGGCTTCTTCTTAGCCGCGGCTTTGGCGGTCTCCTTCTTCTCCTTCAGCTTGGCCGGAGCGGCTTTCTTCACCGTGGCGGTCGTTTTGCCTCCCTTGCCCTTGGCGGCTAGCTTGAAAGAGCCGGATGCGCCTTATCCTTTTGGTTGGACTAGAGCGCCCGTTGCCACCGCCGATTTCAGATACTTTTTGATGAACGGAGCGAGTTTCTCCGCATCCGCCCCAGACATATCGGACTAACGACCCAGGCAGATCCCGTCGCAGGCGCTAAGACGGCGACCCCTGCACACACACTCCAAGTCGGCGACGGTTCCGTCGTCTCTATGACACCGTTTGCGGAAACGGGCCAAAAACGCTTTACAACAGACGCAAAGTGTACGCTTCCTACGCCCTACGCTGCAGAAAGCTTCATTCTAACATCCTCAACGTCGGTGAATTCTTCGACGTCGCCGTTTCCCGTTTTTTCGCCACTACAAAATACCCACTTTGGCAACTCCATCGGCGGCGTACAATGTACAGTGACAGTGTTGACTGTTCGTTTTCGGAACTGCCGTTACGCACCCTGTTGCGTCATTTTTTGTTAAACACGTTTCTTATCTAATAATCAGTTATTTCTCAATTTAAAAAAAAAACATCAATTACGCGCGTGAGGACAGTCTGACGCGACACAAGCGGCGTCGTTTTGTGGGAACTCGTCGAACATCGCTCCCTCCTCTCGCCTGACGAGTGCTTACTTATACACGCCGATACTGAGCATTCACAGCGCGACTTAAACCATTGTACGTTTGCGTTTTTCTTTTTTTTCCGTTCTCTCTTCAGTCTAACTCATGCTGGACAGGTTAATTTTCTTTCGACGTTAGCCGATGGTTCCTGGTGCGTATCCTTCATCCATAGTACCTAGGATGCAGCGATACCACTCACAAACGCCTTTTACTTTAACAGCGGGGCGGGAGGTAAAATATTTCTTTTCGCACGCGGGTAAGAGGCAGATTCTCATCTACGTCTATGTGCTACGCGTTTCGTCTACAATATCTTTTCACGCGCGGGTAGAGACACACTCTCATCTACGTCTCTGTTAAACACGCACAGACTACACGCCGCAATACTACAACACTAAGAGAGCGCACGATTTCAAATTTACGCGCACGCGTCTGGTGACGAACGTCATCGACGGACATAACAAAAGCGGCCGCGTAGCACACAGGTAGGATGTAAGTATCATTTTATTTTTTTAATAGCTTTTAATGTTGTCAATCGATCTTCATCTATTATTGTTCATCTTCAAGGCAAATAACCAGTATTAATAAATATTCATGCCTTGTCATAAAATCGCTTACATATACTCCCGGCCACAGGCCACTTGTTCATGTTACTTTTGTCATTCTGAAAAATATGATTGTGAGAAATTGCCATGACATTAGTGAAAGGCCCCTCTCATATGAATACATATTTTAAAATAAATGCAGTTTTGAGTGTTGATTCCTCTTGTAGCATATATGATGAGTGAAATGGAACACATTGGCACAGTTTGACCTTTGGTGGGAAAAAATTTAAAATGATTTTAAGCGAAGCCCTGAATATCCATAAATACGGTACCTAAATAACCTACTCTGCTCTGTTTTCAAATCTTCCATTCGTCTTGTCTTGGAACACTTTACTGCACAATGTAGCGGTCAATAGCTGTCACAAAAGCTGAAAATGTTGAGCTTTTTTTCTTTAATCCATTTTTTACGGGGTGCACTCAGTTTGGTGACATTCTCCATGGTTAGAAATAGGAGGGATTTGGGGGGGGGAATTTGTCCTTAGCGTACTGACGCAGAATTTGCCTGGTGTTGAAAACAGAAAACCATCTTCGGGTTGGCCGAGGCAGGATTCGAACCTGCTACAACTTGCACGCTACAAGTCACACCTTAGCGCACTCAGCTAAATGTGTTCGGTGCAGTTGACCTTTAGTTGCTCATGACTACAATGTGGCTGATCGTGTGGTCATCAGTAGTCCACTCAAGTTCTTTGTTTTGTAAATGCATTGTATTTTGGTCACTTATGTTACTCAGGGAATTTTCTTACTTATCCTGGAAAAATCAGGGAATATTCAGGGAATTCTTTTATGATGAGTTGGTAGACACCCTGAGTCCCAACATGATCAGACTTTCCTAAACCCATTTAATTTGTATGATAGGAAAGCGTACAGTACTTCCAGTTGCAACATTAATAGTTGCATTAACATTATGTAGCCAGATTACAGTAACATAATACCTCTGCAGTTGTTCATAAATTCTATGTTTTTCTTTACATACAATGAAATGATTTTCCCAGTGTCCACTTGGAGTGCTCAGAGACCTCCAGTACACATTAAGAAAGTGTAAAATCCTAATTTGGGATATATGTCATTATACTTTATTATTTTCATAATAATATTGTCTTAGATGCTTTTCTTCTCTTAAGTTTTTTTTTAGTGTATTTTAGTGTAAAGTCATCTACCACATTAATTCATCAATATTGACTTCCTCATTTTCATTGTGGTAGTTAAATCATCATTTTTATAATGTTTCCTTTATCTTTCTTTGCTTATAACATTTATTCTTGTCGTGTATTTTTCTCTTTATTTAAATGATTGAATTTTTTAACATTTTATATTCTTATATGCTATATGCTATATGCATGACTCTCTTTACATAACATCTGTTCAGAAGTTGGTGAACTTTTTTTAATATATTTGTTTAACATACCTGCAGTCTAGTGAACTATCACCTTCACTATACTCCCTTCCTTCATTGTTTGTTCTCTCCCAAATTTTATTGCCACTTCTGGAAACAGTCCTGGTAGGCCTCTTTGGAAATCGTGCAGAGGGCTGTCTGCAGTGGTTCCATATTGTCTTTAGTTGCCTGAAATTATCATTGCTGGGGGCCAGGTCAGGTAAGTAGGGTGGCTAAAGAGGCACAGTTTTTGTTAGTTTGGCCAAAAAGATGTAAATCATTAGAACTGCATGAGCTGGCACATTGTAATAATAGAGAAACTAGTTAACTAGCAGTGGTTTAAACAAACCAACGACTACTGAGAAATACCGATTCACATTACATTATCAAAACTCACTCAACGCTCACTTTCCTCTCATCTAAAAAGAAATTATGTTTCTCCCAGATTCCCAAAACTTTTTAACTTGCACAAGATAGGTCTACTTGTAACACATCATTACAATTTCTGGTTTTCAAATTAACACTTTTCTTTTACTTCTACATTTCTTCTACCTGAAACCCACACTTTTAAACACTCGTGTGAATGATTTACTGCCCCTTGTGAAATGGATTCTTTCTTTCTTGATAAGTAGAAATTTTTTAATAGTGGCCTTTTGATTTTCATAAGAATACTGAACAATATTACTTACTACACATTTATCAAAATCATCAAGAAAAAGTTTCCTTTTCTCACATGATTTACATTTTTCCCACGGTGTAGAGAGTTTTCCTTCTGGACTACATTTCATTTGCTTCCTCAAGTATTTAACAAAGCCTTCCAATTTATTACAGTAATACGCATCTCGTTTTGTTGCTTGATTCAGTGGGTATGTCAGCGAGTTTTGTTGCTTTTCTTCACCCCTTTTTCAATTGTATTACTAATTATTTCGTGACCTTCACTGTGAATATTAAAATTTCATTGTCTTTCTTTGAAGAGACATTGTGAATAGACAACTACAAATAAACAAATAACAGAATAATTCACTTACTAACTGAAAGTAACTATAAGTACAGTAATCCTAACCGATAGTCCACAAATTCGTATTCTTAACATTACTACAAAGACAACTACTTGAAAAGTACTAAGTTGTGAACACAAAAACAATAATAGGTAGTATTTGAATGCACGTAATACTGCAATGGTAAAAATCAGACTGCAGTAAAATTACAAAGTGTAATGACTGATTGCCATTGTGAGCGGATGCCAGTCCTGACTGTGAATCATTGGCCTTGACAAACTAATGCTGCTAACGCAAACACACTCGCTCATACTTTATCCCCTCCATCAGAGACACAGAGTTCAGTCTCATGCAGTACAGCATTCATAATGTACAAGAGAGCTAATGTCAAAAAAAATCAGAATGACTTTGACGTCCCATGCCTTTTCTGGCCTTGGATAACTTTTCCAATCCATTGTGAAGACTACATTGTTGTTTCTACATTGAATCCATAGGCCCATGTTTCATCAACTGTTCATAAACAATGCTTTTCGTAAAGTTTTTATCCTTACAATTGCAATCCAAAAGTTCTTAACACATGGCAGTGCAACTATCTTTCTGATCCTGTGTCAGAAGTTGTGGGACAAACTTTGTAGCTTACTGATACATTTAAAATTTTCTTGTGAGAGTGTCATAATATGAAACTTATGTTCTATTCTTTAGCTCATTTTTTTTATCGTTAACTATCAAATAATGATCAGAACATACAATATCACAAACTTGAGCAATATGAGCAGGTCATAAATGGCATATACTCTGACCACCATAAATTTAATTCATAATTTTTTGAGGATTCGATAAGGATTTTCTGAATTTAAAAGAAAAGTTTAATTTAATTCCCTGCTCATTAAAATCGGCCATCACAAATATTGCAAAGCGTATTTCATACTTGTTAACAAACAGTGAGTTTGCAATGATTAATCATAGCAGGACCAGCAGAAGATTAATTAAGGATACCACTAGCCAGCACTATTCTGCAGCGTTTCTGTTCCTTGCATTGGCACACTGGTTTTGAAGTTCCACAATTTTTTGAACAGGCCATCTTATATTCTAAGTCGATTGCTAATGTATTTCTCTCAAAGTGTGCTTCTGTTGGTGGAGGAATTGTTTCAGCGCTCTTATGTCCTATAGTTGACTCATGTGTGTTTTGTCTGTTCATTTCTGATATGTGAAATTACATATACCTTGAGCACAGACGTGTTTTGTGTGTGTTTTATTCTGATTTTGTTTTAATGTTATTTCTTACCATGTTATTTCTTATTAGATATATGTGGGTATCTAATATTAGTCTTAAAAGTTTTTTTATTACAAATAATGTAATTTATGTTGGCCACTTGTTCTTCATAAGTATTTTTAATATAATTCTTTTGAAAGAGTGAATATTTTTCTATTAGATATTTTAGGTTGTTGAACGAAGTGAATTTTCCCATTCCATGCTACTTCTCTTTGGTCACCCACAAAATTGGATACCAGTTATTTTACACTTCATACACTTAAACTCCCAGTTACAATTATGTAATAGTTTGTTTCATTTGGGGTTACATATGTTTTACAGTATTGGTATTGATTACTGTATAGAAACCAATTACAAAAAGTAAGAGAATAATTTATAAAGTAAATCATGAAAAGGAAACTTTTAACGGAACTGTAATTAATTTTCTTTTGTAAAATGTGACTTTTTGTAATTGTCTCCATGTGTCTACCCTTTTGAGTTATAATTTGTCTTATAAAAATAAAAGTCAAGTTTTAGGGTATAAACAGGGAAAATGGGGGTCTGATATACTTGTAGTCACAGAAATTGTAGGGCCGGACGTGAACCTAGCTGCAGGACACCTGTAACATGCCCATATCCTTCTACAATCATACAGTCTACAAACCCCACTCCTTATATTCTAGATAACAGTATTTTAATGTTCTAGAAAATATCAACTAGTAAGATATCTCTCACGTTTTTTTTTTATTCTGTCAGTAGCTAAGAATACAACAGGTTTCTTTCTGTTTTACAAACAACATGTGAATTTAGTACATTTATTTTGCTTCTGTGCTTGCAAATGCACTTTATAACAATTATTTGGTTAGCACTGTACTTTCTGTAGGTAGCAGACTATTATGTCATCCCTTTTCTTTTTTGAATTTTACATTGATAAAGGATATTTCTCTTCATCTAAGTTGAGTCCTCCTTCTTCTTGAACTTTACCACTCTGCCTCCACTGCAACTAAAAACAATTCAGCCATTGTGCCTCCATAGTGACATCTGAATATATCAGTACCATTTTTGTTAATGGGCAGTGAACCATGTTTTAACTTTTTTTATCCTTGCTACATCTGGTTTTTGTAAATGTTCCTTTCTCATTTAAATCAAGAAGTTTTCCAATCTGTAGACGTAATCCATAAAATTACTATAGCCTTTCATAAATTTGTGAATTTTGTGCATTTGGGCCAAGTGATCAACATTTAAAGTATCAGTTGACTTTGTGAAGCCTGCTTACTTATTGCTACATCTTACCATCTGTCACAGATACTTCTGTCTCATAGCCAGTTGGTAAATGTGAAAATGTGATTTCTTTTTAACTCTCCTTGTCACCTCTGGGACTCAATATTTTGTATTGACTGATACAAAGCATCTCTCTCTACTATCATTGGCCATATGGGATTGTTATGAGCCCTAGATACCTCTTTCTGACATTCACTTTTAGCACTCTTCCAGTCATTTCTGTAGTAGACCACCACATCTGTTACCTCCTCCAGCTCAAGTAACCTATTCTTAATAACCATACTAATATCATGCTGCTTTTTTGTTGTCTTTGTCATCTTCTTGATGGCAGCTCTACATTTTAGCAATTTTTCTCTTCTTCATCTCTGAAACAGTGTTCATTTTGCAGGAGGTCTGTTGAACAGGTGCATCCTTGGCCTAATCTGGGTCAGTTATCGTTCATACCTCTGAAGCTATTGATTTGTTTTCTTTCCTCATTGAGTTTTCAGCTGGAGATTGAGTATGTTTCACCAGCAAGTTCCTTTGTGAGGGATCTACTGCTTCCGAAGAGGTGGATTTTCCATCACAGCTGGGCTGCCATGTGGGGTAGTATTTTCATCCATTTTAAATATTGCCCATAATATACAAAATTATGTATTATGTAGATACAGAAGAAACTAGTGAGGAAAATAAAGATCCCTAGCTCTTGAATACTCTAATAGTGTCGGGGTCAGAAATACAACAATTTGTGAGGACAGATTAAGGGAAAAGGTCCTTACCCAAGACAAGTTGAAGCAAAGGAAGAGTCCAGCAAAGTACCCTGGGCTTGCCACACCCATACTTTCAAGGTGTGAGCCCCTGGAGGAATAATGATGATGATGATAATAACCTGTTTGTATCCCTGAACTCGCTAGAAAAGAAAAATTGGCTGCCATTGTGAGCTGTAAAGTAAGAATGGCAGTGTGGCTATTACTTTAGCCACATATTGTTACACTAGGTACTGGTATGCCATTCCACATGCAGAGTCCTGGAAGCTGAAAATACACCTTACTTTTTATAGCACTGGTTGGAAATCGGATCCAGTACCTCTAGCTAAGCATCGTAACCACTTGTTTTCTACTTGTGATATTTTATACCTCAGTAATATATATATCCTACAGATAACACATGTAATTACATGTGCATGAGGAGTCAGACAACTGTAATTTTGTACAATTATAATACAAACTGATCAAGCAACCATCTTTCCTGTATTCTGAGGAATAACCTGAAACTAAGAAGTTTGTGCTCATTCCATTTTTATAGGCATGACAAATTTCTAGCTGGTTTTCACTGAAAGGACTAAGGTTCTACTAAAATCATATATTTGCCAGTTGAAAAGGTTATGATGTAGACCTACACCTATGTTTTGTTACATGGTTATTGACTCATTATCAAATACATATTTCTTTTAACTACCAGAAGAAAAGAATGAGTGAGCGTTATATGCATTGTATTGTGCATGTCCATTAGCATTGTGCATTCCTGTGGTTTGTTCAATAATTTTAATTAATCCTAAAATAATAAAGTACTTTTTTCACTTTAGATAGGTTTTGTCACCCACCATTACATACTTCAAACTTACTTTTGCAAAACATGAATTCTATTTAATTCATTGTATGGTGTAGACATTATGTTAGATATAAAATTTCATTTATATAGGAAATTTAATGTTTTTCCCCAAACATAAAAAATTAACCTGAGATGAAAACAAAAATGAATTTCCATGTGCCCTGGACTCTTTCAAGTATATTAACGTAACAAAATAGATGTGATAGATATTTTATGAATTCTTGGAGGTACAGGGATGACCCTAAGTAAATCTGTAAAAAGTCACTAAAGTAGTAAAATTCATAGCTCCCCCTTAAACCCCTTAAACCATCGAGCAGTAATTTTTAAGTGAATATATTCAATGCTAAATAGTTTTTTGTCTTCATATGAGCGTTTTTATGAATGCCCACATTTAAACCCATATTGCACAATTATTTAAAATCTTAATTATCAATCTTTCATTAGATTAGCTTTGTGTCATTTCATTTGAATTTTGTTCACATGTTTACACATCTTTTTGACTGAAGAGTATATTAAACATCTGTAGATTACATCATACTTATGCAATAGAATGATGATAATGATGTTACAAAATACAGTACAAAAAATAAATTGGCACATTTGATGAAATACCTAAATGTACCTATGAATATTACACATACATATAGTGTGTGTGTGTGTGTGTGTGTGTGTGTGTGTGTGTGTGTGTGTGTGTCACAGGATAGCAAAAGAATTAATTTCATGTGCAAATATAAATGTTTTTTACCACATATTCAGAATGTATCAATGAATCAGATTTGCATTTTCAGTTTTTGTATATTTGTTTCAAAATACAGTTTGATTAGTTGTTTATACATTTTGTGTATTGTGCGTGTGTCGTACTACATGAAATGTGTATTAACCAGATTTATTTTATTTTATTTTTTTAATAGTAATTGTAATATAACCGCAGTCATTTTTTTGGAATTCAGGAAACTAGCAAAACACACACACACACACACACACAAAATACTTACTAATAAAGAGTTAAATATTTACTGCGTAAGTATTAATTGAAAGACAAGAATTTCTAATTTTATACATATCAATTTTAATAAGGAATTACTATATACAGCAGTTAAACTAAGTTACAGTGATTTTTTTTTACCCCCCCCCCTCTCTCTCTCTCTCTCTCTCTCTCTCTCTCTCTCTCTCTCTCTCTCTCTCTCTCTCTCTCTCTCTCTCTCTCTCTCTCTCTCTCTCTCTCTGTTAACGTATACTGATAAAAAATATCTTTGTGTCAAACAGAACATTTACGACAGGAGAGACCTCCACATTTACGACCTGATATAATGCATCCAGCTCTTCGAGAAAAAGGGCGTGCAATTCCTCAGTCACATATTGTGCCAAAAGTTATGGATAAAGAAACACAAGGGCGGGTAAGCATACAATGCTATTAGATCTGATATGCTATTAGATACAATACTATTAGAATACTGATAACTGAAATTAGAATAATTAGATATTGATATGTATTTTGACCTTTTAGTTTTGATGGTAAATCAGAATTATGTATTTATATAAATATATAAATGGTCAGTTTTAAATAAAAACTGTTATAAATTACTTAAAAAAAAGAAACATGTTTAATTAAGTAGTTTACTTTAATCTCCTTAATACCTATGGAATTATATTTATCCCTTTAGCCCAGGACTGTCCAGTTAAACATCTAGTTAATCAATTAAATTAAGGCATTGCATAGGTAAAATATAAATACAGACATTAACTTATAAGAATGATGGTGTACCAGAGTAATTGTATCAAGCAAATTAAACATAAAAACATCTGTAGTTTATCATTGTTATTAATATAAGACAAATTACATTTTATTTACTGGAATAGAGCCAAGATAGAAGACCACCCAAACATATTTATGCAAGAGCTCTTGACTCTAGATCCTGAACCCAAGTGCCTAAAAGGCAGAAATTGACAGACATCATGTAATTCATAGATTTGTATAACTGTCATAATAGCTTATAAGCGAAATCATTATGTAGTTTCATTGCTGCATCAATCTCAACAATCGCTTTTCATTATCATAACATATAGCATCTACTTGTACTCTTTCTGAGTACAGATTATAGAAAAATAAATACAAAACAGTACGGAGGAATATGAAATTTTATTATAATTGTATTACCCTATGTTCTGTATGGATTTGTGTCTTAGAATGTATGTGTTTCTTATAAGTAACATCTCTATTGGCCCTGCTTTAATGTGTTGCTATTTTTGAACAATATCTTCCAAACGTTTGTGAGAAATGTTTACCTAAGATGTGGTCAACTTGAATACTGTGTGGGTATTGCTGGCATGCTGACAACTTGTACAACTGAAATAGCCTGGCCTATATGCCCAGCTAGCATCCAGTTATTTTTTGAATGTTTGTAATTAGATTATTCTGTCAGATTTATTTTTGGTTCACCTTTTTGTTTAAACCATAGAAATGCATTTGTATTAGAATCATTATCCCACATTATTGCATCAGGGTAGAGTTATATTATATTTACAGATAAACTCCAAATTTATGATGAACTGTACTTTGTGTTATATAGTTAAAAGACTTATCTAAAAATGAAACTTTTTCTTGTGAACGTACTGTTTATTCTCTTCTCAATGTCTGTCTGTCTCTAAGCTGAAGAAGGCGAATACGTACGCCGAAACGCGTTCGACGAGAAGAGAATAAACAGTAAGTTCACAAGAAAAAGTTTCATTTTTAGATAAGTGTTAGTGCTGTGAAAGAAGAGATGAATAATCAAGACAGTTAGAAGACATAAGTCTATACAATTGCATGTCTAATGCTGTACTTCATGTACTGGGAACAGTGCCTATTCATGTATATATTACTGTGAAACATTGGCTATTGTGTCTAAGTGGTTATAATGTACAGGCTAGTGCTTGTATTAATATTAGATCTTTATATTTTCAAGATAACTCCTTATGCAGTGTACAAGGGGGGACCCAAAAGTAACGAGAATTTTTCTCTGGCAGTTGGTAGAACGCTAGTTCCGACTTCTCCCGCTAGGTGCCTTCACTAGACACCATTTTGTATCAGTTGCCCTAGCGGCATTGTTGTGGAAACATTAGTGCGGTCAGTGTGACTATTTTTTGTAAGCGCTGTTTCACGTTTTCGGCGATTTGTCAATGGTAGACATTAAATACCAACGTGCTAACATCAGGTTCTGTTTCCTGTTAGGGAAATCAGCAGCAGAAACTGTCGCAATGCTTCGGACGTCTTATGGGGAGGAAGCTTTGAGCCAGGCAAGGATTTATGAGTGGTTTTCTCGTTTTAAAAGTGGTCAAATGTCAATTGAAGACGAACCACGACCAGGACGTCCCTCGACTTCCAAAACGGACGAAAACATTGAAAAAATCCGTGTTGCGATCATGTTCAATCGTCGTAGAACAATCGATGAATTGGAGGAAATGACTGGAATATCCTGGAGTTCATGCTAACGAATTTTGACTGTAGATCTGAAGATGAAACGGTGATGAAGCAGTCTTCCACTGGCTGGATTGTTGCTTGATTTCTGGGTCGTATCCATAACACCATGATTCGTCGCCTGACTTTTGCGTAAAAATCCGGATCAATTTCTGACTGTTCTTTCAATTCCCGGCACACACTCAAACGATTGGCTCTCTGGTTGTCAGAAAGCACACGCGGAACGAATTTTGCTTCAACACGTTTCATCTTCAGATCTTCAGTCAAAATTCGTTGGCATGAACTCCAGGATATTCCAGTCATTTCCTCCAATTCATCGATTGTCCTACGATGATCAAACATGATCACAACACGGATTTTTTCAATGTTTTCGTCCGTTTTGGAAGTCGAGGGACGTCCTGGTCGTGGTTCGTCTTCAATTGACATTTGACCACTTTTAAAACGAGAAAACCACTCATAAATCCTTGCCTGGCTCAAAGCTTCCTCCCCATAAGACGTCCGAAGCATTGCGACAGTTTCTGGTGCTGATTTCCCTAACAGGAAACAGAACCTGATGTTAGCACGTTGGTATTTAATGTCTACCATTGACAAATCGCCGAAAACGTGAAACAGCGCTTACAAAAAATAGTCACACTGACCGCACTAATGTTTCCACAACAATGCCGCTAGGGCAACTGATACAAAATGGTGTCTAGTGAAGGCACCTAGCGGGAGAAGTCAGAACTAGCGTTCTACCAACTGCCAGAGAAAAATTGTCGTTACTTTTGGGTCCCCCCTCATATGTTTAAATAACTTTATATACAAAATAAAATTTTATATTTTAAAACATCTCTGTAAAATTAACTATGACAGATTTAATAACAGTCTGAGGTAATCACACAAGGTGGATTCTTTTTTATTTGCACAGTAAAATTGTTGTTTTTGTTTATATGCACGAGTGGAGCTAATCTTGAGCTGCAGAACTATACTGCACTTATCTGTATATCTTTTCATTATACAACTATCATATATGTCCACTGGGATATCTACTCCGTATATATTGACCGGGCCTTGGGAAACTGATGATATTGAGGTACACAGAGGCGGTTCTAGCCTATCCAGCGCCCGGGTGCGAGGACTACCGTGGCGCCCCCAGCCTCCACCCAGCCCCTACAATTGAAACCTATCAGTATATCACCAACATCTTCCCCCATCACATCAACCACGTAGATATGACGTTATAATTACCTGTCTGTGGAATTGAACTAGTGACCGTTGGAACAGCAGTCTAGTAGGTAACATAGTATAGCCTACTGAACCGGTTTATCCCCATTGATCGCCGCCAAAGTCACCACGCCACAAGTGGTGGATGGGAAACTGGGAGTAAACCATTATTGAGGATTTCTGGGGTTACATAGAAGCTAACTTTGTTACTTATGTTAAACAGTTAATTGCGTCATTTATATAGTATCTATTTTGTAACACAAAAATAAAAATTTAATTAATAAGTAATGTTTGTTTATGATAAATAACTAAAATATCTCATATAGTTACAAAAAATTAACTTTTCGTGCATTTGCACTGTCTTCAATACAAGTTTCATGTTCAATACTAATTACAGACGAATTGCTTAGTCTGCTTTGCCACATTGCTGACCTGATATAATTTTTAATTAATTTTAATTTGGAAAATGATCTTTCACTTGAGCCACTGTGACTGGTAATGTTAAATAAATTCTTAGAAACAGTTGACAAATTCGGAAATACTGAAATTAAACTGTTTGAAAATGAATATTTCAAAATATCTAATGGGCTTGTGCAATCACTAATGAACACTGGAAAGAATTTGATTAAATAAATAAATCATCTCCATCAATGTCCAATTCCGGGCCATTACTCAATTTATGCCGTAAATTTAAACAGAACGTTCCTTTTTTCATCAGAATTGAAAATTTTCCAATTGTTAATGTTTTGTAAAAAGGAATAAGAGATATTGTTTTCATTTAAAAGTTCAAATAATTTGTCTAATTTTGTTATGGTGATGTCTAGCAAGCAAATAATAGTATAAATTTATTTGAAAATTGCTTTTTGGGACAGTAATGGGTTCATCCATAGCCTCATAATTAAAAAATCTTTTTCTTGGATGGGAACGGGTAGGTACGGGAAATTCAGTTTCGGCATCAACTTTTTTGGCAAAAGTTTTTGCGTTACTAATCATTTCCTTGAACGTGCACTCAGTACGAGTTTTGATAAAATCTTGAGACATTATTTTGACTGCCTCTGAAGCAACGTCAGATTTTTTTAAAGCTTTGCTGACAATACAGTAAAACCTGTCAAGCTGGAGATAATAACAATACAGTACATTAATACAGATTATTTACTATATCATTTTATTATGTACTTGCATTTGTATGTTGCAGTTGTACTTCCTATTGACAGTATTTACAGTGAAATTACTTATATTCAAACACATTGGTAAAGATTATACTTTTGAAAAACAGTATTTTAATGTAGTTTGTTTTGCGCTAGCAGTTTTCTTTTTAATTGAATAATTTTCGACCAAACAAAGTTCACTACAGTGTTCCACAGCATTCTCCTCACATTCCTCATTGAGAGTAACGTAAATATCTTTGATCCGCCTAAGAGATTGTAACACTTTTTTTAATCTCATTAGAGGTTCATTAATTCCTTCTTCTGCACTCTGTATGTCATCACCCGTTTTTGCAAAAAACAGAAAAATTACTGTATTGTAAAAGTGTAGGCCTATATCCCGAATAGGCTAGTGCAGATTTTAATTGACCATTTCAAAAAGTTTTGATTGTAAATACAGACGTTTTTCTGACTTACCTTTGTAATCTTCCAGAAATTTATCCTCCCAGTTGCCCTCGAGATCGTTACAGCATTATAGATTCTCCATTTCCACATTTTCATCATATGGCAGTCCAGCATATGTCTGAAGTTCTTGCAAAATTTAATGTAATGGGTGCGCCTGCAGATCAGTGTCGCTAACTTGAATGCCACATTTTGTAAAACACTTCTTAATGGTGGTAAAAGCAACCTCGTTCCACTCTGTCTTGATCCAGGATACCCCATCAAGGACAGTGATTTTCTTCACCAGGTCAAATGCTGAATGCTGTCATCCATATGGGACACAATGGACCGAAGAACTCTTTCTCGATAAAAAAAGTTTAAATGTCTGAATTATTCCTTGGTCCAGTGGCTGAAGATGAGATACCATGTTTGGTGAAATAAATAACAGTCTGACATTGGACAATGATGAAACTGGATGACATGTCGCATTATCCAATAATAAAATTACATGGTGATTTTTGTTTTGCATTTTTTATTAAATTCTAGTAACCAGTCTTCAAAAATTCTGGATGTCATCCATGATTTTTTGTTAGCATGCCAACTAATACCCAATAATTTTGTCTCCAAATTCTTGAAACACTTCAGTTTTAATGACTTTCCGATAACTAACGGCTGCTATTTTTCACTAGCAGCACTACAACATAACATAATTATTAGTCTTTCTTTAGCCATTTTTCCACTTTACACACTTCATTTTCTAGTGTTAATGATTTATTTGGTACACCTCTAAAATATAATCCAGTCTCATCAACGTTGTAAATGTCACTTAATTCGTATTCTGCCAGAATACTTGGTAACCTTTCTTTCCAGTCATTGACTTCATTAACAGATACATCCGCCTCTTCACCCGAAATTGTTTTGAACGATATGTTGTGCCACTTTCTAAAACGCTCCAACCACCTATTGCTAGCTATGAAACTTTCGACTTTAATTTCTATGGAAATTGTGAGTGCTTTCTCCATAACATACTTCCACTAACCGGGAGTTTTTTTGAGTGAACACGTTTAAACCACTCATAAAGAATTTTGTTTACTTGTGTACACTTGGATTATAGCTTTCTTTTTATTCCCCCAATTCATATTGGATTCCAACTCTTTTAAAATATGGTCTTTATTTTTTATTATGTTGTTAATCTGTGTTCTTCCACATTTAAAAACTTTGGCAAGTTTCCTTGCTAAAATACCCTTATTGCTTTCATAAATAACATTTTGCTTAGCTCTAAATTCAAACACACTCATCTTTGTTACTCATTTTTGACACACTGTTACACTATTAAACTACCGTTATTGTTTAACTACTGTTAAATTACACTATAAATTACGAGAACACCACTTAAGCACACGCAGATCATTTATGCCAATTCACCGTTAGAGTTTCAACAGTTCGGAACATTCACGTATAACTGATCGCTGACTACTGTTTCAACGTTGTGGAAACTTCAGTATTGTATTATGTACCAATAACAGTTTGTAAATTTAAAAATTAAGCAGATACATATGGCTAGGTCATTTCAGTTCGTTAAGTATAAACATTACTTGAGTAAACACCCACTCAGCACTAGTTTGAGAAACCAGAATGAACATTTCATTCTGGAAAACTGGCAGACTACCTGCACACGTGTACTGGTGGATGCCACCACTGAACGTGCTCTCGTGTAAACACTGGTGAGTGTGTCGTGCCAGCCTGCACTGTACACATAACCTATTCTTAGAAATCTGTGTAGTCAAACTACAATGTTTTGTCTACTATAGACTACTGAATTCCAGATGACTAAACATCTAGGTGGCCGTTTAAACAGGTGAAAGATCTCGTTAGGGGCTGACCGCTGGCCGAGGGAAGAGGTGACCATTTAATGGAGGGGAAATTTACACTGATCTTACGAGAAATAAAATCCGTTCCTCAGAAAAGTGGCAGTTCATAGAGGTGACCGCTAAAAAAGGTGGCCAATAAGTCAGGTTTCACTGTATTAATTTTAGACAATATATCGTACCAAATAACGAGAGAGCAAATGAAATTATATGACTTCAGTTTTTTGTACGACCTATGTCGGTGATTTTTTGAGTCCTGTAATTGTCTGCTGTTGAGACATACTACCAGCTCTTATCGCAATGGAATGGAATGTGCAAATTATGCACTTGTGCACTTTTGCTCCTTAATTACACTTGACAACTCTGTAGTTTATCATAAAGGGACGACTTCTTCGTATTACCTTACTTGCGAAAATCTTTTAATTCTAGATAGCAAAAATCATGTTATTTTAATACAGTATTTTAGGAAATAATATCTATTAAGAACATCTTTTAACCCCAAAATATTACAACCCATAAAAGTAACAGATACATGACAGAGAGATGTTTTACTAGCTGGCAAAAAAACCTTTTATTGTAAATAAAGCAAAAAGTTAAAGTTATAAATGCGACATTCAATATTTTAAAAAATTTTCATTTTAATATTCTAATTCTTTTTATTATTACTCAAAACGAAAACGCATGTGCTCGCATACATGCATACGTGTTATATCATAATATAACTAATATTGTAACGCGAAGATCTGTCGTCTCTGTTAAGATGTATATGTTGTGTGTTCGCCTCACACTGGTGTCGTTACTTCTATGTTTTGCGCTAGCGATGTCCGTAGCGATCCTTCAATTACCAGTACAACGCGAGTGGAAACCTTACCTGTTGTTTCATAGGTGTTTAATAATCTCGGGTGGCGCCAAATTGTTTACTCAAAACAATTAAATTAATAAATAATATGGTTTAGCGATCTTAGTTATGATGGCCTGGATCATTCAAATTTATTCCCGCCTTCGTTCGACCTACTTAATCAAGCAGGTAGTTCGTAGAGTTGGCGGCGTGAGCGCTTGCCGTCATTCTCGCTGGTCTCTGCTATACAATACACAATTTATACAATACACTTCCCTATGAAATAAAAACAATGGTTACTCTCTGTACTAGTTTGTTTAATTATTGATTGGTAATTATTCAGTTTGACAATAAAATTATTCTTGGTTATTAACAATTTTGCACCGACAATTAATATGAGTCTAATATCTCTAGGGTTTTGGCGAAGATCGATTTTGAACGAGCGATTTAGTCAAGTATGGCGACTGTGTTGTCTGTTTACAGTTATTATCGTTCAAAGTCTGGGTCCTTGTGATTACAAGAAAAATATTAATAATGATTACTATAAATGTACACCTTACATTATTTGTACTTAAATAATATAATGTGTAGCTACAATTTGTTCCTGCAGTGTAATAAAGTGTGTTTCAAAAGTTTGCAATTTAACACTAGGTTATTTTCTGAGTTAATAAATTTTCAGTGTTTTATTGTTTTACTTAATCTTTGAAAGAAATTATATTCAGTTTATAGTGAGAGTTCAGATGACTGTGAGAAATATTTAAAGTGAGTTTATTTCTGGAATTTGGGTAATTTAATGATACTTATCAAATCAGTAGGCTTGAGATAAACCGTTGTTCAGGTGAAATGGAATAGTCGCCAATTTTGAATGATTTGGGCTTCTGGCATCTTTTTCATGTTAGTTGTGGTAATTTCTTCATTTAAATTTTATTTAAATTGGTCCTTGGCATTAGATAAATGTTATTGTACCTCGTCTGCTGCTTACTGGTTCTTCTTTTTGAATTTTGATTACTTTTTATACATTTTAAATTAAAATTTAGGTCATTCAAGATCTGGCGTCTAATCTGGATGAGCGTCACTTATTGAATACTATGATTTAACGGAAAAATCGTAACCAACGGTCTGTTGTCATGGTTACGAATAAATTCTGATTATCAATTTTGAATTTTTATTCAAAATTACTGTATATCTTCTGGTTGCTTTTATTCTTCTGTCTTCGTTCCTATGTATTAAATATTATCACTACTGTTTGTATTTCCTTTCAAAGATTATTTTGATATCCCATAAGGTTGGGTTCCTTAAGGTATTAATGTTTGTACAATTATGTTAATATTTGTTAATTACATTTCTCTTTTAATTTAAGTCCTTATTCTAACATTTTTCTTTTAATATGATTCACAAATTATCCTTGGCTAATTACTCGCCTTGGATTTGTTAATTTCCTTGTTGATTTTTTACAATTTGTAGTTATTTGTTTTTGACAGTTAGGCATTTCATAGGCCTAAGTAGCCATTGATTATATTTACTGATTTTATACAATTTATATCTCATTTTACTCTTATGTGTTTTGTTTTGTTATTATAATTGGTTGGTTTACTTGTTGATGTGTTTTGGATCTGTTTTTATACTATTTGAATGTTTCTATTATTTTCTACATCATGGATTGTTAATTATTTCCTAACTGATTTTACAGTATAATTAGATATCACTATAATATTGACGACTCGGAACACTAAGTTTTTTATAAGTAAAAACGTAAAGTTTTACCTTACAGCCTAAACCGGCTTTCACCTATAGAAGGCTTCATACGGCTTTCAAGGATGAAGCCTTCTATAGGTGAAAGCCGGTTTAGGCTGTAAGGTAAAACTTTACGTTTTTACTTATAAAAAACTTAGTGTTCCGAGTCGTCAATATTATAGTGATATTTAGTTAAGTAACGGACACGTCATGGACAACGAAATCCAAGTATAATTAGATTTGTATTGATTCACCTTCTTATTTATCTATTTTGCCCTTGTTAACAATATGGCTATTACTTACTATTCTTTATCACATAAAACATAGCATCTAGCCCTATGGTCTGTACAATTCCTTCAGCCATATCCTATTCATAACATTCATTTCATTCTTTATTATTTTTTGGGTGATAAACATCCTCACACCATTTAAACTTATTTAATTGATTATCCCTTATAACCTGGGGTGTTTATTGATTTCATTTTTAATTTCTTATTTCTTAAATAATCTCTATCTTCTATCCATGGTAACACTAACTGTTTACCTTCCATGGGATTCTCCCTTTTAAATACTATTGTATCCCTCTCTTACAATTAAACTTAATTTTATTAATAACAAGATTCTTTTTTAAATAATAATGTCACCATCAATCTTCAGTGTTCATTACAGATTATGAAGTGTTTATATCGAGTACTATTAATAACAACATTCTTAATTACTAATATGGTTCACCATTAATCATTTAGTGTTTATTACAGATTATTAAGTGTTTATTCCTATTAATAGGGTCTCTAATTATTTTGGGGTTTTACACCTTCACTTTTGCACTCCTTAACGGTTTATTTTAAGTGTTTATTAGTGGGTAATCCCTATAATTACTTTCTCTTTGTCACTTAGTTAATATTATTTTCTCACCATCTCACTATCTCTCTTTATAAATATTGTTTATACTATTAATAAGTTATGTCTTTATAGAGTTCTTTATTACATCTAACTCTAATTCTTGGGTTAGTGTACTTTTATTTTTCACATTACTTTATTGGGTTTTATCAAATCATTTACCTTTATCTTTTAATCGATAATAATACTTATTTTTTTCATTGGTTAGTTATTGGTTTCGTTTCCAATATTACATTTGAGTGTACCATTTCTCCTTTTTATATTCTATATTATTTGTCTATGTTTTCTCATTCGGTTTCACTTTATTTCCTTTATACTTGGTTTGTTTCATGTTCATTTTCCTTCTTCTTCACTTTCGTCTTATTTTGTTTCATTTTATTTTGGTTTTCCCCTTCTCACTTGGTTTTATTTCATTTGGTTGTATGGATTCTTATTTGGTTTCGTTTTTTCCCTTCTCCTTTTGTTTCTTTTTATTTGGTCAATCACTTGGGTTAGGTCATGTCGTCGTTTATCGCGTCATTGTCATTTTATTTTCATTATTTTAAACATTTTATTATACGAATTATTTTTTATATTGTTGATTCATCTTTTTTATCCCTGGTATTGGGGTGGCTTATTTGTGTTGTAACAATATTCTACTATTATTTCTGTACTGTTTGTTTTATACATATTTATTTTTATTGTAAAAATAAGCAAACGTTAATAAAAAGTCTTCAGACTCGCTCAAGATGTGCGAAGCTAGCATGAATAGTTTTGTTTTTAAAAAAGCTTAATTTTGATTCACTTGGTGTATTTTGATGCTCACGCCTAGCTTTATCGAACTTTTCTTAGATGAAAACGTAGGTTTTCTGTCTTTGCTAGTCGAGTTTGAAGGAGCAGTATCCAATTTAACAAATCACGTTATTGGGTGATAACACAAATTATGAAAATACGTAATTATAGAATTAAACTGCCAGTAGAAATTAAATGACAAAAAATTAATGATTAGAATGAACTGTAAAACAAGGACATAATTAATAATAAACTGAGATAATAATAACAAAACCAAGACTCTGGAAGTATGTAACACAGTAATTAACAACGTAACTAAGACGTGACATGCATGTTGGCGACACCTTCGTTTGCATAGCAGCTGATTATCCATTACCCTCCCGCCATTCAAAATTTCAAAGCGGACTTGTCCATGAAAAAAACAGGTTTCTGCACATGTGCCTTTAGATTTCAATTTTGCTATACAGATTTAAGGGTACATTGTGTATTCACGTAAATGTCACCATCTAATAACATTTAGGTAACGTACACCAGCATATCAGATGTAATACGCGTGCATCGCATATTGTTGTAATAAGGTTGATTTTAGAATAAAACGTCACGCCTGGCCTGGTGTATCTACCTACAGCCAAATAACGATTAGTAGAGTGACATTGCGTTACGTTGTACCTATAAAAAAGCCTAAATTAATAAATTAATTAGAGTACATTGGCTACTTAGGGCTTTGGGTCCCACTGGACCCAGCACCCAGATGCGGTGCACCCCTTGCATCCCCTGGTAGAGCCGCCTCTGAAAGTACAATACTGGCATTTGCGCAGGAAACAGACACATTGTGCTCTTGTATTGACTGCTGTTTCATGACACTGGAGGAATAGACTAATACAAATCATGCACTCATTGTAGAAACTTTTTCCAAAAATGGCAACTGTTGTGATTGCACAGCAGTTATTCCACCATCATTTCAGCATCCAAATTCACAGTACGAATATGATAAGTGTTGGTACAGAAATTTATATTAACTGCTTCTGCAGTGAAAAAGAAACCACCAGTTCCATTACAAAAAAAAATGGAACTCATCAAACAGTCAGAAAGTGAGGTGGGGTATGGTAAGGAGTCTGAGAACTTAACCAGAAAACATGCCGTTCCTCTTTGTATATTTTGTAGTAGTCCGTGAAGAATGCTGTACAAAAATTTGTACTTTCATTCATATAAAGTAGTAGTGGTTCAATAGCTAAGTGAGAGTGACAAAGCAAATCATCATATGTCTTTCTTTTATTATTGACAATGTAGTTAACTTTGTAAATGATAAAACTGACCAGTTAGTAGTTAGTGAGTGACAAAGCACATTTTATTTATGTAGTTCAGTAAACAAACAAATTTTTGTTATTGGGCTTATTCAAATTTCCTTTGTATTTATCCTCTACATAAATCATGGGTAGGTAATGCCAGGTTTTTTGGATCATAGGCCATTATTTCTGTGAAGTTAATGGGCACCCAGGTATGGAAATTTCTGCTTGGTATATAGAGATATTAAGGAACTTCATTGTCATAGAACAGATCTTATGATACTATGGTCCCAGTAATGGGCAGAGTATTGAAAGCATGCACGTTGTGATTTGAGAAATTTTTTAGGACATATGATTTACATAAAAGGAGAAATTCTGTGGCTGGCACATTTCCCAGATGTGTCATTATATAAATCCTTTTTCTGGGTAAAGACTCAAGTTTAAATTAATGAATCTCAATAAACTCACAATACAGGAAACAGTGCAGACATACCAAACAACATTCCAAGCAACAATTTGAAATCTGGTGATCCCTCCATCCCTGGAGGGATGTAAGACAAATGGCAGAGAACATTAAGCAAACTAGCAGATGAACTATACAAAATGTTGTTCTGTATCTTATTTGTGTGTTATTTAAAAAATAAATATTTGATTTACATTTTACAGGATTTATTACATTGTGAAAATCTTTTATGTTCCCATGGCCCACGTTAAATAATACAAATCAAGAAATTATAACTACATAATTATTAATTATATCTTAACTATCCTTCATATTTGAAAGTTACATATCCGTGTGTTTGAAAGTTAATAAGTGTTCCAACATTTTAATTGCTCTTATGTAAGTACAGTAATTTGTTTATCAATTAACATAAGTGTAATATGACACTAATGTATAGAGTAATTCATGTAAATTGTGATATTCCAACAGAACTGAAGTAAATTAAGTTAACTTGTTTAATATAAATATTAATCAAGGGTAGTTGTCTTGTCTTAGTAATAATTGTTTACATAAATTATTCTTTGAGTATTATTTGTAGTAAGTATTAGTGTTACCGTATTAGTAACATATAAATTTACAACTGATTAGTCACAATGATTATTTTACAGCCTTACCCGATGCCAGGAATAAGGCCACCAATGGGAGGAGCAGGACATGTAGTGCCTGCCCCAAAGGGAAGTGGTACGATGGGCATTATTATGCCTCTTTATACAATTGGGATTGTTGTTTTCTTCATGTACACAATGATGAAGGTATGTATAGTTGCTACAAGTAAGGTCCAATTTTTTTTTTCTAATTAGCCAATTCATAGCAATTTTATTAGATACAGATTACACAGAGGGCATACTTGAAAAGGTATAAAATACACGATAGAAGTTTCTGAAACAATACTACATTTTGACTTCATCTGCACACACACACACACACACACACACACACACACACACACACACACACACACACACACACACACACACACACACACACACACACACACACACACACACACACACACACACACACACACACACACACACACACACACACACACACACACACACACACACACACACACACACACACACACACACACACACACACACACACAAATATAGTATTCCAATAGGTTATTAAAGAAAGGCTGTTATATGTGAATTAATTTTATTCCATTCATATACTTTCCTAAGACTCTTATTTATTTAACAGTTACCATCATTGTAAAGACATTTTCCATAGCATTTTTCGTGACCCGTCGTTTGAAATACGTAAAAATTAATTAAAGTTACAAGTGGCTAAGGTTGGGCTGTAAGGTAGATAGCAGATGATTTTCAATTTGAATTTTTCAAGTATTTCATCATTAGCAGTGGCAGAGTCTGGTCATGTCTTGTCATGATGCAGGAGAAAAGACCATGTTGGGAAGTTTATATTAACTTCCTCAGCATCTTTTGAACCAGTGTGGCATATATTTTATGGCAAAGAAGCTGGTTAGATTTACTAACAAGAATAAATGAAATTTGTGGAAAACTGTTAATCAGTTGTTGTGAAATGTCTTTTTTTTTACAAACGTTTTCTTTGACATGTTGCATGAGATCATCATGATAGTTGCATTTTCATCTTGAATATTTGTGAAGCCATTGTTCAGTAAAGCCATTACTGAACTTCAACACCATTCCCACACGTTACTGTTAGTCCCCACATTTTTACATTATACTTTATCACTGTTCTGATGAATTTCTAAAAACTGTCACAGAACAACCTTTACATTTGGTGATATTTTCTATGAACAATCTTACACAGTACTTCCCAAACCGTCAATAAACCAGATTAACATATTGTCCGTACATAAAAAAATGATTAAACTATATACACAGACTTTTTTCAGTACCAAACCCTACATTCAGAATGATCTTGGTATTATTTATGAGTATCATGAAAGGTACTTTATTTTATTGTATATATAGATTAAAAATACATGAAATATGCAGTCAGAAAGTTACTAGACATTATTTATTCATCTGCAGCTGAGCATATTTGATATCATTATTAGCAGAAACTGTTCCAGGAACAGAGAATGGCAAATCAGTTTGCCATATGGAACAGAAGTGACTGTACTGGACGCCAAGTCACACATACATCATTATTAGCAGAAACTGTTCCAGGAACAGAGAATGGCAAATCAGTTTGCCATATGGAACAGAAGTGACTGACTGGAAGTCAAGTCACACATACATTTGTCATCAGCATACACGAGATATTCTTCTATGATTGCCAATGGCTGATATCCATAAATTGTGTGTGTGTGTGTGTGTGTGTGTGTGTGGGGGGGTGTGGGGGGGTCATGAGAAGTTTAGAAGTTTGTTATATTAACTTAAAAATAAAGTAAATTTTTCATAATGAAATTTATCTGAAAAGCAGTACTTTTAAAATCTGAAGATAGATCACACTTCCTTGTTACATTACTCATAAGAGATATTACTTAGGGGTTACAACAAAATCAGACAATTATGTTCACCAATTTGTGTTTCTAATATCCCAGTGCATAATACATTAGTCGCAAAATTACTGCTGTGTAGTAATACACTCAGTAATTTCCTACATTTGATCAATTTCTTGCCACTACTTGTTAATGGATTACTAAAATGGATCTACCTCCCACCAATCTCAGTTTTTCTACTGGGTTAAAAAAACCCTTACTTAAAAGCCCAGATGTGAATTGTTTTTGTTCTTTACATAAACTTAGGACTTCAATAATTATATCAAACTAAGTGTTATTAATTTACCAGTCAACGATACTTATTTTAACCATATTAATAAATTGTATTAATTTGCTAAAAAAACCTAATGAACTGAATGATTGTTTCTACCTAGGTAACAAAATATGATGGGGTGTAAGTAAACAAAAGTGTAAATAGCTCATGTGAATTATCATAACTGTCCCAAGGAGTAGAGACCGTGGTTACAAGAAAAACATAATGGTGACAATTTATTGATTGTAAGATGGGCCAAGTCGTGATTATATGACAAACAAGTCCAATGTCTGCACCCCATGCCTCATATCTCCACATTTTGTGCTGTAGACATGGGAGTAAGTATTTTCTTAGGAAAAAATGGGTTATATAAAATTATGCTAACGTAACACCATTTTGCTCATATTGGTACTACTGAAGTATGAAATTATTGTTGAATGTACCAATTCTAGAGTCCTTTCAGCTACATTAATTCATTGATACTCACTCCCTGATTAGAGGGAGTCATAGGTTGTCGTGCATTTAAATTGATATTATCCTGTCTGGGTCTCAGCCCGATGAGTTCTAGGATTTTGTGGTGCTTTGCTGCTCATGAGGATGTTCAGGAGCTGATCCTGGTTATGCACTTTTGGTGTGTGCAGGAAAGTGCAGATTTTATAGTTGCACTGTAGCAAGGCCCCAAACCTTAGGCACCATCTCTATGGGTGCCTCTTGACAAGAAGAATTTATGATAGAAAGCAGCTTCCATAGAAAAGACGTGGTTATTGGAACCACAGCTATTGAAAGAAGACTAATTGCTACACAATCCCTTTATAACTCTTGTTTCAACAAACTACCACTACTAGCAATAGGAGAAACGTGGCAATCTCCATTCAGGATGTCATTGGCCCTAAGTACAAACAGGACATTGCAAACCTTATGTGGTACAAATTTTGACTCTGTGGGGGGGGGCAGTAAAATAAACACATCTAATAAGGTCCAGGAACACCATTCTGTCTAAAAAAAACACACAAATTTGATTTTAGCAGATAATTTACTCTTTGAATACCCTTTTTATCATATTCACAACATACAAACTTGCAACATATTTTAATTTGCTGTTTAAATTTTTGTTATAGTTTATAAGCTGTATAATTGTACATTACAGGTGCATGGTATTTGTGCATTGTATCCTGTGCCCCTTTGCATTTTATCCTCACCCATCAGTATCAATATTGATATGTCTTCAAGGTTATTGATCCAAATCTGGTACATGTATGTATGTATGTATGTATGTTAATATAGGCCAGTGTTTTCCTGTGGAGGTATAGATGAGTCAGTTTTTTTATTCATTTCATTTTTTTGAAAAAATTTGTTCTTAACACCCAAAACCACCTTCCCAACTTTTATTTTGTGGCATTCTGTCTATTACACACCCTTCATTTTATCCTACAATCCACATGTTCAGCCAAACTGCCATGTGTTCAAATTTAGTCCGGCCAAGCATAGCTTAATCAAACCAATGATACTGCTACGACAGCTCAGAACAATCTACGCTGTGATTAGTGACTTAATTGGTGTCTTGTACTTATTTTGTTTCCACTGTACCTACGACGATCGAGCAGACCGTCGTAACAATACCTAGTGCTGAATGTATCAGTGATGAGTATGGTTGGTGAGGATATAATGCACAAATTCTAAAATGTCTTATAGCAGTGACAAAAAAATAATAATTATTCAGATGAAACAGTTAACCTAAATCATCTTCAATATACTGCTTCAGTTCTTCAATAGTAAGACTGTTTATTAAAAAACGCTAGTGTGTAAGGTATGGAGAAATCCTAAATTGTTTTACGTTGTTACAACACAAACAAGCCACCCCAATACCAGGGATAAAAAAGATGATAACAAATATAAATATACTTCATATTAAATAAAATGATTAAATATAAATAAAATATAAAGACAGTGACACGACAAACGACGACATGACCTAACCCAAGTGATTGACCAAACAAACAGGAAACAAAAGAAGAAGGGAAACATGAAAAACAAACGAGAATAAATCCAAAGAAGAAACAAAGAAGAAGGGAAAAAACCGAAACCAAAGAAAAATAAAGACAATTGAAGGAAATGAATGAATTCTTACGAACAAATAAAATAAAACCAAACGAGAAGGGGAGAACCACATTAAAATGAAGCCAATTGAAAATGAAGGAGAAGAAGAAGAAGAAAAATGAAGAGGAAACGAAGTGAAACCAAGGGATAAGAAACACCACAAATATAAAAGGGAGAAATGGTACACTCAAGTATAATATTGGGAATAAAACCATTAATTATCCAATACCAGAAATAAATATTGTTCTCAATAAAATAATTAATATAACTGTTTTAACCAAAACAGTAAAGTAATATTATAAAAAGAAAAAGTACACTAACCCAAAAAATTAGAGTTAGATATAGTAAAAATCTATAGAAATAACATTAAAAATACTGTGTATAATTTGTAATGAAAGAAATAGTGAGAAAGTGACAAAGAGAAATAATTATAGGGATTACCCACTAAGAAACACTTAATGTAAACAGTTAAAAAGTGCAATAGTGAAAAGTGTGAAACCCCAAAATGGTTAGAAACCATAATAATGATAATAAAACGCTCAATAATCAATAAGAAACAATAATTGATTAATAGTGAATCCAAAAATAATTAAGAGTAAGGTTTTTAATGATAACATTAGATGTAAGTACTTCATAATGTGAAATAAACACTGAAGAGTGATGAGAAAACACTGTGTGAGTAAAAGTGATACAAATTAGTAATTAGAAATATAAAGTTTTAATAATAATAGTAAATGGAAACAATTAGTGATATGAAACAAACACTGGAAAGTGATAATAATATTGTTATTAAGAGAATTAAGATTAGTTGTAAACGATTGTATTTAAAAGGGGAGTATCCCATGTAAAGATAAACAGCTAGTATTAACATGGATTGAGAGTAGAGTTTAATTAGGAAATAAGCAAGTAATAATAAATAAATAAACACCCCAGATTGTAAGGGAAAACCAATTGTTCAAAAGGTGATGTTAGTTAACACCCAAAAAATAGTAAATAATGAATTGAGTTGTAAACAAACTTTACTTAATAATGGTAAAATAATTGTATAATTATATTTATGAATAGGGTATGACTGAATAATTTGTACAGGGCATACACCTAGATTTTATGTTTTTTAATTGAGGAAGAAAATAACAGAACCATTAATAAAACAAAATACACTAGAATAAAATGAGACATCATTTGTATAAATTCAGTAAATATAGTCAATGGCTAATAGTGCATCTGAAATGCCTAACTGTCAAAACCAATAGTTACAAATTGTATAAAATCCACAAGGAAATTAACAAATCTAAGGCAAGTAACTAGCCAAAAATAATGTATAAATCATTTTAAAAGAAAAATGTTACAATAAGAGCTTAAATTAAAAGAAATATGTAATTATCAAATGTCAGCATAATTAGACAAAAGTTAATATCTAATAGAACATGACCTTATGAGGTATTATTTTAATCTTTGAAAGGAAATAAATACAATAGTGATAATATCTAATACTCAGGAAGGAAGACAGAAGAATAAAATCAATCAGAAAATATATAGTAATTTTGAATAAAAATTCAAATATGATAACTGCTTATAATCTAGGCCTTAGCCAGTCAAAGAGTTTTGGTTTCCATAGAAATTAGTTGGTTACTAATTTTCCGTTAATTTTGATTACTCGTAAAATGACGCTTGGGTAGTAGGGACGCAAGATTTCGTATGACCAAAATTTTACTTTAAAAAGTTTAAAAAATATTCAAAAGTCAAAAACAGGTACCAGTGAGAAGGAGATGAAGAGGATTAACGTTTAACTGATGTCCAGGAACTAAATAAATGAAAATTAAAAGCAGAAATTCCCAAGACTAATTAGAAAAGGACGCTAGCAACCTAAGTCACTCAAAATTGATGAATTTTCCATATCCAAAGGACAACGAACTTTCACAAACCTTCTGAACTGATAAGTATCATTTAAATACACTAATCCCAGGAATAAAAGCACTTTAAATATTTCTCATATCAATACAAACTCTGACTATGAATTAAAAAATAATTTTCTTTCAAGGATTGAATAAAATAAACTTACGTAGCAAAACTTGTTAACTAAAAAATAACCTTGCATTAAATTGTGAACTTTTGTAACAACTATTACTACACTGCCGAACAAATTGTAACCACACTTTATATTATTTAAGTACGGATTAGGTACGGTAGTGTACTTTTTTATTGTAACCATATTTTATGTTTTCTTTATAATCTAAAGAACTCCAGATTTTGGGCGAGTTGACGTATAATGTACAAACAGTAGCCATGATGGCGTCAGTATAGCTCGTCTGAAACCAATTTCATCAGCTTGAGATAATGTGTTTCATGTTTTATGCCGGAGCAATTTTTATTGAATACTATATTATAATATTATTGTCACAGTAATTAAATACCAAACTATCATTAAAGAAACAGTACAGAGTGTAACCATTGTTTTATTTCATAGGAAATTATATAATATATGTGTGTGTTAGTGAACTCAAAGAGCAAACAACTAGCTCTGTCGCTATCTGTGCAATACAGTAAGCTGTACAAAGGCGGGAACCGATTCGAACGCTCCAGCCGTCACCGCTGAAAACACCAAACGAACATATTAATTCATTAATTTAATTGTTTTTAACAAACAATTTGGCGCCACCAAGGAATCCACAAACCCCTATGAAATTACAGGTAAGGTTTCCAGTATGTTGTACTGATAATTGTGACAACGCTACGGACTTCGTTAGCAACAACCATTAATGTAACGACAGGTGTGAGACGAACACACTAACACCGCACTAACACTTTATACACATAAAAAACTGGTGTACATTTTACAGATACGCACCAAACAATTCGTTACAGATTGGCGACCAACGTAGTGAGGCTAGAAAAGGACGACTAGTGGCGATTATGAAAAGACATCATATGGTTACTAGATTCGACATTAAGAAAGGAACAAACCAAGAAGAAATGGAAGAAATTGAGGAAATGATTGGAGGATTGTTCGAAGAAAATCCCCAGGAGGACCAACCGGAAAATCCAACTCAACCAGAACCAGAAATCGAAGTGATAAATCTAGACAGGGAATGGGAACAACAAACAGGAGATACAGTGGAAAACCCACCAGCTAAAATTATACCAACCGAAGAGAGGCAACAACTGATGGAGTTCATGATGGTACAGTTTGGACAAATTAATAATAATTTCACGAAAATGAAGGAAGAAACTAGAGAACAAAGAAGGGAAGACAGGGAATTCTTGAAGGAGAACATAGAACTTCTGAACAATAAATTGGAAAGCAACCATGAGGCCTTGAAGAGAAGCCAGGAGACTCTAGAAAAGAAGGGTGAAGAGCTGAAGAAACAGATCAAGAAAGATCTGGAAATAGTGAATAAGAAGATTGAAAATAGTAATGAAAGGCTCCAACGAAAATTGAAGGAAGACAGCGAAAAAACCAAGAAGGAATGGAAACAACAACTGGTAGAATGTCGGGAGGAGATCAAACAAACGATAACCGAGACCAATGAAACTGTGATACAAGTCCGGGAAGAGCTAAACAATAAAATCAGCAATGTCGAGGAGGAAGGTAGAATGAGAGCGACAGAACTTTATCAAGTCACCACCGAAGAATGCCAGAGAAATAAACAGGAGGTGTTTAAAAAGCTGGAGGAGAGGCACCAGGAAATACAAATAGATGTCAGTGATCGTGTAGAAAGGGCATACACCGCCATCAACAAAGTAGACGGACAGACCCAAGAGAACAAGGAGAGGATCCAGGGAATCAGCCAAAGGGAGAGGCAAATGCAGGAAGAGCTGGATGCACTGAGGGAGAAACCCTGTCACAATACCCACATTATTACCAGCGAGAACAGAGATGTGATCAACTTTCACATTACCAGCGGAATCCCCTGGAATTCCTCAAAAGAGTAGAGGAATTAATAGAAAAGAATAGGGAAACTAGGTGGACAATCGTAAGAAGCCTCATTGATGAAATGTTCAAAGACACCCACGACAACTGGTGGACGGCAACTCGACCAGAGATAAATTGTACACAGGAATTTAAAACACAATTCCGAGAAAAATGCTGGTCTGAGTCCACCCAAAACGTAGTCAGGAATGACATCAGTAATGGGAGGTATGAACCGCAAGCAGGACACACCCTAACGTCCTACTTTTTAGGGAAGGTATGCTTGGCAAGGAACCTAGAACCAAAGATACCTGAGGAATCTCTAGTGATACAGCCTGGGTACCATTACGAGGAAGCAGTACAAAAAGCCAGGAGACAAGGGCAAATTAAATTAAGACAATCCAGGGAATGGCAAGCTTGTTGGAGGATCACGAGAACGATGGGCAATATAAGAAGAATCGACTAGTGAACCAACGATATAATAGGTGGAACGATAATAATAATGCACCCAATTACAACCTGCCCTACAATAACTCACAAAACGGCAACCGGAACAATGGGAACCGGAATAATAACAACTATCAAGGTGATCAGCCATACAACAGGAATCAACCGAATCACCCTCAAAATAACCAGCCATTTAACAGAGGCCCACCAAACAATAATCCGGGAAACCAACCAAACAACAGGAACATCCCAAACAACAACCCAACAAACAGTAGCTATAGGGGAGCAGAACCGGAGCAACGCCCAAATGGCCACCCCAACAATAATAACTATTATGGCAACCGTTACAACCCTAATTATCAGTACAACGGGGGAACCGGGGGAAACCAAAATCGAGGCGACGGCAGACACCAAGTAAATTTCATTCATGGACGGAGACAACATAACCTCAGGAGGTATTGTCCGAACTGGCAGACAAACCCATGGTACCATGAATCCAATACAAACAACAATCAGTTCTCAGAGAGTAGAACCACAGAACCACCAAGGAATGATGTTAATAATCAACAAGGACCGAACAGTGAGATGGATGACCAGTCAAATAGTCTGGCCACAAATCAACAACAACCTTTAAACTAAAGAGGTCAGTGGAAAAACATACATACCCTTCACATGACCAATCACTTGGGTTAATACGTCGTATAACATCACAAGATAAACACAAAGTCATTACAATAATATCTAACAACTATCTCAAGAATATTAGAGAAGAACTTCTCGAAGAAGAGGCTAACCAGTTATAACAGACTAACAGTGAAATTGTACATATAAAGGCTACCATAAACGGGACTATAGAAATAATCATAATTGACACGGGATCTAACATCTCTCTAATAAACCAAACCGAGTTAGAGCGAATACAAGTCAATTTCCAAACACCAATCCCCACTGTACCAATAAACAATATCATAATCATTGGTGCCACGGGCAAGCAGAATAAGACAATAAGAAAGCAAGTATCTTTAGAATTAGACAATCAAAACACAACAATCCCTATTGTATTTCTTGTAGCCAATGGGCTGCCATTCAGCATGCTCATAGGATGTGACGTGTTAAGACGATATTCGGCAGTTATCAACCTGCAAAAAGGAGTTGTATTACTAACTTCTGAACAGGGAATATGGTCTGCAAATATCATAAACTGTAACCCTACTCCAACAGCTCTGAACCAAGACCCAGGATTGAAAAGTTACTACTGTCAAACACATGAACCGTCCATCATTATGGCCGATGAAGAGGAAAGTAGAGGATTATGGGAACGAAAAATAGAAGAAATAAGAACTTTCCAAAGAGAATGACCCCAACAAGAAATCAGTAAACAACAGTCTGAAAACTTCATAGCCATTTATAACAAATACCAGCATGTTTTCTCGAATACTCCTGGAAAAGTTAAGGGGTACCAGTGTAAAATTAACTTCCGGGAACCTGTAGACTTCCACAGGAAATCATATCCCATAGCGTACTCCCTAAAAAATGAAGTCAGGACAGAGATTAACAGAATGATTGCGGAGGACATTATTGAGTATAGCCAATCTCAATACACAAGCCCAATAGTAGCTATACCCAAAAAGAATGGCAAAGTACGGATTTGCTTGGACGCCCGAGAAATCAATAAAATGATTGTCAATGACCGGACCTCACCGGGAGAAATTGAGGAAATTTTAAAAAGATTTCATGGTATAAAATACATTAGTACCTGGGATACTGTATGTGGGTACTGGCAGGTGGAGCTGCACCCACACAGCAGGCAATACATGGCCTTTATATTCGATGGTAGAAATTACCAATTTAAAAGATTACCATTTGGACTCATCAATTCCGTAGCAGTGTTCGTCAAGTGCATGGACCAAGTCCTAGGTCAAGAGGCACTGGAGTTCACAACAGTGTACGTTGACGACCTGCTCATAACATCTTCAGACTGGGACGAACACTGTGAACGAGTCAAACATGTATTAAAAAAATTGTCCAATAATAATATTACACTTAAATTGGATAAATCAAAATTTATTGCCAATGAAGTGAAGTTCCTAGGGTTCAACTTGACCGAACAGGTAATCTCTCCATCCCAAGAGAAAGTTGAAGCCATCCAAAAATTCCCCTCACCAAAAAACAAGAAGCAATTGCAGTCATTCTTGGGGATATGCAATTACTATAGAAAGTTTCAAACGAACTATTCCCATCTCACAGATAATTTTCTAAACAACTTTTATCAAAGGAAAAGTGGACTTGGGGAACTGAACAAGAGGAAGTATTAACATTAATCAAACAAAAAATTTTCGAAACTGTCATGTTACATCACCCCAATTTCGAACAACCATTCTACCTAAATTGCGATGCTAGTGATGTCAGTCTAGGCGCAGAATTGTACTAAGAAGACAAAGAAGGAAACCACCTGGTCATTAGTTTTTCCAGCCGAATACTAAACAGTTGCGAGCGTAACTACAATGTTACAGAAAAAGAGCTGCTCAGCATAGTATTCGCGTGTGGCAAGTTTAGAAACTACATCTTAGGGTATCCAATCACGGTCAGAAGCGATCATAAGTCTATATCGTTTCTCAAACAATGCAAATTGAGTCATGGTCGACTTACCCGTTGGATACTTGCTCTGCAAGAGTACCATATTACGTGGGAATATATTCCAGGCCGGAAGAACATAGTGGCAGACGTTTTATCCAGAATAAATGTAGAAGATCAAACATTTGAAGGAGAAAAGGGGAAGATCGCAAAAGTGTATTAGATATTGAAAGATAGGAAGGACCTGGAAAATATCGTAAGCGAAATAGTGTTACAACAAAAGCAAGATACCAAAATATTAAACACACGAAAAAGACTGTTGGAATCTGAAGAAATTATAAATAAATTTTACTGTATATACAAAGACATATTATTCATAAAAACAAAAAAGAACCAAGACACATGGAAACTAGTAATTCCTCATTCATTAGAAAACCAAATAATTAAGGATTACCATGTAAGATACGGACACATGGGAACACTCAAAATGGTAAAAACATTAGAGGAAGATTTGTTCATTAAAAGTATCACAAGAAAGGTAAGTAAAAATATAAAAACCTGCACGTTATGTCAGATGGTCAAAACAAATAACAAAAGGAAGATGATACCCATCACTTCAAACGCCAAACTAGAGAAGGTGTTCCTCGACATATGTGGACCGTTCCCACGTAGCGGAGGAAGGCATGGATACAAGTTCATCGTAATTATACTAGACCATTACACCAAGTACACCAAACTATACGCTATAAACAGAGCCACAACAAATAAAATATTAGACATTATTAAAAATAAATACATTCCAGAAATTGGAAAACCATACATGATTATAACCGACCACGGGACACAATTTAAAGGGAAAAAGTGGAGAGACGAATTAATGAAATTGAACATCAAAACATATAAAACTTCAGTATACCACCCTAGCAGTAATCCAGCAGAAAGGATGTTAAGAGAGGTGGGACGTATTTTAAGGACTTATTGTCATGATAACCAAAAGGAATGGCAGAAATATTGTAACATGACCAAGTGTTACATAACCTAGACATATACCCATAGAATTAATAAATACATGACGGTAATGTAAGTAGATAATATAATGATGAAAGTAGCGAAGAAGAGAAGGACCATCGAAGAAGAAAGAAGAAGAAGTGCCACAAGAAGCAGTAAACAAAACACTGCTTGACACTACAACCAATACTATAACTGACACAAACTAATGGACAAGCTAGAATCACTTTAAGCTGTCAAGCGAGTCAGTGAATAACTTGAATGTAATTTCACATGTTAATAGAAATAATCAAATAACGGCCCGAATAATATAATATCAGCAACAGTATTTGGCTGAGAATAAATCAACAATGACTAGTAACTATTAATGCCTATAACTAAGATTAGCAATGGCCACAATATAAAATTGAAACTGTATTACAATCTCAAATGTACTTATAGTAGGTAAAAATAATTGTAAGAGGGAACCTTATATAAGTAAGCTACCTCATCAATGTACCAAATGTAACTAATGGACAGTATTAAGGCATAAATCCGACGTAAACGGTATGCCTAGGCAACGCCTAAAACGAACAATTGTCAGTAAGGTGATAAGTAGAAAGGTCTACTAGTATAAATAACATACACTGAACAATTATTATACAAAGTGTAGCAATAAGCATTGTTAATGTATTATACAAGTAATAACGCAATCATTAATGAGTAGCATAGAGCTAAGTAGTGTAAACAAAATGTCACTAGAAAGTAAGAATAGTTCATAGCAATGTATTACATCAGTAAGTTAAGATTTAATAATTATATTCACTAAATAAGCATAAAGACGGATATGTTAGTGTTCCAACACAAACGTTTAAGTGAAAACGCTATGTGAAACACAAATAATTTGTTGATAAGAGAGAATCATCGCCGGCGTCGCAAGCAGACGACAGCGCTAAACCATATACCTGAACATTATTTATTGAAAAATGTCAGTGAAAGTGTAAATAAACCAGTGTCAAACTATATCAAATTGAAGAGTAAAAAATAACCTTTAATTTGATAGCGATACAACCACGATCGCAACTATAATAAGTGCGTGACATGCGTTAGCATCATTTGTAAATAGAAAGTAAAAAATTCGGTTGTTAATAACAACAACAACGACAGCTGTCAATCATTTCAGCAAAAAGACGGTTAGTGACAGTTGGAAAACAATGCGTCATTTTCGTAACGTCTGGTTAAGCCAATCAGAAAATAGCTTACTAAATGAAACAATCGCCTAAGCCTTATCAAAACAGGGGGTATATAACGGAATGCAGGTAATTTCCGTTAGACACTTTTGACAATCATCGAGAGCGAAAGGTGTCGCTCGTCTCATCAAAATTTTTATTAACTTATAGCTTCATGTATGTAACTTATGTCCATTGAATTATTTCGGCAACAAAAAGTAACTACAATACAGTCTACCTAGAATCAGTGCATCGATATGAAGTATTTATTTTATTTAGTGCGGGATATATCGAACAGGAGAAAATAATTAAATAATATTATTATAAAAGGTCCATTTTAGTCAGAAGCGGACAAATATTCTCTGTTCAAGTGCGTGTGTAGTGTATAGCCAGGGTCATTACAATCCGACCACTGGAGTGTTTAATTAAATTTTAATCTAAAAGATTAAAATAAAGAGGTAACATCGTGACAATTTATTCCATTACTCTGAGTGCACTAACCTATATATTTTGTAAACAAAATTTGTACTGACGCATAACACCCAAAACATTTTCTGTATTATACAATGACTGAATTTATTTAGTGGATTTGTCAATCCTGTTTAAGAATGATGTTAGTCTTACGTGGTCTCACTATATAACTTTTGTGAATAATTAACCATCGTGACGAACACCTAACCTATAAATAGGTTTGATTTTTGTTAGTAAACAACAAGGCCTTACTAGTCAATATTGTTTTATGAAATAATTAATTTTTGTGTAGGCATGAGCATTCTTTCTTGTGTTTCAAAGAATTTACACCCCGAGATATAAATAAAATTAATGTTTAAAGTAAAGTTTATCTGGACATAACCAGAACAGTTGTTCATGCTCTGAGCTAGTATAATAGGGTAAGTGAACAAAACAATTTCAATTGTATATCAATATATTTTCTTAATTATGTTTGTTTGAATTCATCTTCAAGGGTACAAATAAAACCCAGTTATTAGCAGCATAACTTTGACTTAATTTATTTCGAAAAGTAAATAGAGAATTAATTCAAAATAATCAAAGTAACCTTTAGTAGAGATCATACGTTGTTGAATTTGAATTGCCATAAGGGCAATAAACACAATTTCAGTTTTTAAAGAAGAGAATTATTAATTATTTGATTCTATTAATGGGTTTTACACGGGATTTTCCCGAAATAAACCTGTGTGGCGCCCATTATTAAACAAGGTAACCTAACCTTGTAAGTAAAGCAAGCTGGTTTTGTAAACCGTCTTGGCAGCTTATTAATTTGTTAAAAAAGTGAACTTCCGAACTTCCAGAATCACGACCAGGTACGTGGAAGTGTATTTTATTAATTTTATTGTCCAGATGCTACTTGACTTTACGTACTTAGACGACTGTCAGCCTGGAAGAGGAGTTTCGCTGCCAGAATCAACGCAACGGCTACCTTCATCAAGCGACCAGCTAGTACGCTTTATTTATTGAATTAAGCAACGTTATAGTTCAAACAACATTACTGCAATCATTTTTATTTTATTTAAAGGAGTTCTTTTAAGACAATAATAATTTTTTCGATTCATTATAACTTGTAACTTTAATTTTTCAATTGTAAACACACTTTTAACTTCAAATACTGCAATATTAAACATTGATAATACAGTTTTAAACACACAGAGAATTTAGTTTAAGTACAAATTGGCGACCAGCAACGTAATATTTTACAAATATTAAACGAAAATATTTTTTATATTTATAATCAGCCCGGCAAACACAAAAGAACAAACATGCCACACACACATCAATACGACACAAGATACAAGGACAGTCGAGTAGAAGAGGTACAACCAAATACGGAGACACACGAGACACAACCAACACCCGAGATGGAAATCATCACAATTAATAACATAGAAACTCGACCAGAAGAAACACCCCATGCGGAACCGGAAGTGGAAGTGAGGGTCGACAACCAACCCAAACAACCTGAGGAAACCACACAAACGGGGATGGCGGATTTCCAAGAATGGATGATGAGAGCAATGATGGAATTAAAGGAAGGGTTTAGGATATCCCGGGAAGAGGATCAGAAGCATACGGAAAGAATGTGCCAGATAATAGATGATAGTTTTAAGAAATTGGGAGAGACTTGCGAGGAAACAAACAGAAAGTTGGACGATTTCAATAGGCGTATGGAGTACTGCTTTAAAGAGACGAAAGAAGAAATGGAAAATAAGAAGGAACCAGCAGAAAAACAACAAGACATAAATACATTATAATCTGAAAATGAGCTTGACAGAAACGAGGAAGATATTCAATATAAGGAGATCGATGCTGGAGGTATAGAGAAGACTCAGGTAATTAAAGAAGCGGAAGAGTTAGTAGCCGAGAAGGAAGAATTAGAACAAAATAATCTGCGAATGTGTGATGATCAAGTGGAGACAAAAGAATTACCCAGAAATAAAACTACCGAACAAGTGAATTCGAAAATTAAAATTCATGAAGAAAGGAACAGAATTATTAAGAAAAAGGAAGAAAGAAGAATAATACGCCCAAAGAAGACTAGGGTAACACAGGAATTAATCGAAATGACTCGAAGTGGTCTAGTTAATATGATTTATTTCCCAGTCATCAACCGTAAAGAAGGGATCTATAGGAAGGAGTATCGAAGGAGCTTCATGAAGATGGACGAAGAGAAGAAATGTGCTACAACAAAGAAGACTATAACCAATAAAATACTTAAAGCAGATATTTCTAAAGGGAGAATAAGGCGTTCTAAGAAAAAGAAAGGGTATCAAGAACAACTGGACCGGATCATTGAAGGGTACGCCCAAGAAATAAAAGAATTGCGGAAGAAGAGGGACCAATCAATGGAAAAATCCAACCAGAAAACTAATGACGATCAACCAGAGTTAGAAGAGGTACAAGAAGTCGATAACAACAAAGACCAGGAGGACACTGGACACATGGATACCAAAGGTGATAGGAAGAAGAAGGCGAGAAAACGGGAAGCCGATGACTATCTGGTAGCCGCAAAGTGGAAGAACCGCATTATAGGGAGGTACCTCCAAAACTACTAGTACTGTACATAGGCCCTTATACCGTAACAAAGGACCATAAAAATAATGTGTAAGGAATTTTGTTATGAGATGTTATTATAGGGTGCCAAATATCATAGACATGTTGTACTAGAGACAGCTATAAAAAAGGGTACCTGCGAAGAGTAATTGTCCCAACCAAAGAACCCAATAGAACGGAAAAGCTCAATAGAACCCCAACGTATAAGCTATAAATATAATTATTATTATAAAAGGACAAATTATATTATGGTACGACGATTACCACAAGAGTGTTGAGTGTATAAGAAATGTTAAAGGTATATACCGTAAAAGGGATTAAACTAGTAATCAGGAGGGTCATGTATTATACCCAAGGTATTGAGAGTGGCTAATTGCCTATAGCAAGCCTATTTACCATGTTGTGTTATAAAAAGAGTGTGTAGTATAAGTAGGTGTACCAAAACTATCTGTTATATATTAAATGAGAACCAGATTTATCATATTAGATGATAGAAAAATGTGTATTTTAAACCAAATAATCTAATGATAAGGAAGATATCTATTATATTGTGTAGAGCAAAAGAGTATCCTATAACAAAAATGTACGTAAGATAATGATATAAACTCACTCTAATACTCCTATGTTAAATTAAACCAAACAGAGAATTATATATAAAATCGTCCAGAATAAATGATTTGAAACCTATCATTTGAAGGAGTAGAGAGGCAGAATACCAAAGTGAGTAATTTAAGAGGATGGCTATATTTATTATGGAAAGAAGAAAAGAGAAAGGAGTATTATCTACTAACGTGTTATTATTGTATCATTATATTGTATTTAATTGTCAAATATTGTATACCTCTCGCAATACCAAAGAAATTATATAAAACCGTCCAGAATAAATGATTTGAAATCTATCATTTGAAGGAGTAGAGAGGCAGAATACCAAAGTGAATAATTTAAGAGGATGGCTATATTTATTATGGAATGAAGGGAGAGAAAGTCAACTATTGTCTAATAATATGTTAGAATAAAATAAATAACCAAAATAAGTGTCAGAATACTACTGTTATCAAGGAATATAACAAAAAATATCAATTAAGCGATGAAAAAAGTATCCAATTGTATTTACTAACAAGATATATCAGAGAATACCTAACAAAAACGTTTAGTATATGAATACTGTAGACCCTGATAATTCAGGATAATTGTAAACTATTGATGAGAGTAAAACTTGTGAACTATTGTAAGAATGAAATATTGTAAACTCTATATTTAAGAAACAACTGCATAATTGTATGATGATCAATATAAGTGTGTAAATTTAAGAATACTCAGATGAACCAAAACAAATTGTCAACTAGTATAGAAAAGTAACAACAAGGCTAATAAAGAACATAGCCAATATGTCAAGTCTGAAAGGGAATAATTACCTGTGAAAAGAAGTATGTTAGAAAGTATAAAGGAATGAAATGTGATACAAATGAAACCTCTAATACCTTAAATGTTATATTGAATATGTTATATTATTGAAAAATGAATGATATGTTATATTTTATGTGTTGTGATAGTGCAACTGTTGCTACGTGCAATTTTTATTTTGTCCCAGACAGAGATGAGGATGCCTCTGATTCTGAGGACGTGTAGTTGAGGAACGGCGGAGAATGGATGCCATTAGAGCCCCTCTGACTCCGAACCCACTACAAATGTTAGGGAATTATATAGTAATATATCAAGGATGATTAATAAAAAATCTGTGACGTAAAAAATGAAAGAACCATAGAATTTATCACGAAAATAAAGATATGTAGTAAGAAAGAAAAATGTATTATTGTAAGACAGGAAATTGTTAATTTAAGAAGTGAAACCTATTGTAATTAAATGACTTAGAATATGAGAAACTTGAAAAAATACTAGTAAGCTAAGAATTATATCACTAGCCAAGAACTCAATCTAGTGCAACACACTAATAGTATGTTAAATTCAATGCAGAGAGTACAAGACAAAGAGCAGTAATAATATACTAAAACTGAACTAAAATGATAATTTTATAAAAAATAAAATTTTCTCTCAAATTATCAATTTTGAGAGGGGAGTATATGTAACATGACCAAATGTTACATAACCTAGACATATACCCATAGAATTAATAAATACATGACGGTAATGTAAGTAGATAATATAATGATGAAAGTAGCGAAGAAGAGAAGGACCATCGAAGAAGAAAGAAGAAGAAGTGCCACAAGAAGCAGTAAACAAAACACTGCTTGACACTACAACCAATACTATAACTGACACAAACTAATGGACAAGCTAGAATCACTTTAAGCTGTCAAGCGAGTCAGTGAATAACTTGAATGTAATTTCACATGTTAATAGAAATAATCAAATAACGGCCCGAATAATATAATATCAGCAACAGTATTTGGCTGAGAATAAATCAACAATGACTAGTAACTATTAATGCCTATAACTAAGATTAGCAATGGCCACAATATAAAATTGAAACTGTATTACAATCTCAAATGTACTTATAGTAGGTAAAAATAATTGTAAGAGGGAACCTTATATAAGTAAGCTACCTCATCAATGTACCAAATGTAACTAATGGACAGTATTAAGGCATAAATCCGACGTAAACGGTATGCCTAGGCAACGCCTAAAACGAACAATTGTCAGTAAGGTGATAAGTAGAAAGGTCTACTAGTATAAATAACATACACTGAACAATTATTATACCAAGTGTAGCAATAAGCATTGTTAATGTATTATACAAGTAATAACGCAATCATTAATGAGTAGCATAGAGCTAAGTAGTGTAAACAAAATGTCATTAGGAAGTAAGGATAGTTCATAGCAATGTATTACATCAGTAAGTTAAGATTTAATAATTATATTCACTAAATAAGCATAAAGACGGATATGTTAGTGTTCCAACACAAACGTTTAAGTGAAAACGCTATGTGAAACACAAATAAATTGTTGATAAGAGAGAATCATCGCCGGCGTCGCTAGCAGACGACAGCGCTAAACCATATACCTGAACATTATTTATTGAAAAATGTCAGTGAAAGTGTAAATAAACCAGTGTCAAACTATATCAAATTGAAGAGTAAAAAATATCCTTTAATTTGATAGCGATACAACCACGATCGCAACTATAATAAGTGCGTGACGTGCGTTAGCATCATTTGTAAATAGAAAGTAAAAAAATTCGGTTGTTAATAACAACAACAACGACAGCTGTCAATCATTTCAGCAAAAAGACGGTTAGTGACAGTTGGAAAACAATGCGTCATTTTCGTAACGTCTGGTTAAGCCAATCAGAAAATAGCTTACTAAATGAAACAATCGCCTAAGCCTTATCAAAACAGGGGGTATATAACGGAATGCAGGTAATTTCCGTTAGACACTTTTGACAATCATCGAGAGCGAAAGGTGTCGCTCGTCTCATCAAAATTTTTATTAACTTATAGCTTCATGTATGTAACTTATGTCCATTGAATTATTTCGGCAACAAAAAGTAACTACAATACAGTCTACCTAGAATCAGTGCATTGATGTGAAGTATTTATTTTATTTAGTGCGGGATATATCGAACAGGAGAAAATAATTAAATAATATTATAAAAGGTCCATTTTAGTCAGAAGCGGACAAATATTCTCTGTTCAAGTGCGTGTGTAGTGTATAGCCAGGGTCATTACAATCCGACCACTGGAGTGTTTAATTAAATTTTAATCTAAAAGATTAAAATAAAGAGGTAACATCGTGACAATTTATTCCATTACTCTGAGTGCACTAACCTATATATTTTGTAAACAAAATTTATACTGACGCATAACACCCAAAACATTTTCTGTATTACACAATGACTGAATTTATTTAGTGGATTTGTCAATCCTGTTTAAGAATGATGTTAGTCTTAAGTGGTCTCACTATATAACTTTTGTGAATAATTAAGCAAGCGTGACGAACGCCTAACCTATAAATAGGTTTGATTTTTGTTAGTAAACAACAAAGCCTTACTAGTCAATATTGTTTTATGAAATAATTAATTTTTGTGTAGGCATGAGCATTCTTTCTTGTGTTTCAAAGAATTTACACCCGAGATATAAATAAAATTAATGTTTAAAGTAAAGTTTATCTGGACATAACCAGAACAGTTGTTCATGCTCTGAGCTAGTATAATAGGGTAAGTGAACGAAACAATTTCAATTGTGTATCAATGTATTTTCTTAATTATGTTTGTTTGAATTCATCATCAAGGGTACAAATAAAACCCAGTTATTAGCAGCATAACTTTGACTTAATTTATTTCGAAAAGTAAATAGAGAATTAATTCAAAATAATCAAAGTAACCTTTAGTAGAGATCATACGTTGTTGAATTTGAATTGCCATAACGGCAGTAAACACAATTTCAGTTTTTAAAGAAGAGAATTATTAATTATTTGATTCTATTAATGGGTTTTACACGGGATTTTCCCGAAATAAACCTGTGTGGCGCCCATTATTAAACAAGGTAACCTAACCTTGTAAGTAAAGCAAGCTGGTTTTGTAAACCGTCTTGGCAGCTTATTAATTTGTTAAAAAAGTGAACTTCCGAACTTCCAGAATCACGACCAGGTACGTGGAAGTGTATTTTATTAATTTTATTGTCCAGACGCGACTTGACTTTACGTACTTAGACGACTGTCAACCTGGAAGAGGAATTTCGCTGCCAGAATCAACGCAACGGCTACCTTCATCAAGCGACCAGCTAGTACGCTTTATTTATTGAATTAAGCAACGTTATAGTTCAAACAACATTACTGCAATCATTTTTATTTTATTTAAAGGAGTTCTTTTAAGACAATTATAATTTTTTCGATTCATTATAACTTGTAACTTTAATTTTTCAATTGTAAACACACTTTTAACTTCAAATACTACAATATTAAACATTGATAATACAGTTTTAAACACACAGAGAATTTGGTTTAGTTACAATATTTAACTTCAACCGAAGTATTTTTAAATATCAGCTATCACCAGTTTACTGAGAATACACCATACTTAATGATGTTCGAGACGAAACCAAATAGAGCGATACAAGAAATAATAGAATTCCCAAAAAACTCAGAAGACCCATATGATAAAAACAAATGGTACAGCCTAATTATGGAGAAGATTGAGAAACAAAAAGCCAAATATGCTAAAAACCAGCCCAAAATAATTAAATATAAAGAGGGAGAAAAGATATCAATAAAAAACCGTGAACTGCCAAGTACACTGGAAGGCATAGCAAAGAAAATGTTATTACTGTATACAGGTCCCTATGTCATCACTAGAGTTCGGATCAATATGCAAAAATTTGACCTGAAATATGCATGCAAATATGCACAAAAAATCCCAAAATATGCACTAAAAATGGCGAAATATGCAAAAAATGAGTAAAAACAGTTGTAAAAAATTGAATCTTTTTTTATAATTTCATTCTTACAAAAATGGTAGTGAGGAGGATAAAGTGAAAATGAGCCACTCTTTCATTGAATCAATTCACAATTTTATTTTTATAGTACAGATAAAGATAGATAAAAAATATACAAAGCTTATATTATGTAGTTGAAAAATATATATTAAAATGAAAGCACGAAACGTCCTCCAACTAATTGGAATTAAATAGAATAATCACAGTTTTTTCAAGGTTTTCAATCTTGAAATTTCGCCTTTTGTCACTTAAAACATTTTTCAATGAGGAAAAGGATCTTTCCACGTCACATGAGACTATGGGGAGGAATCGATAAGCTGCTATTTCTTGGGGGTCCATCAGCTCACATTCTGGCACAACCTCTCCATTCAAAACCTTTGACACCGCCTGAGCAGTCTTCCATCCAGGATTTCTTTGTAGTACCGCATCCAGCTTCTTCCTCATGCGTTCCCCGATGGGCCCTTTCCAATCTTTACTTTTTGTAATCAAGTCATCGATCAGAGCCACAGAATTACACAAATCCATTCCTCTACTTTCCAGAGTGGTAATTAAATCAGGCAAATCGCCAACATTGGATCGGACGTAAGCAAGATCTTGGACCACAGAAGAGTTGTTCAGTGCAGCTTTTGCTTTCACAATGGCTTGGTTTCCGGTTTCATCAAAACTTTCAATCACTTCCTTCAACTTTTGGTGATGTTCAGCAAAATAATTAGCCGCAGAAATCCACGTACCCCATCTTGTGATTATTGGTTCAGGTGGTAGAGGAGTATCAGGGTATGCATTTTTGAAAGCCCTTACTCTGCTAGGTGCTTTAACAAATACCTTTTTTGCCGAAGATATTAATTTATTCAAATCAGGTAGACTATTCCTCAACTCTTCTGCAACACGATGGACGCCATGGGCCATGCACGTCAGGTGAATCATCTTGTGATAAAAAACTTTTAGGCTTTCTCCAGCCTTCATCATGTACGCTGCACTATCCGTAACAAAAGCCAATAATCGTTCTTCCCCATATTGCTGCGCATGAGACCCCCACAAAATATTAATCGCTTCACTCACTGTCCTGGCGATCGTGGAGTGATTTGTTTTTTCCAACTCTTTACATAAAATCAGGTGGCCACGTCCAGCTTCCTCTGAACTGAGTTTCCCAACTATTACATGGGCTAGATATCGCCCACAGGGGTCAGTCGTTTCATCAGTTGACATCCAGATGGGGGAATCACCTATCTCATTTTGTATTCTTTGCATCACCTTCTCGTACACTGGAGTAATGTAGTTTTTTCTGAGTGTCGATTCGTGAGGGATTTCTTTACCTGTGTACTTCTTCAAGAAGGCTCTAAAATGTTCATTCTCCAACTTATGAAGAGGAATATTGGATTTTAACATTGCCTCGCAGAGATCTTGGTACATCTCGTTCTTCTCCGAAGATTGGGACATTGACTCGAGCTTTGACGCGATGAAAGGCTGTTGAAGATTCTTCACTTTTTGCGCCTTTTCCACCTTTTGTTTGTGAGTCCTAGTTGATTTGTGTTGGTCGAACTGAAACTTTTTTTCAGCTTTGACCTGAAATCAAACAACAAGAAATTCTATTAGTTTTTTCTGGTTTAATTTAGGTAATTAAAAATTATCTACCATAAATTCGAAAATGAATATTTAGGTATTTTTTTGATAATGGTAAACTCGTAGGTAGGCAAAGTAAGAGAAAATAAAGGCCGCCGATTTCAAGGGACAACGTTGTGATTTCAGTAGAAATAGGTTGGTACCTACCCCCCCCCCCAAAAAAAAAAAACTAAAAAAACTGTTAGGAAAATCTTATTTTTTTATACGCTTATTTCAAAATTTTTTGTTTAGCATCTTGCTAGGAAGATAGATCTTGGCTACGTACGAATTCTTGGTAATAGTTCCGAGTAACGCCCTTGTCTGGAAAAGGCACAAAACCTGCAAAAATCCAGGTTTTTTGTGGTTTTACATAAATTACAGGCCAAGAAATCAGGCCCACTGATTTCAATTTTTTTTGCGGATTATTCGCGTCCGCTCCTAGTCTTGGCCTGTAGTTTACGTAAAACCACAAAAAAAAAACCGGTTTTTGCAGGTTTGTGCTTTTTCCAGACAAGGGCGTTACTCGGAACTATACCGAATTCTTTGTTCAAAAACCTATTTACGCGTATATACCAATTCTTTGGAAGTGATAGTAAAGGAAAACAAAAAGAGACATTTTTCCACAAAAATATTATTGAAGTTTAAGTGTTTGAAACAAAAAAGCAGCGAAAGGAATAGAAATTGAGTGTAGTGTTACATACCTATCTAAAATGAATTTTCTCCAAAATATCTTAAATAGGAACACTTACCTCTTTTCCACAAACTTGACAGAAGATTCTTTTCCCGTCAGTAGTGAAGGCCGTGTCACTCCCTATCCACTTTTTGAACAATTTAAAAGACATTTTTCGCTTTCTGCCACTACTGAAGCACTAGTGAAACACCACAAACGCACACGCTGCACAAACGAACTGAACGCCGAGAGAAAGTAACAAGTGTACTTATTTAAAGACGATGGGGGTGAGAAGGAGAGGCGAGGGGTAAATCACAAATGAGCGGTCACTAACCTTCACTAAATACGTAGCACAAAGTGGCCTTCACTTCCAATCGACCTCATTTTCATTGTGAAGAGTAAATGGTGAAAGGAATTATAGTACATTTTATATTTAATTCACTACATTTTTTTACTAAGTTTATTAAATACTAAACATTTGGTTGTAGATTAGTTTTGATTTCGATTACGACACTACCAGACATTTGTAATACATGGGACATTTTGTAAGACGAATCGAGCGTCAGACACAACAGAAATAGACAATATAAAGATTTCACAGAGTTACAAAACGTTTAATACTGCCATTATTTTATAAACAATGACTTGGCATGTTGTGTCTGTTACGATGTTTCTCCAAAGTCGAGCCTAGACATCAACAATTGTTGTATATTTTGTAATGTGTAACACGTTGTGTACAGTTACTTATACTTACCTGACTCCTTGACTTGTCACTACCTAATTAGGGCTGAGCTGGAAGCGACAGTGAAAGCAATTTTTCTGTTCCTCTATCTTATCTATATCTACATTTTAAACTAAACAAGAAAAGGCCAGGCCAGTTACCCCAAATACGTTTTGCTTCTGAAAATCTTCCTTCCAAACGCACTGAGCAATATTCTAGGAACAAAAATTTGTAAAAATGTTTAAAAGTAGTGAAAAATCGTCCAAATATGCACAAAATATGCGAAAAAAACCCGAATATGCAAAATGGTCTCAAATATGCACAAATATGCAAAATGAAATCGGTTTTTTTGGTTGCAAATTGCTAAAAAAAACACTAAAAACAGATTTCTATCAACATTAGGAGCTAAAAAAAGAGATATGCAAAATATGCGAAATCCGAACTCTAGTCATCACCAAAGATAAGGGAAACAATACTTACCAAATAAGTAATATAAACACAAAAAAGATAAAGGGAGTTTACAATCAAGCTTCAATAAAAAAGTTTTATGAAGAAAAATAAATTACTAGAAATAAAATAAATTTCAAAATTCAAAAAGTCTGTAAGAGCAACTTACTACATTATTTAGATGACATATGAGGAATGGAAAAAATAAAATAAATGAATAAAAATATAAAAAACAAAGGAATAAGTTACCAAAATTCCTACCAAGTAAGATCAACTTACGGTCAAACAAAGTTGATATATGAAGTATAAAATAAAAAATTATAATAAAGGAATAAGTTACACAAATTCCTATAAAAAAGTAAGAATCACAAACTTACGATGAAATTTAAACAAAAAGTACCTAAAAAGGAATGAGCTACAAAAATTCCTATAAAGTAAGAAAACTAACTTACGAAAAAATTATCAAAAATGATATTTAAAACAAATTAAAATAAACAAAAATAAAATCAAGCAAAAACTGCTAAAATAAATACCTGAAACTATAATGAATCCAGTGTATTCAAAGAATGAAAAAAAAATCTGAACTGGTACAAGGAAGAAAAAGAAATTATGTATAAAACAATATACAAAAAAATGGCTAAAGCAGAATATTGGTAAACAACCAAGAAATGAATAAAAATGTCTAAGATAATTAAAATGATCACAAGAAGAATAGAAAACAAAATAATGAAAAGTTAGATATGATGAAATTAACATATGAATAAATAAAAAACAATCAACTGTATGAGTAGATGACAGTATATAGCAAAGGTACAGCGGAAGGAAGAATGAGTAAAAGGCCAAAGTGATCTAAAAACAAACCGCAAGGTGGACAATCCCAAAATATATTATTATTATTAATTTAAGTCACAAGTTGACAAAAAAGGTATTTAAGATTGACTGTTGAATAAGTCCAGCAATCAAAAATAAACTGAGCAGAGATGATGTTCCTCTGGTCTCAGAAAAAATGGGTATAATGGAAGAAACGAGCTACTAAAAAGTTAGGGAAAAAATTGTATAAAAGGGAGAACACACTAATAGAAATAAATAAAAACAGATCCAAATAAAATGGAATGAATCAAGTAAGAAGAGAAATAAAGAATGGAGAAACAAACAAGTGAGAAAAGGAAAAAATCATATATAACTGATAATTTCATAAAAAACTATGTTAGTGTTTTATTAAAATGATCAATTTTCAAGGAGAGGCAGTATGTTACAACACAAACAAGCCACCCCAATACCAGGGATAAAAAAGATAATAACAAATATAAATATACTTCATATTAAATAAAATGATTAAATATAAATAAAATATAAAGACAGTGACACGACAAACTTCGACATGACCTAACCCAAGTGATTGACCAAACAAAAAGGAAACAAAAGAAGAAGGGAAACATGAAAAACAAACGAGAATAAATCCAAAGAAGAAGGGAAAAAACCGAAACCAAAGAAGAATAAAGACAATTGAAGGAAATGAATGAATTCTTATGAACAAATAAAATAAAACCAAACGAGAAGGGGAGAACCACATTAAAATGAAGCCAATTGAAAATGAAGGAGAAGAAGAAGAAAAAAGAAGAGGAAACGAAGTGAAACCAAGGGATAAGAAACACCACAAATATAAAAGGGAGAAGTGGTACACTCAAGTATAATATTGGGAATAAAACCATTAATTATCCAACACTAGAAATAAATATTGTTCTCAATAAAATAATTAATATAACTGTTTTAACCAAAACAGTAAAGTAATATTATAAAAAGAAAAAGTACACTAACCCAAAAAATTAGAGTTAGATATAGTAAAAATCTATAGAAATAACATTAAAAATACTGTGTATAATTTGTAATGAAAGAAATAGTGAGAAAGTGACAAAGAGAAATAATTATAGGGATTACCCACTAAGAAACACTTAATGTAAACAGTTAAAAAGTGCAATAGTGAAAAGTGTGAAACCCCAAAATGGTTAGAAACCATAATAATGATAATAAAACGCTCAATAATCAATAAAAAACAATAATTGATTAATAGTGAATCCAAAAATAATTAAGAGTAAGGTTTTTAATGATAACATTAGATGTAAGTACTTCATAATGTGAAATAAACACTGAAGAGTGATGAGAAAACACTGTGTGAGTAAAAGTGATACAAATTAGTAATTAGAAATATAAAGTTTTAATAATAATAGTAAATGGAAACAATTTGTGATATGAAACGAACACTGGAAAGTGATAATAACATTGTTAATTAAGAGATTTAAGATTAGTTGTAAACGATTGTATTTAAAAGGGAAGTATCCCATGTAAAGATAAACAGCTAGTATTAACATGGATTGAGAGTAGAGTTTAATTAGGAAATAAGCAAGTAATAATAAATAAATAAAAACCCCAGATTGTAAGGGAAAACCAATTGTTCAAAAGGTGATGTTAGTTAACACCCAACAAATAGTAATTAATGACTTGAGTTGTAAACAAACTTTACTTAATAATGGTAAAATAATTGTATAATTATATTTATGAATAGGGTATGACTGAATAATTTGTACAGGGCATACGCCTAGATTTTATGTTTTTTAATTGAGGAAGAATAGGGAGTGGTAGCCATATTATTAACAAAGGCAAAATAGATGATTAAGAAATTAAGACAATACAAATCTAATTACAATAGAAATTCAATAAATGTAGAAAATAACAGAACCATTAATAAAACAAAATACACTAGAATAAAATGAGACATCATTTGTATAAATTCAGTAAATATAGCCAATGGCTAATAGTGCATCTGAAATGCCTAACTGTCAAAACCAATAGTTACAAATTGTATAAAATCCACAAGGAAATTAACAAATCTAAGGCAAGTAACTAGCCAAAAATAATGTATAAATCATTTTAAAAGAAAAATGTTACAATAAGAGCTTAAATTAAAAGAAATATGTAATTATCAAATGTCAGCATAATTAGACAAAAGTTAATATCTAATAGAACATGACCTTATGAGGTATTATTTTAATCTTTGAAAGGAAATAAATACAATAGTGATAATATCTAATACTCAGGAAGGAAGACAGAAGAATAAAATCAATCAGAAAATATATAGTAATTTTGAATAAAAATTCAAATATGATAACTGCTTATAATCTAGGCCTTAGCCAGTCAAAGAGTTTTGGTTTCCATAGAAATTAGTTGGTTACTAATTTTCCGTTAATTTTGATTACTCGTAAAATGACGCTTGGGTAGTAGGGACGCAAGATTTCGTATGACCAAAATTTTACTTTAAAAAGTTTAAAAAATATTCAAAAGTCAAAACAGTTACCAGTGAGAAGGAGATGAAGAGGATTAACGTTTAACTGATGTCCAGGAACTAAATAAATGAAAATTAAAAGCAGAAATTCCCAAGACTAATTAGAAAAGGACGCTAGCAACCTAAGTCACTCAAAATTGATGAATTTTCCATATCCAAAGAACAACGAACTTTCACAAACCTTCTGAACTGATAAGTATCATTTAAATACACTAATCCCAGGAATAAAAGCACTTTAAATATTTCTCATATCAATACAAACTCTGACTATGAATTAAAAAATAATTTTCTTTCAAGGATTGAATAAAATAAACTTACGTAGCAAAACTTGTTAACTAAAAAATAACCTTGCATTAAATTGCGAACTTTTGTAACAACTATTACTACACTGCCGAACAAATTGTAACCACACTTTATATTATTTAAGTACGGATTAGGTACGGTAGTGTACTTTTTTATTGTAACCATATTTTATGTTTTCTTTATAATCTAAAGAACTCCAGATTTTGGGCGAGTTGACGTATAATGTACAAACAGTAGCCATGATGGCGTCAGTATAGCTTGTCCGAAACGAATTTCGTCAGCTTGAGATAATGTGTTTCATGTTTTATGCCGGAGCAATTTTTATTGAATACTATATTATAATATTATTGTCACAGTAATTAAATACCAAACTATCATTAAAGAAACAGTACAGAGTGTAACCATTGTTTTATTTCATAGGAAATTGTATAATATATGTGTGTGTTAGCGAACTCGAAGAGCAAACAACTAGCTCTGTCACTGTCTGTGTAATACAGTAAGCTGTACAAAGGCGGGAACCGATTCGACCGCTCCAGCCATCACGACTGAAAACACCAAACGAACATATTAATTCATTAATTTAATTGTTTTTAACAAACAATTTGGCGCCACCCGGGATCCACAAACCCCTGTGAAATTACAGGTAAGGTTTCCACTATGTTGTACTGATAATTGTGACAACGCTACGGACTTCGTTAGCAACAACCATTAATGTAACGACAGGTGTGAGACGAACACACTAACACTTTATACACATAAAAAACTGGTGTACATTTTACAGATACGCACCAAACAATTCGTTACAACGTTCATTTTATTATAAATATACCTGCCAGTATTCAGATTACTGAAGACCTTCAACGTAGCAAAAATTAGAAAATAGAATAATCAGCATTATATCTGACAGTTCTGAAATTTCTTGAGAATTAGAATGCCCGCGTTTGTGTGTGTGTGTGTGTGTGTGTGTGTGTGTTTAATATGGTCATTGGTTTAGTAGACTAGCAAATATGGCATTGGATACTAATTTAGAAGTTATGTTTAATATATAAGTGTGAGAAATCATAAATATAAAAGTAGTAAATAAAATTAGTATAGGTACTAAGTTAAATTATATTAAACATTCTCTCTTCAGTTGATGTTGTGTACTTAATTTACTTTTGGAAATATAATATACTTACTCGAATAAAAATTAAATATACATAGAAAACAATAACTGAATATAAAATTTTAAAACTGTGTCATACAGTTGATATTCAAAAAGACAGAAGACTCCAGCAGCTACAAAGAACTTGCTCCTGATCCAGAATTTCACAGAATGGTATTCAGTGATACAGAGTATTCACATGCTAAAGTTACACATGATCTAAGGAAAGTAAATGAAGAAAATGGAACTAAATTAGGTAAGATTCAATTGTTTGGTATTAAATATTATGTGCATGGTAGAAACAAAATGTAGAAAATATGTATCAATCTGAAAAAGTAAAAACTGTGCATTTGGTTTATTTACTTGTTTTGCAGTGTCTTTGAAATTTTTAAGTACTGACAAAATGTATAAGTAGATTGTTCACACCCCAAAAATTTTCACATTCTTTGTTGCTTGAAATATGTTTCCTTTAGTGTTCAGTTTGCATCTATTCAGATACTGTCCTTAGAAATGTTTCTTTATGTAGGTGTTTAATGAAATGTTAAAGGATAAAGTCATTAAGAAATTGAATAAAAGTTAAACAAAAGTATAAATGTTTTATATTTCTGCATAAATGTACCACAAATAATATAAATGCAGTATGGATTAACTATAGATTCAGATAATATGTACAAAAAAAAGTAAATTTTTTGAAGAGACAACAAAAATTTTAATTTCAAAACAATATGGTGATTATAATAAAACACTAATATCCCATTAATTGATTTATTACTCAATTAAGAACAAGTTTTATTCAAGGTGCTAATATGTATAATATGTGTACATAATTATGTACTCATATTAATCATGATATTTTACAAATATCTGTTTACTTTTTAATATTTAATATAAAATTATATTAACTGTCAACATAGTTCTAATGCACATATTTTCCACATATCTACATTATAGTAATGTATGTTACTGTAAGGAAACTACTTTGTATGTACAAGTTTTGATCAAAAGGTTTGTGCAAGTTTTGAATTTTCTCTGCTAGAAATGTTCAGTTTAAAAACTTTGTGATGTTGGTACTCCTGTCTATAACAATTGTCCAAGATTGTAGTCATATTGGATGTATAGTTTAGATTTGACATCTAATTGAGCAAGTTATGTTTTTATGTATTCATCAACTTTTTTAACATTCTATAATACAAGATTCAAGAAGATTTTGTCAAGAAGAAGATACACATTAAGTTTTGTGCAAAGAACAAGATAAACACTAATGTGGTAAACATGTAGAAAAATGCTTTGGTGAGTCTGGTATACATGAGCAAGTAGTTTACAAATAGTACAAAGTATGTAGTTTTATAGGGAAATGAAGATTATGGTATTGTATTCCATTAATCTTCATATGTTATGAAGACCAAAAGAAGACCAGATTTTGTTATATTTTACAGAAATAACATTATGGACAATGTAAATATAGGTGAACGAAGACGTACTTTTTCAAATAAACAAAAATTATCGTCAACTTCTTGATCAAACCTTGTATAGTAATTGTTTTAGAAGAATACCTACATTCTTTAAATAATAAAATGTTTGTTAAAAACTGAAGATGAAATATACTAATGTGTTTATTCCTGATTAGTATGATCCATTAATTATGTAAAAACAAATTGCTATTAAATATTTTTTAGTAACGCATGTAGGAATCTTATTTGATTCATATTAATATTATTTAATGTGACAGCTGCTGAGTGGCATTAGGGACTAGTTTGTGAAGTACACAGTGAAATAAATTTTTAGTATACAATGCAGGCATATTTCATTATCATTTACAAAGTGACAAAATTAGAGATGTAAGTGAAATGTACATTTCATCTTTATAGTGAAATAAGTGTATAAGTATATCACCTTATAAGTATATAAGTATTTATGTAGTATAAATTACAAAAATTTAAGTGAAATAAAGACGAATATAAACAAGAATTTGTTGTATACACATTAAAATTGTTCAAAGCAGAACGTAACGGTCTTGCTCTTTTACCATTATAATACAATCAGAAGATTCCATCTGCTCACTGCTGCCATAAGTTTACCTACCGTCATAATCCTTTTATAAACTTACCTTATTAAACTACCCGGGTCGCCACGATATTTTATGGGTTAATATCATACCTTTACACTCTTGCCCTTATAAAAATTAACACAATCCCGCTATCTAACCACCCTTAAAACTCAGAAAATCCCACAGAACGTTAGACGAGGTTTTCAGCACAGAATAGGAAATGGTTATGGTGTAATAACTTACTCTAACACATGGTTATATATTAAACAAAATCTAAATTTATTTTAAGACAAAACTGAATTCACACATTAATAAAATAAACATTGCTAACCTATGACAAATTATTATGAACCAGTATGTAATTTAGAATTATATCTGTTCCCTTAGAGATCTCATTCATAAATGTTTTAATTTAGAACTATTAACTTGTATTTAAGCTTGGATTAAAATGTTTCTGTTTATGTTAATAAATTATGTTCAGTACATATTACCCATCCGCTGCGTTTTCATATGGTCGGTCGTACACCCTCCTGTACGCCGCTTACTTCCGTCTACCGCACTCACGTAACTGTTTGTATTGAATGATTTATGTCTTTTAACTTCCACTCATTACTTTGGTTGATATGTTATGTACATTGTAATATGCATATAAATATATTATTATAGTCGGCCGACTTTATTTCGCTCGTACACTGTCTATTACCACTGCTATTCAACGGTATTTTAATACTGCTACAATGTTCACACTTTACGTGATAGGGCGATTATAATGATTTCGGCCTATCTTGCACCCGAGGCCATCGTTTTACTTGTAGAACTAGCAGACTACCATCTGCTGCCACTGTCTGATGCAAACACTAAGGTGACAAACTTCTTACTGTGATTTACACAGAGACTGCTGGGCTGGCAAGCTGTTGCGTAATACGTCTGGCTTGGCTGTCTAGACATCAACAAACATACAATAACATCGTATGTTGCTGGTTACAATGGGGTACCCCTTAGGTGAATACTGACAATAAAACTGAATTGAATTACTCTTTCTAGCATACAAATCTGTACCGTTACAATACCCCCCCCCCCCAATGAGAGGTTTTGTGCCGAGGCATAAAAACTCTCATTGCCTAAAACCTAAGAGGATCAGTGAGGATATGGCGCCGCAACCCCCCCTTAGTTATTTCCTAAAATCATGGGTACTTACCCCCTAGTCCGGTGGCTGTGGCCGCACCCATCCGACCTTACTGGACTTCTCTGCTCGAGATCCCAACACCATAAAATCAGATAGGCGCCCACCACAGTATCACCTGACTCTGAAACATTCAATTAAAATATCAATAAATGGCCTTACATTATTCCATATCCCACACTGATTCGTTTCCCCTTAGCAAAGTACTGGTTCATTATTTTATAAAGTACTGGTTTTTATTTCTACAATACAATATGCATCACCCACCAAAATCATACATAGCTTACATAAAATACAAATCTTATAATAACAGTCTTATTGTAGAATACATACTACAAACAATCTTTTGTACATTATCGACTTTTTTTTTTTTTTTTTTTTTTTTTTTTTTTTTTTTTTTTTTTTTTTTGGTTTCAAACAAATATTCTAACAATTTAAATCAAAGTTCAAATCAAAATAAATTTATATCCACTACTGACATCCACAGTTTGAAGGTAGTTTACTTCTTAAATTACCAATTTAATTTAATTTAATTCCTTAACTCCTAATTATGTCAATCTCATTTGTTCAAAACAATTTCATTTACTTTAATTACATTTTTCAAAATGATTCTACATTAACAAAACCCTCTCGCATAAAATTTAACTGCATTACAATCAAAACACTAAGTTATATTATAAAAATTACCTTCATTTCATCACATCTTACATTTCTTTCATTTCATAACATTTTTTACTCATAGTACTGATTCATCAAAGTACAACATTCTTGTTGTTGTCAACTCAAGCATGACTGGAAACATTAGTCACACAACACATAACATACCTGTTTACATCCACAGTTGTATACAAGGCTTGTTTTATAAACAGACTCAGTCTCAACATTCCTGATTACATTACAACCAACATTTCCTTCAATTTTCAGTTCATATAAATCTTGTAATCAGTTACCCTTGATTTTACAATACCAATCACAGTATGTTTAAATTTATTTTTATATTCACGATCATTTATGTTCAAATACATTACTGAATTTCACATTAGAAATCAGTTTACTTTCAATTCAAATCCAAACAATTTCTTTAGTTACATTATTTAAAACACTTTTAATGTAAACACACAATGCAAAATAAAATTCCTTAATATCTCCTGTTAATTATTTAGTAATATAAAATATTATTATTATTATAACATACTACAAACATTGTTACATAAACTATAATCTACATTCCAACAATATAATCTTGACACAATACATTTATTAACACTAACACATTTATTTACAAATTTTCGTCATAATTTTATTATTTACCACACTTCATTACCTAAATCAGCCAAGTAATCAACCATTGACTCAAATAATCAAATGTTCATTCACTATTTTTTCTAACCCCCGTCGTCGAAAATTAGTCGTGATTTCACATAACATTTTTCATTTTTATTTACATATCTCATATGGCTATCATTTGTGTAATAACCATAAAAATTCATTTTTTCCAATATACCACAATAATAATGCTCAGGGTTACCCCCCCCCATTATTATTTTATCATAAGTCATGTCTACCTTATTGTTTTTTGTCCAGTCTCCATTGGTATTCATTGTTACAATTACATCCTTTAATTTTTCATCACTATAGTTGTCAGCTGTTACTAATACGCTGACCCTCACTACAGGTAAGTGTATATTATTATCATCAATATAATCATTGTTTATTAAACAAGGTAAGTCTCTATTATTTTTAATATAATCATTTCTTTCAATATTTATTCCCCCTACAAACCCTTCATAATTTCTGCTTAATCTGAACAACTCTATCACCCTATCTCGCTCATAATCACTTTCAATACCACACCATTTCATATTCTCACTCCACACAGAGGACAATACCACTTTATTATAATTCCATCTGGACTTACCAGATAAACCGCAAAAAATTAAGGGACATTTCGGAGACCATTGAAAAATTGGAGAAATTGTTTTTAGTTTGGATAAAAGAAAGGGAAATGAAAAGAGGCGTAACTAGTATGACTATCATTCAAGTCTAGAGACTAAAGATTAGAGAAATTTTTGAAGATTTGAAGAAACAAACTCCACATTTGTCATATGGAGAGATAGAATTCAAGGCTACCACTGGATGGTTTGCAGAGTTTAAAAAGAGATATGGCATTAAACATGTGGTAATGCACAGTGAGTCTGCTAGTGCAAATAAAGAAGAAGCTGATAAGTTCTATCTCAAATTTCAAGAATTCATTAAAAAAGAAGGATATTGTCCACAATAAATTTTCAATTGTCATGAAACTGATTTATTTTGGAGGTGCATGCTGAACCATACCTACATCACAAAAGTAAGAAAAAATATTCCTGGGCACAAACCCATGAAAGACCAATTGATGTTACTGTGGGGAACTAACACTAGTGGTTATATGAACCTTAAACCGCTTCTTGTCTATCACTCCGAGAACCCTAGAACATTAAAAAACCCCATAATTAAAAGAAAGACTGCCAGTGATGTGGAGATCGAATGAAAGGGCATGGGTCACGCAGGTTCTTTTTCAAGGAATGCTTGTTTAAAGTTTGTGCCCCAAGCATTAAGGATTACCTTCAGACCACTGAATTGCCATTGAAAGTACTGTTGCTATTAGACAATGCACCAGGACACCCAAAAGACCTTGAAGATAATTTGTTGGAAGACTTTCCCAGACTGACAGTTCAGTTTCTGCCTCCTTGATTCATTGATTCAGCCAATGGATCAGGAGGTTATCATGGGCTTCAAGAAATTGTACACTCACGTACTGTTTCACCACTGTTTTGAAGCATGCCAGTTTTCCTCTACGATGACATTAAAAACGTTTTGGAAAGAAAAATTTGATATTCTTGAAGCTTTCCGGCTCATTCAAAAGTGTGGACACAAGTCACTCATTGACAGTTGAATTCTGCTTGGCGTCCATCCTGCATTCAGGGAGACGCAGATGATGACCCTGAAATTATGGATGAAATAGTGACAACTGCTAGAGATCTGGAATTTGAGGTGAATGAAGATGACATTGAAGAGCTCATAATGGAACATGAAAATGATCTGATGATAGAAGAAGTCCGAGAACTCTTGAATAAAAAACAACAAGAAACTCGGCAAGTTGTGTTTACTTCTGAAAAATAGGAAGACGAAAGAGGACCAATGCCATCATCTGCTATTAAAGATCTTTTGAAGAAGTGGGAGGATGTCATGGAACAATGGTCTTAGAATGGCACCCAAACCAGGTTAAGGTCAATCGGCTTGGGGATCTCTGTAACAACAATGCTATTAATTACTTCCTAAAAATCCTGAAGAAGAGAGAAAAGCAGATGACATTGGACAGATTCTTTAACACCCACAAATGGAAAATATTATGACTGATGAAAATGCAAGACTGTATGTATGTATTATGGTTATTACATATAAATAAATGTAGTAAGAAATTATGTAATTTTTTATTTAATTTTTGAGTATCCAGAATGAATTCATCAAATTCCTGTAAAAATTATGGTAAATTGATGAGAATTTACCATATCATCATCTACATTGCTAACGAACAGTTTAGGTACTGAACACCGTCTTTGAATAGATTATGTTCGTTAACCAATCATCGACTGTACTGTAGTTACCACCAATAATAAGCACATGTTATAGCATAGAAGCTGCTTTATTATACCATCCTCAGAGAAGTTAGCCACCTGTTTTTTTGTAACCATCCCTCCACAGCACTTTTGAGTTCAGCATTGTTTATAAATCTGTGTGCAGACAAACCATTTTTCAAGTGCATAACAAGATGAAAGTCACATGATGCCAATTCTGGACCATGAAGGGGGTGATAAACATTCCTTTTGAATTTCTGAAGTGTTACATGTGTGACTGCAGTGTTATGTGGTTGTGCATTGTTGTGAAGCAGGACAATGCCCAAAGACAACAGATCACGTCGGTGATTCGGTATCGCCCTTTTCAGTTTTTCTAGTGTTTGATAATAAACTGTAGCATTTATTGTCATGTGACTTCCAGGAATTCTACAAGTAAGACACTCCAGTGGTCCCAGAAAACTGTAGCCATAATCTTTCCAGCTAATGTTTGCTTGAATAATGTTTGTGGTTTAGGTGATATGTTTGAGATATTTGTCTCCTTCAGCATGATACCGGTACAAAAATTCCTTGCCTCTGCCATTTCTGTTCCTTTTTTTTATAATAAATTGATTTACCTCCATCTTGTGGCTGCCTGATGATTTGTCTTAACACTTACACGTTTCGGAACCTAAGGTTCCATCTTCAGAGTGTAAAAGTTTTTAAATCGGTCTAAAGACGTCGTTAACCAATAAACACAATAAAAATAAAATTGCATGAACACACATAATAAAAGTAAAATTGCGTCCACACACGCGGGTCTTTGAGTGCCCACTCTATGATCAGTCGCGACACACTGATGGTTCTGTAGTCGTATCGTCTTATCTACCTGCGACGTTGCCTTCACTTATATTCACCGTGCCCACAAATCTATCATACAAATCATGCGATTTGAAACCCAGTTGGTCGTTCAATACATTACTTTGGTTGGTTTTGAAGGCCTTGTATATTTCGAATTCTTCCGCTGCGTTCATGTAACGTCCTTTATTGCACACATATAATGGTATGAAGTTGCTATCAAAATCGGTGTATTTGTGATTATATGTCATTAAATGCTTAGCAGAGTTAGACCTAACTGTGTTTAAATTACTTTTAGGCAGATGTTCTTTAAATCTCTCTTTGAAGGCCCTGCCTGTCTGACCGATATAGAACATATCACAGTCATCACAGATCATTTTATATACGCCCGTTCTTCTCTCCATAGGTCTATGTACGGTGTTTCTTAGGAATTTATGGACGTTATTATTAGTTCGGAACGTTACATGGATGTTGTGTTTAATGAAGGCATTTTTTAAAATTATGGGTAAATTGTTGGTGTATTCAATGGAGATGTACTTCATGTTGGTCCTATCGAGACATGCTTTTTGGTTTTATACTTATGTTTATGTATTAACCGTTCTATTAATGAGCTGTGATATCCATTCGCCACCGCTGTATGTTTAATTGTGTTTACTTCCTCAGCGTAATCTTTTTTTTTCTTCAGTGAACATTTTGGCACCCACCTGGCACAGATTTTGTGGTAATGAAGCTTTTATGTGGCTGTTAATCTTGTTATTTGAATTAGCAGTCTCTGTAACTCATATTTCTGTAGGTCGTGTAATCTCTGTAGGTTGTGATTTATAACTTAAAAATGGTGGAAACACTGAAAGGCCTCGTCCAGAACATGACATTTAGCATTTTAGCAAATAAGCACGATGAAGTTGGAGTTTCATGTGACTGTTTCATACAAAACAGTTCATGAAATTTCAGGAAAATTATCAGTTGACTCACTTTTTGTGAATGTCTGTTGACACAAATTTTGTCATAACAAGTTGTGCAGTCTCATCAGTGACAAGTGAAGGTTGGCTACTACAGTCTTCGTTGTGAATGTCTGTACAGCCGTCAAAGAACTCCTGACGGCTACATTTTCTACATTTCTACATTTTCCTGTCACTTATCGCCTCATGACATTTTTGCCATACAACTTAGTAATTTGGTGATGAATTTCCACTGCAACTAATTATTCATGCTCAAAAATCGTATAACAGCATGGACTTCACACTTCGGGGATTTTCAGTGAGATTACTCACTTTAAAAAAAATGTAACATCTGTATATGCAAAGCAACAATGAAACATCTGTAGTCGCTGAATTCGGCATGAACTATACTATCATACTACACACTTCTCACTCAGTCGTGTCAACTGCACAGAAGTTATGTTCAGTTGTACCTTACAGCAGTTGTACAGTCACTATATAAACATTTATACGTACCTTTTTTTGTGACTTTACAAGTCTGTGATGTTTTATATAATTTACACATTTACTTTATTAAAGGATTTTATTGTATGCTATTTAAGTGTCAGACTGGTATGTATTACATATATATTTATCTGTATTATATATAAATATTTTTTTTTTCAAGTATACTTTATTATCCTTATAATTTCATTTGTTTCATAAATATGCTTTTTGGCTCTCAGCTCAACCTTTTTGTGATTAAAAGTTTTATGTATAATTAAAAACAAAACACATGTTCAAACATGGAAATTCTGTCACATATGACACTGTACTATGACTGTAGGAAAATGTATTTTTTCACTCTTGATGTTTATATTTTTCCAGTGTAACTAAAGTGAGGTGTATTAGTAAAATAGCAATACAGCATGTATAAATATCCATTGCACTACCATACTACCTAAGCTAACTAAAGTAACAGATATTGAAAGTTAGATACTGATGTTGTGAGCCATGTATATTTGTCAGTGGGTCAGCAAGACTTCATTGATATGTTACCTTAACAATTTTTGTAGATGAATTAACTATCAGGGTTTTTCTATTGTAAATCAGTATCAGCAGACTCAATTTCTATATTATAAATCCTTTCCTGAAATTTAACATTGTGTTTCCTTGTTTGACACATTCCACTTCATATATTTAAAATAAATAACATATAAGAAGTCTGTAATATCAGCCATGGCCATAAAATTTGTTCACATTGGAGAAGTTGGTGGTTTATTTAAGTTCTGCTTTGAGCAAATTTTATTCTATTACCTCATTGGTTTATACTTATTATTGGACTTATTACTGTATACAGAGCAGTTAATACAGTATTACATTAGTTAACATTCATAATTAATGTAAATGAAAAATAGTCTTATGTAAAAAATACGCTAAGTGAAACTCAAGAGGTTATGAATAATTTACCAATTATTGGCTACAGAATGCATTTTTAATATAATTTCAAATTTTTTGTTTATGAGAGAGATAGAGAGACTGCATACATACTCGCTGCATGTGTTCAAACAAGTGCTTACATTTAAATGTCATTTATATAAAACTTTACCTGATGTACTTACAACTTTTTTTCATTATGGCATGCTCTCATTCAGGTTGGAAAGAACGAGATGCAAGTAAGTTCACAACTTCGTACAAAAACTATTCAAAATTTATGAATATAGTCTCACATTTCTTCTGTTATTTACTCTTTTGTGTATGTTCTTTGTTTCTTCCTTTGTTCTACTTCCTTCAGAAAAAGTGTGTGCGTGCGCCCCTGCATGCGTGCTGTAGTAGACCTACATTTAAGCAGTATATATCTTTAAAATGAAATATAGCAAGGAAACATACTGTCTGTAGGGCACAAATAATGAGACAAAAGCAGGGTGATCTCCAGAAAAACAGGTCCAGGAAAGTTCTCACAAAAGCAGTTTTTTATGAGCACATATAAGCCAGTATGTGAAATATTTATTAAATTTTTGATTTCGTCCATTAAATAGAAGCTGTTTTACCATTGACTTTAGAGGGTACATCTGATTGAGGCATAACATGAGAAAATCTGTGAAATAGCCATTCCAATCGTAATACCTACACTGAAGAGAGTGCAGGCTTCCCTAACTTTTAAGTTTTTGCCGTAGCAATGATTCTGTAAAGTCTGTGTATTTGAAAATAATTTTTATACCAAAATTATTTTATTCCAGGATAGTTAAAAATCTAATAATGGGCTTGTTTATAGTAATAGATAAAGTCCATTAAAAAAAACACACTGTTCAAATACAGGAGGGGCCCAAGACTTTAGAACTTTATAACATTTTTTACAATATTTTAGATTAAAAATGCTTAAATACACCATGTAATCCTCAGTTATGTTTCTGTTTGACTGTATAGTTAGTATTTGTGGGGGGTTTACGTTATTTTATAGTGCAGTAAAATAAAAAAATGAAATACATTTTTTTCTACCAACTAACACAAGTGTCAGCTTTGTATAACTACTGTGAATAAATCAAACAGAAAAAATCCTGTTAGAGTGTGGTTTGTGCATGATCTCTATTCAAAAAATGTTTTCGTACGTATAATACAGTACTTAAACATTATTAACATTTTTCTGTATCATGTTATTGTATTACCTGAAAATGGTACAGGTCTGACTTTAATTCATTTTAAGCAAAATACAGTATTGTAACGACACGATCTTTTTGACGCTACTTTCGGTATGTAATTATTCTGCCACACGTTGTTGGTGTCAATTTGTAATGACGCGATCTGTATGTGCTCTCGAAAATATGTGTTTTTATCTTGTGTTAGCCTCACACGTTGTAGTCGTTACTTTATGTTAGTTTACTTACTATTTCTTCTAGTTACGCTGTCGATGTCCGTCGCGATCTCACGAATTACCAGTACTATATCTCGCGAGTGTGAACCTTACCTGTCCTTTAAGGTGTAAATTTAATTCCCGGGTGGCGCCAAATTGTTTGTGAAAACAATTAAAAAATATAAAATCGAGTGGTCGTTCTCGACGGTGTTGGCTGATTCAAATTACCCTCGCAATAGGTGGGCGTATGAATCTCGCTAGTAGTTCGCCGTGTTGCCGACGTCTAACGCTGGCCGTCAATTTCGCTCGTCGCTAAAGTACACAAACTTTATAATCCAATTTACAATGAAATAAAGGACAGTTATTACAACTCAGTACTAGTTTATTAACGTGTAATCATCAGTTATTCAATTCAATACAAAAATATATACTGTTGTTAAACAAAGTTGCTCCGGCAATAAATAGACAATTTTTTCCCAGGTTGGCTAAAGTTGATTAAACGTTACTAGATCGACATATTGTCGGCAATGTTTGCTTTCTGTCGTTCGTTAAATCTGAGTTCTTTTGGTTACGAAAAAATATTAACAAGATGATAATAAAGTACACTACCTTACATTGATGATACTTCTATACTATTAGATTTAATTACAATTCGTTCCTGAAGTGTTAAAAAGTGTGTGTTCTGAGTTCGTAATTTGTATACAGGTTATTTTTGGTTTCATACAAGTTTAGTTTTTTATTTTCAATGAATCCTTGAAAGAAATTTGATTAGTGAGAGTTATTTGTGTTGTGAGAAAAAGTTATTAAGAATTTATTCCATAAATTTATGGAATAAATTCGGGTATTTCAGATATACTTATCAAATCTGTTGAATTCGGGTGACGAGTTACTCAGTTCTTTATTAGGTTGGGTCTATACAGTCAATCTTTCTTCATTTATAATTTGGAGTACGTCTGGCTTCTTTTTCGGTCAGTGTGGATTAAATAATGATTTTAGATTGTTATTAATCTGGTTAATTGGTTCTCCTAGTTTGATTAGGTCTTCATCAGACTTCTTGCATCTTTATTTTATAAGATTTCGACCTGTTTTTTACTATTTTGAGTTAAATTTGAGTCGAATATGGTTTGGCTTCTTTCGGTCTTGAGCGTCAATAATGAACTAACTATTTTTAATGGAATAATAATAAATAACGTTCCGTTGTTATGGCAACTGTCTGTACTCTCATTGGCTGATCCTAATTTATGTCTATTGTTATAATATTTGAATTTTAATTCAAAATGAATAAATATCTTCTGATGGCTATTATTCTTCTGTCTTCTTATCTATGTATGAGATATTATCACAACTGTTTATATTTTCTTTCAAAGACCATTTTGACATCCCACAAAGCTGGGTTTGTTTATGTATTAAAGTTTTGACAGTAATGTTAATATTATGTAATTACATTTCTTTCTTATTTTATGTTTTTAATTTAACTTTGACATCTTAATATGATTCACTAATTGTACTTAACTAGTTACTTGTCCTGGATATTCTAATACAATAGTTAATTTCTTACAATTTGTTGATTTTGGATTTATACAGTTAGGCATTTTATAGGCCTAAGTAGTAATTGGCTATATCTTCGTATTTTACACAAATTAAAGATTATTTTACATTTACATATGTTTTGCTTGGTGTCACTTATGACTTGTTTACCTTTTGAATTAATTTGGGCTGTTTTATAATAATTGTATGTTCTTATTACTTTACAAAATCATGGCCTGTCTATTGTTCTCTAATTTCTTTTCCTGTCTTATTACGTTTGTAAGAATTTATTTCCTTCCTTATGTATATTGTCATTTTTTATAACTTGTCTATCATTTAATATTACTTATAAAACATAACACAAAAATTAGGTTTATGGTCTGTTTACTTTTTTCAACCATATCCCTTCTCATAAACTTAATTGAACAAATCTTTTAACAGTTACTATGCTAATCTTGTTTATATTTAGTTTATTCTTAACTATTTTGGTGACTAACATTATAACACCATTTATTTTATCTTACTAATTATCCCTTTGAACATACGATGTTTTACTTATTTTGCACTTATAATATTTAGCATATTTTTCTTCTAACTTTTACTATATATTTTTTTCTCTACCTAACCATTGAAACAATAACATTTGTAATCATTATGGGATTTTTACCCTGAATACCACTGTATTCCTAATCTACTATCACTTTTAATTATAATAACAATAACATTCTTATTTTTTGGTATTTTTCACCATTAAACTATAGTGTTAATCACTGGTTTTAGGTGTCTATACCTAAATGTTGGGTTTTCTATTTATTTTGGGTTTACACTTTGCACTTTTTTATTGTACTTGAGTGTTACTAGTGGTTATTCCCTAATATTGATTTCTCTTTACTCACTTAATCACCTTCACTCCCTACCTATCTCTCACTTCTGGGTTTTTTATTGTTTTATTCACAATTATTAGTTAGTATTTTAACAAATTTCATGTTCTGATTCACTTATCATTATAGAGTTATTCAATACATTTAATATCTATTTCTCTGGTTAGTGTACTTTAATTGTGATTATTTTATTTTATTTTAATACTGGTCCTTTACATTTATTATTTGTTTGTGTCTTTTTCATCATCATTTGAGTTTAATATTTCTCATTTTATTTTCTTTATTATTTGTTTGTGTCTTTTTCATATACCTTCTCATTTTATTTTCTTTTATTGGGTCAATCACTTGGGTTGGGTCATAGTCATTTGTCTCGTCATAGTCATTTTATTTTCATTAGTTTAATATAGTTGATTCATAGTTTTTTCCCTGGTATTGGGGTGGCTTTTTTGTGTTGTAACAGTATTTATTACAAGTAATTTCAAGTACATTTAGCAATACTGTATATAATTATTGGTAATATTTTAATGGATACTGTATCTTAATGGATAGTGTATCTGTACTATACACTGTGGAATGTCTCTTTCATGCAGGGCTTTATTTATGGGGGAGGGATGAATGAGGCTGGATTTAGAGAGAAAAAAGTTGAAGGAATTTTGTTAATCTCTTAATTTTTAGGTTTTTAAATTATTGTTTAGCTGTGTATGCTAATATAGTAGTAACTCTTTTTTAAGTATACAAACAGACTTTTTACACAGCATTTGTGTATACATTTGAAATATGAAACATAGAAAAACCAATTCAGTTATCCCGGAAGAAACTCCTAATGACCAAACAATCAAGGCGAATTAAACCCTAAAATGTTTCAATACCACGTATTGTGTGCTATTTTATAGTACATATTTACTGTGTTATTACCATTTACTTTAGTGGGATTGAATTAGGATGTTATCACATGTTTTTTTTTCTTTTATATGAAGCCAACATGACTGGACCCCCCCCCCCTCAAAGGCCAAATTCTAGATACATCACTTCGTTCACGATTATGCCCACCAGTACTTCAATGTTTTTTACATTTATTGGGATTAAATATTAGTTATATTAGTAATAATTAATAACGAACAAGCATATTTGTTATAAATTTATAAATTCATGAACTACATTGAGGCACTGTACACAAGGATGTACAAACTCGCATTGTTTATTTACTTAATTTGTAAAGCAAGTACATAATATTTACCATTGATGTACAATAATTGCCTATCACTTATTAGTATGTAAATAAACAAATATGTAAGTATTTACATGTGTGTGTGCATGTGCACATGTGTGAGGTAATGTTGCTAATTGTTATTTTGTAGCTTCTGTCAAGATCTTGTGTCTGTGAAGTATTAATTTATTTTAAATAACATATTTTCGGGTAAGAAGTATGTCTACTTAAAAAACAGACAAACTAACTAAAAATCGATATGAGTTTAAATGGAGATCAGTCCGTACTTAAGCCTAATCATAAATGTTTAAACATCAATCTGACATTTCAGTTATTGAAAAACAGTACAAGTTAATATAAATGTTGTGTGTGTGTGTGTGTGTGTGCATACCAGATGCATATGGGATTTAATTTACTTGTTACACAATAACAAAGTAAAGTTAAATACGGAGACTATGTTATTCTCTCAACTTTCAATGTTGCATGACATAGAAAAACAATAGGAAAAATGGTCACAGCAAGGAACTGACTGTACAAGTGGATGCAAATATCGCTGTCTAATTCTGCTAAATAACAGTATAAATATAAATTGGGTAGATATGCTTACTACCTTCGTAGTGTACTAGCAGACATCAGTAGAATTTCTTGTCAATTGTAGTGCAAAATGTACATCTTAAAGTGTAGCTGCTACGGAATTAGCAGCAGGTTACAAAAAATTAATAAAACAGATTAAATGCAGAATTTTGACATTCTGGTGCAATACAACATCTTGAAATGAAATTTTTTTTCTTAACCCTCTACCCGGAACATCCAGGGATACCCGGTTACATGGAACACCCGTCATAATGACCGCTATTTCAGAAAAACACGATTTTCATTCATGTTTGGGGGTATTTTCGAACTCTTCAATCATTTTTTTGTATTCAGCAACTGAATGGGATAATTCAGAACACAATTTGAGTAAAAATTGTTTATTTAAAACCGTTTAAAAGCAAAATATTGGGAATAAGTCACATTGTATCATAAAATATAAGGAAAAAACATGAACAAATAAACCGTCTTTCAATAAAATATAAGGAAAAAATACATATGAATTTGAAAACTTAAACAAATAAACGTCTTTCAATTTGAAAATATGTAACTTAGCTAAATCACAAGTAGATCAGCCTTACATTCCGTTTAGTATAAAATATACAGTATCACTATCAACTGGAAAAATTAATTTTTTTTTTTTTGTAAAGTCTACTGACTACTTGAAATATCACAGATTGATTGCCTCAAAAATTTGAATAACAAGAAAGTACAAATTATTTCAATACAAATAAGTTAAAAAAGTTTAATCACTATCAGCGAGACAAATTAAGTTTATTTCTATAAATGCTAATGACTACTTGAAAATCACATAATATAGGTAATTCAAATTATGAATTACTTCAAAAACTTGAATTAAAACAATTAAAATAATTTCAATGCTAAAATTTAAAAAAATAAAAAGTAACTTCATACAACACAGGAACACTTCAGTTACATACACAGCTTTTGCAAATTTTTCTGGAACATTCCGCACATATAGCTTCGTCACATTTTATGTATTTAAACCCTGCCTTCCTTTTCTTTTGGTAAGGACAAAATCGGCAAGTTACCCTGCGTACAAGTTTATCTTTTTGAGGCCCAATGGAAGACGTTTCTTTACTTGAATTCGAAGCTGCACCTCCGTCATTTGATGGCAGTCATCGCTCTGACTCTACTCTCAATTTAGTCGTTCCTTCAGCTGCTTGAGAAATAATGGCCCTCAGGTCATTGGGCAAATTAGATATTTCCAACCTCATCTGAAGGTAGTTGTGAACTAATCTGAATGCGACCTCTCTAGTAAAGTTATACCTCGTCATTTTTTTTGTTTTCTTTATACATTGCATGCAAGGTATGCACATTCGAGCCTGCCACGGCTATAATGTGATAAAAAACAGCCAGTGGCCACCTCCTCGTTTTGCGGTTTGCGCTGTAATTACTGCACTTCATATCCAAAGTATCAACGCTACCCTTCATGGCATTATACCAATTATTTCAGGTTTGTTTGCCCTGTAATCTGTAAATTGAGTATGGTGCATTGATGACAGGCGGACTACGGCTTGGTTCTTTTTAGGAACGTAAGAGAGTAGTGTGAGATCTTTAGTGAAACCGTAGAGACTTGAAGGTACTGCTCTCTCTTTTCTCGGTTGAAATTCGGGGGGAATCTGTGGTTTGTTCTTTTTCATCGTTCCGACTATGGTCAAACCATTTTTCAACAATACCTCTGCCAATTCCACTGAAACAAACCCATTGTCACAAGTAATATTCCTATTAGTACCAAACAGGCCTCTGGCCAGATGAATTACAGCCTGAGTGGGAATAAGCAGATTTTTTTCTCGGTCAGAAAGAGAAGCCCCATCATTACCTTTGCCGGTATACATATATGAGTTATAAAGATAGGAATTGTGAGCATCTGTCATGCACATTATTTTTATGCCATATTTAGCAGGCTTCTTCGGATTATATACAAGAAATCTTACTCTACTTCTAAATGGTACTAGGGTTTCATCAACAGTCATGTGGGCTCCTGTTGAATAATTTTTTTGACAGTTGGAAACAAAGTCACTGAGGAGGTTGGTAATGCAAGCACCCTTGTCTGTTTTTTCTCTATCTGCTCTGGTAGCACTGTTATCAAACCTCAGTGCTCTGAGAAGTACATAACACCGTTTTTCAGTCATTATGGCATGGAATAGCGGACGTCCAAAGATGCTGGTTGCAAACAAAGAGGAGACCGATTCGTGTGATGACTTGAAAATTGAACAAAAGACCATAATTCCAAGTAGAGCATCTATTTCGTCCTGGTTTGTGTCTTTATAACATACGTCGTCCATGTTGACTAATTTTGAACGCATAACTCCCAATTTTGTATTTGTGTGTATCACGATTTTGTCGACCATTTCTCGAGTAATAAATAACCGCCAAACTTGTTCTGGAGTAGGTTTTGTACCGAGGGTTAGAGCCGGACCATTTATTTGTTGTAGCCATACTTTTATAACATTATGCCTCGCAATGTGTGCAACTGGACGGTCAGGTATGGATGACCAGCAGAAACAATTTTTTTCCCCAAAGGAAGTAGTAAGTTAGGCCTCATCATTGTTTGCATCATACGCGTTTTCTTGGTTTTCATCGTCGCTGTCTATAATTTGTTGTACACCACGACCTTGCCGCCTTGAGACTAAAATTTCTTCATCGTCTGACGAATCATTCACGTTTTGGTGAGGAGAGTCAGAAATAGGGAGTGAGATTGGCTCGTCCAAAAGGAGTTCATCACCTTCATCTTCTGGTTGAGAATCAACATCCACTTCATTGTCTAAAATCGGAGGGAGAATATTCACATTTTCAGGAACGTAAGAGTCATCAGAATCAATCTTGGAGTCTGTTTCTTCGTCCTGATGTACTTGGGACAATGCAAGGTTTACCAGATTCCTCGTGCATTGTGAAACGGGGGGGGGGGGAATTTTCTAGCGTCCATTTTTATATGGGTTAAGTACCTGTAAACAAAGAAAAATCTAATCAGGAATGGTAGGTAGTTCCTAAATGGGAACAAGTTAGCTGCATGCAAAAACATCTATAATTTTCTTCCTCTAAAATTGATTGGAATTCTACAGGATTATCTTTATAGAATAAATAAATCTGTAGAAAATTTTCCAGGCAAACTGGCTAGGTAATTCATCCACGCCCAGATGGAAGACCCGTCATTTTGACCGGTACAAGAATCATGGCGCAGACAGAATACCCGTCATTTTGACCGATACAGGAATCTTGGCGCAGATAGAACACCCGTCATTTTGACCGGTACAAGAATCATGGCCGTGACAGAATACCTGTCATTTTAACCGACTAGGTTAGAAAAAACGTAACTTACCAAAAAAATTGCGAGCGGCAGCACCCCTGCGATGTTACGTGGCCACTTGCAATGACCCAACTGACGATGTCACTGGGAGCCAGCCAGGTGAAGCGACGCGCGCGCCCCATATTGGTGTAAATGTGAACTTTAGCGGTCATAATGACCGATATTCCAGGGAGAGGGTTAATAGCTATTTTTTTCTTCAATGGTTAGACAAATTTGATGCCTGCAGCAGAAGAGTAAGTGGTGATTTCTTATACATTTTGCTCAATTATAAATTAATATAATACACAATTAATATAAAATATGAAAGTGTACAGTTAAGCAGAGAAATAAGCAAGTATTTCAGTGGTGTATTTATTTATTTTTATCTCAGATATTGTGAAAGTTATAAAATTTTGGAGTTAGGGCTCCCCTTTCTTTTAAAGGAATATATGTTTTCTGTGAGTTATTAGCAAAAGAATGTAGATATATTAAGGAATTGAATCTATCAAGTTGACATCTCATACATAAGCTTTTGTAGTTTTGATCATTATAAACAAATTTATTTTTTAGCTAAAACACATAGCATTCTGTGTGTGTGTGTGTGTGTGTGTGTGTGTGTGTGTGCGCGTGCGTGCGTGCGTGCGTGCGTGCGTGAATAAAAGTACCCTAGAAGTAAATAAAGTAATTAAATTTACTGCTAGCCTCTGAAGAAAACTGCTTATGAACATCAATACTAATTTAATCTGCAAAGAATTTCAAAATTAAAGATAACCAAAGACAAAAAATGTAGATAGTATCATGGTAATGTGTTCAAAAGATATATAATGAAAAGTAAAAATTAAAAACTGGCATTAGGTGTCATAAATGAAACCTTACCCAGTTGATATTGTAACGAGTTGTTCTGTATGTACTCTTTAAAAGTATGTTTTATCGTGTGTTAGCCCCACACGTGTTGTAGTCGTTACTTTTTTTTTGCACGCTGACGATGTCCGTCACGAACTCCCGAATTACCAGACTAATATCTCGCGAGTGTAAACCTTACCTGTCCTTTAATGAATAAATTTAATTCCCGGGTGGCGCCAAATTGTTTATGAAAACAATTAAAAATGTGAAATTGAGCGGTCGTTCTAGACGGTGTTGACTAATTCAAATTACCCTCGCAACTGGCGGGCATATTGTAACTGCTCGAAAGTCGGTCTTATCTTAAACGTGTATAAGTGTAATGGGTGTAACGTGTCTTATCTTCCGTCATCGCTTTGGAACGTAACTTACTCTGATTATGTCCGTTGCGAACGTACGAATCACCAGGTATCGAAGTCCTTACCTGTTGTTCACTAGGGGTGTGAAAATCCCGGGTGGCGCCAAATTGTTTAATTAAAACAATTAAAAAAATCTTATGATGATATGACAAGCGCAGCTCAGGCGGTGTGGAGAATTCAATTTGTTCCCGCCTCGACTTGGCCGTCTGAATGGGGCCAGTAGTTCATTGCGTTGGCTATGTGAGCGCTTGCCGTCAATACTAACTGTTCTCTAAAATGTACACAAATTATTATACACCATCCTAATGAAATTACAACACAGTGGTTACACTCAGTACTTGTTTATTATTAATTATTCAGGTTAATACAAATTATGTTTTCTTTTGTAATACATTTGCACCGGTAATGTATATGAGACAAATTCTCTGGGTATGACAAATCGATCTTTGAACGTAACAGACATTCAAGTATGGCGTTTGTCGAAGTAGTATACAAATATTTACGTTCAAACGTCTTGGATTCTTGTGATTACGGTAAAAGTATTATTAATGATTACAACAATAAAAATACACTACCTTACATCAGTTATACTTAAATAATATACTGTGTAGTTATAACTTGTTCTTGGAGTGTAGTAGAAGTGTTTCAAAATTTTGTAAACTAACAACAGGTTAACTTTACAAGTTGACAAATTTTCAGTGTCTTAGTTTTTTATTTTAATCTTTGAAAAAAATTATGTGCAGTTTAGTGAGATTTCAGATTACTGTGAGAAATATTTAAAGTGAGTTTATTCGGAAATTTGGGTAATTTAAATGATACTTAACACATCAGCAGACTGGGTGTACTCGGTTGATCTGGTCAAAATGAATTAGGCTGCAATCATATTTAATTTTCAATTGTCTAGGGCGTCTGGCATCTTTTTTAAATTAATCGGAGCAATTTATTCATTTCTTTTTTATTTGATTGGTCTTCGACATCAGTTAAATGGTTTCAGTCATCGTCTGCTTCCTTCTTGTTCAGTGGTGGTAATTTCGTTTACTATTTTGATGTTTTAAATTAAAATTTTGATCGTTCAAGATTTGGCGTCTATTCAGCATGAGCCGAGTAAAGAAATCTAACGGTAAATCCGTAACCAATGTCTGTCGTCATGGTTACAAATGAATTCTGATTGGTTAATCTTGGCTTATTACCATTGTTATCAAATTTGAATTTTTATTCAAAATAGCTGTATCTCTTCTGATTGCTTTTATTCTTCTGTCTTCTTCCCTACATATTAAATATTATTACTACTGTTATTATTTCCTTTCAAAGATTATTTTGATATCCCTTAAGGTTGGGTTCTTGAAAATATTAATGTTTGTACATTTATGTTAATATTTGGTAATTACATTTCTCCTTTAATTTAAGTCCTTATTCTAACATTTTTCTTTTAAAACGATTTACAAATTATTCTTGGCTATTTACTCGCCTTGAATTTGTTAATTTCCTAGTTGATTTTATACAATTTGTAGTTATTTGTTATTGACAGTTAGGCATTTCCTAGGCCTAAGTAGCCATTGATTATTTTTACCTATTTTATTCAAATTATATCTCATTTTACTCTAAAGTGTTTTGTTTTGTTGTTATAATTGATTCGTTTATTGGTTATTGTGTCTTGAATTTGTTTGTGTACTGATTATGTGTCAAGATTATTTTCTATATCTTGGCTAGTCAGTTATTTCCTAACTGATTTTCTAGTGTTTATCATTTCTGAATTGATTTACCTACTTATTTATTTGACTTGCCATCGTCAACAATATGGCTATTATTTACTATTAAATAAAAGTTGTTAAAGTATAACAACTAGGCCTATGGACTGTATGCTTCCTTCAGCCATATCCTATTCATAAATTTAAATGAACAATTCTTTACCAGTTATTAGGTACTGTTGGTTTAACATACATTTCATTCCTTTACTATTATTTTGGGTGAGAAACATCATCACTCCTTTTAAACTTACTTAATCTATTATCCCTTATAACATAGGGTGTTTATTGATTGCATTCTTAATTTCTTATTTCTTTACTAATCTCTTTCTCCAATTCATGGTAACACAAACTGTTTATCTTACATGGGCTTTCTCCCCTGAATAACATCGTATCCTTCATTTATATCTAATCTAAATACTATTTTTAATTACCATTAACTATGTAATTTTTGTAAGTTCACTATTAAATCATTTAGTGTTTTATCATTGATTTACTAAGTGTTTTCTTATCTATTACTATTTTTTATCATATTATCTTTTACAATATCCTTATTTCTTCATCACTTTCACTTTTAATTAATTAGTGTTTATCACTGATTCACTCATTATTTTGGGGTATTAACACTTTCACTATTGGCACTTCTTAAACTTTTTATTTTAAGTGTTTATTAGTGGGTAATCCCTATTTTTTTTTTTTTTTTGTCACTTAGTTACTTTCAGTGAGTATTTCTCACTATCTCACTAACTCTCTCTTTCTTTACAAATATTATTTATATCTAATAAGTTCATGTCTTTCTAGATTTCTTACTTACATATACTACTAATTCTTGGGTATCGCAACTTACTATCACAACGCAGTATCATACAGGACATTAGATTTAAAGTTCAGCTGATCATTTAAAACATGTGGCCTGGTAACAGGATTATTATACGCTGTATTTTTATTTATCGGGGTTTTATTAATTATGAATTACATTTGTCACTAAGCCAATACTAATGTCTATTTTATATTGGTTATTTATTGGTTTTGTTTCCTTTATGATATTTGATTGTATCATTCCTCCCTTCCCTATTCTATACTATATGTCTGTGTTTTATCATCTTGTTTCACTTTATTTCCTTTATAGTTGATTTGTTCCATTTTTATTTTCATTTTTCTTCTCCTTCACTTTCATCTTGTTTCACTTTATTTTGGTTTTTATCTGGCCAATCTCTGGGGTTGGGTCAAAGTCATTTGTCTGTCAGTCTAGTCTGTAATTTTATTTAATAATCACTTTTGGTTACTATTCTTCCTCCTTCTTTCTTAATTACATTTTATATTTTTATTCTCTTCATTATTTATTTATTAAAATATATTACTTTTTTGCATTTCTTACATACTTATAGATATCAAATGTGATCTGAATTTGGCGATGTTATATAATGCCCTTCCACCAAAATTGATCATTTTATAAAACGCGATTCTAAGTTTGATGAAATTATCAATTGTATTGTATCATTAACTTCTCAAATTCTCCTGCTTCTTGTTCATTTTTATGTTCAATTCTGTATCTTCTACTTCCTTCCTTCTGAGTCTTTTCTTCATTATTTTCTCTTAATACGATCTGGGTTATTGATTTTTATTATAAATTATTCCCTATAAATCTTATTTTCCCTAACTATCCCTACTTTGTAGCTGAAATCGATTCTGTTGGGCTCTATTGGCTTACCTAACTCCGTCGTTCAAAACTACTCTTGTTCTGAGGTCAGGGGAACATCATCCCTGCTCAGTTAAATGATTATTGACTGATTAAATGATCAGTTAAATGACTTATTCAACAGTCAATCTCAATTAATGAATCTTCAATACAGTCATCTTTTGACTAATAATAATAATATTTGTTGGGAATCTTACTTTTCTATTTCATTATTGCTCAGTTCGAGTCCTATGTATTTTTCATCTTTCTTTATTGATACCATTTGATAATACTTGAAGCGTTGATTTTTATTGATACAATTAACATTTTTATTCATTTTTAATTACTCTTTGTTTCATCTCATTTCATATTATTTATTCATTTTTAATTACTCTTTGTTTCATCTCATTTCATATTATAACTCTTAGAATATTTATTTTATTTATTTCGTTTTCGATCATTGGTTTGTTTATTTTACTTCCCATATTTTTCTAAATTGTTGTGGAAGTTGATCATTTTGATTGTTTTTTTCATATTTTTTAAATATCATAGTAAGTTTGTCGTTCTTACTAGTTAGGAATTTTTGTAGCTCATTCCTTTATTTTATGTTTTACTTCTTTGCCTCATATGTTGGCTAAAGATTATTATGGTAAGGTGATCTTACATAGTTCTTTTTTATTTATTATTTATCATTGATTTGTTTATTTTTTATCTCGTATATGCTCTAAATCATTTCGTAAGTTCGTCTTACATATTTTTTGAATTTTGAAATTCTATCTTACAACTTTTTTCTTTATTATGTATTTGCAAACTTATTCGTTTGTTTTGTTATCTGTTTTTTATTTTTTAAGGTACTTCGGTTGGTTATCAGGAAATCAGTCCCATAGTTCAGTGTTTCTATTCATTACATCTGTGTGGCAAGGGTTCCTCTTCATGGTCCTCCTGTCTTTCTACCGGAGTTGTGTTAGACTAGTTACCATTCCTTCTTGAGGGAATCCAGAGCTCTGGTGGGTTACGTTTGTTATATGCGATTCTAAAATTCTCCACAGGATCATCGCTGAATGGTATCCAATCATAATCCTCCGTTGTTTGGGCGTTCTCGTTATTCCTACCCCTTTGAACCTCATATCTGTAATCATTTCCAGAGGTTATGTCCCGTCCTTGGTCTCTGTTTCCGGATCTGGGTTCTTCTTAGTTATTATTCCGTTGTGCCGGCCTATTATCATTCTCCCTTTGTTGTTGGTCACTGTTCCGTGTTTGATTACCATGCATGTTAACTGTTTGTGGTCTTGAATAGTGCCTTCTTGGGTTTCGCTGGGCTTGACATCTCACATAATTCACTTGCGGTCGGTATCCTTGGTTGTTGTTATTACCGTTTCCTGGACGATAATAATTGTTAGGACCGTTCCGTTGGTAGTTACCCCTGTAATCGTTTCTGAAATTACCATTGTTGTTACCATTTTGGTTATAGTTCCTGGGCGCATTATTCCCACGTTGATTTCCTTGGTAATTATTAGTGTTATTCGGTGGTGACTTGTTATCCCCCTGTTGGTTTGGTGGGGATGGCCCTTCGTTTAACTTACTATTTCGGAAACTTGTGAATCGGTTCTTACAGTATTGCCATTCGTGTTCATGGCTCTCCAATAGACTAGTCATGTCCTGAATTGTCTTGACTTGACTATACATACAGGCTTTCTGTATCGCGTCATCATAGTGGTATGATAACTGTATGACTAGACACTCTTTCGGAATGCGTGGTTCCAAATTTCTGGCCATGCAGATTTTTCCCAGAAAGTATGACGTGAGGGATTGTCCGTTTTGGTTTTGATACCTCCCGTTACTCAAGTTGTTGCGGACCATGTTCTGGGTTGATTCTGACCAGTATTCTGCTTTGAATTGTGTTTTAAACTCTTGGATGCTCTGGATGTCTGGTCTTGTGGCGGTCCACTAGTTGTCATATGTTTTCTTGAATATTTCGTCCAGCATTCCCCTTACAGTTGTCCATCGGGTTTCGCGATTCTTTATAATTAATTCTTCTACCCTTTTCAGAAACTCTATCGGATTGCGCTTATAGTTGCGAAAGTTGATTGTATCTCGACTGTCATTGTTAATTATATAATTATGATTACATGGCCGGTCACGCCAGGCGTCCACTTCTTCCTGTAATAATTCTTCTCATCTATGCATCTCATCAATTCTTTGTTTATTTTTGTCCATCTTGCTGTAGATTTTATTTAGATTGCTATACACTCCTTCCATTCTTTCTCCCAGGTCTGTTCGTATAACTGCTGTCTCCTTCTGGTTCTCTTCCCGGACTCGATGTATGTCCTGGTTCACCAGTTTACACCTTTTGGCTGTTTCTTCGTGACATTCATCAATTCTCCTTTTGTTTTCTCCTTTGAGGTTGTTTATTTTATTGATTACCTCCTCACGGACTTCTGAAACAGTTTCGTTGGTTTTCTCCAGTCTCTCCAACGTCTCCTCTAATTTCTCATTTGTTTCGATGATATGTTGTTTGGTTTCTTCGCGGTACTCCATTAATTGTTGTATCACCTGCTGCTTCATCTCTTCCTTAGTCCTTTCATTGATTTCCTTCAGCTGTTGTTGTAGGATTTCATTATTTTTGTTGATTGTCTGCCTTAATTCTTCTTTCTGCTTCTGAAAATTGTCGTTTGTTTCTTCCTTCATGCTGTCGAATTTATCGTTCATCTGTTTCAGACTCTCCTCATTCTTGTCGAATTTTTTGTTAATTTGTTTTATCAAACTTTCATTATTTAGTCTACTTTGTTCAGCCATTGCTTCCATTATTTGTTGCCAATTTGGTTCTCATCTAACTTCTCCCTTGTCACCTGCCTGTAGTTCCATTTCTTTCTCTTGGGTTGGTTCTTGTGTGGTTATTATTGTCTCCACCTCTTCAACCGATGTTCCTTCTTCTTCTTCCCCTCTGTTTTCTTCCGTTTCTTTGTCCTTCGCCAACCTTTTCAATACTCCTCTTGTATGCATCTTGTTATCCTTTCGTAATCGCCGCTAGAATTTCGTATTTCCCTTTCTTCTAGCCTCACCAGTTGGTCGCCAATTTGTAACTGCTCGAAAGTCGATCTTATCTTAAACGTGTATAAGTGTAATGGGTGTAACGTGTCTTATCTTCCGTCGTCGCTTTGGAACGTAACTTACGCTGATTATGTCCGTTGCGAACGTACGAATAACCAGGTATCGAAGTCCTTACCTGTTGTTCACTAGGGGAGTGAAAATCCCGGGTGGCGCCAAATTGTTTAATTAAAACAATTAAAAAAATCTTATGATGATATGACAAGCGCAGCTCAGGCGGTGTGGAGAATTCAATTTGTTCCCGCCTCGACTTGGCCGTCTGAATTGGGCCAGTAGTTCGTTGCGTTGGCTATGTGAGCGCTTGCCGTCAATAATAACTGTTCTCTAAAATCAGAATGATCACTGTTGCACACCACTATATAAAAATTATCCCGATTAGCGCTTTCAAGCTTCACAGCCCATCGTCAGATCGGAATAGACAGGAAATATGTGAAAACAAACCCTTCCCTCCTCTCCCCCACCCTGCTCACACACAACAAGCTATAATATAAATGACCCTTCCCCACCCCCTAAACCCTGTCCCACCATCTGACCATCTGTACAGTTACATATTTTTCTAGCAAATTCCTTGTGTTTCAATGTTTTGTGTGTGTGTGTGTGTGTGTGTGTGTGTGTGTGTGTGTGTGTGTGTGTGTGTGTGTGTGTGTGTGTGTGTGTGTGTGTGTGTGTGTGCATCCTTTTAAACTTACCCTCTTCCTCTCCACACACGTGGGTCAGTCACACACCCTTATTTTAAAACATCCAATTAGTACTATGCAATATAATTCTTAATCTTATCTATCTGTCCTCTATCATTTACTTCTTAATCATGTTATAAAATATTTCTTCATTATCAAATTTAATTATAATATTAATTAAATTGTCTAACCCTTTTTCTCTTTCTTTCAATATTTCTAACTCCTCTCTAAGCTTCCTTTCAACTGTTATTTACTACTTTTACAATTTCGTATTCTTCCAAAGGATTAACAAACTTATGGTTGTCTTCTATGAAATGTCTTGCATATAACGAATTGGTTGTTCTATTACCTTCTCCACGTTTGTGGTCAGACAACCTGCATACGAATTTTCGTCCTGTCACACCTAGGTACACTTTGTTGCAGTCTTTACATTTTAATTTATAAATTCCGCTTTTCTGTAATACTGGAATTTTTTCTATATTCTTATTCCTTATCTTATCAAATACCGTTTCACATTTTTTAATAGCTATATCTACTCCATATTTATTAAAACATTTTATAATTTTTCTAGTATGTGAACCTATGTATGTCAATGACCCTGCATAATTCTTTTGTTCTGGTTCTATTTTAGCTTGTTGTATGTTAACCCTTTTCATAACTTTATCCACTATGTTGGTGTTATAATTATTATTCCTTACAATTCCCTTTATCGTTTTTAACTCCCTATCTTTTGATTCGGTCTCTTTTAAACACTTCTGAGCTCTGTAACAAAATGAATTGATTGACGCCATTTTATTTCTGTATGGGCGGTAAGGCTCTCTTGGTATAATTATATCAGAATACGACTCTTTCCTAAATATCGTATTTAAAAATTCGTATGCAGGTTGTCTGACCACAAACCTGGAGAAGGTAATAGAACAACCAATTCGTTATATGCAAGACATTTCATAGAAGACAACCATAAGTTTGTTAATCCTTTGGAAGAATACGAAATTGTAAAAGTAGTAAATAACACAGTTGAAAGGAAGCTTAGAGAGGAGTTAGAAATATTGAAAGAAAGAGAAAAAGGGTTAGACAATTTAATTAATATTAAAATTAAATTTGATAATGAAGAAATATTTTATAACATAATTAAGAAGTAATTGATAGAGGACAGATAGATAAGATTAAGAATTATATTGCATAGTACTAATTGGATGTTTTAAAATAAGGGTGTGTGACTGACCCACGTGTGTGGAGAGGAAGAGGGTAAGTTTAAAAGGATGCGCACACACACACACACACACACACACACACACACACACACACACACACACACACACACACACACACACACACACACACACACACACACACACACACACACACACACACACACACACACACACACACACACACAACATTGAAACACAAGGAATTTGCTAGAAAAATATGTAACTGTACAGACGGTGGGACAGGGTTTAGGGGGTGGGGAAGGGTCATTTATATTATAGCTTGTTGTGTGTGAGCAGGTTGGGGTAGAGGGGTGAAGGGTTTGTTTTCACATATTTCCTGTCTATTCCGATCTGACGATGGGCTGTGAAGCTTGAAAGCGCTAATCGGGATAATTTTTATATAGTGGTGTGCAACAGTGATCATTCTGATTGTGATTTCAACCAGTAACACATATTTCTTCATTAAACGTCTGTTCTCTAAAATGTACACAAATTATTATACACCATCCTAATGAAATTACAATACAGTGGTTACACTCAGTACTTGTTTATTATTAATTATTCAGGTTAATACAAATTATGTTTTCTTTTGTAATACATTTGCACCGGTAATGTATATGAGACAAATTCTCTGGGTATGACAAATCGATCTTTGAACGTAACAGACATTCAAGTATGGCGTCTGTCGAAGTAGTATACAGATATTTACGTTCAAACGTCTTGGATTCTTGTGATTACGGTAAAAGGATTATTAATGATTACAACAATAAAATATCTGTATGGAGAACCATACATGACTTCCATATTCTAAGATTTATATTTAAAATCATTTTCAGCCAAACAGCCAGGGAAGGAATTTTAACAAAAAAATACTTCTTTGTTGCCAATAACGTAGTACACATATAAAAAAAAATTATCCCCTCCCCCTTCAACTATAATTTTGATTTATAGAAAATTACCCCCAGCCCGTTCAACTAGCCTCTTCATTTATAGATATTTCATCTACGTTTCTACAGTGGATTATTAAGATCTTATCAGGATACTTTATCAAAATTAAGTACTTTACTCATGTTACAACAAAAAATGTTTCAGGTAAACTGCCCTTTCCCCGTACCCGATCTTCACCAAAAGCAACAGACATTGAGTTCTCTATAGCTCAGGCACATATGTAAAAAATTATTTGATTCTGTTTGAATTTACGGCAGTTATGGTTCGTCATATAAAAAATTACCCATGTTAAAACATAAAACATGAGATTTATAAAACATATCTAAGATTTATATTTAAAATCATTTTTGAAATAAAATATTTTCATAGAACCTACTAACGCTGGGGAAATCTGAGGAGCCAATCAGAGTTGGGCCTACCTGTCACTCTGCTGAATTTGGTGGAAAGCCCTGTCACTGTCGTCAAAGTATCAGCCTTGACAGGGTCCTCTTTTTCTGCAAAATGGGAGAGGCTTGAGATGGAGTGAGTGACATGGTCCCCACCTCAATGAAGAACCCATTGTTTTATAAAAATATCTTTAAATTTTGAAAACTGAAAATTCTTTTCTTGTTGTAAATATTTATATTTTATAATCAAAATGACTTTATTTTTGTTACCTGGCAACAAAATTATTTTATTTTCAACAATTACCATTATTTCAAAAAGTTTAAATAATTTTTCAAGTACTTTACTCTTGTTAAAACGTAAAAGGTTGCAGGTAAACTACCCCTTCCCCTTAACCGATCTTCACCAAAATCTAAAGGCCTTGAGTCCTCTAGAATTCACTGATGTATGCAAAAAATTATTTGATTCTGTTTGAATTTGCGGCTGTTATAGTTTGCCATAGAAAATACGCTTGACAAAAAACGTTGCAGGTAAACTACCCCTTCCCCTCAACCGATCTTCACCAAAAACAATAGGTCTTGAGTACTCTACAAATCAGGGCTGTATGCAGAAAATTATTTGATTCTGTTTGAATTTGCGGCTGTTATCGTTTGCCATAGAAAAAACCCTTGTTAAAAAAACGTTGTAGGTAAACTACCCCTTTCCCTTAACCGATCTTCACCAAAAACAATAGGTCTTGAGAACTCTACAATTTAGGGCTGTATGCAAATAATCTTTTGATTCTGTTTGAATTTGCGGCTGTTATCGTTTGCCATAGGAAATACCCTTGTTAAAACATAAAACGTTACAGGTAAACTACCCCTTTCCCTTAACCGATCTTCACCAAAAACAATAGGTCTTGAGAACTCTACAATTCAGGGCTGTATGCGAAACATTATTTGATTCTGTTTGAATTTGCGGCTGTTATCGTTTGCCAAAAAAAAAAATTTCCCTTGATAAAAAAAAACCGTTGCAGGTAAACTACCCCTTTCCCTCAACCGATCTTCACCAAAAACAATAGGTCGTGAGTACTCTACAAATCAGGGCTGTATGCAAAAAATTATTTGATTCTGTTTGAATTTGCGGCAGTTATCGTTTGCCATAGAAAAAAAATCTACAGACAGACACACAGACAGACACACACACAGACACTTTTTGGAAAACGACTTTTTTTCATGTTTTGAGTGTAGTAGAATCAGAATCTGCAATAATCTCGAACACGATTTTTTTTGCCATCACCATACTTCCATTCCTTAAGGAATATGGAAGTAAAATACACTACCTTACATCAGTTATACTTAAATAGTATACTGTGTAGTTATAACTTGTTCTTGGAGTGTAGTAGAAGTGTTTCAAAATTTTGTAAACTAACAACAGGTTAACTTTACAAGTTGACAAATTTTCAGTGTCTTAGTTTTTTATTTTAATCTTTGAAAAAAATTATGTCCAGTTTAGTGAGATTTCAGATTACTGTGAGAAATATTTAAAGTGAGTTTATTCGGAAATTTGGGTAATTTAAATGATACTTAACACATCAGCAGACTGGGTGTACTCGGTTGATCTGGTCAAAATGAATTAGGCTGCCATCATATTTAATTTTCAATTGTCTAGGGCGTCTGGCATCTTTTTCAAATTAATCGGAGCAATTTATTCATTTCTTTTTTATTTGATTGGTCTTCGACATCAGTTAAATGGTTTCAGTCATCGTCTGCTTCCTTCTTGTTCAGTGGTGGTAATTTCGTTTACTATTTTGATGTTTTAAATTAAAATTTTGATCGTTCAAGATTTGGCGTCTATTCAGCATGAGCCGAGTAAAGAAATCTAACGGTAAATCCGTAACCAATGTCTGTCGCCATGGTTACAAATGAATTCTGATTGGTTAATCTTGGCTTATTACCATTGTTATCGAATTTGAATTTTTATTCAAAATAGCTGTATCTCTTCTGATTGCTTTTATTCTTCTGTCTTCTTCCCTACATATTAAATATTATTACTACTGTTATTATTTCCTTTCAAAGATTATTTTGATATCCCTTAAGGTTGGGTTCTTGAAAATATTAATGTTTGTACATTTATGTTAATATTTGGTAATTACATTTCTCCTTTAATTTAAGTCCTTATTCTAACATTTTTCTTTTAAAATGATTTACAAATTATTCTTGGCTATTTACTCGCCTTGAATTTGTTAATTTCCTAGTTGATTTTATACAATTTGTAGTTATTTGTTATTGACAGTTAGGCATTTCCTAGGCCTAAGTAGCCATTGATTATTTTTACCTATTTTATTCAAATTATATCTCATTTTACTCTAAAGTGTTTTGTTTTGTTGTTATAATTGATTCGTTTATTGGTTATTGTGTCTTGAATTTGTTTGTGTACTGATTATGTGTCAAGATTATTTTCTATATCTTGGCTAGTCAATTATTTCCTAACTGATTTTCTAGTGTTTATCATTTCTGAATTGATTTACCTACTTATTTATTTGACTTGCCATCGTCAACAATATGGCTATTATTTACTATTCTTTATTACATAAAGTATAACAACTAGGCCTATGGACTGTATGCTTCCTTCAGCCATATCCTATTCATAAATTTAAATGAACAATTCTTTACCAGTTATTAGGTACTGTTGGTTTAACATACATTTCATTCCTTTACTATTATTTTGGGTGAGAAACATCATCACTCCTTTTAAACTTACTTAATCTATTATCCCTTATAACATAGGGTGTTTATTGATTGCATTCTTAATTTCTTATTTCTTTACTAATCTCTTTCTCCAATTCATGGTAACACAAACTGTTTATCTTACATGGGCTTTCTCCCCTGAATAACATTGTATCCTTCATTTATATCTAATCTAAATACTATTTTTAATTAACATTAACTATGTAATTCTTATAAGTTCACTATTAAATCATTTAGTGTTTTATCATTGATTTACTAAGTGTTTTCTTATCTATTACTATTTTTTATCATATTATCTTTTACAATATCCTTTTTTCTTCATCACTTTCACTTTTAATTAATTAGCGTTTATCACTGATTCACTCATTATTTTGGGGTATTTACACTTTCACTATTGGCACTTCTTAAACTTTTTATTTTAAGTGTTTATTAGTGGGTAATCCCTATTATTATTATTTTTTGTCACTTAGTTACTTTCAGTGAGTATTTCTCACTATCTCACTAACTCTCTCTTTCTTTACAAATATTATTTATATCTAATAAGTTCATGTCTTTCTAGATTTCTTACTTACATATACTACTAATTCTTGGGTTAGTGTTATTTTTATTTATCGGGGTTTTATTAATTATGAATTACATTTGTCACTTAGCCAATACTAATGTTATTTTTTATATTGGTTATTTACTGGTTTCGTTTCCTTTATGATATTTGATTGTATCATTCCTCCCTTCCCTATTCTATACTATATGTCTGTGTTTTATCATATTGTTTCACTTTGTTTCCTTTATAGTTGGTTTGTTCTTTATTTTCATTTTTCTTCTCCTTCACTTCCATCTTGTTTCACTTTATTTTGGTTTTTATCTGGCCAATCTCTGGGGTTGGGTCAAAGTCATTTGTCTGTCAGTCTAGTCTGTAATTTTATTTAATAATCACTTTTGGTTTACTATTCTTCTTCCTTCTTTCTTTATTACATTTTATATTTTTATTCTCTTCATTATTTATTTATTAAAATATATTACTTTTTTGCATTTCTTACATACTTATAGATATCAAATATGATCTGAATTTGGTGATGTTATAATATGAATCTCGATAGTAGTTCGTCGTGCTGCCGACGTCTAACGCTGGCAGACAATTTCGCTCGTCGCTAAAGTACACAAACTTTATAATGCAATTTATAATGAAATAAAGGACGGTTATTACTACTCAGTACTACTTTATTAAGGTGAAATAGTTAATAGTTATTCATTTAAATACAAAATTATATACTGTTATTAGATAAAGTTGCTCCGGCAATAAATAGACAATTTTCTCAGGTTGATTAAGATGATTGAAACGATTCTAAATCGACATGGCTGTCAGCAATGTTTATTTTCTACCGTTCGTTCAATCGTGGAGTTCTTTAAATTACGAAAAAATATTATAAGATGATAATAAATTACACTACCTTACATCAATGGCACTTATATACTATTAGAGTTAATTACAATTCGTTTTTTAAGTGTTAAAAAGTGTGTGTTAAGAATTCGTAATTTGTACACAGGTTATTTTCTGGTTACATACAAGTTTAGTTTTTATTCTCAATTAATCCTTGAATGAAATTTAGTTATCAGTTCGGAGTGAGAGTTATTTGTGTTGTGAGAAAAGTTACTTAGAATTTATTCCAGAACTTCGGGTATTTCAGATATACTTAACAAATCTGTTGAATTCGGGTGAAGAGTCACTCAGTTCTGAGTTAGGTTGGGTCCATACGATCATCAATCTTCCATCATTTATAATTTGGATTATGTCTGGCTTCTTTTTCGAATAATGTGGATTAAATAATTAATTTAGAATATGAAAATCTGGTCTATTGTCTCTGTTGGTTTGACTAATTCTTCATCAGACTTCTTGCATCCTCATTTTATTAAATTTTGACTTATTTTTTATTATTTTAATTTAAAATTGAGTCGAATATGGTTTGGCTTCTGTATGTCTTGAGCGTCAATAATGGACTAACTGTTTTATAACGGAATTATATTAAATAACGTTCCGTTGTTATGGCAACTGTCTGTACTCTCATTGGCTGATCATATTTATGTCTATTGTTATAATATTTGAATTTTAATTCAAAATTAATAAATATCTTCTGATGGCTATTATTCTTCTGTCTTCTTATCTGTGTATTAGATATTATCACAACTGTTTATATTTTCTTTCAAAGATCATTTTGACATCCCACAAAGCTGGGTTTGTTCATGTATTAAAGTTTTGACAATAATGTTAATATTATGTTATTATTTTTCTTTCTTATTTTATGTTTTTAATCTAACTCTGACATCTTAATATGGTTCACTAATTGTACTTAATTTGTTACTTGCCCTGAATTTTCTAATACAATAGTTAATTTCTTATAATTTGTTTATTTTGGATTTATACAGTTAGGCATTTTATAGGCCTAAGTAGTAATTGGCTATATCTTCTTATTTTACACAAATTAAAGATTATTTTTCATTTACATATGTTTTGCTTGTTGTCACTTATGACTTGTTTATATTTTGAATTAATTTGGGCTGTTTTACAATAATTGTATGTTCTTATTACTTTACCAAAATCATTGCTTGTCTGTTATTCTCTTATTTCTTTTTCTGTCTTTACTCTAAAGATTATTATTATGTTTGTAAAATTTTATCTCCTTACTCATATCTATTGCCATTTCTTATAACTTGTTTATCAGTTAATATTACTTATCAAACATAACACAAAAATTAGGTTTATGGTCTGTTTACTTTTTTCAGCCATATTCCTTCTTATAAACTTCATTGAACAAATAACTATCTTGGTGAATAACATTATAACACCATTTATTTTATCTTGCTAATCATCCCTTTGAACATTTTTATTAACATAGGATGTTTTATTTAGTTTGCACTCATATTATTTAGTTTATTCTTCTTTTAACATTTACTATATATTTTTTACTACTTAACCATTGTAACAATAACATTCTTAATCATTATGGAATTTTTATCCTGAATACCACTGTATTCCTAATCTACTATCACTTAATAACAATATTCTGGTTATTCTTATTTTTTGGTATTTTTCACCTAAGGGTGAACAATACTTAAACTATAGTGTTAACCACTGATTTTGGTGTCTTTACCTATATGTTGTGTTTTCTATTTATTTTGGGTTATACTGGCACTTTGCACTTTTTACTGTACTTTAGTGTTACTAGTGGTTATTCCCTAATATTGTTTTTTTTTACTCACTTAATCACTTTCACTTCCTACCTATCTCTCACTTCTGGGTTTTTTTATTGTTTTATTCACAATTGTTAGTTAGTATGTTAACAAATTCCATGTTCTGATTTACTTATCATCATAGATTTATTCATAACATATAATATCTGTTACTCTGGTTAGTGTACTTTAATTGAGATTATTTTATTTTATTTTAATACTTGTCATTTACATTTATTATTTGTTTGTGCGTTTTTCATCATTATTTGAGTTTATACCTTCTCATTTTATTTTCTTTATTATTTGTTTGTGTCTTTTTCATATCCCTTCTCATTTTATTTTCTTTTATTGGGTCAATCACTTGGGTTGGGTCCTAGTCATTTGTCTCGTCATAGTCATTTTATTTTCATTAGTTTAATATAGTTAATTCATCATAGTTTTTTCTCTGGTATTGGGGCGGCTTTTTGAGTTGTAATAATATATAGTTCTCCATTATACTGTAATACAAATTCTGGTAATATTTAAAAAAAGTACTCTGTTCATTGTTGCCAGTATGAGATCACTGTATTATTTTGACAGTACATCACTGCTATGATGAGCCTTCTAGTGTGTTACTTTAGAATCTTATTTGTAACATATTTATTTGTCCATCCAGATCCAAACAAACAACCTAATAGATTTCAAGTCAATTGTATCCTGATGGCCTTCCTCTAGTTTTTATTAGAATTTGCCAAATTAGAACACTAATAGTTCTGAAACATTATGCTGATCATAAAGCAAGTTTTCATTAAAAAAAAGGACATCTTCATCAACTAATCACACTCTTATGAAAACTGCTAGCAGTACAGAAATATAAGGAAATATGTGGCTTCCTGAGCACATTTCTCAGGAAACTTCCAAAAAACGAACATGTTTGTAAAGCATTACAGTTATCATTATTACACACATACAGTTCTTGTTATTGTTTTAAGATGCACAAAGAAACTATTGCTATGGATATAAAAATAGTTGTGCCATAGTCACAACACTCTCTTGTTAAGCTTAGCTTAATTATAATGAGATTATTTCTCATAAAATAAAACATTTATAACCACCATTAGCTTTCTACATAAACTAGTAATGTGAGTAGAGATAACAATATTTACTATAATGTCTTTTATCAGCTAATATTATGTTATCAGTATCAGTAAAATTATCTATAATCAGTGAGGTTTTATTAGTATTTCTGAACTAGGACTTCATTTTGTACATAAGAATAAAAAGGTGCAATCATAGTGAGAAGCAGTCAATTACCGTTTTTGTTTGTGAATAATGACAGTGAAATATTTGTATATCATGATAATACTTAAATGCTTATACCTATATACATGTACTGTTTTGCTTAAAAATCATCTCATATCAGCTACTAACAGTAATCGGGCGTGTGTTAATTTTTGTTATATAGTTTTGTACCTGTGTAATAAAATCACAACTTTAGTCTGGGGATTGGTGGTTGACTGTATTCAAAAGTTGTCAATTTGACCACCATTAATTTAAAATATCTATATATCTATTCAAATCCATTTCTACTTTTGATCCTAAACAATCATTGTGACAGCTTTCTGAGGGTGATTCCACTTTCCACTGTTATCAAATGTATATTGTAACATTAAAACTGGTGTGTGTCTCTGTAAAATGTATACCAGTTTTATATGTGTATAAAGTGTTAGTGCGTCCGTCTCGCACTGGGGTCGTTACATCAATTTTGCGCTAACGATGTTCGTAGCGTTGCGGTAATTACCAGTATAACACGGCAGTAACCTTACCTGTTTATATATATAGGGGTGTGTTAATCCCGGGTGGCGCCAAATTGTTTATTAAAACAATTAAAATTACTTAATAAAGTGTTTTCAACTATGGCGGTCGGGGCGTTCAAATAATTCCCGCTCGTGCCGCCTTCTGAATCTTGTAGGCAGTAGTGCAAATGGCGACTTGAGCGCTGCTCATCAAACCTTGCCTTCGTAAATAAACACGAGTAATATAATGCACTCCCTATGAAATAATAACAATGGTTACTCCCTGTAATAGTTATTTGTAATGGGTGATAATTAAAATGTTCAATTTGACAATTAGATTATAACAAATTTGCACCGACTTTTTACATGAAACACTTCTTCTCAAGGCTGACGAAATCGATTCTGTAACGAAGTATCCGCATCAGCATGGCAGCTGAACGTTTAGATATTACAATTAATTTCGTTAACAAAATCGGCGGATTCTTTTGATTATAAAGCAAAGAATTCCTACGATTACAATAAAAATATTTTACCTTACTCTAAGTGTACATAAATAATAAGGTGTGTGTTTACAATCTGTTCTGTATAATAAAAACGTTTTATACCTGATAAGTTGAAATAATAGCATTTTGAAATAAAATGTTCTCATATGCTGTCCAAAGTTATACTGTTTTGAGCCTTCTTCGTATTCAGGACTATCAAATCAACTGCTTATTATGCATTCCATTCTGGTTTTTATTCTCACTTATATTCATGAACATGAACAATCCACTATAAACATAAAATGTTTCAAAACATAAATTTCAGCACTTTATAAAGCAGTTGGCTTATATTTCACCTTTGATAATCAAAGAGAAATCAAAGTATAATGTGTAAAAGAAGAATTCTTCAGCTACTAAAAAAATACTTGTATTACAAAAAATATGAATTATAAGAACTTACTTTGAAGTTGTAGATTTTTGTCAATTGACAGATTTAGTTCCAGATTTTCACACTTTTGTAATTACAACTTGAAAAATTAAATTATACTAGTATGCTTCCTGAGCTGCAGAACTCGCTTACTATTTTGAACACAGTACGCCTACACTTATTATTACTTATATTTTGATAGTAGATAATTTTTCAGTTATGGGAAAAATTACAAAAATTCTGATTACTCTAATATTTCTTCTATATATAACAATTATTTTGGGTTACAATTACGTTTAGTCTGACACCCTGCAGGATTTTTATAATTTTTTTCAAATTTCTGATCTCATTTTTGGGCCCTGGAATCCCAAACTTTAAAATCTCCAAAACTTAACACTGCATCCAGATGTTAGTTGAATTCTCTTTAATTTGATATCCCACTTGAGTTTTTGTGACTTTTGTGCCCTGACATCCAAAGATTTTGAAATTTTCAAAAATTCAAATTGAACTATATTCAGACTGTAGTTAAATTCCCCTTAATTTGATACCACACATGGGATTTTGCAATTTTTCATAATTTTAACCCCTACATTTTTGCCTCCCACCACCCTATTTTTGGGGAGATCAATCTCAAAAACAATAGGGTTCTGTAGAGTAAAAGTATGAACTCACGTCCCAAGTTTTATGAAAATCAGTTGCTATGTTTAAAAGTTATCGTGAGACATACTCCATATAGACAGAATACAGACAGACAATTGCCAAACAGTCGAGTTGAAACTGAGCATTCTCTTCATTAATTTAAATATATGTGGTACATAAGATCAGAATGCACTGCTAAAGTTCAAATTTGAAAAGATCACCTTAAGAGAATGTTTTCTGTAATGAAATCCTGTCTGGACACCACTATCAGAATCAAGCCACAGAGTACTCACCATGGGGTTAGATTTGATGTAGGAAACTAACATATACCGGTATGTAAATGTGTATATATGCATACACATATTTTTATTATTTAACGATAAAAAGATTAGAAATTGTATTGCTTTGATTATGACTGTGGGTAGATTTATCATAGCATAATGCATGTAGATAGTTTAAATTTGTAGAAATTATTCCTGCAACATGAATATTCTCAAGTGAAAGTAGAATCAGTATAAATTTAAAAAAATTTTCAAAAACCAAATCAGTATTGAAATAAAATTTATCAAATGTTTACTTTTTGACCAAAATTGGGATTAAGAAATTCAAATTTTATTTTACTGCTATATACATATTTAAAAATTTTGTCTTACAGTTATGATATTTAGGTTAAATAAGAAATTGTGTCAATGTATAAATGAATGATTGTGTGAATGGATTGAGTGGTGGGCCTTACAGGAGACATAGAGCTGGATCAACTGCGAAAACGACTTGAAGAGACAGAAGCAGCTATGGAGAGAATTGTAGCACAGATGGTTTCAGTACCACCCAAAGCCAGGCCTAGCTACTTTAAGGTTAAGTTTTAATGGCCTCTGTGCTCGTGCATGTAGCATTTACCTGTTATGTGTTTTATATATAGCCTACATAATGTATGTATGTACAATGCTATTGTTTCTTGAAGTTATATTTTATTAATATTTGGCTGTCAGTTTATTATTTTCATAACTTAGTCCTTTTCTTGAAATGATCCTCTGTTGAATAGAAAAATAAATATGTTTCTATCCTATTACTACAGTTACTTAAAAATAGTTACTTGTAATTAACATTCACCCAAATGTTCATTTAAAATGACAGATTGTTGTGTGCATTTTGCCTTAAGTTGTTGTGGTACAAACTTATGTTAACGAAATATATAAATACATGCCTAGAGATGACCCATAATAATATTTACTTTATATCTGGATGTATTTTCGTATTACTAAATAGTTAATACTGAACTTAATTGTGATGAGAAGAACACTGTGTATCAAGTTACACAGTCACTTTAATTCAGGTAAAGTGGACTTATGTTACTTGTAGATAAATATTTAGTTATAACAGTAAACATTTTCTTTTGAACTGGAATAATTGTGTATATTATTATAAGCCTAAAGTAGAACATTTCCAAGTTTAATTCCCCTATTCCTGATTTCTCTTTTAAATAAATTTTTTAACTGTTGGTTGGTGGATTAAAGTGAACCAGTGGATAGTATTATAGTAAGAAATTTTGTGTTAGAGGAGGGTTAATTTTGTGTATTAACATAAATAATTTTTTATGTGAAGCTATTTTGTTTGTAATAGGGGAAATGTTTGTAATGAGTAGTTGTTTCCCAAGTGTAATGGACAGTGTTATCCATTTAATTAATAAAAGACTAAATTTTACCAGCCTTCTTAAGAAAAGTATATTCCAGTAAACATTATCATTAAAGAACAGAAACTTTCACAGCCAGAGTTGCCATTAGCATTAAATTATTGTGGGCTGTTAGGCCTTGGTCCAATATAATCCAAAAGATCTGACAGAAATTTTCAGACATTTCGGCCATTCCCTTGATAGCTTCCATCTGTGGTGCAAGAACAAAGAAGTGTAAAACTCCTGCATAAAATCAAGTGCAGATCAATCCCTAAACTACAAGCACCTAAATTATAACTTCACAGGGCTGCTTCACAATTGTTCCCCTGCACATGGGAGACTTTAGAGTACATCACCCATATTTCCAGCAGACATTACAGCTTCTTTTCACCATGTGTCGACAGTGATGTATTTTCAGTGGGTCCTTCTATGAGCAGATGGATGGTGTCACTATAGGTAGGCTTCTGAATCTTGTGGTGATCAACAACTCCATTGAGAAATTTGAGGAGGGAGCATTGATATGTGCGCTGTTTAATCCTAAGTGTCAGTTCAGTATGGGGACAAACTCTCATTGTGTAGAGCCACAGAGATGAGGAGCTTCATTGCTTTCTGGCCCGCTTGAATAGCATTCACCACACCATGGACAGAGAAGCAAATGGCAAGCTGGCATTCTTGGCTGTGTTGGTCCTTAAAAGGATTGCAGGCAAACTCGAACACAGAGCCTATCGGAAGCAACTCGCTGACTGCTATTTGCATCATGATTTGAAACACCATCCTAGGCACAAGTGCACCTTGATAAACATGTTGGTTGCCCAGGCTCTGTATGTATGTGAGCCCCAGGATCTTCGTAAAGAACTCATCCATCTTGAGGTAGCACTGAAGGCAAATAGTTACTCTGCTGGAGAGTCTTGAGGCTGCATAGATCTGGCTGAGCTGATGCATCAGAGGATCAGCAGGTGGTTGGCACATCCTATGTCAAGAGTGTGATGGGCCGCATTGGGAAGTTATTGAAGCAGCATGGGGGACACACTGCTTTCTTGCTGACAGAAGATACAACGATGCTTGCATTCAGTGAAAGACAGCAGGGATCCACTTGGTTCATGCAGTGTGTACGCAGTGCCTTGGTCCTGTGGTTGAGTGTATATCGGCACTATGAAGAGTAGTGTCAACACCTATATCTCTGAACGCCAGAGAAACTGTCATTTTGGTTAACCTCAAGAAGCAGCTATAGCAGAGTATGTGTTGTCCAGTGAAGGCCACACAGTCTTGTTTGGGGTTGTGTCTTCTACTCATTGGTACTTCACGTGGTTGCAGAGAGAGGTGATTGAAGTCCACAAGCATGGTCTTCTCAGTATGAATTGATGCTAGGAGACCTTGATGGTAAATAATTATTGTTTATGGTTACCCGTATTCAGAAATGCTGAAATCCCCCTATCAGGGCACAGTGTGATGTGATGTGATTGGCTCAGAGATTACATAGTGCATGTTGGTAACAACTGGAGCAGCTCGTGAAGTTATAAATACAGGTGCTTCTAGTTGTGTAGACTGACTAAATTCAGTGGTGTGCAACTGTTTTACACATCTTTGTTACCACACCACTGATGATGGCAATCATAAGGATGTCCAAAAGGTGTGGAAATTTCTATGTTGGATCTATTGGATAATGGCACAACAATAATAATTTTAATTGTATTAAATATTTTCATTGTTTTGACACTATTTGGAAAGTATGTTTTTTTTTTAATTTTTATTTAATATATCAGTAAACCGGTGTGATAGTAACTAAAAAATAATTTAATGTATGAAATTCATATGGGTTGCCCAGATAATTGTACAGTTTTATAAAAGGTTTCAAATATTAATCACTATCAGATTTGTATGGTTTCCTTTTAAAAAAATCTCAATAATTTATGAAGTGATGTAGTTTTTACAAAAGGTGTAAACACTTCATTTCAAATGTTACATTATTTCATATGGAGGGTGGATGGTTTTTGTAGAACAACTGCAAAATGAAGTTCAAAAGATGTCATTACAGTTTCTGCAACAACCACATTAGATTCTCACTGAGTGTGATTTAACACTGTAATATTCACACACTATATAATCAGTTTTAATAAGTGTTGCAGTTAAAATATAAAACAAAGGTTTATGAAGTGGCATTAGCATATCATGTAAATCTGATACCATGATATCGCATTATTATAAATTTGTACAAACTGTAATCGTTTGTTTTACAACGTTTAAATTGGTGTCAGTAATCATTATTTATTTTAAATATAAACAGGTTGAGAAGAATAATTTATAAGGTAAGATCTATATAAAAACAAAATATCAGCATCTCATGTCATCCTTTACTCTCTGAAACACTCTCTTTACTCTGCTCTCTTTACTGTCATCCGTAACCATTCTCTATATATCTGATGATTTTGCTGAACTGTTTTTGTTGGATGTAAACGTATTATTTGCTTTTATAAACAATTGTGACCTCTTCTAAGTATGGTGGTTTATTACTCGTTACTCAAAATTTTCAGTGTGATAGGACGATTTAAAAATCTTCCTTTCACTAATGTGTTGTATGAATCTTTACTTAAGCATGATATTTACTTAATCATGCTCCAAACTTTTAAGTCACTGTGTTTTAACATTCCAATACTTCTACAATTCTCTACGACCTTAGGTGGAAGAAATTTTTGTTTTTATTTCTTGTGTCAAGCATTTTTATCTCTATTTATCATATTTAGCCAATAATAAATATACATGTAGGTATATAGATTGTGTAACAATAAAAAAGGGTCGAAATATATAAAATAAATAAAACCACTACCAGGACTTACCTGTACGCAATCCTATCCACTTACCTGTTATTCGAATTTTACCAGAAGACCAAGGTCGCCACGATTATTTTTTATATAGGATAAAATATCGAAAACCTTTACACTCCACCTTAAATAAAACGGACAATTTTGCGATCTGACCCCACCCAATTAATAATTCAGAAAGATTCCGGAACGTTTAGACGAATTTTTTCAACACAGAAATAAGACAGTGGTAATGACGAAATAACTTAGACTAACACATTGTTTTGAAGTAAACTAAATAATTTTAATTAATTAAAAGCCGTTTTAATGATTAGCACAAGAACACTAAAACACATTTTGAAATATACATTTATGGATCATATTTAAATATTATATAAGACAGCCCATTCTGCCCACACACACTCTCACGCAATTTAATACTTTACCCCTTTGTTTATTATACTTTACAAATCCCTTTTTGTATCGAAACTGTCCACTACCGCGATTCCGTACGAACACGTGTTTTGTCCCCGATTCAATGTCCGTTAATTCACTTTGTCGTCATTTCACTGTACCAACTTATGACGGCGATATGTTTAGTAAATTCTGGGGTCCCGGTCGGTCCTACTGGATTAATTACATTTTATAACACTACCGACCGGGCCCTAAACCAAAACTGTGAGCGTCTGTTGCTGGAGTTGGCGTCCTGTTGACTGTACGGCGTCTTTTCTTAAAGTCGACCGTCACGGAGAACGTAACAGGTACATGTTGCTTCGTTGAGTCGCGGGAAATGAGCAGTCACGGCCATCAGGTTTTAGTCGCCGTATACTGTTGATTTGCTGAGGCATATTCAGTTTATGCATGGATTATAGCTGGTATATGTGTGTGACCAGAGCTTAATATTGGAATTGGCTCTGGTGATGTCACCAACAGTAGGCGGAGTTTAACGCTGTTTTCCGGTATTGAGTTGATGGCGTTTTCTACATCGCCTGGGTAGGCGCTCATGCGCGAGTAGTGACGTGTGTGCACTGCCACACCAGTACAGATTTCTGCGAATTTTGTGGAGGTGCAAATTCCTTTGCCGCATTACACAACTAAAAGTGCGTATCACCTTTGTTCCAAACGCTGTTTCTCAACACTGGTCTATTATACGGACAAATACGTTGCACAATAATACTGTTATTTCACAATATTTTATAAGGCTCCCGACCGAAAACGAAATGAATAAAAATATATATATGCCCCAAACGGTTAAAATAAAAACACCCAAAAATTGACCCGCCACAATACCCCCTCGATGAGAATTCTGCTGTTCACGACAGAAGAAATCTCATCGATAACCCCGAAGAGGACCGGTGAGGAACTGGTGCCAACAACCCCCTGGTTCTTAATCTCATGGGTACACGACCCCCCTGGCTTAGCGACCATGAACTCATCTGAACGAGATCACTGGACTTCTCCGTAAGAGATCCCAACACCGAGAAATCGAACAGACTCGTACCACAGCGCACCTCGCCTTCTAACATGCTACCCCCAAAAATCCTCAATCCCTGGCTGAAATTATCCCAGATCCTCTACCGATATGTTTCCCCTTGTATGCAAGCTGGGCTGCCTTTAGCAGATACTGGGCTCACACACACTCACATTACATATTACACTTTGACAAATTGTAAAATTGAAAATTATAAAATTCCTTAAGATTGACAAAAAATTCAAAATTCAAAGTAATATTTTATCAAAAAAATTCTCTTCCTTGTTTTTCTAATTTTTGTTTCAAATGACTTAACCTAGACATTTCTACTACTTGAACAAATCCTTACTCTAACATGAGAACCACTTATAGTCTACCAATACAATGCAATACAATAAAATAAACATGGTTAATGCACACATAATAAAGGAATCATTATCTAAAATATTCATTCGCTGGCAGGCGAAAAATCAAGTTTTTTTTTTTCAAAAAAAATTAAAATTTTCAAAATTTTAAAATTCAAAAAAAAATTTATTCATTAAAAAATTTTATTAAATTTATTTATTCAATAACATATTTATTAAAATTATTCAAATATTGGTTTGAATTAATTAAACAAACAAATTAAAATTGGCTTCCTACTATACAAGCTTAGTAGGTGTATGACCTCATCAGCTGATCGTAACTAGGTCAAGTCCAAGATCCTTGACCTACACATGTTACGTATACTCTCTGCACCTACATTAAACATCTGTAACAATCTAACTCAAAGCACAAAACATAATAAAATAAAATAAAATATTTAAAATGAACAAAATATCAAATAGAAATAATAAACAAATTGACATTTAAATTATTATGAAAATTAAATTATGAAAATAAACACCTTAATTTTATATTATTCTCAAATTTTATCACAATTCTGTCACTGGCTTTACAAAATGAAAATTTTATATCTTTATCATAAATCTCTCTCTTTATTTAACAATTTCAATCTACTTTAGTGTGGGTGATTTAAATTATCTATTCTCATTTAATGTATTACTTGATCTGTATACACATATAATTAACATTGCTATTCTTACATTAAAATAACCCAATCACATTTAACCTTGTTAAAAATCTACATACCCTACATCTTGATAAAATTATAAACATTACATGTTAATTTCAATTGAACTGTTATTAATTAACCATCAATTATTTATCATTTGATTCTATGCAATTCAAATTTATTATTAACCTTCCTGTTACATTATATTTCTGAGTACCTTTCTACTATGAATTTTCTATCTAACTCTTCACATTGCAATCATTGCTTAATCTGGGTGACACTTGTATTCTCTATACTTTCACTTAAATAGACATTTTAATATTACTCCCTTTCTTACTAACAACCACTATTAACCATTTATGACACCAATCTCTCAATTATAAATACCTTTCACTAATTCCACTTACCTCTGGCACCGCTCATCGTTGTACTAGGATGTGTGTTCCCTACCTGGCTATAACCATACGAGCCAATGCCCCTCCAAAATATCGGCAAACACTCACGCGAACTACTCTATTCCCGCCACAACGCCGCACGTTGTTCACACCTTACCACCTCACCCTTACTACAAAATATCATCAACAAATATGTTTATATCTCATTCACATTACGCCTCGCTACATATACTCTCTACCACTGTGTCCCTAAATATCTAACACTATCTCTGTGTGTTACCTGTATTTCAAATTCTTATTCTCTTTCACTAATTCCCTTTAACTTTAATTCTACTTAACTCACCTGTCTTATTTTCTTATCACCCAAAATCTATTTTCCACATTTTACCTTGATATAACACTAGAAAATTCATCACTTCTCTCCTTACAATAATATACCTCCATTTGACCGTATTATCTGTTTAATCATCTACCAATCATCACAGAATCTTAATTTCATAAAATCATTTAACTTCATTCTCAAACTTTCTTTTATACGACCTTAATTAAGTAATTATTTTTCAATTATTTAACAGTTCACAATTATTTTCATCGCTTATTTAGTCTGTGAAATTATATAATTATTATTAATTTATACTGGTTAATTGCAAATTCAATTAAATTGATAATTAATGTTATCACTTTCTACTGTACCTACACATTGTTTACATAACCTATAGTACATTATCATGTAGTACACAAATACACTTAACAATGACATTAACACATAAAAGAATATACAGTCCAATTTATTATTTCTTATCATTAACCACAAATCGTTCCATAAGACAATGCACTTCAAAACCACATTATTCATATCATTAAATGTTCATGAACAATAAACAATACACAATTACCCCATATCGTCAAATAATAGTCTAATCTTATGACTATACCAGTCATTTACAATTACATACATAATCTCATGATTATGAACATAATGATTACCTGTCTTGTCATATTCTTCTACAATATCGTCATATACCTGGTCGCGCTCGAGTATGGTCCTGTCGCCGTTATTATATTCTGTTAACATTAGGTAGGTTATATTATCATCATCTACTGCCATCTCAGTTTCACTATACTGTAAGTACTCATTCTTTTTATTATTTCTCTCTATGTCTAACTTTTCTACGAATTCTTCATAATTTCTCTTTACTTTAAAAATCTCTAGTTCTCTCTTTCTCTCTCTCTCAAAACATTTCTCACCATCATACCAAACTACACACTCTCTCTCAAAATATTCAGGGGACATTAATTCATCACTATGGCACCAACTATGAAGTGCACAAAAAACCAAGGGAACTTTATCTGTAGACCTATACTTTTCCAAATACTCACGTGAAGCTATTTCTTCACCCCCCACTACAACATTACGGGAAAAATCTACCCCCTGCATCCACTCTACCTGTAAATTCTTTCTACTCTCTTTCTCTGATTCATCACACACAAACATCTTATTAACTTCTACTCTTTCTACAATTACGTTATCACTCTCAACATCTACACAATCATTTCCTAATACCGTATTTTTATTTGTATTGTCGTTTTTATTACTCGTAAACTCATTACTTAAATTATCATTTCCCCTACTACTTACCCTGTCATCTTTGTTCGATTTTAATTTGTTTATTACTTTCTCATTTTCCAATTCTATTTCGCCTAACCACGTCTCTAGATCACTCAATTTCTTATCATAAATACAGCCTTGTTCTTGAATTTCTTTTTTCAATTCATTCCAATCATTTTTCTGTTCATTAAAAAGTGCTTGCATCATTTTTATTATTTCGTTATCTCGTACTTCCCCCATATTTAAAATTTATTTCTATACCACTTTTTATATATAAAAAACCAGTTATTGTAAAATCAGAACACCTAACACAACTGTATACCTTACTATCACAAACCTAACCTACGTAAATATATGCGATATAATTTTTATACATTCGTCATTACCACATCCTATTTTCTGTGAATTAAAATAGGTCTATCTCGTATAAAATTACAATTAAACGAAAATCCTGGCAGGGTCGCCATTTGTAACAATAAAAAAGGGTCGAAATATATAAAATAAATAAAACCACTACCAGGACTTACCTGTACGCAATCCTATCCACTTACCTGTTATTCGAATTTTACCAGAAGACCAAGGTCGCCACGATTATTTTTTATATAGGATAAAATATCGAAAACCTTTACACTCCACCTTAAATAAAACGGACAATTTTGCGATCTGACCCCACCCAATTAATAATTCAGAAAGATTCCGGAACGTTTAGACGAATTTTTTCAACACAGAAATAAGACAGTGGTAATGACGAAATAACTTAGACTAACACATTGTTTTGAAGTAAACTAAATAATTTTAATTAATTAAAAGCCGTTTTAATGATTAGCACAAGAACACTAAAACACATTTTGAAATATACATTTATGGATCATATTTAAATATTATATAAGACAGCCCATTCTGCCCACACACACTCTCACGCAATTTAATACTTTACCCCTTTGTTTATTATACTTTACAAATCCCTTTTTGTATCGAAACTGTCCACTACCGCGATTCCGTACGAACACGTGTTTTGTCCCCGATTCAATGTCCGTTAATTCACTTTGTCGTCATTTCACTGTACCAACTTATGACGGCGATATGTTTAGTAAATTCTGGGGTCCCGGTCGGTCCTACTGGATTAATTACATTTTATAACACTACCGACCGGGCCCTAAACCAAAACTGTGAGCGTCTGTTGCTGGAGTTGGCGTCCTGTTGACTGTACGGCGTCTTTTCTTAAAGTCGACCGTCACGGAGAACGTAACAGGTACATGTTGCTTCGTTGAGTCGCGGGAAATGAGCAGTCACGGCCATCAGGTTTTAGTCGCCGTATACTGTTGATTTGCTGAGGCATATTCAGTTTATGCATGGATTATAGCTGGTATATGTGTGTGACCAGAGCTTAATATTGGAATTGGCTCTGGTGATGTTACCAACAGTAGGCGGAGTTTAACGCTGTTTTCCGGTATTGAGTTGATGGCGTTTTCTACATCGCCTGGGTAGGCGCTCATGCGCGAGTAGTGACGTGTGTGCACTGCCACACCAGTACAGATTTCTGCGAATTTTGTGGAGGTGCAAATTCCTTTGCCGCATTACACAACTAAAAGTGCGTATCACCTTTGTTCCAAACGCTGTTTCTCAACACTGGTCTATTATACGGACAAATACGTTGCACAATAATACTGTTATTTCACAATATTTTATAAGGCTCCCGACCGAAAACGAAATGAATAAAAATATATATATGCCCCAAACGGTTAAAATAAAAACACCCAAAAATTGACCCGCTACAATTGGTATGTTTATATTATTTTGTACATTTTGTATAATATAATTTAAATGTATATACTAATTTTGGTATTATTAATATACTGGTACTAGTAACATATTATTTGCATTACATACTCAAGCTACTTACTTGATTTTCAAAATTCATTATGATTTTTAAAAGTAATCCAGTTAAGTTGAAGTTATAAGTTGCATGTGATAATTTAGCAGTATAGAAAATATGTGGCTAAATATGAACACATTTATAAAATCAAATTAGATAACTGAAGAATATGGGGTGATAAAAGTATAATGTTTTATACATGAAAATGTAATTTATGTAAATGAAACAGAGATGAGAATTTGTTTCTTATGTGTAATATCTTTAATTTCTTAGTTTAGTATTATACTGTCAGAAACAGATATTGCAGAATGTTGTATCCCTCCAAACATGCCTGTACACATGACACGTGTGTACAAGAGGCAAAGAGTATCTAAAATACATGGCCAGAAAGTTAAAAGAAGAATATGATATGTGCTTACATTCTAATATAGGCCCGAGATGAAATATGTATGTGTAGAAACAAAATACAAAAGAAAATGGTAAAGAAATAACAAACATATAAAAGCAGCAACGTTTAGGTATAATTTCCAACAGTCAAGTTACAAATAAAAAAGAAATAAGATTAAGAAATCTAATAACGCAAGAAACTTTGTGCTATCAGCTGTTTAAACAGAATATTATGGTGCAAAGAAACAGGTAAAGAAGAAAATGTTAAATATACAAAATGTTTACTGTTATATGGAAGCAAGATATGGAGTCTAACAGAAGATATAAAATGAAAATGGAAGGTTTTAAAATAAATGCAATTAAAAATCAGTAAGCTTGTCATACCAGAGTAAGATTAGAAATGAAGAAGTTAAAAGAATCATAGTTATGGAAGTTTCCATAATACACGTAATGAGAGAAAGTAACTTATCTTGTAGAGCATATGGAAAACTATGAAGTGAATCCTTCCAGAATGAAAAAAAGAGGTAACCAAAAAATAAATTTTTGGATGGAATGTGAAAGGCTATGGATAATGACTGGGACAACAGAAGAGAGTGGGAACTAGACATTTACAATAAAACAAATTGATGTGAAACCTTTTGTAATATCTTCTGCATAGTGTCTAGATAAAAGTTAACAAAAAAACAATTTTGGGTGCTCTCCCTCAGGGGGTTGTTCCTACCCCTTCTCAGTAAATGAAAAGTAAAAAATGTAAATAACCTCTAAAATCGATAGATTATGAAATTCTAAGAAAAAAATTTGGTATACACTTTTTTTATGGAAGCCAATGGTTTACGAGTTATTTGGAGTTACAAATTTTGATTTTCACCTCCCTAAAATTGTTATCACAGTCTTTGTTAAGTAGCTCGGAAAGTACCTAAGGTTGCAGAGAATTGTAGGTATTGGAATGTTAAAACACAGTGACTTAAAAGTTTGGAGTATGATTAAGTAAATATCATGCTTAAGTAAAGATTCATACAACACATTAGTGAAAGGAAGATTTTTAAATCTTCCCATCACACTGAAAATTTTGAGTAACGAGTAATAAACCAACTCCATACTTAGAAGAGGTCACAATTGTTTATAAAAGCACATAATATGTTTACATCCAACAGATACAGTTCAGCAAAATCATCAAATATATAGGGAACGGTTACGGATGACAGTAAAGAGAGTACAGAGTAAAGAGAGTATTTCAGAGAGTAAAGGATCAATAAATCAAATTGTTTCTGAAAATTTTGTTTCTGAAAAAAATATATTTAGTAAGACTTATCTCAATATAATGAAATAAATAAAAACTCTATTATCTTGTAGCATTGAAAACACATTTAGACAGTATTATAGTGACAATCTATGTCACATTAACAGTGTTCCTAAACTTGTAAATTAAGAAGTTAGAGAGCTAAATAAATATTTTCTTAATATATTTAAATTTGTTTTTTTACAAAGTGGTTTACATACTTGTTATGGTATTGCATTCAAAAAGATTGATTTTGTTGTTGTTAGAGATTTGGTGTTAAGTTTTTTTAAAAATATGAATTGCAATTTTTTACACAAAATTTTTGTTATAAATTAGAACAGATGTTACCTTTAAAATATGTTGTATATGAGGTTTCACCTTAAACTGGTTCACTTTAATTATTTTGGCGTTGCTAATAAACATTTTATCTCGACTGAAAAATTATGTATGCCAAAGAGCTTGGTTGTGAATTTAGATTAGCTAGTCTGATGTCCTCTGTTTTCCCTCAGTTGTGACAGCAATCTCAGGCCTGGTCGCTGAAGTCAACAGAGATATTCTTTCAAAGCAGGAATATGCTGGCCCAGTACAAGTTCAGACTGAGGTATTAGTCTGCATGACTGAACAGTTCTAACATTGTGTGACCTACATTATTATTATGTTATTTTTAATGACCAAGTACTTTTGTTGTACATTCCAGTGACAGTGTCGTGTGATGTTGTTCCCTATCTTGACATTTACTGCTATCTGCTATTTAATGCTAAACTTTATACAGTTAAAACATTTATATAGACAAGCTTCTTACATGTATCGTTAGCAGGTTAAAACAATAGTGCTCACAAACATTTGAATGTCATTAACTCATATTTTTCTTGAAAACCTCTTTCAAGCTACTTTCATAATAACTTTATGTGAGACTAATTATAACATATGTATCATTAAGTGGCTAAAATAGTAATGCATAAGTAAAGCCTAACACATATAACATCTTTCTATTACTATTCAATAATTTTAATTACAAAATATATTTCTTATCTGTATATATTTTATCAGAGAATATTCATGGAACTTTGGAAGTTATACCTTCTGATTATAACTATTTAATTAGCTGAACTACAAGAAGTAGAACTTTCGTGTAATTAGTAATTAATACATTTTGTTAAAGCATCCGTCCTAACTACTTTAACAGTTTTAATATAGGAAGGAGTTTATGTTAGTGTCTGAATGCGGGTAATTAGAAAATGATAATGGAAACATACCGCAATACAAAGTTAATATGCATTAGTATAATACAACATAAATATTTTAATTGTGTATAAGAAGTCAATTAAAATATTTTAAACATTTATATACAGTAACAGACCTTAATATCTGTAGTCAAGCTCATAAGAGGTGTGCATGTAGTAGGAGGCTGACTGTGTATGTATGTATTAATGGAATATAAAACTCATTCCATTATTCAAATTGACAAAATCAGAATCCCTATAATAAAATTATATTTACAGTATTTGTTTTTATTTTGGACAAACCACAAGTAAAGAACAGGAATATGTGTACATATATGCTTAACTAAAAAATTGTTTGATGCTGCAACACCTTTAGAGAATTCCCTTTGCTGAGTCAATCATTTACAGTTAATCTTTACTGTGTGGTAAGGTAAACATTATTTTTCAACATAGCCAGTAATAGAGAGAGAGAGAGAGAGAGAGAGAGAGAGAGAGCTGTACTCTTAAGTGAATGATAATTGTGTTCATAGCTGTGATAGTTGTGGATGATTGAAATTGATGGGTCAAGAAACTTCAGTCTCCTTATGCTATCTGACATAGTGAAGGTTTCATCAGATTTTCATTAAACTGATCATATAATTTTAATATTTAAATTTGTATTTCTAACATGATGCATCTACCCATCAAATTGGATTTATTATTTCTCATTTTCTTGCATATATATTATACATCTAAATTTCTTTTCATCACTAGTGACTATTAGTACTTAACATAAAATGTTGTAAACTTGTTATATAGCATCCAGTTCACTTTTTCTGTCTGTTCAAAACACAAACAAAAGGGGGACAGAGAACTACCTACCATACAGTTTTTCAATAATAGAGGTAGTATGTACTAGTGATTTTAGATATGGCGATGATACTCTTGCGCCCAAAACAATAATCAATAATTTGTTTTGACAAAAAGTAGGTTTGTGTTTGCATTTATTTTGTAACGAATTGTATAACCTCTGTTTCGTTGGGAATGCAGAAGGATTGGGATTTGACACTCTTTTATCTAGCCATTTAGTGCCATTTAATATGCCCCTCCCACATAGTAACAGCTCAACATTACCAGCCCAGACAAGCATACCAATTTTCAGTGGGGTACAACACATTGGGTTTTGTATCTTGTAGTTAACAGTTTGTTTTTATACCATATTATTAGTCTGATAATTGTAAGTCTCAAAAATTAATAATGCCACATTTTATGTTCTTGGAACCCACACATTGAAAACTCTTTGAAGCGAACAATGGATCACGAACTCAGTACCTTTCCAGTTATCCCATTAGTTCTTTTGTAGTATATAAACTTTACAAATTGTGAAGTAGACCAACTTTTTGTTGTCTGTGGTATTTCCCATTCTTAAAAATTATAATTTGTATACTTCATTTTTTAATATTATTTGTTTGAAAAATATTCTGTTTAAAATCAGTTTAAATTTACTAAGCACAGAATACTGTAAATAACGTAAAACTTAAAATCATGCAGTGCCCACTAAAATTCATTTTCTTTACCAGATTCTGAAGTTAAATCACAAATTGAAAATATTAAAGAATAGTGTGATAAATGCCCTGGAAATTCAAGAGTTCACCAAGATTGTAAATGCTTGTCCTAGCATGCCAGGAATCAACAACTACTAGGATGCTGATTTGTCCCAGATTTTGTACGTTGTAGGTATCATATATAAACAAGTTAATATTATCAAAACACACTGGAATGTATGAGTATGTTTTTTGAAAATCAACAAATTGTATAAAGGACATCTAGAAAGTCTCATAATTGAAGACTCCAACATCAGAACCTCAATGTGTGCGTGCGTGCGTGCGTGCGTGCGTGTGTGTGCGTGTGTGTGTGTGTGTGTGTGTGTGTGTGTGTGACATAGATAAAGTAATAGTAGAATGGAAGAATGTTAATAGTAATAATAATAATGACAGCAGTAGCAACAATAATATTAATATGCATAATACCAGTAGTAATATTTCTTATAATGTATGTAGTACATTACAGTAAAATTTCCGTATTGTTCTACACTCAGAAAAGCAGACAGCTCTCGATAATGGACAGATTTGAAATTACCTTTACAGACACAAAAGCTCAAAAAGCAAAATTTATTACTTATTATTTCCTTTATAGTGGACAGCTCAGAGATTGACAAACTTGTCAACTATAAAATACGTTAATTACCTTTCCAGACATTAACAAAATTACCAGATATTAAAGAAAATCTGGACATAATACATAAATGTAAAAAATCACTTAAGTTAGACACCCTTGAACGGTTTGAAATATATAAAGCCACAAAATAAAATTTCAATCTCGTTTTGAATGAGACATCAAAACATAAAAATAATATTTTATTTAACAGAATTAATGATATAGAGCGAGAACTCAGCTGTGACAGATTGATAGGAAGAGGATCGAAGGTCAAGTTGGAGTCGACTAATTTTGCCGTGCATCGCAATCCTGTACAGGTCCGCAACGGTCACATATCGTGTGTTTCGCTCCCTATTTATTTTGAATGTTTTAAGTGTTTAAATGTTTTTGTCCCTTCGTGTGTGTCGTATTTATCGTCTGACAAGATGTGTGAACATCAATAGATGTAGTTTCAACCCCATTCTAAGGATCTGATGATGACATAACAATGTCGAAACTCGAGTAATCCTGAATTTTGGATATTTAAGAAGTGTGATGAAAGGATTTTATAGTCATAACCACTTCTGGAGGCAATAACAATGTGTAAACTTGTCAAATCATAACTACCGTAACGCTTATCATAGCAGCAAACATTTGCTTACTAATGACTGGGCATCAAATGGCTGAGACATATTATGTCTTCTTTCATCAGACCATGATAAATGTTTATACTTCCTGCTGTCGCTTTTTTACTGTACAGTACCAGTACATTAAAGAAAGATTGCTTTGGTACAGTGTAGAACGTAGTTCATCACTTGTTATTATCAGCGTATAGTTCGGACATATCCTGTTACAGTATGGTAGTTTTAAAAATGTCCTAGAAACGCAAGTGTTTAGTTCAAAAGAAAAAGTTGACATTCTTAAAGAGTATGAAAAAACTACTTTTACTGTTTGAGTGCAGCAAGCAAGTTTGGTGTTGGTAAAACACAAAAGAATTGAAATTTTAAAGGCCAAAAGAGAACTGTTGAACTGTTAGTTGGAAAATAGAAATCAAAAAAGAAAAGGAAGTTTCCAAAAATAGAGAGATTAGTAATTGATAAAATTACATGTGAATATTGTGCATAGCAAGAGCTAATAAAAATTCCAGTTTCATGGTCCTTAATTCAAGAAAATACATCTTAAATTGCTATGGAAAAGGGTTTACTTCAACCTTCTTATACGTGGCTTGATCAGTTTAAGAAATGGCACAAAATTTTCAATGCATCAGGTGAAGCTGTATCAGTGAATATGGGAGAAGTCCAAGACTGGATTATTGTCCAAGACATTATTGCTAACTACAATTAGGAAGCTATTTATAACCTCGATAAAACCAGACTCTTTTATCAAGCTTTGCAAATGAAAATGATGATGGTATTAGGTGAACAGGTCTGTGGTATCAGGCAGTCAAAAAATTGTTTAATTATGCTGTGTGTGAACATACCAGGATAATTTGAACAACCTTTAATAATTGGGCATGCAAAAAATCCCTGTTGCTTCTCTGGTGTTAATATTAGTGTTTTACAAATAGACTGGCGTTCAAAATAAAACAAAAACATGGATGACAAAAGGGATAATTAGTTAGTGGTTGTTAAAGCTTAGTAGTAAAATAAGAAAAGAAGCAGAAACGTTTTATTTTGGAAATGCTGTGTTCCAACCTGACAATTTATAGTGTACTAACAAAGCTCATATTTCTGCCTACAAATACCACAATGTTTGCCAGCTTTAAGATCAAGGAATCATTAAAAAGTTTTTAAGCCAGATTGCAGGTGTTAAAATATTTGCTAAATAATATCAATAACATGCAATAACCATTCGCTGAAGCATCAGATAAAATTGTGTCTGTTTTGGATGCAATCACTTGGATTATTATATTGTTCAACAAATAAAACCACAGATGGTTTGTAATTGTTTTATGAAGTGTGCTTCCCATGATAAGACAGCATCAGTGCCTCACCCGACCCTCAAGCCAATGAAACTTACTCATCTTTTAGATGTGTTTGGAGTGAGCCATAGTGCTTTTTTAGATATAGACAATCAACTTGAAATGGAAGACATTTCGTTAAACATAGAGAGATTGTAAGCTCCTCATGGAAAGTGGATGAAGACATAGAAGTAACATCATCTTCTTGTAAATAATGAAGATACTTCGAATAATCATACTTCGTTAAAACATGCATAGCAATTTGCTGTGAAAGTTGAAGAATACTTTTTATGCATCAGCGATCCTGAAGGACTAGATGTAATGTGTTAAGCAGAAATGAAATTGGAAAATATTGTTGTTAATAAAGCAAGAAAAAAGCACACTAACTGTGTATGTCTGTGTTTTTTTTAATTAGTGCCAGTGCAGTTTTTGAAGTTTATTTTAAGTACTGTACATGTATAACATTTCAGAATTCCTTTACTGTGGAATTCTCACATAATAATTCATTTCTTTTTCTTAATTCAGATATGTAAGCATTTACTTACTGTAATAAAGTTTAATGCCATATTTAAATTTAATAATTATTGTATATGTTAGTAAATATAATAATAAAAAAAAATTTTTATAATAATAATAATGTTATAATAATTTACATACTTAATGTTGTAACATGACATAAGGTAGCAAGAATTCAATGGTATTTAATTATAAAATAAACAGCTGAAAATAAGAGTAAAAGGCAAAAAACTTATGAACTTAAAGATCAATAACCCAGTAACCCAATAAATGACAAATGACTATTAACCCGACAGACTTGACACAATAGATCGGATAGGAAACAAAAGAAAACCAAGAGACAGTGAAGAAGAAGTTTAAGTACAATCAAGTCATCCCAAAAAAGTGAACAGAATATTGTAAATTTAGTAATGAATTGATGTCTGTAGCATATGAGATGTAGCTAGGACAATAAGATTAATGAAGGGTAATAGTATCACATGTATCTTATTATTTAAAGAATGTAATTGTATAATATAATGTAGGGGGGTTAGAAGCTAACCATACCCCAAACTAATTGTAGTAGTAATGGCCAAAGGCTATAAACAATACTTTGAGCCCAAAAGAAAAGCAATATTAGAATGATGACCAAAAGTGATCAGTGTGATTTGGAGGTAAATAGTTATAAATGACCATAATCACACAGTGATTTAAGGTAATCAGACAACCCATGAATAAACAAGTGAATAAGCCCAAAAGTGTGTGTGTAAAAATAAATAAGTAGTGAAGTGATAGGTATAAAATAATGAAACAAAGTGAGCAGGGTAGTAATTATAGAAACTTTCTAATGAAAGAAAAAGTGTAGGGAGAGTGTAGAACTAAATATTATGTAAGCCAACTATGTTAAACAGATAAACAATTTGTGAGAAACTGTGCACTAGTAGGTAAGATTGAACTAATTGTAATATTGTTAATTTAGGTAATAAGATATCAAGATTATATATTAAGGTAAGAGTTAAGGTATCAGAATGTATAGTAAATTAAGAAGGACTAACACTGTATTTGAGTGAAGTGAATAGTAGATAGGACATATCATGCAAGGAACAGTTTGTCAATAGTATTATAAGAGTTTCTTTAAGTTTCTTTAAGGAAGTATTAAGAGTTTTGTTTGTGTTCAGAAAATAATAGCATAGAGTAAATTGTAGGGTAAGCAGATAACAGCAATTAAAAGTTATTTCAGGGTAGAACCTGAAAAGAAATGTTTAATAGTAAGAATTAGAGTTAGGGATACTGATGTTTATTGTTTGTTTTGTTTGTAAATTGTATTAGTTACTTATTTTTTGCGTACCGTATCACTTATTATATGATATATAATTGTATTAGAGTTACCAGGAATGTTAGTAAGAAATGTTAGATGGAAGTAGAATGGAATCTAGGCTCTAAGCCAAACTGTTGAACATAAATTTATTAATTTGAGAACAAATAATAATCCAAAGTTAAGGCAGAACGTGCCAAATGATTAAACCATGTAAGTGGGTATTCATAGTACCAAAATATGTGATTAACAACTAATTTTGAATAAAATATGTGTAAGATGTAAAATTGGGAAAATAGTAAAAATGTAATTAGCTATCCAAAAGTAGGCATGAGGGGTATCAAAATGTTCATCATACAAAATTAGGAAGAATGGTACTAATGTGATGACCCTAGCTATTAGAACAAAGTAGTAATCTTCAGTTGAAGATATTTTGGTAGAAATAGACGAAAAAAGACGATAAATCCTAACAATAACCTGAGTTAATAACCAATGAAAAATTAGCATAATTTATGAAGTAACCATAGCAACAAGAAAAATAACGCCAAAAAACCGTTAGATTTTCAGTAAGTCATTATTAACCAACGCCAGAGGGTGGACCGAGTAGCTCTCGTATTAACATTAAATTATTATTCTTCAAACAATTTCAAAACTATTTAAAACTAATAGAAGACAAGTACAACAGTACAGGGAATCCTGAACGTAAATTTTATTTATAAAAAATTAATTTAACAAACCGTAGTGATCCAAAGAAGACGAAGCGACGCCGTGACGAAGAAAGACGACCACGGACACTATATGAAGATCAGTGGAACCTCCTAAAAGAAGAAGACGACACCAACTGGAGAATTACGAGGCCTGAAGTAGCAAAGAAAAGTGCCGAGACGAGGGAAACAGACGACAGGAATTATCCATAGAAGAAGACGACAGCCCAGGAGTTATCTATCGAAGAAGACGACATCAGGATCTTCAGCAACAAGTAACTGATGAGTATAAACATTATCCCTTAAAGCGTATTCACAAATTTTGATCTGAATTAAATATAACTATTTCAAAATCACTGATCACTATTCCGAGTCAAAATAAATGCTTATTTAAATTCACTATTTAACTATAATAAATTAACAATTATTAAGAAAGTAAATTATGACAAATAATTAACGAATTTTCTAATAACGAACTTCTGGCAAATGAAACATAACCATAAATTGCTTCACAAGTTTTCATTGGTGATTACTTAGTCAAATGTAATGAGATATCGATTTATTTATGTAATTAGATGTAAGAATTATTATAACTTTGTGTGTGTTAGCCGTAAACATATATTTCTGTAGCCAAAAGGACTTTACACCCCTGAGAAAAAACGATAACTTTTACTGTAAACTAACATTACTGATTGACTGTATACAACTGAACTGAGCAAGTACCAACTACACAATTGTAATAGCCGGTGCCGAAAACGAATTTTGATGTATAATAAACCAAGTGAAATATTCTAAAGGATTAATAAATGTTCTCAATCTGCAATGCTGTATGTTTGATTCCGTTAATTTAGAATTACGACTAGTAATTATTGAAGTGAAGGCGTTAAAGCGAGACGCAAGCTGGGTAATACTGCAGAGAGCTGTACGCCAATCAGGTGGCGAGGCGGCAACGTTTGCAACGTTTGAATGCGGCAGAGCAGAATATGGTTTACCCGTACACGACTGAGAGCATACATTTTGACACGTTTAACAACATTTTAAACTTTAATTAAATTTTAACAACACCCCATAAACATCTGTTACAAAGTGGCGCGCCAACTAGTAGGGCTAGAATAGGTAAGGAAAAATACCTTTAAATTTTACAGATTCTAGCGGCGACTACGGAAATGGAACCGGCAAAACACGAGAAGGAGGCGGAAAAGGAGACGGAGAGATCGGAAAAGGAGATAGAAGAAAAACGAGTCAGCTATGCAGAATGGATGACAGCACTATTTAAAAAGTTTAGCAGAGAGATAGAGTACATCGAAAGGAACACCACTGACCATGAACGAGCACTAATGAGTCGTGCGGATGTAACGGAACCACCATACGACCAAATGACATTGGAAGAAATTTATAATGAAGTGTGGAAGCTGGAAAACGATCCAAACGAAAAAGGCGATAACAAGGTGGAAAGAATGACTAAAGAAGATTGGAAGAGATTGCTCAACAATGACGAACAAATGAAAAACAAGAGAACGGGAGTATACGCACAAGTGACAGAGGAATATACACAGGAGGAATATGACCAATGGAGACAATCTATAAAACTACCAGAAAAACCAATACAAACGGAAAACGCAGAGCTAAGAGAATGGATAAGGGTTATGTTCGAGCTGTCCAGAGAAGAGATGTGTAATTGGAGGAAGAAACATAATCGAGTAAGAGGGTTCAGCGAAACACCAAATAATAAAAACCTGGAACAACCCAATGTTCAATTAGAAAAAGAAATAGTCAAGGACGGGGAAGTGAAGCAACCGAAGAAAATGCCAGAACCCACACAACAGAAGAAAATAATGATGCTCACACAAGAAGAGGTACAAAAAACCTTGGAGTTATTTGATAACCATTTTAAAAGGATAAATGAAACAATGGATGACAATTTCAAGAAGCAGAGAGAAGAAATAAGGGAGTACAATAAAGAATTATTAAAACAAAGTAACGAGGAGTTGATAAAGCAATTGGACAGACTTAACGAGAAATTGAGTGAAACACTAGACAGGGATTCCAAAAGTGTTGAGGAACCGGTAATTACGAAAACAGAAGATAGTAAGAAGGAAACAGCATTAAAAGAAGACAATAGCATACTATTACCTGCAAATAAAAATAACAGCCACAAGGAGGATATCCAAACTATGAAAGTGAAGAAAGTAAGACAGATACATCCAAGGAAACTAATAAATTCCAGAGAAGAGTTGGAGATGATGAAGAATGGACTGTTTGAGATGTTTAATGTACTAATTAATGACCAGAATGAATTCATGAATTTTAAAAATAACAGAAGGAACTTACTAGAAACTTTAGAAAGGAATCACTACAAAATAGTGGGTAACAGAATAAGAAGGAGAAGACACTTAATGGACATGCATAATCCTAAATCAACGATAGCATCTACAATGGAAATAGCATTGACCTATTCGTTGTATAAACAAAATAATGAAATGATTGCGATAGCAATGGAAACCAGTGAGAATTCTATGACAGAACCATTTAAATACAGAACAATAGCAAGAGAATGGACAAGAACAGAAGTCATTATGAAAACGACAGCAATCCGAACAGGAGCAGCTCATATAATCATGGACAATGGTTAAACCAAGTGTGGAGGAACACTGAGAAAATGGGACTGATTTTGAGTAATTTGACCAGGCAAACCAAGTAATGTATAAAAGGAGAAAATTAACTTACAAGAAGAAAAAAGGAGTGTATATAACAGGGTCCATTATATAACAAAATAAATACCCTACCTCATAATGAAAGATAATAAAAATAATACCTATGTCATAAGTGAAATCACAACTAAAAAGATAAAAGGGACTTATAACCAGTCTTCTTTAAAAAAGTATTATGAACCAGTGTCAGAAAATTAAAAAGAATTTTGTGAGTAACTATTATCAAAATTCAAAAGTAATGTAAGCACAACTTACAGTAAGTATTTGATTGGAACCATTATTATTATAAATGAGAGGGAATTTAGAGGAAAGATAAGCTAAGTTCAAAACAAAGTAAGGCTAAACTTACGACCAAGTGTGAAACAAAATGTGTAAACACATGTAAATTTTGAAAATATGTATAATGTAATATCATAAAAATTGAGATATAAAATAATTAAATATTACACAAATAATGATGACGCTACATAACATCATTAACAAACCCTATCACAAAAAGGGGATAAATAGAAATTAATGTTTCACAAAAGAAGAAAACAAAACAATCAAATAAAAAATAACACTGGCAGATTAGCTGAGTTATCAATGAAAAAATATAAATGAGTCAAAACCAGCTACAATGTTAATTAAATATCAATGAGCATTAGAGTGATGACAAATAGAATCACTACCATATAGAATAAGCTCTTAAAACAATACAAAATGCCTATTAAATATCGCCACAAGCTTAAAACAAAGGAATCCTAATAAGTTATTGAAATGAAAAGTCATGAGTTGTATGAAAGAAAGAATAATTAATCCCAAAAGTGTTTTATTGTATTAATATTATGTGAGTCGGAAATGAACGACTATTATTATAATTATTATGAATATTATTATGTGATGATTTTATGTTGAGATACGTCCAACATATGTTATTGAGCAGATAGGCAAGGCCTCTGAACTCAAAATGTGTATAAATGGATAGCAGAGTAATAGAGCCACACGTGCCCTCTGACTATTACCAATTTATATGAAGGAGAGAGAAGAAAAATTTTAGGGAAATAGAACATAAAGGGGAATAATAAAGAAAAAAAAAATAATACCAATTATTATATTATGAACCATGACTTAATAAAGAATGAATACAGAAGAAGTAGCGATGGAGGAATTCCTGAATCATAACAACTTGATAAAATGAACTATATTGATGATTTCAGAAAAAATCTAATAATCTTTGTTTCGAAATAATCAATTTTGGTGGCGATGCATTATGTAACATGACATAAGGTAGCAAGAATTCAATGGTATTTAATTATAAAATAAACAGCTGAAAATAAGAGTAAAAGGCAAAAAACTTATGAACTTAAAGATCAATAACCCAGTAACCCAATAAATGACAAATGACTATTAACCCGACAGACTTGACACAATAGATCGGATAGGAAACAAAAGAAAACCAAGAGACAGTGAAGAAGAAGTTTAAGTACAATCAAGTCATCCCAAAAAAGTGAACAGAATATTGTAAATTTAGTAATGAATTGATGTCTGTAGCATATGAGATGTAGCTAGGACAATAAGATTAATGAAGGGTAATAGTATCACATGTATCTTATTATTTAAAGAATGTAATTGTATAATATAATGTAGGGGGGTTAGAAGCTAACCATACCCCAAACTAATTGTAGTAGTAATGGCCAAAGGCTATAAACAATACTTTGAGCCCAAAAGAAAAGCAATATTAGAATGATGACCAAAAGTGATCAGTGTGATTTGGAGGTAAATAGTTATAAATGACCATAATCACACAGTGATTTAAGGTAATCAGACAACCCATGAATAAACAAGTGAATAAGCCCAAAAGTGTGTGTGTAAAAATAAATAAGTAGTGAAGTGATAGGTATAAAATAATGAAACAAAGTGAGCAGGGTAGTAATTATAGAAACTTTCTAATGAAAGAAAAAGTGTAGGGAGAGTGTAGAACTAAATATTATGTAAGCCAACTATGTTAAACAGATAAACAATTTGTGAGAAACTGTGCACTAGTAGGTAAGATTGAACTAATTGTAATATTGTTAATTTAGGTAATAAGATATCAAGATTATATATTAAGGTAAGAGTTAAGGTATCAGAATGTATAGTAAATTAAGAAGGACTAACACTGTATTTGAGTGAAGTGAATAGTAGATAGGACATATCATGCAAGGAACAGTTTGTCAATAGTATTATAAGAGTTTCTTTAAGTTTCTTTAAGGAAGTATTAAGAGTTTTGTTTGTGTTCAGAAAATAATAGCATAGAGTAAATTGTAGGGTAAGCAGATAACAGCAATTAAAAGTTATTTCAGGGTAGAACCTGAAAAGAAATGTTTAATAGTAAGAATTAGAGTTAGGGATACTGATGTTTATTGTTTGTTTTGTTTGTAAATTGTATTAGAGTTACCAGGAATGTTAGTAAGAAATGTTAGATGGAAGTAGAATGGAATCTAGGCTCTAAGCCAAACTGTTGAACATAAATTTATTAATTTGAGAACAAATAATAATCCAAAGTTAAGGCAGAACGTGCCAAATGATTAAACCATGTAAGTGGGTATTCATAGTACCAAAATATGTGATTAACAACTAATTTTGAATAAAATATGTGTAAGATGTAAAATTGGGAAAATAGTAAAAATGTAATTAGCTATCCAAAAGTAGGCATGAGGGGTATCAAAATGTTCATCATAAAAAATTAGGAAGAATGGTACTAATGTGATGACCCTAGCTATTAGACCAAAGTAGTAATCTTCAGTTGAAGATATTTTGGTAGAAATAGACGAAAAAAGACGATAAATCCTAACAATAACCTGAGTTAATAACCAATGAAAAATTAGCATAATTTATGAAGTAACCATAGCAACAAGAAAAATAACGCCAAAAAACCGTTAGATTTTCAGTAAGTCATTATTAACCAACGCCAGAGGGTGGACCGAGTAGCTCTCGTATTAACATTAAATTATTATTCTTCAAACAATTTCAAAACTATTTAAAACTAATAGAAGACAAGTACAACAGTACAGGGAATCCTGAACGTAAATTTTATTTATAAAAAATTAATTTAACAAACTGTAGTGATCCAAAGAAGACGAAGCGACGCCGTGACGAAGAAAGACGACCACGGACACTATATGAAGATCAGTGGAACCTCCTAAAAGAAGAAGACGACACCAACTGGAGAATTACGAGGCCTGAAGTAGCAAAGAAAAGTGCCGAGACGAGGGAAACAGACGACAGGAATTATCCATAGAAGAAGACGACAGCCCAGGAGTTATCTATCGAAGAAGACGACATCAGGATCTTCAGCAACAAGTAACTGATGAGTATAAACATTATCCCTTAAAGCGTATTCACAAATTTTGATCTGAATTAAATATAACTATTTCAAAATCACTGATCACTATTCCGAGTCAAAATAAATGCTTATTTAAATTCACTATTTAACTATAATAAATTAACAATTATTAAGAAAGTAAATTATGACAAATAATTAACGAATTTTCTAATAACGAACTTCTGGCAAATGAAACATAACCATAAATTGCTTCACAAGTTTTCATTGGTGATTACTTAGTCAAATGTAATGAGATATCGATTTATTTATGTAATTAGATGTAAGAATTATTATAACTTTGTGTGTGTTAGCCGTAAACATATATTTCTGTAGCCAAAAGGACTTTACACCCCTGAGAAAAAACGATAACTTTTACTGTAAACTAACATTACTGATTGACTGTATACAACTGAACTGAGCAAGTACCAACTACACAATTGTAATAGCCGGTGCCGAAAACGAATTTTGATGTATAATAAACCAAGTGAAATATTCTAAAGGATTAATAAATGTTCTCAATCTGCAATGCTGTATGTTTGATTCCGTTAATTTAGAATTACGACTAGTAATTATTGAAGTGAAGGCGTTAAAGCGAGACGCAAGCTGGGTAATACTGCAGAGAGCTGCATGCCAATCAGGTGGCGAGGCGGCAACGTTTGCAACGTTTGAATGCGGCAGAGCAGAATACGGTTTACCCGTACACGACTGAGAGCATACATTTTGACACGTTCAACAACAAACAAACATATTAAACTTTAATTAAAATTTTAACAACACCCCATAAACATTTTGTTACAATGTTAAACATAGTATATAAATTTTTAGAAAATTTCATTTTACTTGTGTTCCAGAAACCACCACGCACTTTTTCATTGACACTGCTTTTCAAAAAGTGGACGCTTTTGAATAATGGACAATTTTCCCTTTCCCAACGCTGTCCATTATAAGGGGATTATAATGTAGTTGCAATAAAAATGTTTTCTAGAAAAAAATTCTATAAAAATTACCCAAATTGTGTCCGACAGTTTGTTCATACTAGTTATTTGGTCGCAGAAGAAGTTTCAAATCTGCCAAATGTTTAAAACTTCTGTTATAAACAGTAGTTTGCAATTATACTACAGCAACTGCCAGCAGTACCATATTCCCATTAATTCAGCTGCCAATATGGTAAACAAAATATACTATAAGTTTACTTTATATGTATATTTTTTCACATCAAAGTCCATGTTTTATCAGTCCATCAACAGATTTTATTCAGAAGTAGATTTTTGTTTGTAACAGTGTTGTTTCACAGCATCATTTACCTTGGTGTGAAAATGTGTTAAACCTGTACACAAGATTCTTTGGTTTAGTTTGTAATCACCAGTACTTCATTCCCACTGAAGAATAAATTTTATGATAACGTACACTTTTAATTTTTTATTGATTTCATTTGTATAACAACACAAATGTTACAAGGTATTATTGATGAAGATTCACTCATTACAACACATATGATTATCAGTGCCTAGTACGATATTGTGTTGGTTGTGGCTATTTAATAAATAGTTGTATGCTACTGTTCTTATATGGGCTTAATTCATAGACTGAAGATGAATGCTGTTTCTGAGAGAATTCCATCTAGTACCCTGAGCTACTGCCTCACGCTAACCTTTTACCAATATGTGTGTGTGAGTGTGTGTATGTGTATTCACAATTCAAACAAACCTCAGAAGATATAGAATAATTTATGTGAAATGTGCTTTAGTTGAAAATAAACCTACTTGCAGTGTATTTATTTGAAGATATTATATATATATATAAAGTAATTTAAAATTTATGTTTATATTACCTCAAGATGTTATATTTTTTTCCTATTCGGAACATGGATGTAATGGAAAACAGAATAGTTGAATGTAGAATCAGATGATCAGATCTTGTGTAACATGTCATAAAAAAAAAGTTTTAAATATTAAGCTCAAAAAATTCATACATATAAAAAATATGTAGGTTATACCATAACACTTTCTTTAACAGTGTTGAAGAAATTATTTTATAATAATTAATTGGGTGCATCAAGAAAGCTGACGTTAACATATTACAATGCTTTATACTACAATGAGAAATTTGGCAGACAATAACAGAGAAAGCACAAGAGACAGTCAGAGACACACAGTGAGTGGTTAATGACAACATGTTATGTGACTCATCACAGCTAAATACCACACACACACACAACTGTCAGATTATTGCAAGAACTTATTTAGGAGTAGTCACCCTCAGCTCTCAAAGTGAAGGAAGTAGCAAAAAAAAAGAAAATGCATTTTGTATAAAAAAATATTGAAGTATAAAAACAATATTTCATGTTACATAATAACTTTAGTATTTAAAGTATGTCAGATCTTATGATGGTCATTGTGAACTCTTACATTCTGTGCTATTTTGTGACTCCAATTTTGTTTGTCAGTTCATGTTTTATGTTATATAGATTTGGGTTTTTTTACTAAATGATGACCACTTGTCAATACTGAGATTTCTGTCAATAATGAAATCTAGCTGTTATTTTAAGTAAAGGTTTTGTAACTACTAATTTAAACAGAATACTGTATTCAGTGAATTGTTAAGTTCATTATTTGATTTAATGATTAATTATACACCATATCATATAAGTTATGTGTATGCATGTAAGTTAGAACATGGGAACAGACATTGTAGGATAGGTGATAGAAATATTTTGGGTTATTTAACCCAGTAACTTAGGTTTTCATTTATAATTCTCAAAATGCAACTATGTTATCCTTAACAGTCAAATGATTCTACTTCAAACAGTTACTTTTGAAAATATAAATTTGAGTGAAACATAATCCAAAATTGTCATTGCTATAATGAATATTAACCATTTATTGTTAAAAGTAATTAAAAATAATTTCACAAGCATTCTTCCTTTTTTCGTTGTCAGTACTGTTCAGTAACTTATTGTGCTGGGATGTTTGACTCAGTCTTGTAGGTCGTGAGATTGCCACAAATCCTTTCCCCCATATTGAGTATTATATATTAATTTACTTCTACTAGTATTTACATTTTTGCATGTCTGTATTTTTAATTTTGGCCTGTAATGTATATGAATGCACTCTTATGTATACTTCAAAGAGTATGTTAGTTTTAGCAGCTTCTCTTTTTCTCTTTGTGTTTTGAAAGTTTGTTGTGTGTTAAATAATATCTGTTAAACTTAGTTTGTTGTTATTATTTATAGCAAAAGATTAATTTGGTAATGTATCTTATAGTGTTGTGATATTAACAGATATGTAGATCAGAAACACAGATTAGAGGTAAAGAATAAACACTTGTGCAATAAAATTTGTATGTACATGTAATTTTTTTGTATAATTTAAAGCTTTGTACATTAGACATATGTTTTATTTATTGTCCGAAATACCTTTTTACTGTTCAGTGTCAATCTTATATATATATATATATATATATATATATAATTAATTCAAACACTTTTTGCTGCAGTCTATTTCTTGATGTATATAATATATTTAATATTTATAGTGACTTTACCTCTTATAAGGAAAAAACATCTTGAGGTAAAGTCATTATAAATATTATTAAATATAATATATAATTAAATAATTTGGTGACTTGCTTCAAATACTTGGTTTATTGTGTGTGTGTGTGTGTGTGTGTGTGTGTGTGTGTGTGTGTGTGTGTGTGTGTGTGTGTGTGTGTGTGTGTGTGTGTGTGTGTGTGTGTGTGTGTGTGTGTGTGTGTGTGTGTGATACTTCAACTATATTTCAGTCGTAGCTGTATATAATAAAGTGACACAGAAAATTGTATCTTCTATGTAAAAATATTGAATGTTATTGAAAACATTCCGTTCATGTTTACAATATATATTTGCCATAATTTTTGTTATATTTGAGTTCCAGGAGTTGAAACATTCAGGATTTGCTAAATCCCTCCTCTCAGATTACAGGTTTATTCAGGTCATCACTGTAATTACCTTACAAAAGTTACTCATGTGCAGGCTCATATACAGATTATTGGATCGTAATTCAGAATCTGAAAGATTATTACAGAATCCAAATTGATTGTTGGAAAAATTTACATACATTTTTTAATGATTGATTAAACTCCAGTCCAATTCCTTTTTAATTAACTTTACAGATTTAAATGAAAAGGTGAACATTTTATAACAGTCAAACAATAAACAGATTAAAAATGAAAAGTAAAAGAGTTTAAATGTTCAGCTTTGTATTTACTCACTATATTCTGTGTACATTTCTTCAAAAATTAAACAAATTCGTAGTTTAGTTATTAAAAAATGTATACAAAATTGTGAGTATGTGGAGTTATATTACTACAATTGCTTTAATTTACTAATCTTGTATGAAACACGTATGATTAACATTTGTAGGAGTCGCCATTTTGTTATTTTATATACATATGGTGTTGCACATTGTTCACTTATTTTCATATTATTTTCAGGGTATTGAGTCTGAGAAGAACGAAGTTAAGGAATTAGTGGAAACTGAAAATAAGCCTGCAGTTGAAGATGGTAAAGCAGTAGTACAAGTCGTTGGCATGGAAATGACAGAAAGCTGTGAAAAGGGGCAAAAGTGGAGTCGACCTGCTACACCAACAGCCCGTTGTGTAACCCCTACAGCTGTGATCAGTGTTGTTGAACCACAAAATATATATCTTGAAGGGGCTCTACCCTCACAATCACAACTCTTAGTTAGTCAATCAGAAACACAGAGGTTGCCACCTGAAAATGAAGACTCCTCTATTATTTTGGCTGGCAAAGTTACTTTGTCACTCATTGGTGTTGATTCTGTAAGCTGTTTACTCATTCTCCTTATTAGTGTAAAATGTTTTATGTTTGTTCTGTATAGTACTACAATTAAAGCAAGTTCAATACGGGTTGTAAAGTAACTCATAAATTACTGTATTTTCTGTTGTATATACACACACTGAAAAACTAAATGTTATTTTCTGTACTAAAATTGTCAACTTTTAATTTTAATAATTATAATTTATGACATATTATTTGATGTACTTTTACATTTTTTTAGATTGTAAGTCTTTAATAAGAATATATAAAAAGATTGCAATGGGTTAGATAAAGTCATTAATATAGTAATGAGGTCACAGTATGAGAATATTAATATTAATACTTAAATTAATTTTAAATATTAATACGAGAATTACATTTAGGCTTGACTTCATTATTGAAATACTTATACAAAGCTGATAACCTACATTGATTTAATATGAACTTATTTTAGTGTTCAGTTTTTCTTCACCTCCTTTACTTTTGAATATGGTATCGATTGCAGTTCCTTTATCCTTATCTTCATAAATTATATGATCATCGCTGCCATCGGGATTCTTCTCAATGCCACTTGTCTTAAATAGTTTTATTGTGATCTTGGGCCTGTCCTTTAACCATGCTGGTTTTGCCCATTCGCAAACTCAAGTAACAGTTGGCCATTTTATTAACTTTTGAGTGTTAGACTGCTTATTTGCATAAGACAATGAGATTTTGAAACCACTTTCATTGTAGAGAAAATTCATTTTATATACTGTAATGGAAAACACAGTAATAAAACTTAATACAAAAATCTAAGTCTACAAGAAAAGGTAAATCATTTGTCTGCTAACATCAGTAAAGCCAAACTTATTTTAAATATCACTTACCAGGAAGTAGTATGAAAAAGATAAATTATAGAAAAAAACTGAAGTGCAAATTGAATTGTAAATGCTAATAAACTTGCCTTGCAGTTGGTCTCTGAAGTTAATGATTTACTTTGTGTTTTACATGATTTACATAATGATTTACATGATTACTCATCATGGATTACTTAGTGGTTGACCACTATAACACCGAATAGGCCTAATGATAATACTGTTTCTAAAGTAAAGTAACAATTTTGAGGAACGCGATATGAACGTTTTTCAGCAGTTTCATTAATTTGAAAAATTGTACATTTGAGTAGCTGGGTGGGTAAGGCTCTTCTGATTTCTTGTCACTGTGCCTCAACCATCCATTATTTTTCTATAAATTTACCACAAAACACATAATCTGCTTATTTCTAAATTGTCCTACTTTCTCTGTACTTGTCGTGTTATACAAAAATGTATTGTCAGTGAGACTTTTCTGTCCTTTGTGAATGAAAACACTTCCATTATTACTGTTACATCTTAGACACTTCCATCATTGTTGAAGACAAAATTAAAACAATTATGATGTATGCATGCTAGTGTTTGAGGATATTCTTATGTTACATCTGGAACATACTATTAAAACATTAAAATAATATTTGTGACATTATGGAAAATTATTAATAAGACAATTTCAAATGTGCTTGACTTTCTGTCTTGAAAATAAATAAATGTAAATAGTCTTCTGGTAATGCCGTGGCACTTTAATTTGGACACAATAATTTGAAGACATTTTTATAAGGTTGATTAGATACTGATGCAGATTATGAAAACAACACATTAAGTTTGTTAATTTAGTATAGCCATGATTTGCTTATAGCAGCACTAAGAATAACATGTAGTAGTGGTATTAAACTTTCGGCCAGTATATCAGTGTTGTCATATTTACTGCTTTTAAATCATTTTCATAATTGATCATTAATCTGACAGTCTCGTAAAATACCCCGTCTGTGCTCAGAAATTTCTTCTGTCCTTTGAAAAACATTTACAAATGGAAAGAATAAAATATCGGTATGGAGTAACCAAATAACCAAATCATTTTCTATTTATTATAAATAAAAGTATATATAATATAATAATAAATAGAAAAGACTGTGATACATACAAATTAAGTGGAATATACAGAATAAAATGTAATAACTGTGACTACATATACATCGGAAGAACACACAGAAATTTCAAACAGAGATTTATGGAACATTTCAGAGCTTTTAATAATAAAAAAACGGGAATCTCCAACATAGCAGATCACCTTATTAGTATGAATCATAGTATAACAAATATAACCAACAATATGGAAATAGTGGAAATAAACAATAATAAAAATGACATTATACAGTTAGAAAAATTATATATATACCTTCATAAAAAATATGACAAATTGATGAATCAACAGACAATATTTGAAAATGATCAATTATTTCAATACATATCTGGCTTGGTTCACCCAATAATGATGGCAGTGGAAAGTTCAAAATGAAGTACAGTAAGAGGTAGTAGACACAGTTAACAACAGTTATACATTTAAAGAAAAACATCATAACAGGAACATTACAGTGTATGAACTGATGATGAAATTTTAATATTTCGAAAAGGCCTTATTCATTATTTTAAAAAATGGAGTTTTACTGATTTTGGTGGTATGTATATAATAATATTAACTTCAATGTTAGTGATAATACCAATTAGGTGGGATGCATGAAGTGAGACAGAGGCTAACCTCCCACCCACCTAAATTTATCATCCTTAATACAGTTTCCTGTTTGTTTTGTGCATTTAAAATGAGCCAGACAAATTTTACATACCACAAAGATTTCTAGTGTGTGTGTGTGTGTGTGTGTGTGTGTGTGTGCGTGCGTGCATATATCCATAAGCTAGTATTATTTTTCATGACAAAATTTCTTTTTGAATGTTTGTTTTTTTTACTTATTAACCGTATGGGTTATTAATTGTTTAGACTATCAGGGGAAAAGATAAAGAGAACACAACAGTAGTGCCTGCTATCAACTCATCTGGTAATGTCTCTGAAGATGAATCAGAAGGTAACTTATACTAAATGTTAGTGTACTGACATAGTGAATGGACAGATTTTCACAAATTATAAAAGTGTGTGTGTGTGCATGAGAGAGAGAGTGTATTAATTATACATTAAAATTTAAAAATAAATACATGTAAAAAAGTTATTTATTTTTACACAAATGAAATTATATAAGTAGTATTTAGTAAGAATAAGTAGTATTAGTAAAATCCCTGAGCTGCAGTACTCGCTCACTATTTTGAACTATATACATTATTATTAGATAATATCAAATCAATAGTTTTTATTTTTTAAAGCTGTGTGTAAAGTTCTGTGTATGTGTGACATTACTTACCATTACTTGACAAACACCATGAGTAGGTGACCATACTTCACTAGTTAATGGATGTTTTGCTGTACATTTAAAAGAAAATTGTAAAAATACCAACTACTCTACTACTAAATTGATCTATGAGATTTCACGGCCAGCGTCAATGTAAGAATTTTGGCTTGCTTGGCTGTAAGGCCATGGTCTAAAGTTGTTGGCTGCAAACGTTTTGGCCATACCTTTCGATGCCATCTTCAGTGCATAAAGTTGTAACCAAAGACTGTAACACTGACCAAGTTATCGCAGTCAGTAACCATTGACAGTCGTTGTTGGACACCCGTATTTATAAACTTTTAGAGTCTGCATGAAGATGTTATCTGATACCACTTGCCAGTGAGAAGAAGGCAAAGTGTTATTGTTTAATGAAGAAATTGTGTTAGTGGTTGAAATCTCAATCAGAATGATCACAGTTGCACACCACTATATAAAAATTATCCCGATTAGCGCTTTCAAGCCTCACAGCCCATCGTCAGATCGGAATAGGCAGAAATTATTTTAAAACAAACCCTTCACCCCTCTCCCCCACCCTGCTTACACACAACAAGCTATAATATAAATGACCCTTCCCCACCCCCCTAAACCCTGTCCCACCATCTGACTATCTGTACAGTTACATATTTTTCTAGCAAATTCCTTGTGTTTCAGTGTTGTGTGTGTGTGTGTGTGTGCATCCTTTTAAACTTACCCTCTTCCTCTCCACACACTTGGGTCAGTCACACACCCTTATTTTAAAACATCCAATTAGTACTATGCAATATAATTCTTAATCTTATCTATCTGTCCTCTATCATTTACTTCTTAATCATGTTATAAAATATTTCTTCATTATCAAATTTAATTTTAATATTAATTAAATTGTCTAACCCTTTTTCTCTTTCTTTCAATATTTCTAACTCCTCTCTAAGCTTCCTTTCAACTGTGTTATTTACTACTTTTACAATTTCGTATTCTTCCAAAGGATTCACAAACTTATGGTTGTCTTCTATGAAATGTCTTGCATATAACGAATTGGTTGTTCTATTACCTTCTCCACGTTTGTGGTCAGACAACCTGCATACGAATTTTCTTCCTGTCTCACCTAGGTACACTTTGTTGCAGTCTTTACATCTTAATTTATAAATTCCGCTTTTCTGTAATACTGGAATTTTTTCTATATTCTTATTCCTTATCTTATCAAATATCGTTTCACATTTTTTAATAGCTATATCTACTCCATATTTATTAAAACATTTTATAATTTTTCTAGTATGTGAACCTATGTATGTCAATGACCCTGCATAATTCTTTTGTTCTGGTTCTATATTAGCTTTTTGTATGTTAACCCTTTTCATAACTTTATCCACTATGTTGGTGTTATAATTATTATTCCTTACAATTCCCTTTATCGTTTTTAACTCCCTATCTTTTGATTCGGTCTCTTTTAAACACTTCTGAGCTCTGTAACAAAATGAATTGATTGCCGCCATTTTATATCTATATGGGTGGTAAGACTCTCTTGGTATAATTATATCAGAATACGACTCTTTCCTAAATATCCCAAACTGTAGTTTCTCATTATCCTTAATTTCTATGTTCAAATTTAAGTAATTTATTTTCTTACCTCCTATCTCTTCTTTAAATTGTAAGTTTTTATCCTTATTATTTACCTCATGTATAAACTCATGCACTTCTTCTATGCTTCCTTCCCAAATTACTAATACATCATCAACGTATCTAGACCATAATTTTATATTGTCTTTATACTTAGTGGAAGTTATTAATTGCTTTTCAAAATCATTCATGTATATTTCAGCAAGAATAGGGGATAATGAAGGGATAGGGGTAGGGGATAGGTAAACCTTTTTTCTGTATATAAAACTTGTTATTAAACCTAAAATAGTTCTGATTTACACATTCTTTAATTACTTTCATCAACTGCTTTTTATACCTGTATTCTCCCATATTATTATCGTTTATTAACTTAATAACTTTATTTACTGTGATATTGGTAAACATGTCCTTAACATCCAGTGATATCAATTTTGTATTTACATTAATCCTAATATTTTCTAATTTTTCTATCAATTTTACATTATTCTCTATGTTGTATTTTGTCCCAAATTCATATTTCTCTTTCAGTACTCTGCTAACTTCCTTTGATAATTTATAAATAGGTGCATTAATAAAAGAAACAATCGGTCTAATTGGTTTTCCTTCTTTATGTATCTTAACCTGACTTTTAAAAGTTGGTGCTGTTGGATTACTTTCCAATAAATACTTTTTCTTATTTTCTTCTATAAATGTTATCTGTTTCATCATTTGTTTTATCCTTGACTGGTACTTACTTGTATAATCATACTTTATTTCCTCGTATGGTCCTTCCCTTATAAAGTCTTCCGTTTTCTTTATGTATTCGTCCTTTCTCAGTAGTACCATTGTGTTTCCTTTGTCCGCCTTCGTAACTATAATATCATTCTTCTTTATTTTATTCTTTAGTTTATTTACAGTTGATTTGATTTTTTGTTCATTTTTTGAATTATACATACTTTTCTTAAATATTTTATCTACTACATTCCCTACTTCCCACCTTATTCTTTTTTTATCATTTTCATTTCCTAGTTTTTGTATTATGGTTTCGCATTTAATAATCGTTTTTTCTTGATTTAATTCTGGTGGCGGTGCGTATTTTAAGCCTTTTGCTAACATTTCTTTTTCTTCTGTATTGAAATTCACCTCTGTAAGGTTTATTACTCTTTTTTCATAGTTATTCTTAGAGAGGTGTTCCTTTTTTACTTCGTTCTTTCTTATTAATTTATTTAACTTATGTACCATTTTTTTCTTTTTCTTTTCCAATTTCTTTTCTACGTACCCCAAACCAAAATTATGTAATATTTCTTCTAACTCTACATACGAGTATATTCTTAACAATTCTATGTGTCTGTCATATAATTCCCTATTATATCTATTGATTAAGCCGTAGAGTGACCTTATTTCCAGTTTTATCCACAACTTCTCGCTTTGTTCTTTTACTTTTTTGGCTACACTGTTCTTATTTTTAATTTTAACTTGAGCGTACTTTGGGATGACATTATTATCCAGACATTGTTTATTAAACCATATTTTACTTAAAACCCTCTTCAATTTAACTTTTAACTTAAGATATTTAAAAACTTTACTTACCTTATTGTTGTCGTTTATTACCTCATTGTTGTTGCCCATTACCTGTAGTCGATTGCACATCTTAACAGACGTTTAATGAAGAAATTTGTGTTAGTGGTTGAAATCTCAATCAGAATGATCACAGTTGCACACCACTATATAAAAATTATCCCGATTAGCGCTTTCAAGCCTCACAGCCCATCGTCAGATCGGAATAGGCAGAAATTATTTTAAAACAAACCCTTCACCCCTCTCCCCCACCCTGCTTACACACAACAAGCTATAATATAAATGACCCTTCCCCACCCCCCTAAACCCTGTCCCACCATCTGACCATCTGTACAGTTACATATTTTTCTAGCAAATTCCTTGTGTTTCAGTGTGTGTGTGTGTGTGTGTGTGCGCGTGCGCGCGTGCGTGTGTGTGTGTGTGTGTGTGTGTGTGTGTGTGTGTGTGTGTGTGTGTGTGTGTGTGTGTGTGTGTGTGCATCCTTTTAAACTTACCCTCTTCCTCTCCACACACTTGGGTCAGTCACACACCCAACGAGTCTTTCCTAAATATCCCAAACTGTAGTTTCTCATTATCCTTAATTAAAGTTATTAAGTTAATAAACGATAATAATATGGGAGAATACAGGTATAAAAAGCAGTTGATGAAAGTAATTAAAGAATGTGTAAATCAGAACTATTTTAGGTTTAATAACAAGTTTTATATACAGAAAAAAGGTTTACCTACGGGGTCTTCATTATCCCCTATTCTTGCTGAAATATACATGAATGATTTTGAAAAGCAATTAATAACTTCCACTAAGTATAAAGACAATATAAAATTATGGTCTAGATACGTTGATGATGTATTAGTAATTTGGGAAGGAAGCATAGAAGAATTGCATGAGTTTATAAATGAGGTAAATAATAAGGATAAAAACTTACAATTTAAAGAAGAGATAGGAGGTAAGAAAATAAATTACTTAGATTTGAACATAGAAATTAAGGATAATGAGAAACTACAGTTTGGGATATTTAGGAAAGAGTCGTATTCTGATATAATTATACCAAAATTCGTATGCAGGTTGTCTGACCACAAACGTGGAGAAGGTAATAGAACAACCAATTCGTTATATGCAAGACATTTCATAGAAGACAACCATAAGTTTGTGAATCCTTTGGAAGAATACGAAATTGTAAAAGTAGTAAATAACACAGTTGAAAGGAAGCTTAGAGAGGAGTTAGAAATATTGAAAGAAAGAGAAAAAGGGTTAGACAATTTAATTAATATTAAAATTAAATTTGATAATGAAGAAATATTTTATAACATGATTAAGAAGCAAATGATAGAGGACAGATAGATAAGATTAAGAATTATATTGCATAGTACTAATTGGATGTTTTAAAATAAGGGTGTGTGACTGACCCACGTGTGTGGAGAGGAAGAGGGTAAGTTTAAAAGGATGCACACACACACACACACACACACACACACACACACACACACACACACACACACACACACACACACACACACACACACACACACACACACACACACACACACACACACACACACTGAAACACAAGGAATTTGCTAGAAAAATATGTAACTGTACAGATGGTCAGATGGTGGGACAGGGTTTAGGGGGGTGGGGAAGGGTCATTTATATTATAGCTTGTTGTGTGTAAGCAGGGTGGGGGAGAGGGGTGAAGGGTTTGTTTTAAAATAATTTCTGCCTATTCCGATCTGACGATGGGCTGTGAGGCTTGAAAGCGCTAATCGGGATAATTTTTATACAGTGGTGTGCAACTGTGATCATTCTGATTAAAGTGTTATTGGTTCACTACGACTCGCTTCCAAAGAGTACTTAATGAGATGGACTCACCCCACCAATTCATTGGAGTCGCTGCATGTTTCTGAATCTGGACGAACTCCATATGCATTCGAGGGAAATACTTACTCACCGATGACAGAAGTCTCGTCTCTTCAAAGACGTGACTACTTTTCATAGAAAAATAAAAATTGTAAAGCAAAGCAAACCATCATTATATATGTTTTATTATTATGAATACAATAATCACTAAAAGTTCCAAATACTATTGTTTCTTTTTAGTTAAATTTATGACCATAATGCGTAAATGACCAATAATATAGTCCTAGTTTTTAAGTTTTCTATAGATCAGTGGTGGCTGGTGTTATGGTTGCAGCATTGCACAGCCACCAATATAGAATGAATAACTAAACTGTAACATAATATATAAAAACATTAAGCAGTTAAAAGTGTCAATTTCAAAGGAAAACATATTAGTTTCTAGGCGACAAACTTTATGTACAAATCAAATGTAGTGTGCAGGCTGGTGGTTGTAACCCAATTACAATGTGACCAAGCTTACACAAACTTATAGGGGGACGTCCATTACTCTTCATAATGCCCCAATGCTTCATATGTGAGTTCGGTGGTTGCATAGCTTTCACAACACTCCAGTAGGAGCGGTGTAGTGCATCCTTAGTTGTTTCACAAAATCAGGTTTAGTGTTTATGTTAGTTGAAGGTAAACGTTATCTGTTCTTTGAGGTTATAAAATAGGAATAATTTTGTGTAACTGTGATTGTGATAGTAAAGTATCAATCAGCTGTGTATTAATTAGAGAGTATTCTTTTCATTATGTTTTCCTTTGTTTAGTGCTGCTGTGTGCTTTTTGGAGTTAGTGATTCTGGGTGGTTTGAAACCGTGTGTCGTTTGCAAAAAGATCACAGATACTGTTTAACATTTGCCTTTCATTGTATATTTAGAATCTGGTTACTGCAAAATTAGTTAATGATGTGTTTAGCGACCATTCATGAGTGCATGGTAACATGGAAACTGGATAGGTAGACTTACTTATAGAAGTGAGGTCATTAGATTATTAATGGCACCTCTCTTTTTGGGAGAAAACAGTAATTTTCTGTTTTTTCAGTATGACAGCACTATGTGTGATCCAGATATGTAAGTCTGCCCACTGTTTAAATGTGTCTTTGAACCAACACCCCAACCCATCCAACCAACTAATGCAACCACCAAAATTTGGTACCACTAGCTGCCACAAGTATAGATGCATATCCACAGATACGTTGCCACCCAACGTGGGGCCCTGATCATTGGCCGGATGCCCGATCCATCGCCACGCCATCGGACGCACTTCGGACGACATCGATACGGAGCCAGCCGGAAGGAACAGCCGAAGAGTAGAACGGATGTTCTTCGCATTCTTTGCCCTGTACCACACCAGCGATGGACTTCGGTGGGCCGGCAGTGGACTCTTGACACCGAAGCCAAAAGAAGAGAAGGACTGCAGTACAGCCGCCAACCATCTCAATGCGGCTCGGGCGGAACAAACATCACAGCGTTTTCGCCACATGGCCCTTTTTAGGGTCACAAAAATAATGAAAAGTTGTATGATTGGCGCCATTTGTCATGTGACAAGCCTTTTGTCCGGTGACAAGGTACATTTCCATTCATCAGGGTGTCCCATGAGAAATGGGACATACTTCAGGAATGGATTCCACAGGCTGAAATAAAGAATAAATTTTGCATAAACATAGATCCCAAAAGGCTTTTTTGTGGCTTGTTTTCTTGATTTTTGCTCCAAGGCTACAATTAAGCCCCACTGAAGTTCTTGGAACTTAAAGGGTAAATTTGATGGTTTCATATGGTTTTTGACCTAACAAATTGAAGAAAGAGGGTCCCAGAACTGTGTCTTTGGTAGTTTTTTAGAAGTGATGCGTACATCTTAAAATATTGGTACAAAAAAACACCCTTTTTTAGGTTTGATGTGAATTTAATTTTTAAATTGAAAACAAATAAACTTCAATTTTTAATGCAATTTTTAGAAAATTTAATTTTGAGAAACTTTATATATGTAAAGTCAATAAAAAAACAAATTAACATCATTAAAAAAATCAAATTAGATTTAGGAGCTGTCTAACTTCGTGTGAATATGAGGCGGTGCACCTTCATGTTGAAAGAACATTTGCAACCTTTTTTTCAAGTTCTATGTCTTTTACCAGGATTGGTAACTGATTTTGTAAAAAACCTTTGTAAGCAATACCAGTAAGGTGATCTTAAATAATAAATGGTACAACTAACTGGTCCCCAATTTTACTGCACCATACTTTTAACAATAACCAGTTTTGAAATTTTAACTGTATTATTTCATTTGGATTTTCAGTTGTCCACCTGTGACTGTTTTTCAAATTTTGTGTCCCATTTCTCACAAAAATAGATTTGTCGGTGAATAAATACAATTAAAAACATTTCAGTTTTCTTATACCCATTGGCAAAAATTAGCTCACCTGGTTGCAGATGTTTTTCCTCTCTTTCATTAGTATTCTCCAGGTTTTAGTTCGAGGTATGCCTGTTCGATGTGAAATACTTCTGGTCCTAAGTTGAGGACTGTGATGTATAATTTGAATGATATTCTCATATATTCAATTACAGACTGTTCTACAGGGAATTCAGTAAAAAAAGCAGCCATTAGAATCGATGTGTTAGTTTGTAAATTATGAAAGACCGGGGAAAATGTTTTGTGATGAAGTATTCTTCTGTTTGGAAATCTTCATTGGTATTCACATTTTACAGCTTTTACAAAGAGTTGCTTTTACCTGATACAGGTATCAGGTAGTGTTCAGCATACCTCTAACACTATTGTGTTTTTACTCTCTGTCACTTCTTAGCGGCGTGAAGAAGATTCCCAACTGGGAATCGAAACGTTGCTGACATGATGGCATTTAATAGCAACCGACCATGGCCTAACAGCGTGGTTTTTAGTCGTAATTTTGAATTAATACATTATTCTACCCATACTGGGTTTAGTTCATTATGAACTAATGCTTTGATAGAGTGTGCATCATTGTTATTCCATTCATATGCATTCTACTTTACCAAAGTTACTTCTTAGTTGTGTACAGCTTTTCCAACCACATTTTCTTCATACTCTTTTTAGTGTCAGTTTACAGAATTACAGTGTGAGTGCTAAAAGTAGCTACAAGACTTTAATTTTAGAATATAAAATGAGTTTCAAGTAAAGCAGATATTTGTTATTCAGTATATAGTATTTTGAATTAATTTGGAAATAGTAAATGTACTCTTTATGGTATTAAAAAAGACAAAAGTTTGATTTTGTTTCAAAGCAAGATACACCAAATGCGAGTACTGTTGAAAAAGAAATGAACAACCATAGCAAAGCTCAATAATATGAAACGATATTATTTAAATATCACTATAATATTGACGACTCGGAACACAAAGTTTTTTATAAGTAAAAACGTAAAGTTTTACCTTACAGCCTAAACCGGCTTTCACCTATAGAAGGCTTCATCAGAGGCTGTCGTTAGTAGCGCTGCTCGTCTTGTTGTTGGCGACGAGAAAGTGTTTCGAAAGATTGAAGCTGTGTGTGTGTGGTGAGATGTGTTCGAATAATGCGTGCGATTTGAATTGTGTCTGTTCGTTTAGGATGTCGTTTTTATTTGTTTTTGTGTGTTTGTATATTTCTAATTGTTCTAGAGTGTCTAGTTTTCGGCCTTTTGTGTGTACGTGTAGTATGTTCATGTTATTGTCGATGTTTTTATATGTGTGGTTTGCTTCAATGAGGTGGTTTGCGAAGGTAGATTCTGTAGTGGTGTGGAGTGCTTTAGTGTGTTCAATGTATCTCTGTTTGAAGCTACGTCCTGTCTGGCCTATGTAGAATTTACTGCAATTTGAACAATTTAGTTTATATACACCGGGTAGATCGAATTTGTTTTGTGCTTTGGGCATGCGTTTTGATAGTGTGTGTTCTGTTTTGTTAGTAGTTTTGTAAGCGATTCTGTATCCTGCTTTTTTGAATTTGTGGGCAATTTTTTCTGTTTGTTTGTTGATGTATGTTAGTGTTATGAATTTGTTGTTTTCTGTCTTTGTCTGTTGTTTGTTTTGTGTTTTGTGTAGGAGTTTACTGACTATTGTTCTGTCATAACCGTTAGATTCTGCTAGATATTTTATCGTGTTTAGTTCGTCTTTGTAGTCTATTTCATCTAAGGGGATGTTGTTAAGTCTATGTATCATGGTTCTAAAAGCAGCTAGTTTGTGTTGTATTGGGTGATTGGAGGTGTTGTGTATTAGTGTGTCAGTTGTAGTTGGTTTTCTGTATATACTGAATTTGTGCCTGTGTTTCTAGAAAACAAACAACAGACAAAGACAGAAAACAACAAATTCATAACACTAACATACATCAACAAACAAACAGAAAAAATTGCCCACAAATTCAAAAAAGCAGGATACAGAATCGCTTACAAAACTACTAACAAAACAGAACACACACTATCAAAACGCATGCCCAAAGCACAAAACAAATTCGATCTACCCGGTGTATATAAACTAAATTGTTCAAATTGCAGTAAATTCTACATAGGCCAGACAGGACGTAGCTTCAAACAGAGATACATTGAACACACTAAAGCACTCCACACCACTACAGAATCTACCTTCGCAAACCACCTCATTGAAGCAAACCACACATATAAAAACATCGACAATAACATGAACATACTACACGTACACACAAAAGGCCGAAAACTAGACACTCTAGAACAATTAGAAATATACAAACACACAAAAACAAATAAAAACGACATCCTAAACGAACAGACACAATTCAAATCGCACGCATTATTCGAACACATCTCACCACACACACACAGCTTCAATCTTTCGAAACACTTTCTCGTTGCCAACAACAAGACGAGCAGTGCTACTAACGACAGCCTCTGATGAAGCCTTCTATAGGTGAAAGCCGGTTTAGGCTGTAAGGTAAAACTTTACGTTTTTACTTATAAAAAACTTTGTGTTCCGAGTCGTCAATATTATAGTGATATTTAGTTAAGTAACGGACACGTCATGGACAACGAAATCCAAGATATTATTTATTTCAAATATATATTACTCTCGAGTCCCTGTTCGGGCGCCAGTGAAACGATATTAGTTTAATTATATATTACTCGGGTCCCTATTCGGTGCCAATAAAGCACTATACTATTTTTCCAATTAATAATTAACTCTTACCTTAGGGTTCTTCCCAAAGTCGTACAGACGAAACTGCTGCAGAAAGGATTATTTGAGATACACGGTATAAAGATCAATACACTGTTTACATTTAAACAAATAACGTCTGGTTTATTGAATGATTTAATTACTTCATCTTCCTTTGATAACAATTAAAGTTTTAATTTCTTTTAGCATATGTGAATAGAATCTTCATTAGTAACATAGGAAATCCAACGAATAAGTTGATAAATGATAAACATTTCTTAATATAACCTTACTTACTACTACAAATTATTTATATTTTAATGAACCAGTGCGTTTATTATCTTTAGATTATTTCTTTTATATTTTTTCCTTAGAGATCTCTTTTAATAAAGTGTCTGTAAAAATAAATATTACCGTATAGTGGTTAAAATTTATGAAATGAATTTTATTATACTCATCCTGATAGCGGCTTCGCTTCAACTGGGGATGTACGTTTTTTATCCCTCACTTCGGAAATCGTGGTATGATTTTATCTCTGCTGTTACTGATTATCAAAGTCATTGTTCACACCTAATAATTGTATCGGTTCACGTAACTTCCTCGGTACGAGCACTGATCACTTTTTATTAATTAACTGTTTTCGTAGTCGATACGCACTCCTGCACTGTTTATACTGATTTCCCTGATTTTAAATTGAATGTTCCCTAGTTAGATTTGATGTCTCCGTATGTTAATATTAAGTCGGCCGACGTAACTTTTTCGCACTTAGGTGTTTTTAGGTTGGCCGCGCGCTACACTGTTTATACACTTTTTATTACCCGTTTTAATACTTTAATAGATAGGCCGATTGTAATAGTTTCGGCCTAGCTTACACCCGAGGCCACCGTTTAACTTTTTTCTGCACTGTATGCTGCTACTGGCTGTCTGTTGTTACTCTTGTGGTGACAAACTGCATACTGTAATTCACAAGGACTGCTGCTTACTGGGGCGGTTACGCAATACGTGTAGTCTGGTTGTCTAGACATCATTGTTTATGCTAACATTGTGTTGTACTGAGGCACCTCACAGGTGAAAGTTAACAATTTAAAGATTAAAACTGAATTAATATGAAATAAAATTAAAACTGGGGTAGCACACAATTCCGTACCGTTACAAATACTAACAATGTTATATATACACCTGGTTCAAACAGCCATAGGAAAATTTGCTCAGGAATTTGGAAACGCACACGTTAAAGCTACTTAGGTTGGCTTTTATGATTTCAGCAGCAGCATTCTGTTGTAAACTGAAAAATATTTAAGAAACTTTAAATGCTGACATTTCTAATGATGAATCTTCTCACCAAAAACTTGCAGTAATTAATTCTTCTTCCCCATCTTTGGCAAGGTGTTAAATCAGTAATTACTGGTAAAAACATTCTTCACAATTTTATGTTGGTGATGAAACAAGTTTGTTATGGAGATCCATTCCTCAGAATATTGAGGTTTATAGAATGGATGTTTCTACACAAGGCTGATAGATAAATAAAAAGATTATCTCTCCTCTCTTGTGAGCAAATGCAGAAGAGACTCACTGTGAAAAATTCATTATTGATGGAAAGTATGTTAAGCTTAGAGTATACAAAGACAAGTTCCATTTAAGTCAAATAAATGGAGAAAGTGTATGAGTTATTTACAAAGCAAAAAAACACTGTAGAGTTTGTCAGAAAATTCTGCTTGGATGTTTTAAAATTAAGAGAACAGGATGTTAAAGCTTTGTTGATACTTGATAATACTCGTACTCATCCATCTAGTAATTTATTATCGTTAGTGATAGAAAACCAAATACTATGCATGCCTGCAACAGCATTGTGGTGGCCATAGATAGCGTAGTGGAAGCTGTGTAGATTGAGAAAAAATTAGATGCTCTTAATAAATATGAGGACAGCCTGTAATTTCATCCACCCTGGAAGCTGGTGCTACATTGTTAGATTACATCCAGTTGGACACCATCAACAGAACAAGTCCTCGTATCAGATATGAGGTTGCTTACAAACCAATAGAAATACACCTTTCAAACGCCACAGTGTTATAAATATAGGACAGGTTATATGAAAAAATCCTACCCAGGCACAAGGAAGAAACAGCTTGAAAATTGTAGAGATGTATCTGCGGAAATGGTGCAGAAAACCAGCAGAGTTCAGCATACGACTCCGAAAACAAGACATGTCTTGTCACTCCTTCAAAAATCTAACAATTGTGTGTGTGTGTGTGTGTGTGTGTGTGTGTGTGTGTGTGTGTGTGTGTGTGTGTGAGACAAAATATAAATATGTATTACATAAATGTATGTGTATATAACAAATATAAGATGTCTGCTTTGCAGAAGGCACTACATATTGTAGTACTGTGGTCAGTGTATAAAATTATTTTATGTTGTAATTTTTTACACATACATTTATTTTAATTAATCCTTTTTTCTTAAGGTTCAGATAATGTTAACAATGCAGAAGCTGATTTGATACATGATGGTCTAAATGGAGATGATGACCCAACAAATTACACTACAGGTAAATAATACACTTGTGAGTATAAGATAGTATTATTATATTTGTTCATATAATGTTATGATAATTGAATAGTTATGTTAGTCATACTCTATTCAAAGATTATCACATTTTGATGCCTGCTTGTATTGGATCACTCTGTCAAAACCAAGAATATTTCTGTCCAGAGAGTATTATCAGCAGAATTGAACTGAATGGAAATAATACAAAATTGTATACAAAATAATCCTACATTGAACTAAATTGTGTAAGCTGTATTTAAACAACACAACAGAACAATAACATTAACCAAGAACTAAGAAGACTGCTATGTCGCCATGATGGATTCTCAGCTTTCGTTGTGACATGGACAGAAAAGGTATAATTCTTGAAAACATCAAATTAAGTCAGTTACAAAAAGTAGTATTTATGGACTTTTGTACTTACCATCAGTGATCACATAACAATAATTTCAATGTTATTATTGGTTGAGTTTCAATCAATAATTCTGTCAGTTGCTGGTAATATCTATGTGTTGGTGAAAAGCAACAAACAACAGTTTTTTGTGTTTGTCAGTAGAAATTAAGAGTCAAGAATTAAATACATTTACAGAACACAGTCATAAATATATTGCAAAATGTGTAGAACAAATAGCCATCAGCCATCAGTATTTGTAAATCACCCCAAAATATATTCATGAGTACCCACTGAATGGACTCACACTTTTGCTTTAACCAAACAGACCTGTTTATCACATACACATATAATGGATAGGTATCTGAAGTGACTTAATTCTGATACAAGAATTTGTAGAGAAGCACAAAATTGTGGTGATGAATCAGTCACCCCTATGTTCTTGTCAGCTTACAGTCTGTATGCTTAAAGAAATAAAGTACATCAAAAAAGTATCAGACTAGAATAATGGCAACAGCTACAGCCATCACAGATTCAGAGCAGATGAGGATAGAAGTGGGACCATAGTTATGAAGTTACGTGCTTGCATTAAAAAATATTTATCAACAGCAGTTTAGTAGTACCGTATTCACTTTTTTTTTAGTTCAGTGCCCATATTAATGTGAAGGAGTTTAGCTCTATAAAAGTGATAAAATTAAAAAAGGAAACAAACTATATTCAATACGTACCCACAGAACAGACAATACCAGTCCAACAGGCAGAGTACATATGAATGCAGCAAGACATCCTTAGTTTTTGTGCACAGTATATTAACAGTTTCAGAAAACATTCACAGTCATAATGTTATTGCTAAAGTGTGGAATAAAAAAATAGAAGAGTTTACACTGTGTAATAAAGTTTATTAACCTATATTCGAATACATATTAAATACGCAGTGCTACGGTGCGTGTGTCACTTACGGCGTCTTACAACAAACTAAAAACTCTCTCAGATACATACTTATACATGCTTACGCGCTCATGCGCATTACATATCCTGTACAATATAAATGTATTACATATAGTCAACACGCCTCCTTATATTTATATTGTATTTACAAATTCAGTTTTTCAAATACACATTTCAAGTTCAGCATACGAGGGGGTACCCAAAAATAACCGGAATAGCGCTGCGATTGACGGAGCTTACATAGTACGCATTTCTCCTGCTAGGCGAGCGTAGTGCAACTCGTTCCGAGTTCAGTGCCGTCATTGTTGTCGCCTGGGAAGGTTGTGTCCGGTCACAGTAATTCGTTTTGTAAAAGTAGTTTCGCTTGCTCCTCGTTTTTTGTCATGGCGGATTTAAGTGAACAGCGCGCTGCTGTGAAATTTTGCTTCCTGTTGGGAAAAACGCCGCAGAAACTGTTGTGATGTTGAAAACAGCTTACAAGGATAGTGCTATGGGAAAAACTCAAGTGTACCAATGATTTTCTCGTTTCAAAGAAGGTGAAATATCAATTGATGACAAACCTCGTTCTGGACGTCCGTCAACTTCCAGAATTGACGAAAATGTTGAAAAAGTTCATCCAATCATGCTTGAAAACCGACGACAGGCCATTGAAGAGATTAGTAAGTTATCTGGAATAACGTGGAGCTCGGTTCAGCGAATTTTGTCAGAAGATTTGGGGATGAGAGGGGTCACTGCAAAATTTGTGCCTTGGGTCCTGACTGAACAGGAAAAAGAGAATCGAGTTGAAACATGCTGTGCATTGAAAGACCAGCTCCAAACCGACCCAGATTTTTTCAAAGGTTATTACTGGTGACGAGTCATGGTGCTACGGTTACCATCCCAAAACTAAACAACAGTCAACTCAGTGGAAAACTTCATTGTCGCCTCGCCCAAAAAAAAGCTCGTCAAGTGAAATCAAACATCAAGACGATGCTCATTTGTTTTTTCGATGTGAGAGGGGTAGTGCATTCTGATTCGTCCCACCAGGTCAGACTGTTAATCAGGCTTTCTATTTGGAGGTTTTAAAAAGATTCCGTAACAATGTGCGACAAAAAAGGCCCGATTTGTGGCAGACGAGGGACTGGTTTTTCCACCATGACAATGCACCTGCTCACGCACCCATTTCAGTGCGACAGTTTTTAGCAAAAAACAACATGCCTCCCTTGCCCCACGCCCCTTATTCACCTGACCTCGCTCTGTGTGATTTCTTCTTGTTTCCGCGAATGAAGAGGGACATGAAAGGACAACGTTTTGACGACGTGGAAGCGGTAAAGAAAAAAACGAGGCAGGAGCTGTCGGCCATCACAACAGACGAGTTTGAAAATGTTTCCAGGAAGGGATCGCAGATTGGACAAATGTATTAAGTGTAATGGAGAGTATTTTGAAGGTGATAAGGTTGTTTTGTAAAAGAAATTAAATATATAGCTTTAAAAAAAAATATTCCTGTTATTTTTGGATATCCCCTCGTAGTTCGAAGTCTCTCAAACTTTTCTTTACACAATGACTTTGTAAATATATCAGCAATATTATCATCAGAATTTACCTTTACAACATTAATCATCTTTTCTTTTGACATTCGTGTACATAATGGTAATGAACTTCAATATGTTTAGAATTTTTTGTAAAACTTCCATACTTTGCTAAATTTATCGCACCCGAATTATCTTCAAAAATAGTAATCGCTTTTCCTAAAGTTACATTAAACAATTTTAGCAATTCTTTCACAAATTTCAATTCACTCACAGCTTCCGACAACGCTACGTACTCTGCATATGTCGAAGCCTTTGTTACACACTTTTGTTTTCTCCACTTCCAATAAATTACATTACCAAATAATCGAATTACATAACCAGTTGTGGATTTTCTTTCCAAATGGTCACCAGCCCAATCGGCATCAACATAACAATCTATAATTTCAGAATTATCATTTCTTTTATAAGTTAATTTTAAATCTTTCGTTAAATACAAGTACTTAATATTCGCAAAGCATATTTAAAGTGTGTTTCATTATAACAATTCTGATATCTACTTAAATAATTTACGCTAAAGCTTATATCAGGCCTTGTAGCTGAGCTTATATATAATAATGCACCAATTAAATTTCTATATTGAATATTCCTTCCACAAATATCAGACTTTTCAACTTTTAAATTTACCTCCATAGGTGTATTATACATCTTACTGTTTTCTAAATTATACTTTCTTACTAATGACTCAATATATTTTGTTTGACTTAATTTTATTTCACATTTACGGAACTCATATTCTATGGTAATACCAAGATATTCTTTAATTTTACCAAGATCTTTCATTTTGAATTTTTCTGATAAAAGTTTCTTAATATTTTGTATTTTATCTTTGTTACGTCCACAAATTAATAAATCATCCACAAATATTAATAAATAAATAGTACCTTTTCCATTTCCAAAAGTATATAAACAATAATCTAAATTACTTTTCTTAACACCCAAACTTATTAAAAATTTATCAAGACATTCATACCAAGCTCTGGGACTTTCCTTTAAACCATACAAAGCTTTTATTAACTTACACACTCTATTTGTGCCATCCTCATATTTGGTTGATGGACATATACCTCAGAACTTACTTTACCATTTAGAAATGCAGTTTCTGCATCCATTTGTTCAATAATTAGGCCCATTTGACAACAGTATGATAATAAAATCTATAAAGTTTGCATTCTCGCAACAGGAGAATAAACATCATCAATTTTATCGGTTTGCTGAAAACCTCTTACAACTAACCTGGCCTTATCAGTCTTTGTCAGACTTTTTTGTATAAACAACAAAAATACATCCAATATTTTTTTACCATTTACATTTTCAACTAATTGCCAAGTCTTATTTTTATTTAACGAATCAATTTCTTTATCCATAGCTTTTGACCAATATTTACTTTCATTGCTTTCAAGCGCCTCCTCAAATGTAGTAGGAGTATCTTCTCTACAATAATTTGCAAAAATATTGCTATTATATATATAATAATCTTCATATCTTTTTGGTGGGTTTCTTATGCGCTCAGATTTTCTTATTTTATTTTTATTTTCATCCCCTAGATTTTCATCTGTACCTTTAAAGCTATCATCAAGAGATTCATTATGTGAAGATTCATATACTTCTTCATCAGATTCACATTCATTCAAGCCAATACATTCTACATTTTCTTCAACAATATCAACATGTCTAGCCAGTATTATTTTTCCATTAATTAGCACTCTATAACCAACTTCACTATAACCGATCAAAATTCCCATATCAGCCTTTTTATCCCACTTAGAATATCTTTTTTGTTCCAGTTTTCTTACAAAAACTTTACTACCATATACAGTAGAGTCTTGGTTATCCGCCCTTCGATTATCCGCCGCCCAAGCGGCATAAAAAAATGTAAACGTAAAAAATATTTTCTTTAATTACTGCAACGAAAATAGTGTGCCAATAGTTTGCGGGCGTGAGTGTACGTGCTCTCTTTGTGATTGCTCCTGACTGTACCGCAGGAATTTGGCCTACTGCCCATCGCCTGTTATAGCCTAGCTGTGACTCGTGTCATTCACCCCACCCCACCCCCAACATCCAACGCTATCGCTCACATGCTCATCGCTTAGTAGACTGCAGTTTCTTGTTGTGTGCTGTAGTGAGCAGTGAGGCTATTTTTATGCGGTGTGTCCGTGAGTGACTAGTGCAGTTTTGGTGAAAGTGTCATAGTGCAGTCTTGTTAATAGTGTTGCGATTATGGCTACGAAAAGGAAGAAAATTGTTTTATCAATAAAAGACAAGCTTGAGGCATTAAAAAGACTGGATAAAGGGGAAACGCTGCAGAAGGTGGCTGACCACTACGGCGTCAGTCATCGCACAGTTGGAGATTGGAAGAAGAGACGATTAGAATTTGAAAAATGGTGTTCCTCATGAGTTACTGAGACTGCTTTTAAAGATAGAAAAACTATGAAAAATAGTGATTATGAAAAAGTTAGCGAAGCGTTGTACATTTGGTTTACACAGTTCAGGGAGAAAGGGGTGCCTATTTCGGGACCTATCTTAAAAGAAAAGGTGTTGCAGTTTCAAAAAGAATTTAACGAAGGTGATGCAGATTTTAAAGCAAGCGTTAGCTGGCTTGATAGATGGAAGAAGTGTTATGGAATCCGTCAGTTGAATATTTGCGGCGAGAAACTGTCATCAAACTTTCAAGAAATGGAGCAGTTTAAGAAAAAATTTCAAGACTTTGTTGAAACTGAAAGCTTAACAGGAGATCAAGTATTTAATTGTGATGAAACAGGCCTTAATTTCAAAATGTTACTGAGTAAGAGCCTTGCAGCTAGAACTGAAGCTGCAGCCCCTGGCTATAAACGTAGTAAAGAAAGAGTGACTATTTTAGCATGCAGTAATGCCACAGCAAACCATAAAATGGACCTGGCAATGATTGGAAAGTCCAAAAACCCTAGGGCTTTTAAAACCATTTCAAAACATGCTCTTCCAGTAAAATATTTCAATCAAAAAAGTGCATGGATGACTAGTGAAATTTTTAAGGAATGGTTTTTTAAAGAATTTGTTCCTTCTACAGAGAAGTTTTTAAAAGACAACAACCTACCCAGAAAAGCAGTTTTACTGCTAGACAATGCCCCAACTCACCCTGATCCAGACAAACTTAGAGATGGGGACATAAAGGCTATGTTTTTGCCACCAAATGTGACTGACATTTGTCAGCCTATGGACCAGGGTGTTTTGGAAACACTTAAACGAAACTATCGAAGAAAGCTTCTGTCAACAGTCATACAAGAAATTGAAGATGGGCAAAACTTGATTAAGAAGTTGAAAAGTATAAATTTGAAGGATGTCGCTTATTGGGTCGCAAGGGCCTAGGCCGACGTCGGGGCACAAACAATTGCGAAGTCATGGCATAAGCTGAAATAAGGAATTGGCTTTCAGGAGACGACCAATATGAAATAACTGACGAAGAAATTGTAACACTTGTTAATAGCGATGATGTTGTTGAAGATCAAGACTCTGAAACTGTTGAGCCCCAAAAGATCACACACAAAGAAGGGGTTAAAGCTCTTGAAGCAGCCATTCAGTACGTTGAGCAGCAAGAGGAAGCCAGGGTTGTCGACATAATGATGCTCCAAAGATGGCGAGACTTGGCAGCAAAGAAGCGGGAATCATCAGGGAGGCAGTCGAAGATCACTAATTTTTTTCACTCATCATGAACTGAACTCTCACTTCCAACATTTCTGAAAGTGTAAGTCAATTTTATTACGTACACATTAGCCTGATTCTATATTTATTTTTAGTAAATTTTTCATGTTAAAATTTACTGAATTCTTAAACTTGAAGCGTGTAGTACTAAAGTAGGCGTAATTGTTTTCTCTTTTTTTGTAAGTGTATAACTTTATAATATTGTTGCTTGTTCTCTAAAATGTTTTACTATAATTTTGTAATATAATTGTACAGTACTGTATTGTTTTCTCTATTGATTTGTTGTAAAACGTGATGTTTATTAATTACATTTACAAAATTACAACGTAATTTTATGATAAATTTGCGTTTTATTTAACTCTCCCTATTATCCGCCCTTCCGCCAGCCCGTTTATGGCGGATAACCGGGACTCTACTGTAAATGTAAATTTGAAACATTCGGTTTCGTCCCAAAAAATATTTCATAAGGAGTTTTCTATAGTATTTAATAACGTACGATTTTTCAAATAAGTAGCAGCACAAACTATTTGAGGCCAATATTTTTTATGGATTTATGCTTCAGCTAATAAACAACGTGACATATCCATTACCGGTATCGTTCTGTTAAACCGTTCTGCGGTTCCATTTAATTCATGTACGTAAGCAGGACAATTATTAATTATAATACCTTTTTCTTTAGCAAAATTAGAAATATTACCATTTAAGTATTCTTTCCCATTATCACATCTCAAAAATTTAATTCTTTTACCCATTAAGTTTTCACATTCATTTACATATTGAAGAAGACAATTGAAAACTTCTACTTTAGACTTCATGGTATAAACTTTAGCTATCTTACTGTAATCATCAATAAAGGGAATAAAGTATTTTTCCCCGTTTAGACCAGCTGTTTTAAAAGGTCCACATACATCAGTATGAACAATTTCTAAAATATCTTTTGCTCTTTTTCTATTATTTTCAAATGGAATATTATGCATTTTATTTTCAACACATATTTTACACTTCATGAATTCTGATTCAAGTTCATTTGGAATACCACTTAACAATTTATGTTTACACAAAATATAGACCATTTTCTTTCCAAGCTACAGCTGTAGTATTTCCAAAATTATCAATAATTTTTGTCATTTTACCTTTAGAAATAATCGTATTATTTTCCGTTATTTTACCATAACTTATTAAATTTGTATGCATATCTTTAGCATAAAATACATTTTGCATGTTTACTTCATTTTTCTTACCAAAAAGATCAAAGTAACTTACAACATTACCAATGTCAGTTGCTTTTACAACCCTATTATCTCCCAAATAAACATTAACAGGTTCTTTAAGTATCATACATTCATCAAAATATTTATCATCATTTATTATATGGTCAGTACAACTGCTATCTAATAACCAATTAATCTCACAATTATTAAACTTATCTGTCTTACTATTATGCGCCGCGTGATAGTCGACTCTTATAGCCCATGCGCTCGTATCTGGATTCTTCTGCTGCGACTGAGTTGCTTGATGTGCTCTTGCGCCTCGCTGACTTCGAAAATTGTCACGCCCTCTGGCGTAGTTACATTTTTCGGCTTCTTGTCGGCCTCGTGGTGCTCGCCATGTATTGCTCCTGCCTGCTGCTTGGCCACCATATTTGCAGTCTCTCTTGATATGACCAGTTTTGGCACATTGAAAGCATGTTCGCTGTTGTCGACTTTTATCCGCCATGAATGCGTTAGATTTTCATCCAGAATATTCATCCTTTTGATGCTTTATTTCAGTCATTTGAATTTTACTTTTCACATAATCCACAGTTTGATCTTCTTCTTTTAGTGCGTCTATTAAATCGCCTATATAACTGTATGATTCCGGCAACGTATTTAACATATAATTTAATTTGTCTTTTTCTGACACACTAGCACCCGCGTTTTTAAGCTCGTTCACAGTTTTTTCAAACTCACTGAAGAATGTCGCTGAATCAGTATAATTTTTAAGTCTTAATTTTTCCAATTTATTTCTATATACAATTTGCAATGCCGTAGACTTTTTCAAATACATTTCATCAAACTTTTGAATTATTTCATACGCCGTTGTTTTATCACTAATAAATTCCAATTGCTTATTCGTTATAGTACTGTATTTATAGTTCATAACCTTTAAATCATTATCATCCCACGGGTCTTTATCCTGCGCCGTTTTTGCTCATGTTATCACTTCATCACATTTTTTAAATTTCAAAAACAACATAATACGTTTTTTCCACATACTATAGTCCTCTCCATCAAACACTGGAATTATAATGTCATTGTTCTTCGCCATTTTCTTTGTATCGCAGCATGCGACAGCACTAAAAAAAAAAAACGATACTCACTTAAACGGCACTCTTGACCACAAATTTAGTAAACCACGGACCTGTGCTACCATGTTAAAGTGTGGAATAAAAAAATAGAAGAGTTTACACTGTGTAATAAAGTTTATTAACCTATATTCGAATACATATTAAATACGCAGTGCTACGGTGCGTGTGTCACTTACGGCATCTTACAACAAACTAAAAACTCTCTCAGATACATACTTATACATGGTTACGCGGTCATGCGCATTACATATCCTGTACAATATAAATGTATTACATATATTCAACAGTTATAGTTGTCCCAGTTATACTATTCTCTTGCATATACAATACGAGTGTTAGTGAGTGTACAACGTTTAAGTTTAAGTGAGTGTTAAGTACAGTAAATTGTAGCAGTGTACAACATAGTATAGCCAGGTAAGGTCACTTATGGCACTCACTGTTGACATAAAAATTTCAGATAGTTGGAGAATAATAAGAGACAGCATTAAAAATTTGCAATTGGCAACTAACCTTTGCCGGACAGTTCTGAGGAACTTGTTGGCTCAACAACTACATTGGAGTGTTCACATATCCATGTTATGTTATTTATGTTAAGTAGGCATTATAATGCTTCCTTCTTAAACAATATAATTTGCTATAGTCAACAACTGTGAATTTCCATTGCTTGTCTTGTTATATTAACAAAATACATAATTGGCACTCTTCTTCACAGAGTAAGAATCTAACCACTTACCCTGGAGTCTCCAGGGATGATCAGAATGGCACTTTAGATTACACAGCCTATCTTGCCTGTTTCCTTCTTTAAAACCCAGACTCTTGCTGTAGACTCATACATGTTTGCATTCTATCTTAAGCCATCCTCTAATCAACCAATTCATTTCTTGCAATTCAACTCTGAAGAATAATTATGTGGTCCTTAGAGCTGACCCTCAGGTTATTTGAACAATAAGGCACCAGGAAGTTGAGTCTCTCTCTCAAATACTAATTTTGTCAGTCATGTGCTCGTAGTGTAACCCCTCTTTAAATATTTTTTTTATGCTTTTTTTTTAGAGAGGGCCACTAGATATTTAAAACAAGGCAGAAGGCCTAGAAGAAGCAAAAAGGCGCTGGGTCCAGTGAGACGGGACTTGCAATTAAACTCTCTGTTCACCATAACCCGTTTTAACATTTTCACAACTAGTTTCTCATATAAAATACCAGGACACACTCAAGGCCTCAACACTACATAATTATATAATTATCTTCATAACAAAACATAAATGTACCATATTATAAATCACAAAATAACGAGGGTATGCCAAATTTAACAAACTCAAACAGGCCTGCGGCATACAGCACCACGTGCTCACAGACATTTTCGTAAAGTTCGCCAGTCCCATAAAATTACAGAATAATTTTCCTTATGCCCCTTTTGTACAATTGAAATGATTATATATAGATTATAAAATACAATATTTTAGTCTGTATTAATATTTGAAACAACTTAGACATTCCACAATGAACCTGCCCGCCACTTGGCAACTTTAAACATTATCGACTCGCATCCACTTTAATTTTAGGCTAAATATAAATCTTTTTATGATAAAATGAACAAAAAATATATTCAACACACTTACCGGAGATCACTTAGTGCTTATTTATGCATGTAGAATAGCGAATTTACAACAATCAAAGAGACTTGCTCCGCCAGGTAGATGCTGTTGATACCACGCCGCCCAGATCTGAAATAACTCGACCTCGCGCTGAGAAAGCTATTCACTCTAATTCGCCACCAGAATGCGTTGACATCCGGTAACGCACGCAACTTACATCTTAGCGACGCTTAATTACGCATAAGTAAAGAAAAAAACGGCTGTTAATTATATTAATATAAGCTCCTTTATAGAGACGCCGAGTTTTCACCAAAAACACGGCACACCCCCACCCCAAAAGGGCAACCTGGTTGCCTCACACTTGAACTCAGGGGTACCCTGCAGTATACCCCCATATAGTTTTAAAACCCATAAGACCGGTAAATCTCATCAGTGACTGCCCTCAGGACTGAAACTCGCATCACCACTGCGACCATCCCCACGCGACCCTCTCCGCCATGCCAACCCCACGGGACCGCCCGAACACGTCACCCTCTCTGGTGACCACCACCTACTCTACTGGTGCCACTCACATACCCGTCCGAAGACCAAACAAGGTATCACTAACCTTGGTATGTGAGTGACCATACTACACCTCTCGTCCACCCCTTGGACCGACCAGCCATATGCACCAACACAAGGCATCACCATCCTTGCCATATGGCTGGCCCACATCCCTACACTAGGGCGGACAGCCCCGCTTAGCCAGACAGAGAAGACCGCATCGAGGGCACGCGAACATCAATCCCATCATCTGCTCGTTCGAATACATCATAACTAGAGGGGGTTTACTTCTCTACAGCACCGTCTACACAACTCTCTCTCTCTCAACGAAAAAAAAAACACCAGGGAAATCAACCGGGGAATGCGGCATGGCTATTTGACAACAAAGTTAAATCTCAATAATAGATCACCTGATGAACAAACCAGGTAGACCGTGAAATTGACATATCAAACATAGAACAGTTACATGAGACAAGGACGGGTTTATCAGATTACGAAAACGACAACAATTACATTCCACCCTGCAGACGGCTATCAATGGCTCAGAGTCCAACTCGCCCAGATAACATAATTTACAACGATCTAGCTGGTTATAAGTTACTAGGTCAATATCTAGACTCCCCATAAAACGGCAAACAACATATTTTTTGCTCTTATACACCAAACAAACTACCCTCGACCATATCGCGTATCCCCATAAAACAACAACCAACAATCTAACACTAACATCACTACACCAACCTAGTCACAACTCTTCCAACTAAATTCTTTTCTAACTCCTTTTTGATATTTTTTTTTCTAAGGGGAGGGGTAGGAAAATCGGGAAGATGAAAAGGGCAAGGATCATTGAAGGTCAAGAGCGATGACTAAGAGGGTAAGGACATGGTTCCTTCCGAAAATGAGAATGAATGGAGAAAACCAAGGCTCGCGTGGGCAGGGGCGCAACCCTGAAGTAGACGAACACCACTGGGACTGTGGGGAACATCTACCCGCTACCCGTTACCGGCTTCTTCTCACCTTTCTATGACGGACTTTGGGTACTCGTTCCTTCCGGACATCACTCTCTTGAGAAATTATCTCGTGTTGAGCTGTACTGAATTGTTTCTTCTGAATCAGAATCACGGCAACTTACATCCTTACTTTCACTCTGCTTTGGATTATCCTCATCATCTAAATCCCCTGCTTCTGCCTTCCCTGCTTCTCTTTCTTCCAACCCTTCCTTTTCTTCCTCTATTCCTTCTTCCTTTCCTACAATTTCCCCTTCTTCGTCCCCATAATCCAAATCAACATCATGACACTGTACCTCCTCACCACCTTCCAGTTGCTCGTCTGATCCAACTTCAACAGCATCTTCACCCAGCTCCTGACCAGTTTCTTCACCACCCTCGTCACCAGCTCCTTCACAAACTTCTTCACCAACCTCCTCTCCAGTCTCATTTTCATCAACACATTCATCATCAAAATTTAAATTTTCTTCGTCATCAACATCATCGCCATCACGTCCACTACCACCATCATAATACTGCACATCTTCATCCTCTAGTTGCTCCTCTGGTCCACCTGAAATTTCTTTCCGTTCCTCAGAATTCTCAGCACTACTTACAGAAGGCGTCTGCACATCTTCACACACTACATCATTCTCACTCGCACACTCCACAACGCTGCCACCAAATTCCTCCTCAATTTCTACCTCATCTCCTTCAACCACACTTGCAGCATGGACATCCCCGTATCCATCCGCAACCTCAGAAACTTTTGCAGCATGGACATCCCCGTGTCCATCCGCAAACTCAGACTCTTCAGTCTCCCTAACACCTATAACTATAATTCCCTGCGCAACATCTGCAGACCACTCTTCTGCCTCTTCCTTCGATTCCTCTCCTTCACCACTCTCAGCAACTACAACATCCTCAACATTTCCCACCCTGGAATCCAGCTGTCCAGGTCCATGTGCAATGTCTAAATTAAATTCTACTGGCGATGGTAAAGCTACACCATCAAGTGACTTCTCATATCCCTGCGTAGGCGATGATGATGTTACAGGATCTGCTGGATCCCTCATGAACCGAGATGGAGATACCGGAACAAATTCTGCGGCATCTGGATTCAACTGTGACGTCCTCTCTGAGTCCTGTAATTCCGTATCAACAGACGTGTTCTTGTCGTTCTGTGTTGATCCACCGAAGTAATTCCCCTCTTCTTCTTTCTCTTCACCTTCTTCATCCACAACTCTATTAGGCACTTGCGATTCATCTGGAACGTTTAAAGTTTCCTTTCTCTCCAAATAGGAATAATGCCTTGCTACCGGATCCCTACTGGCCGATGTTTGTTCCCTAATATAACTTCTTCTCATGTTGATTTCATACTTATTTGTTTTCTCTACTGTAACCGTTGTTACAGTCTTCTCACTTGCCACCCCCTTGTAGCCTCCATTACTTCCAGAATATTCAGTTTTCCTTACAGTTTCTTGTGTTCTTCACCAAACCCCATGTTTGTCTTTTTTAGCTCTTCCTAATAAACCACTTGAGTATTGGACATCTTTAGCAGCTCTTCCTCGGGACTCATCATTTGCCTGGACCCTTCTGGCATGCGCACACCACCGGTCCAGGTCCGCAAAACAACGTGGAGGATCTGCGAACACCAGCCGGGATCTCTATTGGGGAGTCAGCCCTTCTCGTATTACCTGTATTACTTCCGTCTCGGGCAACCCCAACCTTAATACCCTGGCAGCTTTCCGTATATCGTGCACGAAGTCCCCCAACGCCTCTCCGTTGGCCTGTAGGCAATAGAATAACTTAAACTTCAGCTGCTCACGTCGTCGATGGGGTATGAAGAAGTCCAACACGTCCCCATGGAAAGCGTTGATACTGCCGCCCCGACGCAGAGTGTTGGTGACCAGCCCAGCCAATGAACCCCGGCAATACGGGTATATAAGGGACAAGAGGTCCCCATCGGACACCCCCCGGGAAGTCCGCCAACTGCAGGACAAGGTCCAAGAAAACCAGCAACTTGTCCTCATCTACTCCATCCACCACCGGAAGTTTCAGGAGAACACCTGAAATGGGGTGGGGCAATCTGATAGCATACTGCCGCCAGAATTACACAATGCACAATACACAACAATAAAACATAAATCTTAACACAATACCTAACACCGACATAACTTACAAAAACAGAGTCACAAAAAATCAGGAAAAACTCAAGTACTCTACTTCCTTCGAGCGACCTCTGGGTTCCCTAGCGCTGTGGAAACCTGACCCACTCCAGAACTCCCTCTCTCTCAGACACACAAGAGGAGAAACTACATCAGACACTAACGCCATACATAAGACCAATAACACCTAACAACTACCACAACATCACATTTCACAAAGACATTTTTTTTTTACAAACCTCAAACAATGAATTTTGCCGGTACGCCTGACAGTACCGACTTTCGATCGGGCCATACCGCATCCCGCTAAACTCACGCGCAATTACTTCCATATCTATTAATAATGCAGCCTACTCCCCCAGCAACCTCCCAGATCTCCGGTAAGTCCAAGTCTCAAAAAAAATCCCAACTAAAAACGCATGGCACGTGGCGGCACCAGGTTTACAATTTTCAACAGGCGAACAATTATTCATTCACATAATATACACAATAACAATATATAACCCAATATGATAGAAGCATAGATGTTCATTTTTGAAAAATTCTTAAGTTCCAATTTGCCAGAACTATTCCCGAGTTTGCAAGCCCCGTCACACCAAAGGACCCACGGGTTCAACCCTAAATCAAACCATGCTCTGCTACCATTTGTAAACCCCTCTTTAAATATATATTTTTTTATGCTTTATGATTTTTTTTTTTTTTTTTTTTTTTTTTTTTAGAAGGCCACTAGATATTTAAAACTAGGCAGAAGGCCTAGAAGAAGCAAAAAAGGCGCTGGGTCCAGTGAGACGGGACTTGCAATTAAACTCTCTGTTCACCATAACCCGTTTTAACATTTTCACAACTAGTTTCTCATTTAAAATACCAGGACACACTCAAGGCCTCAACACTACATAATTATATAATTATCTTCATAACAAAACATAAATGTACCATATTATAAATCACAAAATAACGAGGGTATGCCAAATTTAACAAACTCAAACAGGCCTGCGGCATACAGCACCACGTGCTCACAGACATTTTCGTAAAGTTCGCCAGTCCCATAAAATTACAGAATAATTTTCCTTACGCCCCTTTTGTACAATTGAAATGATTATATATAGATTATAAAATACAATATTTTAGTCTGTATTAATATTTGAAACAACTTAGACATTCCACAATGAACCTGCCCGCCACTTGGCAACTTTAAACATTATCGACTCGCATCCACTTTAATTTTAGGCTAAATGTAAATCTTTTTATGATAAAATGAACAAAAAAAATATATTCAACACACTTACCGGAGATCACTTAGTGCTTATTTATGAATGTAGAATAGCAAATTTACAACGATCAAAGAGACTTGCTCCACCAGGTAGATGCTGTTGATACCACGCCGCCCAGATCTGAACTAACTCGACCTCGCGCTGAGAAAGCTGTTCACTCTAATTCGCCACCAGAATGCGTTGACGTCCAGTAACGCACGCAACTTACATCTTAGCGACGCTTAATTACGCATAAGTAAAGAACAAAAACGGCTGTTAATTATATTAATATAAGCTCCTTTATAGAGGCGCCGAGTTTTCACCAAAAACACGGCACAGTAGTGTTGTATATAATGAGCTGTATGCTATTAAGAATAATACTATTCACTGATCCCAATCTGTTTTTGGTTCTTGTCACCAACGTTTGAAATGTGCTCTTACTCTGCTAATTCTTTCTACCATTTCATCAGATGGATGATAGAGAGGCATGCCTGAGTCTTGTGAATACCAAGTAGGTAACATAATTCTTTGATAGTGTATTGAGTTGACTTACATATAACAACCGGGATGTAAAATATAGTGAAAATATAATATTTACAAGTCACGCTTATGGTTAATTTTTACTTACTACATATTCATATTTAGGTGCCATAAACTCTTCTTTTTATGTAACATGATATATCTTGGTGATGTTAAGTGTTCAAAGTCTTTATCTTTTAAAACAAATCAAGTCACTTAAGTTCAAAAGTAGCGTAGTATATAAATGAATAATTAAATTGATTTTCTACAGTTACTGCACAGCAGCTTTCTAGGGACCAAGATGATGTTTTTATTTTCCTTAACATCCTTTGCTTTTTGTAATGTAATTACCCTAAGATTATTTTCTTTGTCAAGGGAACAGAACGTCTTTGAAATGGATCACAACAGGCTTTTTGGTTTTTTTGAAAATATTTTAAAAAATAGCACAAATGGTAAGAACAAATTGTGGCTTTTTCACAGTACTGATTGTTTGTACGCCAACTCAAAAGTTCTACATCTTCTTTAGACAATTCATCAGAAATCACATAAATATCCCTGTTCTTTGTTAATGATGTATTTTCACAGGAAGAGTTTAATAAAGTACCCACAGTACATATAAAACTGTCTATACTCAATACTACACGCCATAACTTCCATGGTTAAGAAAAAACAATAAACTGTTAGGGTATGTACTAAAATCACTCCACAACATACTACAACACATCACATATCACACATGATGTCATTACAATGATATGATTTTTACTGATTTAAAGTAAATAAAACTGAGAAATAAATTAGACACTTAAAACATTATGCAACCTATAACATTAAGAAACCTATATTATTGTGAATAAAGCAAATGATGTTAACTAGACCAGAGCAAGCTGTATACTGAAATAAGGCTGCAAGGGATTTTGGAGATGGAGGAGGATTCATGTTCAGACTTGTCATTTCATGTCATAACAGGAGTAAGACACACCAGTGTGCACATGACCAGTGTGTCCCTACAAACTGAGTTTTGTTTTTCTTAACTGAAATAAACTTCAGATTATGTCTTTAGAATGCTTAATAATTACATAACTTAAAATGCCTCCTTATAGCTAAAAAATATATTTTAATGCTTTGATTTATTTGATACAGTTAAAATAAAAATTACTAAAGTTGCATGAAAAATAAAAAAATGTTTAAAATACTGCAGCATATAGTTTATTTACTGCAACATTTCAAAATGTTTTAATTTTATAAACATTATTTTATAAAAATATATTCATTCATCTTCACTGTTAAGACAGATTGTAGCAAATTATTTCAATATTAAACAAACATAAAAACTCACCAGTAAGTTTTGTTTAAACATTTCAAAAATAATGTTGTCCTCTTTTCAAATAAGTGGGAATGTTTACTTGTATATGTTTAACTGATCTCTTGTTTAAGGCAATCCAAAAATTTCTTCCTCATTACAAAGAGACATCATACCATAAAAAATTATTCATTTGAAGTATGACGCAACTAGTATATTGTAACACACAAAATGTTATATAACCAAAACACACACCAGAAGGGTAAAATATGACACTAAAGTTATACAGTGAATCATTGTAATGAATGTAACCAAGAAGAGAAGGGACCAGCATAGAAGAAAGAAGAGGAAGGATCCCAAGAAGCAGTGATGAATACACTGAATGACACTACAACTTAAAAACAATGACTGACAATGACTAATGGAAATGCAAAGTTCACAAATAAGCTGTCAAGCGAGCCAGATCATGACATTAATGTGTAGGGTCAAGTAAATAGAAACTAAATGACCAATGACTGTAATAAAGCAATAACAATAACAGCATTTTGGCTGAAATTAGAAGAACTATGATAAATAAATGACAAAGCCTATTACTATACTAGCTGTAGCCACAAAACTATAAAAGGCTAGCTTTACCAACAAAGATGTAACATTATAGAATAAGGATAATTATAAACGGAAGCCTTATGCGTATAAGCAACTTCCTAATTAAATGAGATGTGATTAGAAGTAATAATTAACTGGGAATAAACCTGGTAGCATAATTGTATCTAGACCCTGCATAAACGAATCTATGTCAGCAAATTAATAGGGAAACAGGACCCCTAATGAACATGAAATTTACTGAATAATAAATATGACGAATGAGGTGTGAAATACCACCACTCAGTTAACATTGTATGCCTTTAAATTGAGTAGGCCAAGTAAAAATGTATTTAGAGAGTAAGGAATTATCAAGAGTAATGTGTTATCATAGTTATAATAAGATTTAATATTGTTCAGCTGTAAACAGCTTTTAATTGTAATAATGTATGTATTTTTATTCATGTGATAACGTTCAACAGAGAACACAGATATAAATAATCAAATGTAAAAGATAGGAAAATAGTCGCATTTTGCATTATTAGCAGACGACAATAAGAAACCATGTTTCAAAACACTATTTTTATGTATTGTCAGTGAAAGCTAGGTTCAAACCGGCATTAAGCCACATCAAAATAAAGAGCAAAGACTAAGCTTTAATTTGATGATAATAACTTAGAGATTGGTATTGTAATAATTTAATAGTGAGTGTTAGCATCATTTCTTAACCAGATTTAAGAAATTGCCGGTGAAAACCAACAACAACAACAATTAAGCGAGAGAGGCGCACCGGTGGTGACTAACAGAAACATTACGTCACTGTAACGGAAATTTGTACCAATCACAAAAGAGTTTACTCAGCGAGATTTGTCCCTAACGGCGATCTAAGACAGGGGTATATAATCAGAGAGACGCTAAATTTTGTGCATTCGCTTCCTTCATCACGAGCTAAGCAGTTGCAACTCGACGTTGTTTTATATTTTATTAATCTACTACAACACAATAGTAGTAAATACTTCAAATTTTATTAAAATAATTATTGAAAGGACGAGTCATCATACAAGAGTGCATCGAAAATTACTAGTGAACCTTTTTAGACAGTGCGTGTATTCGGAACGAGCAAATTGAACTTAACCTGTAAAGTTAAAAACCCAGTATCAGTAAGAAGAGGGTTATTTCTCGTTCCAAGTGCGATTAAAGTGCAGTGTATTAGCGATCAATATAATCCGATCGTTAAAGTGTTTTTAATCTATAAGATTAAAAAGCAAGGTAGTACAGTGACCAATTTTATTGTTTATCTGCCTTTCACTGATCGTTACTATAACACATTTGTACTGACGCAAAAACAATCGAACAATTAATAACGAACACTGTATTCATTTATTTAGAGGATTTAATAATCCGACGTAAGAATTTATGTGTTAGAATTAGTTATTATAATATTAATTAGGATATAAGCAGACGAAATTATCGTTAACCTAAAATATAATTGCAAGTTTTTAAAGAGGCCAAAAATGAATTACTTTCATAGTAATATTTATCAGAGCAATTAATAACGTTCTATTTTGTATTTCCAAGAACTTACCCTTGAGGTACCTAATTAAATAAGATTAAAATTTTGTTAATAACCATAAGAGTTTTTATATTGTTCTTAACTGAGCTAGACCAGATAGCAGACGGATACTTTGAAATCCGAACTGTATTATTGTAAATGTATTTTTATTCAATTTGATTTGTGAGGGTATAATAAACCCATAATGTTATACAGCATAACCTTTGTGTTCAATTATTTCAATTTAGATAAGTAAACCTCAGTATAGCATACACTGAGGTACATTTGAAACAGAAATTTTTCATTACACTATTTGAATTATTTTAAATGCCATAAGCATTTAAACAACAGAAAAAGTGAACACACAATTTTAAATTTAGTAATTTGTTTTTTATGGGAACTTTTCTCGAAGAAAACCCATATGGCGCCCACCTAACCTTCAAGGTGCTATAAAACTTTGCTTATAAAGTTTAAACTGGTCAAAATAACCTTGACAGTTTATTCAGTGGCGGTGAACGTCTGAACATCGAGTACAACAAACAGGTACGTGAAAAGTGTTCTTTATATTAATTTATTTGTCCAGACAACACTTGACTTTACTTACACAGACCACGTTTTTCCAGAAGAGGAGTTCGACTTCAAGTTCGACGCTACCGTTACATTCATTAACAAACCAGCAAATTAATAATTTATCCATAATAAATTATCACATCATATTTATCAATTATCATAAAAGATAATTACTGCATGTAATACACGAGAATCCATTAAACAATTAAACCATAAATCTATAAATTATATAAAATTATAATAGAGGGGGATCTCCGGTATATTACAATATATGTACAAAGTAAATGCAAATGGACCTTGTAAGTTGTATTTTCAATACAATACGATACAACTTTTTCAATGAAGAACTTTTTCACTCTCTAATTTTTTTAATACAAACTTTGTCTTTGTTGAACATACCATTTCCGCAACATGCAAAAAAAAAATTATTAGATTTACATTATAATAAAACTCTTTAAACTCAAAAACCCACCAATATTATTTCATCATTTGAAAGGGAATTTCATGCTCTTTTCAGTAATATATGGTTGTATTAGGGTATCTGGAGAGAGATTTTAGCCACAGATATTTTTCGATATATGTGTCACAACTTTGAAAGAATATTTATTTTTATATTTAAGAATAATTTTATCCATGATGAAAAATCGTAATGCCAATACTTATAGTATCATCTGATTCTCCATAAAAGTTAGGGCAAATGAATAAATTTTGAAGCCTCTAGCTCAATAAATATTGATTTTACATAGAAAAGCCCAAATACATACAAGCTGGTTTCCCGCTCAAATTGTCCTCCGAAGTTCAAATCTCTTAAAACTTTAAACGACCATAATTCTAAAACTACTTGTTAGAATTGGACGAAATTTTTGATTTTTTCTTATTTTTGTATTCACATAACGGGAACACATTTTCATTAAAATCTGTGACAGTGGGTGTCGGCCCCTGGATGATTTGGCATGGAATGGCCCATGTATGTTATCATACAAATAACACCCTCGTAGGTAAAAAACAAAATCCACCTTTTGGGTACCACCCCCAAAAAAAAACAGGAATTCATTTATAAAAAGTTTTGTGTATTTTTTTTTTGTACACTTTGAAACTTCAGTATCATCAAAATACTCTCCATTTGAATTAATTTGTCCAGATGTTTATTCCACTACTCAAAACATTTTTTAACTGGATAGTGTTGATGCCATATAGTGCTTCTGCCAGTTTTTGTTTCATCTCTTCAACATTAGCAAAATGTTTACCTTTGAAGCCTCTTTTTATTTGAGAAAATAAAAAAGTGATTCAGGGTGAGATCGAGTGAATGTGGTGGATGAGACAAGGCCTTCATGCTGTTTATTGTGAAAAATTTCTTAATTCTCAACACTGTGTGGACAGGTGCATTATCATGATGGAAGAACCAGACACATGTTTGCTACAAATAGGGACATTGCTTCTGCAAATTATGATGCAACCTTTTCAGAACTTCCAAATAAATCTTTGATTGACTTTTGACCCTGGGGTATAAATTCTGAGTGCACTCAAAAAATTTCCCCCTCGCATAAAAAAAACAAAACAAATAAGCATTGCCTTCACATTAGACTTCACTTGTGTTTTCTTGGGATGGGGAGATGTGGCAGCTTTCCATTGGCTGGATTGCTGCTTTGTTTCTGTACAGTAATTGTAGCACCAAGATTCATGTCTAGTTATGACTTTGGTAATGAAATCAGGGTCAGTTTTCAATTATTCCTTCAAACCATGGCACACAGCCAGACTTTGTTCAGGGATGAGCAGGTGAGGCATTAATTTCACTGCGACTTGTCTCATTCCCAATTCCTGTGTTAACATTTGTTGACAGACACTCCACAGCATCCCAGTCAATTCTACAAGTTCATCAGTGGTGCTATGGCAATCTGCTTGAATGGCTTTTTGTCACATTTTCACCTGTTTGGGATGGGATAACCATTCATAAACTCGTGTTTTACTCATATCAGCTTCCTTGTAAGCTGTCTCTAGTATAACAGCCATTTGTGCTGCTTTCTTTTACAAAACAGTATTTCATGGCCACATGCTGTTCATGTGAAGCAGTCACCATGAAATAGGCAGAAAGGTTCAACAACTCCCCCCCCACCACCATTCAAAATCACTGGAGGTACACACAACCTTTCTTTTGCAACAATACTGAATTGCATACTGATTCAGAAGGATCCTGAGACCACTCACCTAAAGGCAGAAGCCTGTACTTCAAGCACCACAAGACAGTTTCGGTTTTTTGGGGAGGGGGCTATACCCTCATATATCAGCCTACTCTGTTGTATGAGGCAGAGTCTTAGACAGTGTCTAAAAGTTTAGGTGATGAAACTAACAGTATTGGTAAAGAAAACTCCGAGAAGTGTACTTGGTAAAACTTGAAGAGACACAATCCAAAACTGAAGTGTAAGAGATGAACTAGAAGTAACACCAACAATGAATAAAATAGAAAAGAAACAACTACAGTGCTGCAGATATCAAGTGTATGTAAAACCAGGAAAGTACACCAAAAATCTCTTAAAATTGAAAGTACATGAAATAGGACCAAGGCAGCAACTTTGAATGCAGTTAGAAGATAATATCAGAGATCTGGCAAATAGCAGCAGCAAGAATCCCACAGAAGTGCCAAGACAGAAGATGGATAGAGATCCAACACCATAAGATATAAATGGTAAAAAAGAAAGACGTTATGTTATATTTGCAGTCAACTCTTTTGTTTCTAACACCTTATTGTTATCGAATTTAAAACTGACTGATCACTAATTAGGCTCAGTAAAGTCTCTTATGATATGCCTGTTCTCTAGTTTCTGCTGTTAAAGATTCTACTTCCATTTCTGACACTGTGTTACGAGGATCACATATAACCAATGTCGTGGCGTGGGTGTATAACAGCTGTTGCCAGTTGCTGTTAAGCCTAACCTGTAGGCAAAAAATTAATTATTTGTACCTTACCTTTAGAGTTGTATTTGAAGTCTACAAGTACTGCAGCTCGACTCAGCACTTTTTCTCTAGAGAGAGGTTTATAATAGTCATAAAATGCAGGCATTTTCTTTAGGTTTTGTAAAAAGATATTTTTCAATCGAGATAGTGGGTAGTCCACATAGTCTGTTCTAGTAAATACGTATTAATCGGAAGTCTGAAAAATGACCGTTTTGCAGAAGCACTTGTAACAGGAATTGTAAGTAATAAGGCGCACAGTTTCGTCATTTGCCATAATGCTTTAATAAGTCTATTGGCATGTAATTATAGATTTACATCATATACGATGTGGGACCCAAAAGTAACGAGAATTTTTCTCTGGTAGTTGGTAGAACGCTAGTTCCGACTTCTCCCGCTAGATGCCTTCACTAGACACCATTTTGTATCAGTTGCCCTAGCAGCATTGTTGTGGAAACATTAGCGCGGTCAGTGTGACTATTTTTTGTAAGCGCTGTTTCACGTTTTCGGCGATTTGTCAATGGCAGACATTAAATACCAACGTGCTAACATCAGGTTCTGTTTCCTGTTAAGGAAATCAGCAGCAGAAACTGTCGCAATGCTTCGGACGGCTTATGGGGAGGAAGCTTTGAGCCTACGCGAACTAAAAGATTTTTTTAGTGTGGTGCTAAAATGTATGCAAATTAAAATAGTATGCATAAATAAAATGATGCATAATTCCATCATGCAATTAAATTCACTGGCAGAAGAAAAGGATCCTGGTTCGAGGGAATCCGGAAACCATTATACTTACACAAAATAAATCAGAATACAGTAACACAGAGAAACACATAACTAAATGAACAAAACAGAAATAGGTGCAAGTAGTAACCAGTAAGCGCTGCTAACTGAGCGTTTTGCCTGTTTATACAGCAGCAACACATTGGGCAGACAAACTTGTCTGCTTCACTGTAGTATGTACAGTGACAACTACTATGAGGTCAATGACCACTCGCAGTTGAACGTCGCCGACGTCTGATACGGCAACACATTAAAATGTACAATACTATGCTTTTCTTCAAGTTTCCTTACTAATATTGTTCACATTTCAAATTAATTAATAACTAAAGTATTTACTCTTTGATATAATTAATTTTCTTTACTTTTATTTCCTGTACTGTTGCCACCGGCAACAAAGGTCACATAGACGCCATGCTACTGCATGTAACTCAAAACAGTAGAATAACTTGGATATTAAATCCCAGAGAAAATTGTACAATTTTATTAATACTTTTAAGAAACAGGTACTCATATTACAATAATTCTTCTAATTATACTATTACCAATACATAGTATACCAAAAAAATAAAAATTTTGAAATTAATAAATTATAATCATCACAACACAGTTAAAAATTAAATACTTGACACTTTCATTAATACTACTGTTTCATAACCCTCTTGTCACTGGTATAATTCACAGAACTCTCAACTGGCCCTCGTTGCCCTGATTATGTTTATAATGCATTTAATGTGGACAGGAATTTTCCATAAGACAAGAGAATCAAGGATTTAGGAATCCAGTCTCATCGGTGACTAGATGAGATGAGTCTGCAACCATCAGCTAATCTTTGCCAGACATCTTTGGGATGCTTTGACACAAGTCTTCTTCTGACTGCAAATATGTGACAAAATCATACAGACTAGACTTGTTAATTATATCGATGTTACAGTGTCTTAATATAGTTTTTATAATCTAATCTTGTTTGTATAATCAAGCAAAAATGTAACAGCTTAGATTCCATACTTCAAGTATCCACATTAAAAAATATAAAATTTGTTTTAAAAAACAAATAACGTAAAGCCTAATCTTTATATTAGAATAGTTTTGTGTGTGCGTGCGTGACTTTACATGAAGTGGTGTTAAATTAAACTTGAAAAATATTTTTTAGCTAGTGGTGCTGGAGGTGATGAAACAGCAGCAGATATATCCACAATGGATGGCCTTGGCCAGGAAATTCCAGTGAGTAATCTGTTTTATTTTTGAAGTAATGTGACATCTTAGTGTACAGAACATAGAAGTCCTACTTTAGAATTATACTTTTGTGAAACAGTCATTTTGTATAAAAGAATTCAGCATCATTACCAAGCTTACATTTTGTGTCACACTGCCCAAACATTTTCAGTAGATATTGTATTTTGTATAGAAATTAGTATAAATTGTTCTCTTTAACAGTCTAACTATAATAAATTATTTATGTGCTAAAAATAAAGTTCCAATGCATAAAGTTGCAAATTTTTAATACTGTTGTCAAGACAGATTACCACTTAAATAGTATCAGTTAAGAAATATTTTGATAATTTTTTTTTAACCTCAAAACAACATAACTAAAATATTAATATTAAAAGACAAAAATATATTGTAATCTAAATTACTGACTTGCAAGTTTATTCTTATCAGTTCAGTGAGATTAAAATTTTACATCTAAGTATCAAATTAAAAAACATTTGATATGAAAACTTGAGGCATGTAATTGTAGGTGTTGATGTAGTTTCCTTTTTAAAATAGGGCTTTATGTGTACAACATTGGGACTGAGTTAAAAGCTGTTTAAAATAAATAGAAGTAGTCATGAGGTTTCATTGTAACAATCAGCAGCAAAAGGTGATACAAATTAAATAAAATAGACTACTATATTGTATGAAGTAGTATATTATGTTATAAATTAGTAGTATATTAGTATATTATAAATTTACAGCATAGTCAATAGTCAAGCCACACTAATGTAATTTTCTGCTAAGGTGATGCATTCTCTAATAGTCGGAATTTTATTGCTAATGCTAAAATTCTGCTTTATCTTCATAGCGCTACAGATTCTTCTCAAATTCTGTTCATAATCTTGTTTGGAAATTTCTGTAACTTACAAAAAATTACAAATTTTCTATCTGAATGCCATGTGCTGAACAGACTTGGTCTTTGTTATTTCTTCTTCAAATAAATACAAAAAAAGTATTAAAAGGTTATCTGAAGTTGAGATGACAGTAGTAGAAGTATTACAATTGTTGTGTACCTACAGGAGGAAGAAGAAAGTGTACTGTAGTTGGTAACATCACAAGTCACTTAGATTATTATGAAACCAATATGTTTTGTAACATATTATTGATTCTTGAAAGCACAAACAAAATGAAATTTATTTCCAATTTAAAATAGTTATGCAGATTACATACAGTTCATTAAAAGTGACTTTAACAACTCGAAATAAATTGAACACATGCTGCAACACAGTCACGTAAAACATAGCAAATGAAGTACTTTATGGACATCCACTCTTTCCTGTGTATTGACTTAGAGAAATGTGAGAAATAAGACCAGTCCTCAGTTATTGCACTTAATTGATTCCAGAAAATGAGACAAAAATTGAAGCCCCTGAATTGGATAGAATCACTCAAGTTTTGATCAGTGAACTGAAAACTGCACAGTTATGCAAGTAAATTTTGTTAATAATTGGATAAAGTGTATATGTATTCTATTTACTATGTAATATCAATGCAAAATAAATACTATGTTTGAATACTATACAAAATGATTTATAAAATGTAAAATTAATAATAAAAATCGGTATGGAGAACCATACATGACTTCCATATTCTAAGATTTATTTTTAAAATCATTTTCGAAATGAAATATTACCATAGAAACTACTTCTTTCTACTTACTGCTTCAGCCTTAACCACAGTACTGTGGTCACTAACATATACCACCTCACGTTATCGCACTCGATTTTCACTGATGATGGAAGTCAATGGCATTGCCGAAACGTCTGGTTTTGTAGAAAACATTGGACTACGGCCAAATATCCCGGGAAAGAATTTTAACAAAAACTACTTCTTTGTTGCCGATAACGTTGTACACATATATATAAAAAATATGCATAAAATTAATGGCTTGTATAAGTTAATGATTGATCTCCATTAAGTAGTGCTAAAGTTTCCAAAGTTTTAATATTATGATGTCCGTAATTAAAACATCAGAGCAGGTTTAGTGTGTATGAGGGTTCACCGTGGACAAAAATTTTCAACATTTCCTATTGAGCGTTGCTTAGAATAAATCTGCGAATCTACAGTGTACGTTTCACAGAACAAACACGCGGAAAAGAAGGAGCGCTCCGAAGTCACTGATGGACCCTCAGCATCTTGCAGAGGGTTCATTCCCTAAAGACGAAAAGTCTGTCTATGAATCGTTCCTCTGTAAACACGTGCAGTTACACTGCCCAGCGATCCACAGGAAGCAAATCGCTATCCACGCTGGACACTTTTTCGGCTTGCATGCGTTATGTTGGTATGGGTTCGGCACTTTCCATTTAAAAACCGTGCAAATGTAAGAAAATAAACATGAATGAGGCCAGAAATAACGCGAATTTTGTGTGTGTGTCTTCCCTGCCTTTTTATTGCGGTAGTCATAATAAATGGAAACGTAAACAGTACATAACTGATATATGCTTGCCTGCCACGTACGATATATTTTCTCTTATACATGATTTACATTAAAATGAGAAAATTATAATTTTATTGCCTGGCAACAAAATTATTTTATTTTTAACAATTATAATTGTTTGAAAAAGTTTAAATGAATTTTCAAGTGCTTTATTCTTGTTAAAATGTAAAAAGGTTGCAGGTAAACTACCCCTTCCCCTTAACCGATCTTCACCAAAATCAAAAGGCATTGAGTCCTCTATAATTCAGTGACGTATGCAAAAAATTATTTGATTCTGTTTGAATATGCGGCAGTTATCGTTCGTCATAGAAAATTACCCTTGATAAAAAACGTTGCTGGTAAACTACCCCTTCCCCTTAACCGATCTTCACCAAAAACAATAGGTCTTGAGTACTCTACAAAGCACGGCTGTATGCAAAAAATTATTTGATTCTGTTTCCATTTGCGGCTGTTATCGTTTGCCATAGAAAATACCCTTGATAAAAAACGCTGCAGGTAAACTACCCCTTTCCCTTAACCGATCTTCACCAAAAACAATAGGTCTTGAGAACTCTGCAACTTAGGGCTGTATGCAAATAATCTTTTGATTCTGTTTGAATTTGAGGCTGTTATTGTTTGCCATAGAAAATACGCTTGATAAAAAAACGTTGCAGGTAAACTACCCCTTCCCCTTAACCGATCTTCACCAAAAACAATAGGTCTTGAGAACTCCATAATTCAGGGCTGTATGCGAAACATTATTTGCTTCTGTTTGAATTTGCGGCTGTTATCGTTTTCCAAAAAAAAAATTACCCTTGATAAAAAAAACCGTTGCAGGTAAACTACCCCTTTACCTCAACCGATCTTCACCAAAAACAAATAGGTCGTGAGTACTTTACAAATCAGGGCTGTATGCAAAAAATTATTTGATTCTGTTTGAATTTGCGGCTGTTATCGTTTGCCATAGAAAAAAAATCTACAGACAGACACACACACAGACACTTTTCGAAAAATGACTTTTTTCATGTTTTGAGTGTAGTACAATCAGAATCTGCAATAATCTCGAACACAAATTTTTTTTGCCATCACCATACTTCCATTTCCTTAAGGAATATGGAAGTAATAATATCGGTATGGAGAACCATACATGACTTCCATATTCTAAGATTTATATTTAAAATCATTTTCAGCCAAACAGCCAGGGAAGGAATTTTAACAAAAAAATACTTCTTTGTTGCCAATAACGTAGTACACATATAAAAAAAAATTATCCCCTCCCCCTTCAACTATAATTTTGATTTATAGAAAATTACCCCCAGCCAGTTCAACTAGCCTCTTCATTTATAGATATTTCATCTACGTTTCTACAGTGGATTATTAAGATCTTATCAGGATACTTTATCAAAATTAAGTACTTTACTCATGTTACAACAAAAAATGTTTCAGGTAAACTGCCCTTTCCCCGTAACCGATCTTCACCAAAATCAACAGACATTGAGTTCTCTATAGCTCAGGCACATATGTAAAAAATTATTTGATTCTGTTTGAATTTACGGCAGTTATGGTTCGTCATATAAAAAATTACCCATGTTAAAACATAAAACATGAGATTTATAAAACATATCTAAGATTTATATTTAAAATCATTTTTGAAATAAAATATTTTCATAGAACCTACTAACGCTGGGGAAATCTGAGGAGCCAATCAGAGTTGGGCCTACCTGTCACTCTGCTGAATTTGGTGGAAAGCCCTGTCACTGTCGTCAAAGTATCAGCCTTGACAGGGTCCTCTTTTTCTGCAAAATGGGAGAGGCTTGAGATGGAGTGAGTGACATGGTCCCCACCTCAATGAAGAACCCATTGTTTTATAAAAATATATTTAAATTTTGAAAACTGAAAATTCTTTTCTTGTAAATATTTATATTTTATAATCAAAATGACTTTATTTTTGTTACCTGGCAACAAAATTATTTTATTTTCAACAATTACCATTGTTTCAAAAAGTTTAAATAAATTTTCAAGTACTTTACTCTTGTTAAAACGTAAAAGGTTGCAGGTAAACTACCCCTTCCCCTTAACCGATCTTCACCAAAATCTAAAGGCCTTGAGACCTCTACAATTCAGGGACGTATGCAAAAACTTATTTGATTCTGTTTGAATTTGCGGCTGTTATCGTTTGCCATAGAAAATACGCTTGATAAAAAAACGTTGCAGGTAAACTACCCCTTCCCCTCAACTGATCTTTACCAAAAACAATAGGTCATGAGTACTCTACAAATCAGGGCTGTATGCAGAAAATTATTTGATTCTGTTTGAATTTGCGGCTGTTATCGTTTGCCATAGAAAATACCCTTGTCAAAAAAAACGTTGTAGGTAAACTACCCCTTTCCCTTAACCGATCTTCACCAAAAACAATAGGTCTTGAGAACTCTACAATTTAGGGCTGTATGCAAATAATCTTTTGATTCTGTTTGAATTTGCGGCTGTTATCGTTTGCCATAGGAAATACCCTTCTTAAAACATAAAACGTTACAGGTAAACTACCCCTTTCCCTTAACCGATCTTCACCAAAAACAATAGGTCTTGAGAACTCTACAATTCAGGACTGTATGCGAAACATTATTTGATTCTGTTTGAATTTGCGGCTGTTATCGTTGCCAAAAAAAAAATTCCCTTGATAAAAAAAAACCGTTGCAGGTAAACTACCCTTTTCCCTCAACCGATCTTCACCAAAAACAATAGGTCGCGAGTACTCTACAAATCAGGGCTGTATGCAAAAAATTATTTGATTCTGTTTGAATTTGCGGCAGTTATCGTTTGCCATAGAAAAAAAATCTACAGACAGACACACAGACAGACACACACACAGACACTTTTCGGAAAACGACTTTTTTTCATGTTTTGAGTGTAGTAGAATCAGAATCTGCAATAATCTCGAACACAATTTTTTTTGCCATCACCATACTTCCATTCCTTAAGGAATATGGAAGTAAAATATCGGTATGGAGAACCATACATGACTTCCATATTCTAAGATTTATATTTAAAATCATTTTCAGCCAAACAGCCAGGGAAGGAATTTTAACAAAAAAATACTTCTTTGTTGCCAATAACGTAGTACACATATAAAAAAAAATTATCCCCTCCCCCTTCAACTATAATTTTGATTTATAGAAAATTACCCCCAGCCCGTTCAACTAGCCTCTACATTTATAGATATTTCATCTATGTTTCTACAGTGGATTATTAAGATCTTATCAGGATACTTTATCAAAATTAAGTACTTTACTCATATTACAACAAAAAATGTTTCAGGTAAACTGCCCTTTCCCCGTAACCGATCTTCACCAAAATCAACAGACATTGAGTTCTCTATAGCTCAGGCACATATGTAAAAAATTATTTGATTCTGTTTGAATTTACGGCAGTTATGGTTCGTCATATAAAAAATTACCCATGTTAAAACATACAACATGAGATTTATAAAACATATCTAAGATTTATATTTAAAATCATTTTTGAAATAAAATATTTTCATAGAACCTACTAACGCTGGGGAAATCTGAGGAGCCAATCAGAGTTGGGCCTACCTGTCACTCTGCTGAATTTGGTGGAAAGCCCTGTCACTGTCGTCAAAGTATCAGCCTTGACAGGGTCCTCTTTTTCTGCAAAATGGGAGAGGCTTGAGATGGAGTGAGTGACATGGTCCCCACCTCAATGAAGAACCCATTGTTTTATAAAAATATATTTAAATTTTGAAAACTGAAAATTCTTTTCTTGTAAATATTTATATTTTATAATCAAAATGACTTTATTTTTGTTACCTGGCAACAAAATTATTTTATTTTCAACAATTACCATTGTTTCAAAAAGTTTAAATAAATTTTCAAGTACTTTACTCTTGTTAAAACGTAAAAGGTTGCAGGTAAACTACCCCTTCCCCTTAACCGATCTTCACCAAAATCTAAAGGCCTTGAGACCTCTACAATTCAGGGACGTATGCAAAAACTTATTTGATTCTGTTTGAATTTGCGGCTGTTATCGTTTGCCATAGAAAATACGCTTGATAAAAAAACGTTGCAGGTAAACTACCCCTTCCCCTCAACTGATCTTTACCAAAAACAATAGGTCATGAGTACTCTACAAATCAGGGCTGTATGCAGAAAATTATTTGATTCTGTTTGAATTTGCGGCTGTTATCGTTTGCCATAGAAAATACCCTTGTCAAAAAAAACGTTGTAGGTAAACTACCCCTTTCCCTTAACCGATCTTCACCAAAAACAATAGGTCTTGAGAACTCTACAATTTAGGGCTGTATGCAAATAATCTTTTGATTCTGTTTGAATTTGCGGCTGTTATCGTTTGCCATAGGAAATACCCTTCTTAAAACATAAAACGTTACAGGTAAACTACCCCTTTCCCTTAACCGATCTTCACCAAAAACAATAGGTCTTGAGAACTCTACAATTCAGGACTGTATGCGAAACATTATTTGATTCTGTTTGAATTTGCGGCTGTTATCGTTTGCCAAAAAAAAATTCCCTTGATAAAAAAAAACCGTTGCAGGTAAACTACCCCTTTCCCTCAACCGATCTTCACCAAAAACAATAGGTCGCGAGTACTCTACAAATCAGGGCTGTATGCAAAAAATTATTTGATTCTGTTTGAATTTGCGGCAGTTATCGTTTGCCATAGAAAAAAAATCTACAGACAGACACACAGACAGACACACACACAGACACTTTTCGGAAAACGACTTTTTTTCATGTTTTGAGTGTAGTAGAATCAGAATCTGCAATAATCTCGAACACAATTTTTTTTGCCATCACCATACTTCCATTCCTTAAGGAATATGGAAGTAAAATATCGGTATGGAGAACCATACATGACTTCCATATTCTAAGATTTATATTTAAAATCATTTTCAGCCAAACAGCCAGGGAAGGAATTTTAACAAAAAAATACTTCTTTGTTGCCAATAACGTAGTACACATATAAAAAAAAATTATCCCCTCCCCCTTCAACTATAATTTTGATTTATAGAAAATTACCCCCAGCCCGTTCAACTAGCCTCTACATTTATAGATATTTCATCTATGTTTCTACAGTGGATTATTAAGATCTTATCAGGATACTTTATCAAAATTAAGTACTTTACTCATATTACAACAAAAAATGTTTCAGGTAAACTGCCCTTTCCCCGTAACCGATCTTCACCAAAATCAACAGACATTGAGTTCTCTATAGCTCAGGCACATATGTAAAAAATTATTTGATTCTGTTTGAATTTACGGCAGTTATGGTTCGTCATATAAAAAATTACCCATGTTAAAACATACAACATGAGATTTATAAAACATATCTAAGATTTATATTTAAAATCATTTTTGAAATAAAATATTTTCATAGAACCTACTAACACTGGGGAAATCTGAGGAGCCAATCAGAGTTGGGCCTACCTGTCACTCTGCTGAATTTGGTGGAAAGCCCTGTCACTGTCGTCAAAGTATCAGCCTTGACGGGTCCTCTTTTTCTGCAAAATGGGAGAGGCTTGAGATGGAGTGAGTGACATGGTCCCCACCTCAATGAAGAACCCATTGTTTTATAAAAATATATTTAAATTTTGAAAACTGAAAATTCTTTTCTTGTTGTAAATATTTATATTTTATAATCAAAATGACTTTATTTTTGTTACCTGGCAACAAAATTATTTTATTTTAAACAATTACCATTGTTTCAAAAAGTTTAAATAAATTTTCAAGTACTTTACTCTTGTTAAAACGTAAAAGGTTGCAGGTAAACTACCCCTTTCCCTTAACCGATCTTCACCAAAATCGAAAGTCCTTGAGATCTCTACAATTCAGGGATGTATGCAAAACATTATTTGATTCTGTTTGAATTTGCGGCAGTTATCGTTTGCCATAGAAAAAAAAACGTTGCAGGTAAACTACCCCTTCCCCTCAACCGATCTTCACCAAAAACAATAGGTCTTGAGTACTCTACAAATCAGGGCTGTATGCAGAAAATTATTTGATTCTGTTTGAACTTGCGGCTGTTATCATTTGCCATAGAAAATACACTTGTTAAAAAAACGTTGTAGGTAAACTACCCCTTTCCCTTAACCGATCTTCACCAAAAACAATAGGTCTTGAGAACTCTACAATTTAGGGCTGTATGCAAATAATCTTTTGATTCTGTTTGAATTTGCGGCTGTTATCGTTTGCCATAGGAAATACCCTTGTTAAAACATAAAACGTTACAGGTAAACTACCCCTTTCCCTTAACCGATCTTCACCAAAAACAATAGGTCTTGAGAACTCTACAATTCAGGGCTGTATGCGAAACATTATTTGATTCTGTTTGAATTTGCGGCTGTTATCGTTTGCCAAAAAAAAAAATTTCCCTTGATAAAAAAAAAAAGTTGCAAGGAAACTACCCCTTTCCCTCAACCGATCTTCACCAAAAACAATAGGTCTTGAGTACTCTACAAATCAGGGCTGTATGCAAAAAATTATTTGATTCTGTTTGAATTTGCGGCAGTTATCGTTTGCCATAGAAAAAAATCTACAGACAGACACACAGACACACACACAGACACTTTTCGGAAAACGACTTTTTTTCATGTTTTGAGTGTAGTAGAATCAGAATCTGCAATAATCTCGAACACGATTTTTTTTGCCATCACCATACTTCCATTCCTTAAGGAATATGGAAGTAAAAAAGAATCAAACAATACATTTTTTATGTACAAACGTTTTTTCGTAATTGTTTAACTTTCGTAACTTCTCTGTGATTTTCAGTCAGTATTCAGGTAATGTTCTTTTATTATAGTTTAAAATTTTGTTTTATGAAGTATTTTAAATACGTTAGTGTGGAAACATGGAAATTTTCATTTAGTGTGGTATGGCTGAGAAGTTATAATAACTTTAGTAAATAAAATAGAAGATATTACCAAGAAACCGTTATGTAATCCAGGCCTCTTTTTATAAAATATCGGTATGGAGAACCATACATGACTTCCATATTCTAAGATTTATATTTAAAATCATTTTCAGCCAAACAGCCAGGCTGTGTCTTACCTGCCTTTTTATTGCTGTATTAAATGAAAAATATTTTATTACATTAAAATGAAAAAATTATAATTTTATTGCCTGGCAACAAAATTATTTTATTTTTAACAATTACCATAGTTTCAAAAAGTTTAAATAAATTTTCAAGTACTTTACTCTTGTTAAAACGTAAAAGGTTGCATGTAAACTACCCCTTCCCCTTAACCGATCTTCACCAAAATCGAAAGTCATTGAGACCTCTACAATTCAGGGACGTATGCAAAAAACTATTTGATTCTGTTTGAATTTGCGGCTGTTATCGTTTGCCATAGAAAAAAATCAACAGACAGACAGACAGACACACAGACACACACACAGACACTTTTCGAAAAATGACTTTTTTTCATGTTTTGAGTGTAGTACAATCAGAATCTTCAATAATCTAGAACACAATTTTTTTTGCCATCACCATACTTCAATTTCCTTAAGGAACATGGAAGTAAAAATTACCCTTGATAAAAAACCGTTGCAGGTAAACTACCCCTTTCCCTTAACCGATCTTCACCAAAATGACAGGTCTTGAGAACTCTACAATTCAGGATTGTATGCAAAATATTATACGATTCTGTTTGAATTTGCGGCTGTTATCGTTTGCCATATAAAATACCCTTTTAAAACATAAAACGTTGCCGGTAAACTACCCCTTTCCCTTAACCGACCTTCACCAAAAACAAAAGGTCTTGAGAACTCTACAATTCAGGGCAGTATGCAAAACAATATTTGATTATGTATGAATTTGCGGCTGTTATCGTTTGCCATAGAAAATAGCCTTGTTAAATCATAAAACGTTGCAGGTAAACTACCCCTTTCCCTTAACCGATCTTTACCAAAATCAATAGATGAGAACTCTACAATTCAGGGCATTATGCGAAACATTATTTGATTCTGTTTGAATTTGCGACTGTTATCGTTTGCCATAGAAAAAAATCAATAGACACACAGACAGACAGACAGACAGACACACACACAGACACTTTTCGAAAAACGACTTTTTTTCATGTTTTGAGTGTAGTACAATCAGAATCTGCAATAATCTCGAACACGATTTATTTTGCCATCACCATACTTCCATTTCCTTAAGGAACATGGAAGTAAAAATTACCCTTCATAAAAAACCGTTGCTGGTAAACTACCCCTTTCCCTTAACCAATCTTCACCAAAAACGACAGGTCTTGAGAACACTACAATTCAGGGCTTTATGCAAAATATTATATGAATCTGTTTGAATTTGCGGTTGTTATCGTTTGCCATACAAAATACCCTTGATAAAACAACAAACGTCGGTGGTAAACTACCCCTTTCCTTTAAACGATCATCACCAAAAACAATAGGTCTTTAGTACTCATGAAATCAGGGCTGTATGCAAAAACGTATTTGATTCTGTTTGAATTTGCGGCTCTTATCGTTTGCCATAGACAATACCCTTTTAAAACATAAAATGTGCTGGTAAACTACCCCTTTCCCTTAACCGATCTTCACCAAAAAGAAAAGGTGTTGAGAACTCTACAATTCAGGGCAGTATGTAAAACATTATTTGATTATGTTTGAATTTGCGGCTGTTATCGTTTGCCATAGAAAATACCCTTGTTAAATCATAAAACGTTGGCGGTAAACTACCCCTTTCCCTTGACCAATATCTACCAAAATCAACAGATCATGAGAATTCTACACTTCAGGGCAGTATGCGAAACATTATTTGATTCTGTTTGAATTTGCGGCTGTTATCGTTTACCATAAGAAATCATTACCCTTGATTAAAAAAAAAGTTACTGGTAAACTACCCCTTTCCCTTAACCGATCGCCACCAAAAACAATAGGTCTTGAGAACTCTACAAATCAGGGCAGTATGCAACAAATTATTTGATTCTGTTTGAATTTGCGGCTGTTATCTTTTGCCATAGAAAAAATCAACAGACAGACACACAGACACACACACAGACACTTTTCGAAAAATGACTTTTTTTCATGTTTTGAGTGTAGTACAATCAGAATTTTCAATAATCTAGAACACAATTTTTTTTGCCATCACCATACTTCAATTTCCTTAAGGAACATGGAAGTAAAAATTACCCTTGATAAAAAACCGTTGCAGGTAAACTACCCCTTTCCCTTAACCGATCTTCACCAAAATGACAGGTTTTGAGAACTCTACAATTCAGGACTGTATGCAAAATATTATACGATTCTGTTTGAATTTGCGGCTGTTACCGTTTGCCATATAAAATACCCTTTTAAAACATAAAGTGTTGCCGGTAAACTACCCCTTTCCCTTAACCGATCTTCACCAAAAACAAAAGGTCTTGAGAAATCTACAATTCAGGGCAGTATGCAAAACATTATTTGATTATGTATGAGTTTGCGGCTGTTATCGTTTGCCATAGAAAATAGCCTTGTTAAATCATAAAACGTTGCAGGTAAACTACCCCTTTCCCTTAACCGATCTTTACCAAAATCAATAGATGAGAACTCTACAATTCAGGGCATTATGCGAAACATTATTTGATTCTGTTTGAATTTGCGGCTGTTATCGTTTGCCATAGAAAATAATTACCCTTCATTAAAAAAAACGTTACTGGTAAACTACCCCTTTCCCTTAACCGATCGCCACCAAAAACAATAGGTCTTGAGTACTCTACAAATCAGGGCTGTATGCAAAAAATTATTTGATTCTGTTTGAATTTGCGGCTGTTATCGTTTGCCATAGAAAAAAATCACCAGACACACAGACAGACAGACAGACAGACACACACACAGACACTTTTCGAAAAACGACTTTTTTTCATGTTTTGAGTGTAGTACAATCAGAATCTGCAATAATCTCGAACACGATTTTTTTTGCCATCACCATACTTCCATTTCCTTAAGGAACATGGAAGTAAATATCGGTATGGAGAACCATACATGACTTCCATATTCTAAGATTTATATTTAAAATCATTTTCAGCCAAACAGCCAGGCTGTGTCTTACCTGCCTTTTTATTGCTGTATTAAATGAAAAATATTATATTACATTAAAATGAAAAAATTATAATTTTATTGCCTGGCAACAAAATTATTTTATTTTTAACAATTACCATTGTTTCAAAAAGTTTAAATAAATTTTCAAGTACTTTACTCTTGTTAAAACGTAAAAGGTTGCAGGTAAACTACCCCTTCCCCTTAACCGATCTTCACCAAAATCGAAAGTCATTGAGACCTCTACAATTCAGGGACGTATGCAAAATATTATTTGATTCTGTTTGAATTTGCGGCTGTTATCGTTTGCCATAGAAAATACGCTTGATAAAAAAACGTTGCAGGTAAACTACCCCTTCCCCTTAACCGATCTTCACCAAAAACAATAGGTCTTGAGTACTCTACAAATCAGGGCTGTATGCAAAACATTATTTGATTCTGTTTGAATTTGCGGCTGTTATCGTTTGCCATAGAAAATAAAACGTAAAAGGTTGCAGGTAAACTACCCCTTCCCCTTAACCGATCTTCACCAAAAACAATAGGTCTTGAGTACTCTACAAATCAGGATTGTATGCAAAACATTATTTGATTCTGTTTGAATTTGCGGCTGTTATCGTTTGCCATATAAAATACCCTTGTTAAAAAAACGTTGCAGGTAAACTACCCCTTTCCCTCAACCGATCTTCACCAAAAACAATAGGTCGCGAGTACTCTACAAATCAGGGCTGTATGCAAAAAATTATTTGATTCTGTTTGAATTTGCGGCAGTTGTCGTTTGCCATAGAAAATACGCATGATAAAAAACGTTGCTGGTAAACTACCCCTTCCCCTCAACCGATCTTCACCAAAAACAATAGGTCTTGAGTACTCTACAAATCAGGGCTGTATGCAGAAAATTATTTGATTCTGTTTGAATTTGCGGCTGTTATCGTTTGCCATAGAAAATACCCTTGTTAAAAAAACGTTGTAGGTAAACTACCCCTTTCCCTTAACCGATCTTCACCAAAAACAAAAGGTATTGAGAACTCTACAATTTAGGGCTGTATGCAAATAATCTTTTCATTCTGTTTGAATTTGCGGCTGTTATCGTTTGCCATAGGAAATACCCTTGTTAAAACATAAAACGTTACAGGTAAACTACCCCTTTCCCTTAACCGATCTTCACCAAAAACAATAGGTCTTGAGAACTCTACAATTCAGGGCTGTATGCGAAACATTATTTGATTCTGTTTGAATTTGCGGCTGTTATCGTTTGCCAAACAAACAAAATTTCCCTTGCTAAAAAAAAACCGTTGCAGGTAAACTACCCCTTTCCCTCAACCGATCTTCACCAAAAACAATAGGTCGCGAGAACTCTGCAAAACCGGGCTGTATGCAAAAAATTATTTGATTCTGTTTGAATTTGCGGCAGTTATCGTTTGCCATAGAAAAAAATCTACAGACAGACAGACAGACACACAGACACACAGACAGACAGACACACAGACACTTTTCGGAAAACGACTTTTTTTCATGTTTTGAGTGTAGTAGAATCAGAATCTGCAATAATCTCGAACACGATTTTTTTTGCCATCACCATACTTCCATTCCTTAAGGAATATGGAAGTAAAAACGGAAGATAAACAGTAACCTGGTTTCTGTAACATCCATAGCATTAATATGACGATTCTTCAAACGTGAAGGCATTAAGAAGTTAAGGCTAGTTGGGTTTACAATGAGACATTTGCTGTCAAGACATAACTAATGAGACTGCAGATATTTTTATCTCAGTGTTCAGAATATTTTCTAGAATTACATTCTTTATAAGCTGTATGACAAATTTATATTTATTTATTGGCAATTTAAACAAGTAACTTTACATGAAACTTACAAGAGGGCGTTTTCGACATCAATTTTTTGAGATTTACAAAACGTTTCTAAAAAATCGGTATGGAAAACCATACATGACTTCCATGTCCTAAAATTTATATTTAAAATCATTTAAATATTAATTAAATAAGTGGATGCTTGAGTTCAGAAGAAATTACGTATCAACTAAATTGGTACCACCATGTCAGGTGGATTAAGACTATCCTCAACCTTCATGAGCAAGGACTGTACTTTTGGATAAAATGTCTGTAGGTCGAACGAAGAGCTAACTAAAGGTAGCTGCGATCTGATTCCTGTAATGAAATTGGACTCTCGCTGCGAGGGGCTGAGGGATGTCTATAGTGTTATCAAAGTCTTTCCTGTCAATACTATACTAGTCATTTTTCTTTTTTAAAATCGAGTCTTGATTTCTTTCTTTCCATTTGTCTTCTGATTTCCTGAACGACTATTCTGTTCACCCATATAATTATAAATTTCTCAGCAAAACATTTCTTCGTTAATACGTTTGTGTCTCCTGTTTAACACCCACCATTCAGACCCATGTCACAACGCTATATTCCACACAGGCTAGTAAATAACTAGTCATCAGGGAGGTCAAAATATTTTCAAAGAGGGGTAAACAATTTTCCAGAGGAGAACAATATTTATATATTTTTCATACATACACACATGCACATATTAGTTTATAATTCTCATATCATAATAGGAATAAGTACACAGATTGTATTAATTGCTTTAATACAACAACACTGCCCAGCGATCCACAGGAAGAAAATCACTGTCCACCGTTTTGGCTTGCATGCGTTGTGTTGGTGTGGGTTTCGGCACTTTTCATTTAAAAAGCGTGCAAACATAAGGAAATAAACGTGATTGAGGCCAGAAATAACGCGAATTTTGTGTGTGTGTGTGTGTGTGTGTGTGTGTGTGTGTGTGTGTGTGTGTGTGTGTGTCCTGCCAGCCTTTTTATTGCGGTAATCACAATAATAAAACTTTGGAAAAGTAAACATTAAATAATTGAGATATGCTTGCCTGCCAGGAATGATATATATTTTCACTCATACATGATTTAAATTAAAATGAAAAATATAGAATTTTGTTAAAGTGAAATGAAATGTTTTCATAGAAACTACTTCTTTGTTGTCATTAACGTATTACACATATAAAACTTATAAAATTTACTTCCTCCATCAACTAACATTTTAATTTATTTAAAAAATTACCCCCTCCCCCTTCAACTACCCTTTTCATTTATAGATATTTAATCTACCTTTCTACAGTGGATTATTATGACCTTCTTTTCAGGATACTTTATTTATCAAAATTAAGCAATTTACTTTTGTTAAAACGTAAAATGTTGCAGGTAAACTACCCCTTTCCCTTAACCAATCTTCACCAGAAACAATAGGCCTTGATTCCTCTACAATTCAGGTTTGTATGCAAAAAATTATTTGATTGTGTTTGAATTTGCGGCTGTTATCATTTGCCATAGAAAAAATCTACACACACACACACACACACACACACACACACACTTTTTGAAAAATGACTTTTTTCATGTTTTGAGAGTAGTACAATCAGAATCTGCCGTTATCTTGAACATGATTTTTTTTTGCCACGACCATACTTCCATTTCCTTATGGAACATGGAAGTAAAAACTACCCAAGATAAAATTCGGGGCCCCTCTTTCACTTTTTAGGTGAAAAACCCATATGAAAAAATCAAATTTACCCTTTATTTTAAGTTTCAATAATTTCAGTAGGGTTTAATTGTAGGCTGGGGACAGAAATCAAGGTAAAATTTTTTGCAAGCCATAAATTAAAATGAAGTGTTTCTAGACCTATGATTATATGAAATTTCACTCTTTAGAATGCATTCCTGAAGTATGTCCCATTCCTCATGGGTTAACCCTGCTCATTTTATATCAATGAAATCAATTTTTTTAGGAAGAAGTATATTTAGAAGAAGAAGTGAATATCTCCAATGGAGATGATGAAGTAGATCTAGAAGAGGAAGAGGGGGAGGAAGAGGAAGAAGATGATGAAGAGGAGGATGAAAATGAAGAAATAAGGCCAAAGCCTCAGTCATTACAACATCAACACGAACGTTAGAATGTGTGTGAATTATAAAAACGTAATATATACAAGTTAAAATATGTATACACATATAATTCTTATTATTAAAAAATTACAGATATTATTATAGCCCACTTTTCTTCATATTATAAATGTTTTGTCATAATGCTATTAAGTCTTAACATCTATGGGTATAATAAGGTTCCTCAATTATAATGAAAAAAAAAACTCCACAATGTACATCATCATATTAGACTTGTACAATGGTTAGAAGGCGTATAAATAGGAATATTGTATAATTTAATTAAAAACCATAATTAAAATGCAATAAATGAATTACAGCATGTATAAATATACTGTATACTTTTATTAATATATTGGCTGTTGGAACAGTCATTAAAATTTATAAAAAAAAAGATATTTTGATAATGATTGTTTTAGGATGATGCTTCTTAAACTGTATTAGTTTGTAAAAATATATTGTTACTGTAAATTGTGTATGTTGTTAATTCTTTATTGGAGTATTTGAATTATTATTTTATATTGAATTTTCAGTATTTGCAATACAATGAACATGTTAAATAACTGTGTGTGTGTGTGTGCACGCAGGCGCGCATGCGTGCGTGCATAAAAACAGAGGTGTTATAATTGAAATACCACTAAATAAAACATAGTTTCTGTATAATAGAGAACATTCTGAAGTGATTAGATAGTAATTTACAACTTATGTTAGCTTTTAAAATGTTAAAAAATGTGAAATACAATCTGAGTAGTCTTTAAATTGACATTGAATCTTTGAAAGTATGTAAACCATTTAAACACTTTTCTATATAAAATTCCCAGACACACACACACACACACATATATATATATATATATAAGAAGACTATGTATACATATTGTAACAAACATTGTGAGATTGTTTTATATAGTTCCAGTGTTACATCGTATGTGTTGTATATTAATAGTCAGTTTTGCATAAAAAAGTTAGCTTATAATTATATATTACAAACATATAAATTTATTATATGCTGTTCATATATTTATGTATATAAAATGTATAGAAAATATTGTAAAAAATGTGAAAGTTACCTTAAGTATTGCTGAAGTCTAAAGGTAAGATTTATTTTCTTTTGTTCCTGAAAATAAATAAATGAAATGTCTTACCTTTTTGTAGATTAATAACCATTGTCTGTTTTAATGAATAAAGTGTGTGTGTGTGTGTGTGTGTGTGTGTGTGTGTGTGTGTGTGTGTGTGTGTGTGTGTGTGTGTGTGTGTGTGTGTGTGTGTGTGTGTGTGTGTTATTGACACTGTAGTGCCATATTGTGAAGGTCTCACACTAACTGGTTAGTCAAACTGGACATCAAGAATCCACACTCTCCTCAAGACCCTTAAACTTTCTGTAGAGAAAACTTGAAAATAACTGTATATAGAAAAATACCCTTATTTTTAAAGCTCACAGTATTAAATCATCAAAAACCCTAAAGTTCTACGTGTGGCCTATAAACATAGATACGTGTATCCATACAGATACCAGATAGTATAAACCTCACATACACAGTAAACTGAAACAATGTTCATAAAACAGTACCATCTGTGTATAGTGTAATGACCAGATACTGTAATGTATTCATTTCATTTGAACCAGCGCATACGAGGTAGATTTTTAAATTAAGATCCATTTTAAAATTACCATCAAGCATGGTAACAAAGCAGGGGACCGCACATACAGCCTATTGCAGTGTGAAGTAATACTCATCTGATGACTGTTTTGTCAGCACCAGATTCTTGTGGTGTGTCAGCAGTTTAAAGCATAATGATATGTAATCCCACCAGCTGTGAGGTTTGCCCTGTAATATGTTTTCGGTTAGCAAAAAACAGTAGTGCTGCTGAAATTCACAGACAAGTTAACAATGTCTATAGGCTAAATGTTTTGAGAGACAGTAAATTTAAGCAACAGCATTGTTTGTTTCGGAAAGAACAAATGAATATTCATTCGTAACAAAGATTAGAATATCATGACAAAGTTGAGTGTTGCAACTGCTTGACAGATGGTTTAGTAGAATGAATGAATGTGAAAATTCATAAAAATAAAACAATTTATGGTTTTGGAATTGTCTGTTCAATTCTTGATCACATAATGGTCAGCAATTTATGGCATTGTGACAGATATTGACAGAGATTAATTTGATTACAAACAACTGTGTATAAAAAATGATACACAAGCATCAACTCAAACATTTGTATAGCATTTTGAAAATGAAGAGTATGGTCTGTTTTAAAACATTGTCAGTAGAGAGATACAAACCTGGGTTTCCTACAAATAAATGGCTTTGAGTGTAGTGGTCCAAAATTGACGAATGAAAAATGATGTTACCAACTGATTTAAAGCACAAGTAATGGACTTTTACAACAGTGGAATAACAAAACTTGAAATAATATCAAAAATGCGTGGACAAAGCAGTGATCACATGGAAAAATAAAGTTTGTAGATTGTTTTGGCTGTAATAAATCGTTTTTATCATTTATTGTGTTCTTATTTCAAAATTAACCTTATTTTTTTTAAAAAAACTAATTTTACAATTAAGTACCAGGAATGTGCTACCTAACAACATTTTTCATCTGGCACTATGGTCCCTGTAGAATCCTGGCCTGCTCAATGAGTCTCCTCCATTCTCTGTCCAGAGCCTTATTCCTAACAACATATTACTGACTTAAAAACATAATTATGTTGGAAAATGGATTCAGTCCACATGAAAGAATTATATTTATCTTAATTTATTAGTGGAATATGAATAAAATGGTTTTATAAATAACTAATTTGCTAAATTGTGTAGTTTTATTAATGGCAGACCAAAATTGGCCTTGCTTATGTATCTCAATTAATTCTGATAGTGAATTGTGATTTTATACAACAATAAAATATAGGGAAGAAAACTAATCAAAACCCTCAAAAGTCCGAACTCCTCAATAGACATGGATGTTTTACAATAACAGTACCGTAAGGTGGGGTGACTTTGCCTGGTTTTTGAAATTCTCGTTTTTTTAAATTAATTATTTTTGTCTTGGATAAGGATCTTTTAAATATAAAATTGTGAAACACCCTTAAAATCCTTAGTTTCATAGACCATATGATGTACAATAAAAAATATGTAGGGATATATTTATTAAAAAAGACAATACCCAACCAGGTAAACTCACCCCTTAATCGGGGTGACTTTGCCTACACCACATTTTCCACTAGTAATGTCCCTAATAATAGGAGACAGAGCAATGTCACCCACAGAAAACTGATTTAAAATGGTTAAACAATATGTATATGTACTTACCCAACACATCTTGTTATCCAAAATGTGTCAAATGATATATAATACACTTATAAATTTGTTTTCTTTTAAAATTATTTTCTTCAATTAGCAATTATTTTCAAAACATATTTACAAACCTAAACATATTTACATTTACATCTTGACAAAAAAATATTGAAATAGAAATCATATTTACAAAACATTCAAGGTCCAAAACTGTCTATTTCAGGAATGTAATAGAAACCTCTTCTGGTTTCCTGCACATCAATTTTTTTAACAACATCACACCTATTATACAAGAGTTTATCTTCTTTGGATGGCCACTTCCAAGCTTTTTTCCCTTTCTCCATGCATTTCACTGTTAAACCTTGTACAGAAACATTTAACACTTGACCAGGAAACAGTCCTTCATTATACTTTACAATAACATAATCGCCAACGCAATAATCACTTTTGCCAGTCACTGAAGCTTGACAAACACTATCACCATTCATAACTTCATCAGCCTCATCTACTTCTTCTTCACTTGTTATTATTGATACATTGAAAGAATTGCCAGATTATACAATGCTAAATAAATCATTATCGACATCTTGAGAAGAAACGGAACATACAAAGTCGTTCAGACAAATACTTTTGCCAGGAGGGACAAGTATTTGTGTTTAAGTTTTTTTCGTTGTGTTCGTGATTTTTTAAATAATTCTTCTCTTTTCTTTTTTAAATGTTAAAGGAAAGCTTCCCCAACATCAACAGACAGTGTTGTATCACCTGAGGATATACTACAGCAATCATCAGATGGAAGTCTTTTCAGAATGTCATTGCAGTCGATGGGGAAGATGCTGCATTTCCTGAAACCTGATGGTACAATCTCTTTAAATTTAGGATTCATTTGTCCCCCTGGTTTTTTGGTATAAATACCCTTTATTTTGTTGGACAAGGTCCTAAGAGGTATACCAAACGTTTGACTGCCCGTTGTTTTGGGCATCCCACTTTTAACAGCTTCCATACATTCCTGAAAAGCATCTTTTGAGTAATTCCCATAAGAACGGCTCCCAAGTTGTTTTACATATAATCATGGCATACTTTCTGTAAGCAAAAAAAAGCAAATTGCCAGTAAATAATTGTAATTGTAATAATTGTAAAATGCTATTAACTTAGTTTTAAATAAATTGCGATGTCTTTGATGTTCGGATTTCTTTAAATGTTATTTATTGAAATATGTAAACAAATGATGTACTTTTTTAAAAGAAAATAGTAGACCTATTAGTATTTCTCTAAGCTAAATTCAAGAATATCTTGTTTATTTCGTAAAGATAATATTTAGATAAGTGGACAGTGTTTCAGAAAATATAACCTCAAAATTTACGAGTTTATATGGGGTGACTTTGCCCGCTTACTAATAGGCAAAGTCACCCCACTGCTGTATCGATTTTGTACCCGAGTCAATAAAAGTAGTATAACTAGTTTATAATTGCAATTATGTTCTCCTAATTCATAAGATCATTCAACAATACATAACTAGATATATTAAAACACTTACCTTTGCTAAAATCCTTTTAACAACAGAATAATGTACTGAAGTTCAACCATAAACATTCCAGCCTATTCCTGTATGATTTCGAATTTTACTCATTTATGAACTGTACATCCGAAGATACATCGTTCTCTTTGTACTCCATAGAATATAAACTAACAATTGACTGTATAATCCATGGTCAATGTGTTGTTGGGAACACTGAATGAGTGGGAAATTTGATTTCAATATTCTTTCAGTGTTAGTAGGCAAAGTCACCCCACCTTACGGTTCCCAGTATTTATGTTTTGGGTACCAAATGACAAAATACTTAAGTGAAATTCATTTACATGTCAATACGCATTTATTGTTTGAACCCATACAATTCACTGTGTGTGTGTACGCGCGTGTGATTAATTAAATTCTAGTGTGTAAGTAGGATAGCAGAGTGTGTCCAAAGACAGCTCTTAGAGCAGTAATTTAGCTTCTGTACTGCAGAGAGAAGAAATATGTCATCAGCCTTGCATAAAACAAAATGTGAACAGGTACTATTCTGAAAAGTAAGACTAATGCATGATGTAGTTGCATCACTATATTTGAAGGATAAATTGCATATACAGTTGGACTTCTGTACATCAAACTTCTGTTGGAAAACATTTCTGTATATCAAAACTTTCTATGTATCGAATTTATAATTTTTTATTTTGGGGCTTTTTTTAATTCAGTAAGAAAGAATTGCTTAATTTTAATTCTAATAATCTTCCACTCATGAAACTCTCCCTACTTCATAGCCAACCTACTACTGCACACATCAAATATAGATCTACAAAGGCTTAAATGGTACTGTTAACTATTTCTGGTGGGGGAGTCTCTCGATAATTTCTCTCACTCTCTCTTTCTCTCTTTGGCTACAACAAACTTTCATTGAACTAAAGCATGGTATCCAGGGGGCGTATTTATGGAGGGGACAAAAGGGACTGAACCCCCCCCTCAGAGGATTGAAAAAGTTGAAGAATTTTGTTAATCTCTTAATTTTGAGGCTTTTTTTTAGGTGTGTACACTAATATAGTAGTAGTTTTTTTTTAATGTGCAAACAGGATTATTACACAGCATTAGGGTATAGATTTGAAATATAGGAAAATCAATTCAGTCAAAATGTATCTTTTGACAATATTTCAATAACACATTTTTATTGTGTTATTACCATTTTATAGTGTTCAACAAATTTATAATTTTGTGATCAAGAGGTACGCTCGCACACACTCGAGTTAACAACCCAAGCCCGAGTCGTAAATAAGAACGATTAGACACACGTCAGACCCAACGCCAGTGGAGAAACAATGAAGAAACGTCCGAGTACACGCGACAATAGAAAACTGGGAACATCGTTGACAGAACAAACTTAGCTACGATTTACAACACCAAAACAAACCAAACAAAGGCCGAGTCCAGTAGCCTGGTTACGCAGAAGTGAGATGGAACACATGCTGTGGGGGTTAAGTTGTAACACGCGTATGTATGAAAGAAACACTCAACAACAAAGGGTGCAGAGAAATCTTGACGAATATGTAGACAATGGGACGGGTATTCAATGAATACGAGATACGTACTCAGCCCAGCATGAAAACAAGCCCAACGTCAAGTCAGATTTACAACTAGAAAGCGTAGGAGCCGTCCAGGAGTGACGCCCAACGAAGAGTTGGTAATTGACGGAAAAAAATGAAGGGTGAATGAACAATGGACCAGAACGCTGCAGACTCTTAACAAAAGCTATATCAGAGAGCCTCGACAACAGAGAAACAAAAGGTTGATAAACAGGCGGGCAATTGCTCCATTTCCAAGAAACAACGCAACGTTCGTCGCTGGGGTACTTCGGGGCATGCCTGACGACCAACCAGAGTTTGGCATCTTCCAAAGGAACTGGTGGAGAGAGTAGTGACGACTTGGACGACGAATGAGGAAACCGATGACCGAAAATCTACAAGGTGGAAGGAAATTATGAACCTATCAACAACGGCCGTAGGAGTGGAGGTGAGAATATTGCATCCTGGTATATGGTGATTGATAAAATCTGTTTACGAGGACGTGGAGCGGCAGTAATATAGTAGTAATTGCTCAGTAGTAGTGATAGTAGTAATATGATTAACAGTCGTAATAGTTACTCGGTACTTACTCAACTTCCAAGTCAGTTAGTCAGTCAGTGATATAGTTATACCCAAGTCTCGGTCTTAGTCGAACTTAGACATTCAACTCAATCTTAGTTCTACAAAACGTGTGTTCGATAGATTATCCGAGTTACCGAACTTAACGCGGTGGCAAGCAGTGCGAATATACATAAATATCGTTAAATGCCAGTGTATACGAGACTTTAGAATACGTCGGACACGCAATATAATGCAGTATGAGTGAATTAACATTTCGATAGTAAAACATTGTGCGACAATTTCAGACATTATAAAACACTATCCAACCATAATGATTATAAATTTTGGGCATATGAACTAAGTGGATTAACACGAACACTAGTGCACACATCATGTAGAAGGTAGACACAGTAATTAGCTACCTGAAACACGCTTACAGCAAGCCCTAAATCAAACCACACCAATGCTGATGATTGCACCTTTAACACATAAAACTGTAAAGACACTTATATACAAGCGGATAAATTCCGACATCACACTACACATAACGTGAGTGGAATTATCACAAGTGAAAAGTGTCAGTGCGCATCGATCAACAGCGATAACTATGTACAGGGAACCCATTAACGGATAGAATCTCACCGATGGAATTTGTGGATATGCATTTTACAAGTTAAGTCCTTATGTTTTTAAATACTAGTTGATACATACTACTGCACTGTCTCTTTTCAAAGAGCTACTCCCGAGAGATCTATATAAATCGCAAAATTAATAATGTTAAATATTAAAGTCATCCATCTGAGGGCATTAATGAACGCATTTAGCTTAGAATGAAGTATATTTGATTGTTTATTGTATGTGCATATGTATATTATTGTGTTGTATTCGATAACGTTGTATGTCTTGTTTTTCAGGGAACAACGAAACGAATATTATTATGATTTATGTTAATATGTGTTTTGTCTGAATGTATTTACAGGACATGATTTCATTTGTAGGTCAAAAATTTGCTTAACCAATAATGTGTAATAAATAAGTATTTATTGCATATATATATCTTGCATTCATTATTGCAATTAACCTCGAATAATTAATTTGTCATGTTTCAAGTAATTTTATCTTATTGCTTACAAAGAGTCTCAATAATTATGCTAATTAACAGTGCATACACTCAAATCACCCATTGAAGTGTCAGAATAGCATACTTGTGTAAATTATATTGATCTGATAAATATTCAAATTAATTGAATAATTTAATAATCCGCATAAATTAGCATAATTGCATTAAACATAAATGGCGCCCAACGTGGGGCAAAAGAGTGCAGGCAGTAGTTAGACTAAGTAAAATAATATATTACAATAAGATCTATAGTGTAAGGTTAGCTTGACTGGATGTTAACAAGGAGTAAAGCTAAAATGGCCAGTAGTTCGGACAGTATGAATTTCGACATCAACAACCAGTTAGGTATACCCGATAACGGAGAAGAAAATTCAACGGTCGAACCAAACATGACTGAGGAGACGTCAGAGCGCGGGGACAGGAGTCCCAACAACCACAAGAAGAGGTGACACTGCGTTCACTGATGGATTTCATGAAAGTAATTAATGGGAAATTCGACCAGCAGAAGGAAGAAACCAATAAAAGTTTTAAAGTAATTAATGATAAAATAGATAGTCATAAGGAAGAGGTCAAGCAACATATGAATGAGCAGTTCACACTGTTGCGCACAGAAATACGTGAATGTACGAGTACCTGGAACGAGGGCGGAAGCGAAGTCCAGAAGAAACAGGAAGATGTGAATAAAAATTACGAAGATGTACGGAAAGTACAAGATACTGATAACGCCGTCGATTTTACAGACGTGTCAGCTACTAAGAAATTAGCAACTGTGGGATCTAACGTAAGTGTCAGTAGCAATCCGAGAAACAGGTGGATTAAGAAGAGAAATGACTTTGTTTCTTTGTATCTAACGATGTCGGAAGATGATTATCCAGACATGGATAGAGAAAATAAAGGTTTAATACCATCAAATAGAATACGCAAAAAGCACAAATTAAACAACACGAGGATAGATGCTGCATCAGTGAAACCAACGATGAAGTATCCAGCTTGTGGAACAGGCATACATCGACTAAGTAGTTGAGCTGCATCAATAAAAAGCATGAAAAGAAAGTCCAATAGTGAAACGAACACCGCATGTTATAAAGCTGAATGCAAATTTAAGCAAGCCATGGATGATGTGAAGCGGAAGGACTTACCAGATCCGTATGCATATTCGTCCTGGACAAGGAATGTTATGAGAAGAATGAAATTTACTGGACGACTTAAGAATATTGTAAGTGCTACCAGTACTGAAAGAAGAGTTCAAGCGCTCGAGATAAGATTTCTTAGGAATCTAGAAAACAAAATATTATTATGTGAACACACGGGTAGAAAAGTGAACGTCAAGGAACGAAATTGTAAGCAGATTTTGAAGAAACGGCAAAAAATACTCAGTGCGTACGTAAATAATGGTAATACGGCTGGGGAAAGTTGTCTAAGGCGAGGGTGTGAAATATTTTCAACACACCCTCACAAAATGGGAGAGAAACAGGTCATAAATTCCTTAAATGACGACGGCCGACTGAAGGTAAGTGTGTAACGACTTTATCTAGGTCAGTACCCTTACTATTTACAAACAAAAATGCGTGCGTAAGTAACGGCACTAAACTAACAGGACATACAACTATGTCTCCACAAATAGAAATTTAAGAATGAATAAATGAAAATGTGTTAAGAAGACGATTTTAAGAATGTCTGAAAATTTAATGATTAAGTTAGATAATATTGAGTAAAATACATTAATTATGATTGGTTATGTGAGGATGCATTAACCAAAGAAAATAAATAGATATGAATATTAATGAATGAAATTAAAATGAGGCCACGTACGAGCTCGTGGAATGCGACAGCGATAAAGTACGAGGAAGATTTAACGTGCGACAGATTAAGGCGTACCATGAGCCGACGAAAGAGGTACGAGTTATGCAAGAAGATAAGAACAACACCAGCTGCTAGATGGCTAAAAAGCGGAACACGCGAATCAGGTAATTGTCCCGCGGGGCCAGTCCAGCTAGCCAACGAATAATGTAAATTTTGCAATACTATGTATAATTGAAGCTTTAATGTCAATTTTGTTTGTAATTACGATGTATTCTTTCATTTAGAATGCCAATTAGATACCTAATCATTGATGTACATAAAATAACTTGATAACGTGTACCGTGTATCAAAGGGACATGTATGGTACAGGACATTAGAAAATTGTGAAGCAATAAATTAATAAAGATGTAGTGAATTGAGTAAGCAGTGTATAATTAATAATTTAAACATGACACAATCATTTTGTAACCTTAGGAATAAGTATCAAGGTACACATCATGAGGTAGGATGAATCCTTAGTTGTTTATTAATTACGCATATTTCATTAATTAATGTAATCAATTATAATATGTGTCACAAGTTAATCTTATGTATGTATTTGTTTATTTAGTGACTACAGTTGTGGGACACTAGAAGTGAATTAAAAGTATTGTTTGTTATTATGTGATTCATCAATGTACGATTAATTGATTTTATTGCTAGCGAATCATCAACTAATTTACCATGTTATATATGTATAACGTAGGAACGTACATAAGAAACGAAACAAACTGTCTAATGATTAGATGTAAATATTTTATTTCAATTATTAACATGAAATAATATTTTTTAACCACATGTAGACGGATAGTATGTAAAAAATGCGTTCATTTCACTCAGATGGGTGGCAATAAATTCATGTAATCATATAAGACCTAAAAGATAGGGAATATCTATCGGTTGCACCATATGAGAGAAAATAGGTCATCCAACCATGACCATTCCAAGGCAGACGTCCACGACTGGGACAGAGCGCAGAAATTGGATCAGATGTCTCCTGATGACCCAACATCCAATACAATTTGGGGACAATATAGTGTTCAAAAATTTATAATTTTGTGATCAAGAGGTACGCTCGCACACACTCGAGTTAACAACCCAAGCCCGAGTCGTAAATAAGAACAATTAGGCACACGTCAGACCCGACGCCAGTGGAGAAACAATGAAGAAACGTCCGAGTACACGCGACAATAGAAAACTGGGAACATCGTTGACAGAACAAACTTAGCTACGATTTACAACACCAAAACAAACCAAACAAAGGCCGAGTCCAGTAGCCTGGTTACGCAGAAGTGAGATGGAACACATGCTGTGGGGGTTAAGTTGTAACACGCGTATGTATGAAAGAAACACTCAACAACAAAGGGTGCAGAGAAATCTTGACGAATATGTAGACAATGGGACGGGTATTCAATGAATACGAGATACGTACTCAGCCCAGCATGAAAACAAGCCCAACGTCAAGTCAGCTTTACAACTAGAAAGCGTGGGAGCCGTCCAGGAGTGGCCCCCAACGAAGGGTTGGTAATTGACGGAAAAAAATGAAGGGTGAACGAACAATGGACCAGAACGCTGCAGACTCTTAACAAAAGCTATATCAGAGAGCCTCGACAACAGGGAAACAAAAGGTTGATAGACAGGCGGGCAATTGCTCCATTTCCAAGAAACAACGCAACGTTCGTCGCTGGGGTACTTCGGGGGATGCCCGACGACCAACCAGAGTTTGGCATCTTCCAAAGGAACTGGTGGAGAGAGTAGTGACGACTTGGACGACGAATCAGGAAACCGATGACCGAAAATCTACAAGGTGGAAGGAAATTATGAACCTATCAACAACGGCCGTAGGCGTGGAGGTGAGAATATTGCATCCTGGTATATGGTGATTGATAAAAACTGTTTACGAGGACGCGGAGCGGCAGTAATACAGTAGTAATAGTAGCGGCAGTAATATAGTAGTAATTGCTCAGTAGTAGTGATAGTAGTAATATGATTAACAGTCGTAATAGTTACTCGGTACTTACTCCGACTTACTCAACTTCCAAGTCAGTTAGTCAGTCAGTGATATAGTTATAACCAAGTCTCGGTCTTAGTCGAACTTAGACATACAACTCAATCTTAGTTCTACAAAACGTGTGTTCGATAGATTATCCGAGTTACCGAACTTAACCAGTGGCAAGCAGTGCGAATATACATAAATATCGTTAAATGCCAGTGTATACGAGACTTAGAATACGTCCGACACGCAATATAATGCAGTACGAGTGAATTAACATTTCGATAGTAAAACATTGTGCGACAATTTCAGACATTATAAAACACTATCCAACCATAATGATTATAAATTTTGGGCATATGAACTAAGTGGATTAACACGAACACTAGTGCACACATAGCACACATCACGTCCAAGGTAGACACCGTAATTAGCTACCTGAAACACGCTTACAGCAAGCCCTAAATCAAACCACACCAATGCTGATGATTGCACCTTTAACACATAAAACTGTAAAGACACTTATACACAAGCGGATAAATTCCGACATCACACTACACATAACGCGAGTGGAATTATCACAAGTGAAAAGTGTCAGTGCGCATCATTTTATTATTGTCTGAGATAATAAAAAGAGATAAGAATAATGGGATCTATGTTCTTTTCGTACGCAAAGTCAAACTTCCGTCTCCGCGTTTGTACTTTATTTCGGTGTCCCATGTGTACTACAACTGTTTTCTTCACAAGTAACTAATACCAGGTTATGGAGGTTATGTACGACAATGTAACTTAAATAAAATTTACTTTGTTAGTGTACATTAAAAGGCTGTATTTATTGTATGGATATAAGGCTGTACATAACATTAAAGCCTGTATTTATTGTAAGTACCGGAATTAACACCTACTTCCAATTACTACGGTCTGAATTAATGCAAATAAAATTGGAGAATCTCGTAAACATATTAAAGAATGGTTGTATATTACACACAAAATTATTACAGTATGGACCATTGTCAATGAATAGAAACAAATAGGACTCTATACTTTAGTATGTACCAATAAAATTCACCTTTTTTCAAGTATAGTAGCCTATCTATTGTTTTTTCATACTCGTAAAAAAAAGGCATTAACAACATACATTATGAGAAAACATGATTACAAATCATAACCTGCCATTAGTTGTGAAGAAAACAGATATAACATTTCCAAACAAGAAATCTTCAATTCTCTCCCTATTTGTTTTATAAAAACTGGAGTTTCTAATGCAGGTTTTTAAGTCCACTAACTACTTAATTTAATATACATAATTGTTCCTGATCTTGTTGGGTAACATTATATTAATCCATCTGCTTACTACTTTTAAATGTACGGTCCTAAACATCTTTAAAATTTAGACAAAGTCTAATGAGCTATTTGACCTAACCTGAATTACTACATCTAAGGATATCTTATTAGGTCATGTAGCTTTATTTATCCATTTAATGTATCTTAATTAGTACACTAACAGCACTGCTCTGTCTTGCAGTAACACAACTCGTTACACTAACTCAAAATAATTTCTTTTTTTCAGTTTAAAAAAGTTGAAATTGTGTATTTCTTTTCTTTTCCATTCACTTTTTGTGAAACGACCTACATTAATATGTGTACACTTACTATATTGAAATCCAATGTTCACTATCCAATAGTTAAAAATATTGTGGAATTGTGAAATTAGTAACACTATTTATCTATGTGTGCCTTAATAAGTTATTGATTATTCTAACTGGTACATTGCCACGCCATTATCATATGACAGTTCTCAGAGGTTCAGTAATAGTCATCTTTGCTGTTAACATGGACACATCTTGCATATGTTCATTTCTTACAAGTTCTTCTCTTTACAGGACTAATAGTTTTGTAAAAAACTCAATTGTTTGTTATTAGATTTTCAATTGTTACCCTTAACATTTTGACCTCATCATAAAATAACTGGATTTCGTTGTCCATGACGTGTCCGTTACTTAACTAAATATCACTATAGTATTGACGACTCGGAACACTAAGTTTTTTATAAGTAAAAACGTAAAGTTTTACCTTACAGCCTAAACCGGCTTTCACCTTTAGAAGGCTTCATCAGAGGCTGCCATAGGTAGCGTTGTCCATCTTGTTGTTGGCGACGGGATAGTTTTTTGAAAGATCGAAGCTGTGTGTGTGTGGTGAGATGTGTTCGAATAATGCGTGCGATTTGAATTGTGTCTGTTCATTTAGGATGTCGTTTTTATTTGTTTTTGTGTGTTTGTATATTTCTAATTGTTCTAGAGTGTCTAGTTTTCGGCCTTTTGTGTGTACGTGTAGAATGTTCAAGTTATTGTCGATGTTTTTGTATGTGTGGTTTGCTTCAATGAGGTGGTTTGCAAAGGTAGATTCTGTAGTGGTGTGGAGTGCTTTTGTGTGTTCAATGTATCTCTGTTTGAAGCTACGGCCAATAAATTCTACATAGGCCAGACAGGGCGTGTTCCGAGTCGTAGTGAAATAATTATATTTAGTTAAGAAACGGACACGTCATGGATAACGAAATCCAAGAATAATAACAAGGTTGAAATAACTATTATTTGCAGTTATTTCAATTTTAAAACCTATACACAATTTTTAATCAATCAAAATGTTTCAATCAATTTACCGTTTACCAATTACCCCACCTAACCGCAAATGTATGGTGTTTCTATCTTCAGTTAGCACTTTTAATGTTAATTGCTATGAAAATAAATTGAAATAACATGTGTATGAAAAAGAAACGTTAATTTTAGTAGACTTTAAAAGACTTAATACAGGGAGTCTTTAAATTTGTTTAAAAGAGTTTTTCCCTCAAGCTCTTGAATATTGCTTAGAATAGCCAAAGACCCAATAAATTCTTTTTACAGTTCTGTATTTAATTGAAATTCAGTATTAGAACAAATGGGATTTTTCAGAATTTACAAGTTTTTTTAAAATTTCTTTAATTTTTTTAATTTTATGCAATGTGGACACATACAGAGGAGTGTAAGTTTTTTATGTATATCAATAAATAAAAATTTGAGGAGGGAGAGGGAGCGAGTAAGAATGATGAGAATGTGCTTAGTACCAATCAAAATGAGGGTATTATGGGATATACGGAATTGTAGTATCTGGGAAAAACAGAAAAGATCCGCAGATTCATCTTAATCTCTATGTACAAATAATTATACATCTTTATTATGGGTTAAGTAATTGAGTTCTTAAAAGAGCGCACGGATCTTTTCACTTTTTTTTTTTGCAAGCCACGACAATTCCGTATATCACAAATACGCATTAAATTTACATTCAATTTAATGCACTATTTTAGACTGCCGCATTCGCGCCTTTTCTCACTACACCACCTACTAAATTTGTTCTGTGCGTTTGTGTTACGTTACTGACCTAACAAGTAATTAGTTACATTTTTAATTGGTGTTCTTTGTTGTAAGTACATTAATTATTCACAATGATTAGGTATGATGAACTGTTGGATCTTATTAGTACAGAAGAGGATGCAATTTATTTTTTTCAAGGAAAAGGTCTGATTCATAATCCTCGTTGTTGCATCAACGGGCATGATATGGTATGATACAAAAGGGTTATTTTGCGAGAGAGAGAGAGAGAGAGAACTCTCTTTACTATTCTATGAGTAATCTTTAAATAAAAATTATTTAAATACAACTATTACATTAACGACTCGGAACACAAAGTTTTTTATAAGTAAAAACGTAAAGTTTTACCTTACAACCTGAACTGGTTTTCAGAAGCCTTTTAAAGGTGAAAACCGGTTCAGGTTGTAAGGTAAAACTTTACGTTTTTACTTATAAAAAACTTTGTGTTTCGAGTCGTTAATGTAATAGTTGTATTTAGTTAAGTAACGGACACGTCATGGACAACGAAATCCAAGAAAAAATTAGTTAAGCCCACGTTGTAAGCGTCAATATGATACAAAAAGGATAATTCCCTTCTTTCTTTTTGTTCTTTTTCTTTTAACAATTATTTATATTTCTTTTAAGCCCCACGATTGTAAGTATCAATTATATAATATATTTTTCCGTCCGTGTTGTTGTTTTATATTGTAATCTTACCCTTTTTCTATAATTTCTTATGTTAAAATAAATAGTCAAACTCCTTATTCTCGTTTATCTCAAACTCAATTATTTTTTATTTTACTCTTTTCATTTTGACATTGATTAAATCATATGGACATTCAATGTCTCCTTCTAACAGTGGTGGCTCATTCGGTGGTAGAACATGAACAATCTGAATCTCAGGGTTAACGTAAAAGTATAGTTAAAGTATGGTACAAGTTATAAATATAACATAAAATATAATATTTTTGAATGAGATTTGGTAATTATGCGTTGTGAATGTCTGTTGAATAGTGGTGGGTTCTTTGGATCATACAAGAACAATAAAAAAACTTACTACTAATAACTATGGTGTACAAGTGTACAAATAAAAATTCACTATTATAGCGTCTATATTGTTTATGTCATCGTATTTCGTTGTAACTCAATCTTTAATGTAGTAATGTTGGTTCACATATCTGGCTTAGCCTTGGAGTAATCTCACCAATCTGGTAGTTTTCTTTAAGGACTTATTGCTTGATTCTTCACTTCTGGACATCAAATTTTTGGTACTTCGATTAAAACATTATTCTTATAGTTTTTTGAATGCTTTTTCTTGATCATCTCATCTTTCATTGGTCATTAATTTGTATAAAAGTTCAGTAGTAAACTTAACATGTTCTGCCTTGTTTTTACATTTTTTTCCAACAATATCCCTTCTTTTTACCAAAACACTAATTCCTTCAGTTAAGGCTTTGGCTATGATAGGTTTATGGGTCACAGGTTCATTTTCCCAATTTCTAATTAATCTGATTCTGTTGAACTTTGTTTTTTCTTCGTCACTATATTATTATAAGTTTTTAACGTAATATTTTCTATTTTTTAATTATTTACTTTGTTTGATTTCACTATATGGCTTATATAACTGGTACATATAGATTATATATTTCCTTCAATGTTCATATTATAATTATGTATAATCAATCAAGATTTTTTCCTTTTTAACGTATTTCACTGTCATTTCTCACTTTCTAGCACTGTCACACAACAAAACTTTTATAATTATAGTTTGATATTATTATATTTGTAAAATTTATATAATACACATTAATTGATGCTTGATGCCTTTACTTGGTGAAAATCGATTGTAAATTATATTAAAAAAATAAAACAATAAAATAGTTTTAGTGATTTTCACTCGTCATTTATTAAAATTATATATCCATGACAGCTGTTTCGGCAGCACAGTGCCTTCATCAGATGGTGTAAGCTGACTAATTTCCGTACAATATAATACAGAATATAAAATATAAGGCAAGTGGTATTGTTTAGAGATTGATAGTAATCTCGTGTCAATAAGATTTAATACACATTACACAAACATATAACATAACATAAACCAAGTCTACTTATACAAATTGAGCAGAGGTGAGCTATTTAGATCTAACTGATCATTTAATAATACATTTAAATATTTGTGTTTATTAATTTCAAGGGTTTCTAATAAATCAAGCTTTGGACCTTTATCAGATAAATGTAAAATTTTAAAATTGTCATTATAACTATGGTCTTTTTCTAACAGGTGATTTGCATAATTTGATCACCTGTTAAATAAAAAATTGTATTCACAAGCTTTAAAACTAGTTTACCCTCCCTCAACACAGATTAAAAGATATCACACTCTCACTTACATAGGTTCTGCTTCTGATAATATTGGTAAATATTTCACACAAAAGAATGTTAATATAGCTTTTAAGACGCAGTCTTCATTGGGAAAATATATTAAAAATAATAAGAGTAAAACAGATAAACTGCAAACGTCTGGTGTATACAAATTATCCTGTGGGTCTTGTAATAAAGTCTATATTGGACAAAGAGGTAGATCTTTCAATTTATGAATCCTCAGCCACCAAAGCTTTACTCTTTAATTAAATTGCATAAGGATAACCATCCGATTAGACCAGTGGTATCATATGTAACTGCTCCTTCTGTTAAATTATCTAAAAGACTAATTAAGATTATACGAACACAATGCAAATTTCAATCAACACATAGTATTAAAAATTCACTAGACTTAATTAACAAAATTAAAGATTCACATATCCCAGACAAAGCCATTTTATTATCATTTGATGTAAAAAATTTGTTTCAGATTATTCCACCGACTGATGTAATAGATATTGTAGAAAATTTATTAACTGAAAATTGTAATAACTCCATTATGAGAGAGGATATCTTGAATTTACTGAAGGTTTGTCTTAATCAAAACTACTTTGAATTTAATGGAAAGATCTATATTGGCAAAGAAGGGCTTGCAATGGGAAACCCACTTAGCCCTTTGGCAGCTGAAATCTTTATGGACTACATAGAAACTAAAATTAGAGCACACCCTTATTTCAAATTGTTTATTTTTTGGTATAGATATGTGGACGATATTTTAGCAATATTTCTAGGTACACATAGACAATTACAGATCTTTCTTAATTTCATTAACAATTTACACAAAAATATTAGCTTTACCATAGAATTAGAAGATAACAATAGCATCAATTTTTTGGACCTTACAATAACAAAATGCAATAATAAATTAAACTTTGGTATTTTTCATAAGCCTACACATACAGATATGACAATACACAATACTTCCACACATCCATATTCACATAAATTGGCCGCTTTTCACAGTTTTATCCACAGACTAGTTAGTATTCCGTTATCAGACTCAAATTTCCAATCAGAACTTAACATTATTAAACAAATAGCTGTCAACAATGGTTACCAACCTAGCCTCATAGTCACCTGTTAAATAAAAAATTTGATTCACAAGCTTTAAAACTAGTTTACCCTCCCTCAACACAGATTAAAAGATATCACACTCTCACTTACATAGGTTCTGCTTCTGATAATATTGGTAAATATTTCACACAAAAGAATGTTAATATAGCTTTTAAGACGCAGTCTTCATTGGGAAAATATATTAAAAATAATAAGAGTAAAACAGATAAACTGCAAAAGTCTGGTGTATACAAATTATCCTGTGGGTCTTGTAATAAAGTCTATATTGGACAAACAGGTAGATCTTTCGAAAAAAGAATGTATGGTCACAATTATAGTTTTAGATATAATGATGGCAAATCAAATTATGCAAATCACCTGTTAGAAAAAGACCATAGTTATAATGACAATTTTAAAATTTTACATTTATCTGATAAAGGTCCAAAGCTTGATTTATTAGAAACCCTTGAAATTAATAAACACAAATATTTAAATGTATTATTAAATGATCAGTTAGATCTAAATAGCTCGCCTCTGCTCAATTTGTATAAGTAGACTTGGTTTATGTTATGTTATATGTTTGTGTAATGTGTATTAAATCTTATTGACACGAGATTACTATCGCTCTCTAAACAATAGCAATTGCCTTATATTTTATATTCTATATTATATTGTACGAAAATTAGTCAGCTTACACCATCTGATGAAGGCACTGTGCTGCCGAAACAGCTGTCATGGATATATAATTTTAATAAATGATGAGTGAAAATCACTAAAACTATTTTATTGTTTTATTTTTTTAATATCATTCACATTATGTAGTTCAATGATACAAAATAACTGTCTGAGGTGTGCAGACCTCCTCATAGTTAAATAGGTTTATTCACAATGTCTTATTTCTTACATACTAGTTTTACACATTTATATATTATATTTCTATTTTTTGTCATTTGATCTTCACTCCTGGGTATTATGGTCATTGTTTGTCACAGTCATTAAATTATTTATTCCATGAGTTTTTATTCTCTATTTCCCAATTATTTATTTATTATGATATTTCTCTTTTTGTTTTGATTACCTTTTATTCTTTGAAAACATTAATTATATTTAGATAATACATTGTGTCTTCATTTCTGTATTTATGAAGTTTATTTTATTCTTCTTTGTCTTTTTTGAACAGAGAATTGGAAATACCAGAACATACAGAGATTCGTGATTTAGTGTGAAACGTGGCTGTGAATGGAAAAATCGATTATGTATTCCAGCACTATATTCAGGTTTGTAATTTAAAAATCCTTTGAGAATATTATTAAAAGCAGGCACATTATGTGGTAAGAGCTGTAACAAAGTTACTTATAAAATAATTATCTGCTGTATTTTTTCCTTTTTTCCTTTGGATATTAAACAAAAAACCGATATCATATTCTTATACCATAAGAAGTAATATAATCATGTTATGTTCATGATGAGTTCTATTTCTTGTGTATAGTGTGTTTCAGTGTTTGCATTAAACAAAACATTTTTAAATCAGTGTTGAACACTTGCCAAGTAGTATGTGTGATATTTTCCAACAATTTCGTATACTGTATGAGAGTAGACTATTCATGTATACTACTTTACATGCCAAAAGTATAACGATATATTTACAAATTACTTTATTCTATATTCTTATATTATTATTATTATTCAACACAAATAAAATACTTGTTAACAAAAATATACTTTTATTTTAATAATATTACTTCAGAAACATAAATATAATTAAAGTAAAAATAAATAGTTGTATAACTAATAGATGTAATAATTTAATTAAAAAATATATTTTTGTTGAAAGGAATGTCTTAATTATTCAACAATGGTATATAACTCTCTCTCTCCCCCCCCTCCCTCATCTGTGGGGGGGGGTTGAATATATGAGTGATAGTTTAATATTGTTTTCAACAAATTCCAGTTACATTGCAATCTGATAGGTTAGAGTCTGTACTTAAAATGGACAAATTTTTTGTTAAGTGACCAAAGTACCAGGTAAAGTGGTAAGTAAACAGCCATTCTATTCTCCTCAGCCTACACACAGATATATATTATTGCCTGTCTTCTTTATTTACAGTGTGAAACAGTACATCCTGTTACAGTATACTGGATTAAGTACTGGGTTGAGGCAGAGATACTTCTTAAATAATACGTCTACTCTACATGAGTGTTGTGGTTGGTTTCCAGTTAATTTTCACTGTTTCACATTGGTACGCTGATCACATCAGCAGTAAATAAATGAAATTATTGTTCTGAGCGGCAGTCTGGTCCTCTCAAACCATGTGTCCTGGCGAACTGACTTATACACACCTGGCAAGCTCTCTTACTACAACACCAAAGTTATCAATTTCCAAGATGCAACACTGTGTCATGCCCATTCCATTAATGCAATATCGACGATTATCAAGCAATCCTTTTTCTTCAAGAACAGAAACTGCATCTCTATTCTATGTCTTTTGACCTCACTGTAACTGTTTATTCTCCATTTCTTCCAGCAATTGTTCATGTAACCTGTCTTGTAGTTACTGTACTAATTTTTAAAATAAACACTTATGTATATTGTAGCATAAGCTATTAACCGTAGTGCATACTCCTTCTTAATCTAAAAAGTGATAGATATCTAATACTAACCTATTAAAACTGTGTATGTAATAATACTAACTTATTAACCATAATGCATGTTCCTTCTTTATCTGGAAAATGTTAGACGTTGAATATTGTGTTTTTACAGAAACACCAGCTAGCCACAGGTAGTTGTGAGTGGTAAGGAGGTGACTCTACACGCTTCTACATTAATACAGCGAGTTCAGTGTCTGTGAATCCCCAGATTGTTCCAGTAGCTACATAACTATTCTCGATGCATCGCCTGGAAAGATATTCTGGACCTCTGCGGGGTGTGTATGAAGGGGGCGTATATTTTTTAATATCATCCAGCATTTTCTCAAACAAATCGTGGTTTGCATTTCTTGTTCACCACATGAACTCACTCAAATAGGTATCTAAGAGTTCCCTTCTTGTACCACATTCAATCTTGTTTCGGTGTTTACAGGACCGCCACATGCTTTCTATGCCTTGTGTATGCGCTCCCTTTTGAGGATCCACAAAGTTATAATGATGGTTTACAGTCAAATGACTGTACTGTTGTGGCAAATTAACAATTTGTCGGTATGAATGCCACTCATCTGATATTATAGTGGACCCTGGTTCAATATTTGCCACTATGAGAGGGAGGAGGGTAGCTGCTGACCGATCTTCGACACGACACAAGAAACATTCCTTCGTTTCCCGGCAGTAACCACCAAATACCCACTGCTATGGTAACACCCGGCCAACATTATTTTTTCTCTTGGCAAAGACACTCTCGTCAATTTCAACAGTTAAATTCGGTCCTCCAATTTTCTGTGGGTTGCTCAAGATGTCTAAGGTACAGATATATCTTAAGTAAGCCGTCCAGTCTGTGTGTGTGCTGGTGCCGATTTCCAGTTGATTTTTACTGTTTTTCAGACTACTGCGCTCTTCACACCAGCAATAAATAAACAAAATTATTTTTCTCAGGGGTAATTTGGACCCCTCTAAAAATGTGCCCTGGCGAAGTACCTTATACTCACGGCAAGTAGACTTATTGCAACACCAACGTGGTCGCTGTCCCATGATCAATACCATATCGTGCCCGTTGATGCAACGACGAGGATTATGAATCAGACCTTTCCTTGAAGAAAAGAAATTGCATCCTCTTCTGTACTAATAAGATTCGACAGTTCACCATACCTAATCATTCTGAATAATTAATGTACTTACAACAAAGAACACCGATTAAAAATGTAACTGATTACTTGTTAGGTTAGTAACGTAACACAAACGCACAGAACAAATTTAGCACGTGGTGTACAGTGAGAAACTGCAGCATCCTCTTCTGTACCAATAGCACTCAACCATCATAACTAATCATTATGAATAATGATTATTCTGCTGTGTCATCTGCATGAGGAGACCTTACAGCACATTGGTGGATTGCCGGACGGACATCCCAGGAGTGCCGAGACTGAGGGGATTTGGTATGGACGCAATACTGAATGACAACTCATATTTGGCGGTGGCAGAGAGAATCTACAGGTGACATCGTGTCATCGGAGAACAATCCGGAAACACGTAATAAGAAGAAGAAGAATTATGAATAATTAATGTAAAACTCACAGCAAAGAACACTGATTAAAAATGTAATGAAACTTGACAAGCATGTAACATGACCAAACCACAACACAAATTTGAGTATGTATATTGTATTATGTGATAATATAATAATATCAATTAGCAAATTCATAAGTGTGTTTTATTTTGGTTTCCACTGTACTATGTGACGATCGGTGAGACCGTCGTAACAATTTAACGAAACATCCCAATTAATTAAATATTATACTTTGAGGATTATAATTTTACATATACACTAATGTAAAATATAAAACATTATTGTTATCTGATTTTCAAGCTTGCAGAAGTCAATCCAAATAAATGTCCGAATGTATGTACCCACATTAAAGGCAAAATACAAGTGTTCTGTCTTGTCTGCTGTCACAGAAAATATATTCTATATTTCTTTACGGTTGCAACTTCATTCATGTGAGTGAAAATTAATTTATGTAAATTTCAAATCATCACCTGGAATCTACACTGTTGACTGTAAACAAATACAATAAATTCCTTTTATGATCACTTTGAGCCAATATGAATTTAATAGCACTAGCCAAACAATAACAATAACTGATAACAAGATTATGCAAGATTTGCCATTACTTTCCCATACCTGTGATTACAGGCATATTGATATACCTGTTACTATGTATAGAGGTGTTACTATATATATTGTATGTTAAAACTGTGAGGTGTATTTTATAAACTGGAACATTTTATACCAAATGATTTAATCACAAAAGATAATGTAAAACACAAAATTACAACAAACACACCAAAAGTATCTATAGAAATTAAAAAATAAACAAAATTATATAAATGACAAATTATTCAATAAATGATTAAATATGTACCATAATTTATTAGACATTGCAATTATTTTTTATAGAAACAAACATCCACCAGTAGCTACAAAACCAATTTTCCCTTTAATGTACCTAGCAAGATCCTGATCTTTTCGATACATTGTTGGATTGTTAATTCTAGCATTTTTTTATTCTTTTCACTAATCATTTTGAAACCATAATTTCAAAGCAATACTACCTGAGATGCCTTTCCATTGTGTTTCCTTTTGCTCCAAAAAAAATATTTTGTTGTGTTGATAATGTCTTTATTCTTTAAAATTTTGTGTGAGGGAGATTGCAATATTTTTAACTGAACTGTAGCATTTCATTGTCTCAATTTTTGTCATTTTTTATGCTACTGTAAAGTGTTCACTTTTATTTACACTTAAGTCATGCCGTTTTTATTTTACATTTTTACACTTTCTGTCAAGCTACTGTAAAGCTACAGTAAAATATACAATTTTATTTATTTTTTTAATTACCAAACCAAGCACTTGTCTGTAATGAACAGAACACTGTGTAATAACTGAAATATATGAGAGTTTTATTTAAGGTTATTGCTGGCTCTCACATCCTACCTTCCAGTATTTGCGTATCATCCGTCAGAACAGTGAATAACTCAACAGGATACTAAGTCATTCTTACTACTGTTCAGATGCATTTAGCATGTACATCAGAGGCAGATTTATGCATAGGCAAAGTAGGCAACTGCCTACAGGTGGCAAATTTTGTAAAGGTGGTTATGTTGTTTCAAATTCCGCTCCATTTCATCTCAATATGATAAGAAGCTTTTAAAAATATATATTGTTTAGTAACTAGGCTTAAAAGCCTCGTATTACGTAAAGAGAATAGTTCATCATTTACTTCTGATCTGTATATGAAGTAGGCCCTAAATCGTTTTTTCACAATTACATTTACATACATTATATATGTGATACTTCCATTATATTAATTATTTAACTATTAATTTGTTTACATTCAAATTTCGAACATCCTTTACCAACTCTGTAATTTGACATGAGTGAATGTCAATAGATGCCACTAGCTGCTAACAGACAGACTATGAGCATAGCATAATTTCATACCCAACTCTAGTGCCCATTGAGCTTCGACCTGCCGAGGAGGGAAATAAGAGGGCTACACATAGTACATGTGCGTTAAACACCTGTTGTATTTTACATAAATCGTTAAATATATATTCATCAAATAAATGGATAGGCAAAAAGTGATAAGTGAAAGGATGATTATGTCAAAAGATGTGTATATAATGTATTTTCATTTATTATGTTAGGGTAATATTAGTGGAATGATAATATTCTACCACTACTGTATTACAGTATACAAATGTAGTGATATATCTTGCACAATACTATGTGATAAATTTGGATAAAAGGCTCATTTCAAATAGAAAGGATAGCTGGTGTGATCAGACATAACAAATTTGTATTAGTTTTTTGAGAATCTATTCCTATCAAACTGCAATAAGCATATTTTCAAACTGTAACGGGACAGAATTGGGTTTTCATTTAATTGTAAATGATGTGATGCACAAGAGTTACCCACACAGGGCCTCAATTATAACAATAGACGTTCGCATAGGTAACGCCCAGTTCCACGTTTGTCCAGAAAGTCTGTCAACATGCACCGATTCCTGATGCTTTGGAATGTGTCAAAGCGCGCACATGCTTGCCCGCGCATGTAAATCCTCACGTACGAGGCTCGCTGGTCACTTAGTGTGAATATACTGTACATCGTAGTAACTAATTACTGTGTGACGTGATGCCCTTTTAGCCAATCACAAAGCAAGTTGGTCAGCATGAAAGCATTTTTGGCCATTTTGAAGACGCTTGGTTTTAAGCGTGAGTCGACTAACAGCATCAGACCGTGTGGTCGTATATAAAACATTGCTCGAGCAAATTAGGGTTGGCCGACCAGTAAATCATGTGATCTTAACGTAAAACAACAGTAAATCAGGTAATAGTGATCCATCAGACGTAATTCACAAACATTAAGAGTTTAACTTATTTTCGGAGTGTGTTAGGGAAATCGGAAGTTAACAGTGATGGTGTAACCACGTGGAGACGGTGATAAAAGGATGAGTACATAATATAAGCAGTTGAACAGGTAAAAACATTTCAATTTTAAATGAATTCAATACCGAAACTAATTATAAAAATTTAAATAGAAAGCGCTTTATAAAATAAATTATATAATGAATGAATGAGAGTATGAGCAAACTGAGTTGCCTTCTAAAGTAGGTATACTAGTTAAATAAGTAAATATAAGGTTACAGAAATTATTTTAAACTATTTCAGAATCTGTTTTAAATAATGGCCAATAACGGACCATAATCAATTCGAAAGTAAGAATACAAAATGTAGAGAAAGGAGAAATTGTTGATATGGTGGCTAAGCAAGAATGACAGTAAAACAAAATAAAATAATGTTTTATGTGAATTTATAAATATGTATTTGTTATTTGCATTGACCTGTTTTTTTCTCTGCTGAGTACACTAGACGACACCTTGTTTAACTTGCACACGAATGTCAAGATTTAAATTTGTTTCAATTGACGTCCAAATAAAGGTAGGTGACACAATTTTAAGTACTTTTAATTATTTTTTACTGAGAACCACTTCAAATGGCGCCTGAACAGGGACGTTATAAATTAAAATTAATTTACAACCTAGTCGAAATGGCAGAGAAAAATACGGATGCAAATTTATGTGAGAGTGTAGAGGGGGGTGTCAATATTAAACGTTACACAAGACAGTTTAGTATCGACAAATATTAACAAGAGCATAGATGAAAAAAAATTGAAACGGTAGACGCTAAGGGTAATAAAATCAACAATGTAGAAGTACTTAGTCAATTAGCATTGTTTATGGAAATGATGAGTAGTAAATTTGACCAACAAAATACAAGTTTGAATGAGTTTAAAGATGAAATCAAATCAGAGATAAATGTAGTAAATAATAAACTTAACAAACAAGACGAAAGGTTAGTAGAAATGAATAACGAGTTTGCGAACATAAGAAGCGAACTGAGAATTACTGATGTAAATATGAACAGCCGATTGGAAAGTATGAATGAGACTATAGCTGGAGTGAAAAGTGAAATGACTATAAATGTAAACAAAATACGAACCGAGATGAAGAATAATATAAAAACAATTAACGAAAAACAAAATGAGAAACTAATAGAGACAAACAAAAAATTTGACGCGTTAACAAATAAATTTAATGATAAAATAAAAAACAAACTGACAAAATTGACAGTAATGTTCAAGGTGTAATTGCTGAGTGTGAGCAATTAAAAAAAGCAAATAAAAACAAGAGAATATTAATGATGAATTCAGAAGTAACTTTGAGAAAATTGACACAACTAAAACTAGTGTAACTAATTTGAAAAGTAAAACATAATTAATGCGGTCCAAGTCACTGTATGATAATTATATAATTTACCTTATAATTTCCGTCAAGTGACGTCAAGCGTAATTTGTGCTGGGTTACGCGTTTCAGGCCATATGACCCATCTTCAGACCTTCACTCCAAAGGAGCTCGTTATATAATAAAATCCATATTAAAACAAACACATAATAAACAAATACGTAAAATACACTGAATGAACATATTATAAGTGTATTATTAACCGACACGGTGCACCGCGTGTAGCATGTCAAAACTGTGTCGATGGGCACTATTATCTAGTATTATCTGTAAGCGATCGCAGCGCGGTATCATACAGTGGGTTGGACCTGAAGTTAAGTTTATCATTGAGTATGTCGTCGCATATATCGGGGTTATTATGACCTCTATATATCTCGAATTCTTCGAGTGCATCCATGTAACGGCCCTTACTACAATAATGTAGAGGTATAAGGTTAGCGTTGAAATTGGTATATGAATGATTGCTCGAAACTAGATGCCGTGTAAAGTTAGATTTAATATTATCTAGGGAAAAATCACCCCTGTTAAAGTGGCTGTGTGGTGTGTGTTCACGGAATCGTTTGATAAAAGGTCTACCCGTTTTTGCCGATATATCAAGCGAGCGCGGTTTTCAAATACCAAAACACTAAAATCCAGCTTTTTAAAACTAACACACATCAAGTTTAATGTTCTTTGTCTAAAATATAAAATCATTCCTAAATATGCCATCATACACATCAATTCCAATACTAAGGCAGCAATAAATATTAAGAAACACGCTGAAATCTATCGTGTTAAACAAGAAATTAAATCATTATACGTCAAAAAAGCCATTCTTAACAAAACTTTGTTCAAACTGCATTTATTAATATATAACCAGATTCATCCTGCCATTATAGATAATATAATGAACAAAGTAAACACATACATTTCAGACACAATGCGTACGATACGACAAAAACAGACTATGAAACTTAAACGTTTGATCTCAACACAACGATCGCATCATATTCCCGAATGTAAACATTCGTTTTACCCACGCACGGTCAACCTCACCGATATTACATTTGATAGCGATGAAATGAATCTACTTAATAAAGGTTTAGACTACAACTTTCCACCTGATAATAAACAAAATATCGTTGATGAAGTCATTAATGCCGAGACCGCTGTCAAAGCTATTAATGACTCGAAACTCCAAAATGAATCACGTCACACAATCAATCATAAATTTATTAAAATTTTAAATAACCGTAATACTGATGGTCGTACCATACAGAAACAGTTAAGAGCGCAGGCTGAACGCAAGACACTCAAAAAGATAAATACTAAGTTGCTTGATAATAACGCACTTATTACTAAAGCAGACAAAGGTCATACTTTGGTAATAATCCACAACACATACACACAGAAAGTACACAAATTCATTTCCGATAACAATATCAAGATAATAAAATACGATCCCACCGACTCATATGTAAAATCATTAAACAATACTATTAACATTTGTACCAATTTATTTGATGATCGGACTCGTCGTTTCTTAAAACCTATTAACGCGCGCGCCCCAAAACTTACCAGCTTACCCAAGATCCACAAAAATGACATTCCTATCAGGCCATTAGTTAATTTTACCATAGCGCCGGGTTTCAAAACAGCCAAGAAACTTGTCACTCTAATTAAGGACAACATCTTTCTAAAAAACAACCATATTATCGTTAACAAACAGGGTCAACGACACAAAATTACAACCCAGTTACAAACTAGCCTCTTTTGACATCGTCAATTTATACACAAATATACCCGTGAACCAAACTTTGGATATTTTGAACGACAATCTCCACGATACTAACAAACTGGACACACAACTCATTAAAGAACTAATTACCATACTAAGGCTCATCCTTCAACAAAACTATTTTACTTTCAACGGGAATTACTATATTCAAACAGATGGCCTGGCTATGGGTTCACCGTTATCCGGCCTGTTGGCTGATATATATCTTGATTTTTATGAAAACAACTACATCCTTAATAATAACATCTTCACCAATAATATTATCTTTTATGGTCGATATGTTGATGATACTTTTCTGATTTTTAATGGTACTCTACGCCAAATCAGTAATCTTAAAAACCATATGAATACTGTTACTCACAATATTCAGTTTACTATGGAAACTGAAACCAACAATGAACTCAACTTTCTCGATCTTACTGTTACTAGGCGGCTTAAGAACCTAAATTTTAAAATTTACAGAAAGCCTACCACCACAAACGTGACCATACATGCAGACTCACACCACCCTTTCTTTCAAAAATTAGCGGCCTACAACAGTTTCATTCACAGGCTTTTGATGATCCCCTAAATAATGATGATTTCGAGTGTGAACTCAACATAATTAAACACATAGCTATGGCCAATGGCTATGAGTGCCAAATGATTGACAACATCCTTAAAAAACACATACCCCGTCGTTCCAGACAGACACAAGATAATACACCTAATAAGAAATTCATCTCAACAACATTCACCGAGTTGATGCCTAAGATCCTAACATCCACCTTAAGTAAATTAGGTTATACCGTTACATTTAAAACAAATAACCGTCTACGGTACTTAGTTCGTCCAGTCGTTCAGACCAACATTGAATCCAAAACCGCTGTTTATAAGCTTATATGCGACGATTGTGACCGTTTTTATATCGACCAAACAGGTAGACCTTTTATCAAACGATTCCGTGAACACACACCACACAGCCACTTTAACAGGGGTGATTTTTCCCTAGATAATATTAAATCTAACTTTACACGGCATCTAGTTTCGAGCAATCATTCATATACCAATTTCAACGCTAACCTTATACCTCTACATTATTGTAGTAAGGGCCGTTACATGGATGCACTCGAAGAATTCAAGATATATAGAGGTCATAATAACCCCGATATATGTTACGACATACTCAATGATAAACTTAACTTCAGGTCCAACCCACTGTATGATACCGCGCTGCGATCGCTTACAGATAATACTAGATAATAAATATATCACTATAATATTGACGACTCGGAACACAATATTGTGTTCCGAGTCGTCAATATTATAGTGATATTTAGTTAAGTAACGGACACGTCATGGACAACGAAATCCAAGGACTAGATAATAGTGCCCATCGACACAGTTTTGACATGCTACACGCGGTGCACCGTGTCGGTTAATAATACGCTTATAATATGTTCATTCAGTGTATTTTACGTATTTGTTTATTATGTGTTTGTTTTAATATGGATTTTATTATATAACGAGCTCCTTTGGAGTGAAGGTCTGAAGATGGGTCATATGGCCTGAAACGCGTAACCCAGCACAAATTACGCTTGACGTCACTTGACGGAAATTATAAGGTAAATTATATAATTGAAAAGTAAGCACGCAGAACATGAACAAGAGATAACTAAAGTTAGAGAAGATTTAAGCTTAGCAATTAATCAAAAACTAACCAATATGTGTGAACCAGTGAATGTTGATGTTGAATTGGGTTATTTCAGTAATGAGGGTAAGGGAGTGAACCCCATACAATTTTTAAATTCTATAAAGAGTTTTAACAAGTATAATAAAGAAAGCTGGGAAATAAAGTTAGTACGAATTTTGAAGTATTTTAAAGAGGATGCTAAAATTTGGGCGGACGCTCATAATGATAATTGGGCAGATTTTGATGAGTTTGAACGAGCATTTAAAAATAAATATTGGTCAGAGGAAAAACAAGAGGGTTTACGCAGTACAATAATGGGATGGGGTAATTTCAATATTAAACATTGAGTATTACGTCGTATGTGACACGACTACATAGAACCACCAATGCCTCTTTCATCTTTTATAAGGTATGTTAGTAAGCATTTACCTAGACATACGATCCACAATTAGAACCCGGGAGTTTACTGATGTAGCTGAATTAGAGAAAATCTTAGAAACTTACCGGAGTATGAAAGAGGAAGAAGACAATAAATATCAAATATCACTATAATATTGACGACTCGGAACACAAAGTTTTTTATAAGTAAAAACGTAAAGTTTTACCTTACAGCCTAAACCGGCTTTCACCTATAGAAGGCTTCATCAGAGGCTCTGATGAAGCCTTCTATAGGTGAAAGCCGGTTTAGGCTGTAAGGTAAAACTTTACGTTTTTACTTATAAAAAACTTTGTGTTCCGAGTCGTCAATATTATAGTGATATTTAGTTAAGTAACGGACACGTCATGGACAACGAAATCCAAGAATAAATATCAGTCAATAAATATTAGAGATAGAGAATCGAGATCAATGAATACCGGCCCAAGACAACTAGACCATTTTATTAGACACGATAATAATACGAGTAGATCAGAGGAGGGTGCGTGATTATGTCCACACCCTAATTGTAGAGTTAGCAATTATAATAGTTCCCGAAATCAGTGTTATAGGTGTCGGGGTCCTAGGGGTGGTGCTTAACGGAGAGTAGATAATTATAATAGGGGTTTGAATAATAGTGAGTACAATAGAAGAGAAAATTATAGTAACCAGTTTAGAGGTAGTAATAGAGGGAGAGGTTTCACCAGTAATCGGGGAATGCCAGGAAATTTGAACCACAGAGGGAGAGGGGGATATGTTGGTAACCCAAACGAGACTAGGGGTGTTGAAGCACTATCTAATAATCAAAACAGTAGAGGGGATCATAGGGGGGTTTACAGCGAATCACCACCTCCAGTACAGTTAAACTAATCAGGGCGGTTGAAAAGGAAAGTCCCCAGCCGTCTAGAAATCACATGACAATAGGGTCACTTATTACCAATATACATAATGAATTATCCGATGAAGAAGTGGGGGAGAGTAGCAATAATTTTGGCATGGCAGAATTTGAAGCTGAAGTGTTTAATTCCAAATACACTTTTCTAGTAGATTCAGGGAGTGAACTGACCGCTATAGATGATAAAGTTTTTGAAAAAATAAAAAAATCAAACCACTGAGACAATTCCACAACTACCAGTAGTGGGAATTAGTGTTATAGGTGTAACAGGTGTTTGGAGTAAAAAAGTAACTAAGCAAATACTCTTACAGCTAAAAATAAATAAAAACATAATAAATGTACCTTTTTTAGTCATTCCAGGTTTGAATATGGGAGCAATAATGGGAAATGATTTTTTGAATAATTTTAAGGTTGAGTTAAACTATTATACACAGACAATGAAATTAAACAATGAAAATAATATAATTGAAATACCATTTATACGAAAGAGAACTGTAGAAATGAAAGCATTAAAAATAATTAGTAAGGGAATTTTAATTTCTGATAATGACATAAATGAATGTAGGCCCTTGATGATTAATTATTGTAATTTAAGAGTAAATAGTCATGAATTATTTGAAACTGAAGATAGTTGGGGTGAAAAAATGAATAAAATCCTATATCAAAATGGGGAATTTAGTTATCAAGATAGGGCGAAAATAGTACAAGTAATAAATAAAAATAAATTAGTTTTTTCAGACGAACCAGGTTTAGTAAAAGATTTTAAGGGTAAATTAATCATTAAAGAAAAAACACCTTTTGCGCCTAAAGCCTATCCGGTACCATACTCTAAAAGGGGGTTAGTACAAGAGGAAATAAACAAGATGTTAGCAGAAGGTATAATAGAAAAATCCACCTTACCATATTCCAACCCTTTAGTAGTGGTTACGAAGAAAGATTTATCGATAAGACTGTGCTTAGACTTGCGACAGGTAAACAAAATAATTGTTCCAGACAGAGAGTAGCCAGAACTGGTGAGTGAAATCCTACAGCGTTTCAATGGGACAAAATATATTACGACATTGGATTTGACGATATTAATTGATGACTCGTTGGGCACTTGGTGAAACATATTAATACAAAGGTTTTGTAAAATATATAAAAACACTTGGTAAGTTTCACAAATTTTGTAATTAACTCTGACAGCTGTTTCGACTAACTTAAGCCATTGTCAAAGAGCGAGTGAATGAAATTACTGAACACAGGATGTTAGTGGAGTGTAGGTGGTAAACATCTGTTTAAGGCATATCTGGAACATCTGTGTTGTGAAGGCAGGGGGGGGGAGTGTGTGCATGAGACAAGGGAAGGTAGGTGTCTTTAAAACTAAATACAATCATGAATGCAAAAAATAAAATTAACTGAACTAAATATAAACTGAATGCAAAATTTAAAATAATGATGAACATTCGAAATAATATAAAATAAAATAAACTAAATAACAGATTTTAATAAAGGGGATACATAAAATTCAGTCTGTTCATTGGTTAAATTTTTGTTATTTTTTATTGCTTTTTTAATTTCTAAAATTTCTAACAAATCCATTTTTTTACCTTTTTGTATGTTGTGGAGTAGTGTTATGTTTTTTGTGTCTATGAAGTGATTGTGTTGTAAGCAATGATCTGCAAAACCTGTATTAGATGTATTAGTTAACTTACAACTTAGATGTACTAATTAGCTTACAACACAATCACTTCATAGACACAAAAAACATAACACTACTCCACAACATACAAAAAGGTAAAAAAATGGATTTGTTAGAAATTTTAGAAATTAAAAAAGCAATAAAAAATAACAAAAATTTAACCAATGAACAGACTGAATTTTATGTATCCCCTTTATTAAAATCTGTTATTTAGTTTAGTTTATTTTATATTATTTTGAATGTTCATCATTATTTTAAATTTTGCATTCAGTTTATATTTAGTTCAGTTAATTTTATATTTTGCATTCATGATTGTATTTAGTTTTAAAGACACCTGACCTTCCCTTGTCTCATGCACACACTCCCCCCTGTAGTATTACAATACAAGATGATACAGGATACTGATTTTATATGTAGTGGTGTGATAGTGTGATTGCAGATACGCACCGGTATCTACAATAATGTTGTTTTATAAAATGTTCTAATTATAATTATTATTGTTATTAGTTTGATTGTATTGTCGAATAGGTGCGTGTCGATGGTTCACTTCTTTAATTTAAAATATTTCGCACTCCGTTATTAACCTCCCTCACTTACCACAAGTGGATATTATAGTCCTGTTCAGTGACGGTTCAGCTGAAATACATACACTGCATATACAAATAAATATTCTGGTCGAATATTCAATATGGCTATCATACACAATATAAATGATATAATATCTAAATAATGTTCTGAATTATTAGAACTATTTAAACTCTTCCGCCACCTTTTGGTAGAACTGACTAAGAATAAATGAGTTAATTTAAATTTGAAATAATACTCCTTCGTTTTCACTGGTAATAAAAAGTAGAGGTTTATTAACGATTAAAGATATTATAAAATTTTTGAACAATTAACAATCAGTTGCTAATAACCTTTCGGATAATAATTACAATTAATAAACTTTAAAATAAGACTCTGTTTAGCCTCAAGGCTGGTAAACCTGTTAGTTATACAATAGTTTAATTTTAAGAGTTTATGTCCTCTTGTATCAGTGAATTACCATGTTCGTATGGTTCTTTTAGGTAGAAGATATAATACCAGGTACAAGATGTAATATTAATAATGATATTAAATGAACAATAATTAAATACAAACAAACAAATATAAAAATCAAAAATTAATACCATATAACTGATAGTTATGGTATTATCGTACGCGGGAATGCGCACGCAGTCTACAGTGTTTATTCGACAATTAACAAGCACGTTGGCTTGCACAGCTAAAATGTATTACTTTATTTTAATAATTCACTTTGAGAATTATTTACTTACAAGAGAAAAATTTATTAAAAAACTCTTGATATTATTTCCATCTGGTTTGGATTTTACTTGAGAACAGACTTGTAACAGATAAATTGGCAAGTTACCGTTACGACTTTAAGGTTATTCTATAACGTGTATGGTTATTATGGTTAATTATCTTTTAATATTTATTTCTTCTTAATTTAAGTATAAACACATTATTCATAATAGTTTTGATGTGTCATTATCAGTATCATATATATTCTTTCGCATGAAAGTTAAAATATTTATTTTTAAAATATCGAAAAAAAAATCAAGAAAACAATTTTAGTCAATTGAGCGACTATTGGTATTACTAGTATTTTGTAATAAATGCTTCAAATATAATTCTTTTAATCATGACAAATAATTAAAATATTTATTCAACATATTAATAATTGCGAATTAATACTTTCATTAATTCTGATAAATTCCATCATCGTTTTTGATACTTCGCTTTTTACTGACTTGCGTAGTAATCAACTTTACGTATTTACAGAAAAATTTATTTCTGTTTCAATGTTAATTAAATAAAAAGAATTGTACTCCCTGTTTTTATCTTTTACACAACACTCGTAAGTACGATTGATATTATACACTAATCGTACTTAAATGGTATACACTCCGCACATTTCACTCGTTTATGCTGGTGTAGTTTACAGGTTATGTGTATGTTGATTTACTAATGTGTCTGTCGCGCACAATTCAAAAAATTAAACTTCTTCATATCGTAGAGTGACATGACCTTTCCGTAAGATGACTGATCGTGAACTGTAACGCTCCTTCGAAGCGTCTGTGGCTCGTCTGCCAATATTCATTCATTCGATTGGTTGAAAAAACTATACTCTCTAACCCAAAGCACTTTATTTTCTTAAAATATTTAACTTTTTACCAATTTTGGCCTTTGCGTTTGAGGCTACGTGACGTCAGCACTGGTACAAAAAATAATTGAAAAGTTTAAAATTGCAATAACTTTCTTAATCTATGTCTTATCGTTAAATGGTTAGTGTCAGTAAATTGCGGACATCCTGCGCTTTAATTTAAGTCCAAACAAGATTATTTTCCGTCCATTACTTCTATCACTATAACAATTTTATTAATTATTTATGGTGCATCTTATCTTTATAAGTTTATTACACCAAATTTTATTATTTATATTAAAACACTTTCAATTAAACACTCTGAGTCCATATCTCAACTGGTTTAATTCAAAACTTGGGAATAATTGTTCCCTAAACAATATCTCGTTATGGCGTCTTTGGGCGTCCATATTTGATTTTTCATAAATATACTGTACTTAAAACTAATTTTTCTTATCTACTAACAGTAATACTGCAATCTAATAATGATAGAAACGTCTATTTACATGATTTTACACTTGAATATATGTACATGGCTATATTTAATCTACTATTTACATTATTTTAGTCCCCTCCTATCTCTCTTTATACAATTGTTATTTTACTTCTGGTTTTCTCTATACTATTTAGATTATGTAATAATTGTAATTAGTGTACACTCATTGTACCTAATTCCCTACATATTATGGTTAGCTTTTAGCTATCTCAGAACCCTTCAATTTTTTAGTAATGGGTCTGTTTACATTGTGTCATAGCATGGTAGTCATTTATTTTTGTTAAAATAATAATTGAATTGTTATCACTACACTTAATTTGGGTTTCCAAAGTAGTATCAGACATTATTCTGATTCTTGATAACATTTTCATCTACTTATAAACAAGTTTATATGTTACATTTTGCATAAATAACTTGTTTCTCATCGTTTGTTTACATTTGGATTCCTCCATTATGGTCATTTGGTTTTTAATTATTTATATACAAAATGACTATTTTCATGGTCATAGTCTGTTCTCAAAGTAGCTTTAGGTTTCCCCCTTACTACTGGTAATATTCTTAACAATCTTTGTTCAAGCTTTAATACAGTATTTTGCTTAACTAGTTGGTTATACAATGTTTCTGCTTACTTCTGGCAATGTGTACATAGTTAGTTAGTTTACAATATTTTGGTTACAAAACTGTTATCATTATGTTCAGAATCTGTTCTCACAGTAGTACCAGATGCTTATCTAACTACTGGTAATACTTTCCTTAACACTGTTACTTGTTTTGATATTGTATTTTGTCTAACTAAATTGGCATACTAGGTTCTATTTCTCCTATCTCTGTGCCATCATATTTGATCTGTTTTATTTACATTGTGTTGCAATATAATACACTGTCTATTAGGATGTATTCTTATTTATAACAAATTCTTGATTGATATCATAGTTGATGGTTATTTATTTACATTAACATGTATGATTTTCTGTTTCATAGGTGTCTTTCCCATGGGGTTATGTAACAATGTACTACATGTTCTAATGCAGCATTTTGTTACTACTAACATGACTTCAGTATGGTATCTTACTACAATATTTTAATTGTTTTGATACACATGTTTACACAACTTCTTCTTAAACAATAATACAAATCTTTCTGTACTAATTACAATATCTTTCTTGTCATTGGTTGAATTTAATTCCTGTCACTTTTGTTTGACATATAACAGGGTTTTTTATTGTCAGTTCTCTATGAACAATATTATAATTGTTCGATTTTGTTCTATTCTGGTGGTCTTATGATTATCTATATTGATCACAATCTTTATTAAATTAGTCACACTAATTGTCTGTGTATATTTGACTATTTAATTCTTGCTGTTTTCACTATGAAATTAACACTTTTCTTACACTATAAACCTTATCACTGGAATTGTTTGTGTGGTTTATTCGGTTGAAATTAGTTAACTGGTCACAGGTTTTCACATCTATATTAAGTACTCACTGTAATTGTTTGTGGTTCCTTAAATGTTAAACACTGTTTTTCTTTTCATATTTGATAATCACTATTCCTTTGGTTACTATTATAGTCTCTAGTACACTCGGTCTATGCTGAGTCCTTGTATGGTCTATCCATTTTCTTCTCTCTTCATGGTACGTTTCCTTGTCCTTCTTTTTTCTTCTTCTTCAATATTTTCATCGTAGTTATTATCTTCAGTTGTTTCCCTCGCTGTTGGAGTTTATTGGTCCTGATTTTGTTGGTTCCCCTCACTGTTGGATCCTATTGGGTCTGGTTGCTGATATTTTTGTTTTGGCTCCTGGTCATTTTCTTTCTTCTTTTCGTATTTGATGTTGCTATGTTAATATTATCTTCCTCGTCGTTGGATTTTTATACTAATATATTTGTAGATACACACTTTTATACACATAGGTTTATTTATCTAGACATAGTTTCATGCTTTTCTCTTACTTGACGTTATATTAACTTATTTTATGTAACTGCCATATTTGGTAACGTTACACCCCCCTGCCATCACAACACAGATGTTCCAGATATGCCCTAAACAGATGTTCACCACCTACACTCCACTAACATTCTGTGTTCAGTAATTTCATTCACTCGCTCTTTGACAATGGTTTAAGTTAGTCGAAAGAGCTGTTAGAGTTAATTAAAAAATTTGTGAAACTTACCAAGTGTTTTTATATATTTTACAAAACCTTTGTATTGGATTTGACAGCTGGATATTGGCAAATAGAACTGGAGGAAAAGTCTCGTCAGTATGTGGCATTCCTATACAATGGAAGGAACTATCACTTTTGTAGGTTACCTTTTGGACTAAACGTAAGTGTTTCAATTTTTATTAAATGTTTAGACTACGTACTAGGGAGAGAGATTTTAGAATTTACAACTGTTTATGTGGATGACATAGTAATAACGTCACCAGACATTAATACACATTGTGAAAGGTTAGATAGGGTATTAAGTAGATTGCATGAGTATGGCATAACTGTTAAGTTTAAGAAGTCAGAATTTCTAAAAGAACAGGTTAATTTTTTAGGTCACATAATTTCAGCCAAGGGTATCAGTACAGACCCTAAGAAGGTAGAAGTAATACAGAATTTTCCAGTACCAAAAAATGTGAAACAGTTGCAAAGCTTTCTAGGCTTGTGTAATTATTATAGGCAATTTGTAGACAAATATTCTTACTTAACGGTACAATTGGGGTATTTGTTAAATAAAGATAATCGATGGCAGTGGAGTTTAAAAGAACAAACTGTATTTGAGCTAATAAAATAAATTTTTAAACACAGTTATATTAGCTCATCCTAATTTTATAGAACCATTTTATATACATACAGACACATCGGACATCGCTTTGGGGGTAGAATTGTTTCAGTTAGATGGGAATGGTAACCATAAAGTGATAGCTTTTGCTAGTAGATCCTTAGTAACTAGTGAGAAGAACTACACCATAACGGAAAAGGAGGCGCTATCAATAGTTTTCGCCTGTAGAAAATTCAGAACATACTTGTTAGGAAATAAAGTAATAATAAGATCAGACCATCAAGCTTTAACATTTTTGAAAAACTGTAAACTAACGCATGGTAGGTTAGTGCGTTGGATGTTAATACTACAAGAGTATGATTTAACCATCGAGTATTGTAGGGGTAAAAAAAACGTAGTAGCTGATGTCCTATCTAGAACCGATTTTGACAATAATACTGAGGTAGATATGGCAAATACGTATAAGATATTTATAATAAAAGAAGCGGGGGGGGAGTAAATATGAACAAATAACCTAGCAACAGAACAAGAAAGAGATACAGAACTTAGTAGAATTATAATAGCCTTAAATCAGATACCCAACATACCTAACAAATGGGAAAAGTATTTTAGTTTGTATAATAAACATTTATTTCACCGTACAAATGAACAAGGTGATGATTGGAAAGTATGCATCCCTAAAGTTATAATACCTGAAGTAGTGAAAGATTGTCATTTGAGGTATGGTCATATAGGTCCCAAGAAATGCAGTGACATATTGAAAGAGTCATGTAAATTTAATAATATGGAAAGAACCGTGCGTAAAATAATAAAAACATGCGAAATTTGTCAAAAATCCAAAACAAATAATCGTAAACAGGAGGGGTTAATGCAACATGTAATACCAGACAGTCCTTTGGCGATAGTTGCCATTGATTTATATGGTCCACTACCAAAGAGTCGAGGCGGAGTGACTTATTTATTCGTAGCATTAGATGTTTTACTAAATTTGTGAAGCTGTATCCTGTAAAAAAGGCTACATCTCTGATATTAGCAAAAAAGATAGTAAATGAATACATTACTGAAGTGGGTAAACCTAAAATGGTATTATCGGATCATGGTTCTCAGTTTACCAGCAACGCCTGGAGGGAAACATTAGGTTGGGAAAACATTTTAGTTAAACATACATCAGTGTATCGTCCCCAATCAAATCCTAGTGAGCGTGTTATTCGGGAATTAGGGCGAATGTTTAGAACCTTCTGCCACAAAAAAAACATTCTTTATGGACCACGTTTGTGAACAAAATAGAAGGGTATATTAATTGTAGCTTGCATGAGTCCACTAGTTACAGCTCTCATGAGTTAATGTTTCAGAGAAGGCCATCACGCATAATAGAGGAACTGATAAAATTTCCGACACGGACTGAGGTACCACATGGGAGGAAACTGGTGATTGCCAAGGAGCGGCTTTTGAGTAAAGCAGAACAGCATAAAAGAATACATGACAGGAATTTAACACCCATCCAATATGAGGTAGGGCAACTGGTATTAATAAAAAACCACGATCAATCATCAGCTTTGGACAAAGAGATTAAAAAAATTCTTCCTATTATACGACGGTCCCTATGAGGTTAGTGAAGTGAAAATGGAGAATGCTTATGTTTTGGTAGACCTGCAAACCCGAGAAATAAAAGGAACGTATAATGTGACCCAATTAAAGAAGTATTATCTAGCTGAGTGATGTTAGTTTTTTTTTATTAAAATTTTGATACATAAACACAGATTATTGTATAACTAAATGAAAAGGGATCCTTCCCCCATTTTCGGGCGGTCACGAACTTACCAATCCTGACCGTGGGTTTTGGCACTTTGGAGGCGGACCATGGTTGGCGTAACTTCCTTAGGGGGGTGAAAACGATGATGGTCCGGCTTCACTAAATTGGTAACAAGTAGAAATTTAATTATATTGTTGAACGGGGAGGGGGACCCCTAAGATACGTGGAAAGAACTTTATATTCAATGTGCCCAAATTAGCACCACACCACGTACAAATTATTGCCTAGTAGAAGTAAAATAAGAAAATGTAAAAAGAGAGGCAATTTTCAGATACTATAAATAACAAGTGTTATTTGCGAAAAAAATTTCGCAAATGATAAAATTTTTCAGTATTCTAACAAAAACATGTTTTGTCAAGATGGGTTTGGAGGTGGATAGACAGCATACGTGGATGAATGAGAGAGAGAGTAAATTCTTTTAAATTGTAATTAAAGATTTAATCATTAGTTGGTGCTAGATGGTAAAATTATGAATAGATTAGTTTAGGTAAACCAGTAAATATTTTGTGGTACTCACTATTGGTATGCTCATGAAAGTCATAATGAAAAAAAAAAAAAGAAAAAACCTTGTTATTGTGCAAGATTAATGGGTGATTTTGGGGAGTTGTTAGGTGTCAATAGAAGAGAAAAGCAATTGTGGAATGTGGTGGTAGTAAATGAAGAATGACATAAGTTTAGTTATAGGATAGGCTATTGCAGTGGCGGCATGTGTCACTGTAGATAGCGATAAGGGTTGATTGGGTAACATCGAAGCATGTTACCATCAACGGAGGCTAAATAGGGCGTAACATACACTGTACACCAACATTGAAACCCCTACTTCATTTTGAGTAGTTAAAACAAAAAGAATATTTCTTTTTGTAAAGAGGGGTTACAAGTTAATTAAAACTAGGCTAAGGCCTAGAGAAGCTAAAAATTGCGCTGGATCCAGTAAGACGGGACTTGCAATAAAAACTCAAGAATTAAATAATTAACACTCCCATTTTATTATTCTATCTCATAATAAAAATAACAAAAAAACAACAGTGATTTATAATTCCCCTTTTAAAGGTTAACTAAAGAAGTATACCCTCTCAACAAGGCCACCTGAAAAATATTAACTGAATCCACAAAAATAATTGCTATGTCACCATCAATGAATTGAAAATTTAAAATAATCATTAACCTCAAAATAAAACTCCCATTAAACTATTTATTAAAATATAAAATTTATATCATATGTTTCTTTTAAAATGCAGTATATAAATTGATGAAGGTAAATGATTTCATTCACAGTTACTATTAATAATTAAAATAATTACTCATCCAATTTAAATGAACTTTAAAGGTGACACTTACTATACTTGTTAAATAAAATAATTAATTTTCATAAAGAAATGATCAGCCACGATTATTGAGATAGAATACTCGTCTACTGGTGTATATAAATTCTAATAATAAATCCCTATATCCCACCAAAAGTACAGCAATGCATAATATTTATATATATATATATATCCCCCAAAATGTACACAGAAATATACAGACATAACATGTTCCACAAGACAAATTACATATACAATAGTATACAAATACATAAAGGTCTCTTGCCACGCCCTTTTTTTTTTATTACCCTTCTGGTGTATATAAATTCTAAACTTCTTCTTTATAGGAATCCCAATTAGGATTAAAGATATATTTCTATAAATGTACCCCCATGGTGTGGGTTAATTGCACGTCATGTGTATCATAAAGTATTGCATACAAATGTCCCCAGGACATTAAAAATTTAAAAGAAGTGCCTAAGTGGCTAAGTGCTAAAATACTTAATTAAGGTGAGAAATAAAAATTGTTTAAAATAATTAACGCCCCCCCCAGTTACCATGATTAATATAAAGAATTTATATAGACTAAAATAGGGCCAATTAATGAAAAGAGAAAAATTGCACAATATTAGCACCTTATATAAAAAAAATACATTTGTGTGTCAGAGACGGACATGTTTCTTCAACTTATAACCAGTCTCAACAAATTTGTCTCAACAACCTTGTTTCGACAAACAAGTTGAAAAGTGTTTCGACATGCACAGCTTGGTTGAAACTAATTAAAAAAAAACACCTACCTCCCCAGTAATCTTTTATACAAATGACATAACCAGATTTTAAAAATAAGAGAAAATATGTGTTTTTATGCATAGTAAATTAAACTTGAGAAAATTACTAATAACAAAACTGACTTTAAATCTGTAGCGAAAGCCCTATAAAGAAATGAGTGGAAATCTAAGTTGGATGCTGTGTTGTAGACATGTCAGTCTCTGAACTGACAATTTACTATACATGTATTGAAATTTTACAATTAATTCTTAGTGTTCACACTAAACTGTCCCATCAATTGGGGATCCAAATGAATGTATACTTGAACAGTAAAACTGATGATTATGTATAACTGGTGCCATGTTGATTCTACGTGTGAATTATAAATGGATATTTTTCACCTGCTTATATGTGCCCAGAAGGATGATCTCTTATTTGTAACGTGGCGATCTTATGACTGGCATGTTGTTGTGGTCGTTGTGGTCTTATTCTCTTCGGTGTCGAGTGTGGAGCTTTTAAGATGTCATTCTTTCAGTCATGTAGCAGGACTTGTCTCTGTTCGGTGAACCCTGCTCACACATTATATTTTTAGTGAGAGACCACACACAAATGCCCCCACTGTTTGGACACCCTCCAAAATCATATATATAAAACAACACCTAGTTATGTGCTACATAATAAAACTTGGTAACATTATTTTGGCCAACATGCCTTACTTAAAAAAAAACTCTCTAACAATGATTCTTTATAACCCTTTATAACCTGAACCTCACTGAATGTGAGTTGCTTTTGCAATACAATAATTTATCTTGGCTCTGTAACATCTTATGAACTTATTACTTTGAGTGAAATTGAGGTTACCACGTGGCGCAGAATTTATTTAAAACACATAGTTTTTTACTCCATAGAATCTGAGAATACTATTACTTTGAATGAGACATGATTTACGTTTAAAACGTGCCTGAGTAAGTTCCCAATTATATTTGTATAAAGTTTTACAGTCATTGTAGCAAAACTTTATACCACTTAATGACGACACATTGTGTAATAGGTTAAGTGCTCAACCGAATCTCGTTACATCAGCGTTAATGAAAGTTCAAAGTTAATTATATTGTGGTTATTGTACTTTAGGTATTAAGGCCGAGATTCTGACACTCCAATAATCAAGTTTTATTGGTTTATAAAAACTTTACGAACAATTACGTATCTCACAATGCATGCTTCGACAAGTGGGTGCTTACTCAAGCTTACTAAAAAAACGTTTTCTCCTTTAAAAATTTAGTATATAATTAATATAATGAAATCAAAACTAACCGCAGTCGTGAAGAGAAATTTATCTAGACATAGTTATAAGAAGTTGTAGTTGGAATTCATTCCTCTCCACCGAAGAGAAAAAGCGTCCGTCAACCCTGAAGTATTTTGTTAGACAACCATGTTGAGACAAGACCTTAACAGAAATTTCCGTTCGTTGTCCGTTTGTAAGGAAACTCTCACCAGGACGCAGCACTGTTTAAAACTGCTGCAAAAACTCAGCAGATGGAAACACCGATCAAACAGTGAAAAATCGAAAACTGTAGCCTCTCCTATCCGCGGGTAGAGAGCAGCACTCATTATTACTTTAATTTTTGTACTGTCCTTACCGTCAAAACTGCCAAAAAAAATTACTGAACTCGCGCTGAATCTTTTGACTCAGCACACCCTCACCCCAAAAGGGCAACATAGTTGCCCCAACGTTAAAGGCCAGGAGGATACCCTGCAGTGTACCTCTCCCCAAAAGATACCAGTGGACGTCGTGGTTGGGTTGGCTCAGCTGAGCATGCTCTCAGGAGAACAGAAATCAAAAAGGGAAAATGAAAGAGACGAAAGAAGATTTGTATTATGTAAGTGTGCGGGTGCTGCATGCTGACCTGATCAGAGTCCGCATACTGCACAAGAGAGAGAGACAGCAAAAGACAAAAGAAAGATTCCTACCTACGTCTTCTGACCTCCTGAGGCTCGCCCACCGACTGAGGCCCAACTTGATACCTACTCAGGACAACAACAAACCCCCCCCCCTTTTCTTACTGGATTGGAAAACTCAACGCCAATGCAACCATCCTCATGCGACCCTCTCCGCCAGACCAACCCCACAGGACCGCCCCAATACGTCACACTCTCTGGTGACCACCACCTACTCCTCCTGCTGCCACTCACACACGCGTCCGAAGACCAAAACAAGGTAACTAATACCTTGGTATGTGAGCGCCCATAACTTTATTGTCCACATATGGACTGACCAGCCATATGCTAAAACAAGGCATCACATATCCTTGACATATCTAACTAGTCGTTAAAAAAAACATCCCTATACTAGGGCGGACGGCCCCTATTAGCCGGACAGAGAAAACCGCATCGAGGGCACGCGAACATCAATCCCTTCACTTGGTCTTCATTACTGCAGAACTAACGAGGGGGTATACTACTTCAATACTACCACGTCGAACAACCTACACTTAATCAAAAATAGCTACAACGGAAATCAACTAGGGAATGCGGCATGGCCAGGACTCTACAAAATCAACGACAAACTACAACAAAGAAAAATGAAAACGACACTATACTCACTACCCACGTAGTCACAACTCTTCCAACTAACTTCTCTCTGATATTTTTTTTTTTTCCTTTTCTAATTTTTTTTGCTTTTTTCTTTCTAATTTTTATTTGTTTTTTGGTTTTTACTTTGTTTTCTGAGGGGAGGGGTAGGAAAATTGGGAAGATGAAAAGGGCAAGGATCCTTGAAAGTTCAACAGCTAGGACTAAGGTAAAGGACATGGTTCCCTCCGGTAATAAGGATGGGTGGAGAAAACCAAGGCTCGCGGAGGCAGGGGCGCAACCCTGAAGTAGATGGACACCACTGGGATTGTGAGGAACATCTACCCGCTACCCGTTAACCGCTTTGTCTCACCCTTTTATGACGAACTTTAGGAACCCGTTCCTTGTGGACATCACTCTCTGAGAAACTATCTTGTGTAGAGCAATACTGATTTATTTCATCTAAATTATAATCAAGGTAACTTACCTTTCTACGTTTACCCCGATTTGGATTATCCTCAACCTCTAACTCCTCTGCTTCTATCTTCTTCTCTTCTACAATTGCTTCTGGTTCTATTTCTTCCACCTCTTCCTTTTCTTCCTCTACATAATCCAAATCATCATCACGACACTGCAATCTTCATCTTCTAGTTGCTCCCCTGGTCCAGCTGAAACTTCTTTCCATTCCTCGGAATCCTCAACAATACTTACAGAAAGCGTCTGCACATCTTCACACACTACATCATTCTTACCCACAAACTCTACAACGCTGCCACCCATTTTCTCCCCAACTTCTACCTCATCTACTTCTACCACACTTGCAGACTGGACATCCCCTAGTCCATCCGCGACCTCAGAAACACTTGCAGCCTCCCTAACACTTACACTTATACTCCCCTGCGTAGCATGTGCAGACCACTCTTCTGCCTCCTCCTTCGATTCCTCTTCTTCACCACTCTCAGCAACTACAACTTCCTCAACAGTACTCAACCTGGAATCCAGCTGTCCAGGTCCATGTGCAATGTCTAAATTAACTTCTACTGACGATGGTAAAGCTCCACCATCAAGTGACTTCTCATGCTCCGGCGTAGGCGATGATGATGTTATTGGCTCTGGATCCACCTTGGGCAGAAATGGATTTACCGGAACAATTACTGCGACCTTTGGTCGGACCGTATTTGTAGCAACACAACACCGGGCCATCTCCGCGAAATTATTTGGACGATTCCAAAACCTTCCCAAACGGGAACTGTCTTGGTCATTCAGTCCTCCTATAATTATATCTAGGACTTCGGTGTCGGTCAACCCTAATCTTAATACCCGGGCAGCTTTTCGTATGTCCTGCACGTAGTCCCCCAACGGCTCTCCGTCGGCCTGATAACGATAGAACCAATCCAGCCTAAGCTGGGAACGTCGTGGAGGATACATGAAGTAATCCAACACTTCCGCATGAAAAGTGTCGACCGTGCCGCCCCGACGCCAAGTGTTGGTGACCTTCTGTGCCAACGTACCCTGGCAATACGGGTATATAAGGCACAAGACCTCCCCATCGGATATACCCGGATAGGCTGCCAACTGCAGGACAAGGTCCAAGAAAACCAGCAGCTGGTCCTCCTTAAATCCATCTACCACCGAAAATTTCTGGAGAACTGGGGTGAGAGGGTGGGGCAATTTCTGTTCCTCCCGGTGGTCGGGGGAAGACAATTTCTGAAAGCATAGCGCCGCCAGAATTACACAATTCGCAAAACACAATCAACAAAACACAACACCCTACAAATACCTAACACCTACAAACATATTGACAATAATAAGATTAGAATAAGAAAAACTCGCGTACTGTTCTTCCAAAGAGTAGACTGCGGGTCCACCTAACGATGCGAGAACTAGCCCACTACCTGAACAGCTCACACTCGATTACACCAGACAAAAGGAACGCGACACACACACAACACACACAACACGAAAAACAAAATACCGACCAACGAAAATTTATTTTAACCATTTCTTAGGTTACCTGCGGCTACCATTTATCGGCAGAAACCGACTGCCGATCGGGCCATACCGCCTAATTACAAAAAACCGCAACACCTCCCCAAACATGGGCAAGGTAAACTCAAACTAACCAAGCACCGACTGCGATAAGTCTTGCCCAGGGATTTCCCCTTCTAAAATTTCCTACCACGTGGCACTATTCACTATGCAAGGCGGGCAAGTAAATATACATATGTTTCAAACCTTAAAACTAACAAAATATTTCAACCTTGGGATATAGGGCCTTTAAAATTTTTCTAAGTTCTATTTAAGAACTAAACATTGTGAAAATTCCAAAATATTTCCTAAGTTTGCAAGCCCCGTCACACCCACAGGACCCTCATCGTAAGCGCGCTCTGCTACCAAATGAAACCCCTACTTCATTTTGAGTAGTTAAAACAAAAAGAATATTTCTTTTTGTAAAGAGGGGTTACAAGTTAATTAAAACTAGGCTAAGGCCTAGAGAAGCTAAAAATTGCGCTGGATCCAGTAAGATGGGACTTGCAATAAAAACTCAAGAATTAAATAATTAACAATCCCATTTTATTATTCTATCTCATAATAAAAATAACAAAAAAACAACAGTGATTTATAATTCCCCTTTTAAATGGTTAACTAAAGAAGTATACCCTCTCAACAAGGCCACCTGAAAAATATTAACTGAATCCACGAAAATAATTGCTATGTCACCATCAATGAATTGAAAATTTAAAATAATCATTAACCTCAAAATAAAACTCCCATTAAACTATTTATTAAAATATAAAATTTATATCATATGTTTCTTTTAAAATGCAGTATATAAATTGATGAAGGTAAATGATTTCATTCACAGTTACTATTAATAATTAAAATAATTACTCATCCAATTTAAATGAACTTTAAAGGTGACACTTACTATACTTGTTAAATAAAATAATTAATTTTCATAAAGAAATGATCAGCCACGATTATTGAGATAGAATACTCGTCTACTGGTGTATATAAATTCTAATAATAAATCCCTATATCCCACCAAAAGTACAGCAATGCATAATATTTATATATATATATATATATATCCCCCAAAATGTACACAGAAATATACAGACATAACATGTTCCACAAGACAAATTACATATACAATAGTATACAAATACATAAAGGTCTCTTGCCACGCCTTTTTTTTTTTATTACCCTTCTGGTGTATATAAATTCTAAACTTCTTCTTTATAGGAATCCCAATTAGGATTAAAGATATATTTCTATAAATGTACCCCCATGGTGTGGGTTAATTGCACGTCATGTGTATCATAAAGTATTGCATACAAATGTCCCCAGGACATTAAAAATTTAAAAGAAGTGCCTAAGTGGCTAAGTGCTAAAATACTTAATTAAGGTGAGAAATAAAAATTGTTTAAAATAATTAACGCCCCCCCAGTTACCATGATTAATATAAAGAATTTATATAGACTAAAATAGGGCCAATTAATGAAAAGAGAAAAATTGCACAATATTAGCACCTTATATAAAAAAAATACATTTGTGTGTCAGAGACGGACATGTTTCTTCAACTTATAACCAGTCTCAACAAATTTGTCTCAACAACCTTGTTTCGACAAACAAGTTGAAAAGTGTTTCGACATGCACAGCTTGGTTGAAACTAATTAAAAAAAAACACCTACCTCCCCAGTAATCTTTTATACAAATGACATAACCAGATTTTAAAAATAAGAGAAAATATGTGTTTTTATGCATAGTAAATTAAACTTGAGAAAATTACTAATAACAAAACTGACTTTAAATCTGTAGCGAAAGCCCTATAAAGAAATGAGTGGAAATCTAAGTTGGATGCTGTGTTGTAGACATGTCAGTCTCTGAACTGACAATTTACTATACATGTATTGAAATTTTACAATTAATTCTTAGTGTTCACACTAAACTGTCCCATCAATTGGGGATCCAAATGAATGTATACTTGAACAGTAAAACTGATGATTATGTATAACTGGTGCCATGTTGATTCTACGTGTGAATTATAAATGGATATTTTTCACCTGCTTATATGTGCCCAGAAGGATGATCTCTTATTTGTAACGTGGCGATCTTATGACTGGCATGTTGTTGTGGTCGTTGTGGTCTTATTCTCTTCGGTGTCGAGTGTGGAGCTTTTAAGATGTCATTCTTTCAGTCATGTAGCAGGACTTGTCTCTGTTCGGTGAACCCTGCTCACACATTATATTTTTAGTGAGAGACCACACACAAATGCCCCCACTGTTTGGACACCCTCCAAAATCATATATATAAAACAACACCTAGTTATGTGCTACATAATAAAACTTGGTAACATTATTTTGGCCAACATGCCTTACTTAAAAAAAAACTCTCTAACAATGATTCTTTATAACCCTTTATAACCTGAACCTCACTGAATGTGAGTTGCTTTTGCAATACAATAATTTATCTTGGCTCTGTAACATCTTATGAACTTATTACTTTGAGTGAAATTGAGGTTACCACGTGGCGCAGAATTTATTTAAAACACATAGTTTTTTACTCCATAGAATCTGAGAATACTATTACTTTGAATGAGACATGATTTACGTTTAAAACGTGCCTGAGTAAGTTCCCAATTATATTTGTATAAAGTTTTACAGTCATTGTAGCAAAACTTTATACCACTTAATGACGACACATTGTGTAATAGGTTAAGTGCTCAACCGAATCTCGTTACATCAGCGTTAATGAAAGTTCAAAGTTAATTATATTGTGGTTATTGTACTTTAGGTATTAAGGCCGAGATTCTGACACTCCAATAATCAAGTTTTATTGGTTTATAAAAACTTTACGAACAATTACGTATCTCACAATGCATGCTTCGACAAGTGGGTGCTTACTCAAGCTTACTAAAAAAACGTTTTCTCCTTTAAAAATTTAGTATATAATTAATATAATGAAATCAAAACTAACCGCAGTCGTGAAGAGAAATTTATCTAGACATAGTTATAAGAAGTTGTAGTTGGAATTCATTCCTCTCCACCGAAGAGAAAAAGCGTCCGTCAACCCTGAAGTATTTTGTTAGACAACCATGTTGAGACAAGACCTTAACAGAAATTTCCGTTCGTTGTCCGTTTGTAAGGAAACTCTCACCAGGACGCAGCACTGTTTAAAACTGCTGCAAAAACTCAGCAGATGGAAACACCGATCAAACAGTGAAAAATCGAAAACTGTAGCCTCTCCTATCCGCGGGTAGAGAGCAGCACTCATTATTACTTTAATTTTTGTACTGTCCTTACCGTCAAAACTGCCAAAAAAAATTACTGAACTCGCGCTGAATCTTTTGACTCAGCACAACATTATATAATATTATATTATCATAATTACTATGGTACAGTGTATAAAAATGATGATTTGTAAGACATGCTAATGACAGATTTCCCCACATTTCGGGCGATTACTGTTTCACCAACACTAATCGTGGTTTTGGACGACAATCAGCTGTGGGCAGATATTGTAAACCTGACCATGGTTGGTTGCCTGTGAAATTTATTTGAAATTGAACTTAACTCAAAGGGAAATCCCCGGAACTATGGAACAGCAGCTATCACCCGTTCGTGTGGGAACAAATAAAAGGGTGATAGACCCGTTTTAAGGTTGTTATTATATAATCAGTAGGATTTTATATCTGAACTTTACATGTAATGTCGAAGCAAGAACCGGAGATGACAAAATTCCTCCCTAATTTCAATTCTTGTGGAGACAACTGGGTGCTACAGTCCAGGGGGGCCATAGTGTGTGTGGAAGGAGGTTACTAAGGGTAGTAATGCATTAATGAATATTAAGATGAATTATGTTGAGGATCTGATGAGATAGTTGAATGATTTTGTGTTGAATTAAGAAGTATTATGATAATTAACATTTTCAACTAGATAATTTGTTCTAATGTAGTGGTTAAATGTGTTTTGTTCTATATAAGAATTTGATAAAGGAATTTAATTGTTTTGAACTATTAGTTCTATGAGGGAAGGTATTTGTAATATTGGAATGGGAAATGGTGTGTAATTATATATGTTTTATTATGTGATACTATGTTAGAGTGTAGGAATTATAAACATGTATTATGTATTTTACATTGTATAATTTTGTGTATTTGTGTTAGTTGTATTAGGTGTAACTGAAGTAAGGTCATTCACCTGGGAATGAGACATCAGCTGATGACTGGTGTTAGGGATGTATGTTTCTTGTAATTGATTCATAGACTTTTTTGTTAATTAATTTAATTAAATAATTTTGTTCTTTTTATTAATTATCAAAATAGATATTTCTGGAAATTAAATTCTTTTGAAAAAAAAAAGTTCTTTACAGTAAAGATTTTTATTTTTTGATGTTCGCTATAGGTTGATGGTGTATCAGCTGATAAATGATGTTTATGTTATCTGTTATAACCATGTGTAATTGTATTCAAATAGATGATAAAGGGGGGTTGTTGGCGCCATATCCTCACTGGTCCTCTTAGGGTTTAGCAATGAGAGTTTTTCTGTTTCGACAGAAACCCTCTCATTGGGGGGGGGGATTCTAACGGGACAGAATTGGGTTTTCATTTAATTGTAAATGCGACGCACAAGAGTTACCCACACAGGGCCTCAATTATAACAATAGACGTTCGCATAGGTAACGCCCAGTTCCACGTTTGTCCAGAAAGTCTGTCAACATGCATCGATTCCTGATGCTTTGGAATGTGTCAAAGCGCGCACATGCTTGCCCGCGCATGTAAATCCTCACGTACGAGGCTCGCTGGTCACTTAGTGTGAATATACTGTACATCGTAGTAACTAATTACTGTATGACGTGATGCCCTTTTAGCCAATCACAAAGCAAGTTGGTCAGCATGAAAGCATTTTTGGCCATTTTGAAGACGCTTGGTTTTAAGCGTGAGTCGACAAACAGCATCAGACCGTGCGGTCGTATATAAAACATTGCTCGAGCAAATTAGGGTCGGCCGACCAGTAAATCATGTAATCTTAACGTAAAACAACAGTAAATCAGGTAATAGTGATCCATCAGACGTAATTCACAAACATTAAGAGTTTAACTTATTTTCGGAGTGTGTTAGGGAAATCGGAAGTTAACAGTGATGGTGTAACCATGTGGAGACGGTGATAAAAGGATGAGTACATAATATAAGCAGTTGAACAGATAAAAACATTTCAATTTTAAATGAATTCAACACCGAAACTAATTATAAAAATTTAAATAGAAAGCGCTTTATAACAAAAAATGTATAATGAATGAATGAGAGTATGAGCAAACTGAGTTGCCTTCTAAAGTAGGTATAAACTAGTTAAATAAGTAAATATAAGGTTACAGAAATTATTTTAAACTATATTTCAGAATCTGTTTTAAATAATGGCCAATAACGGACCATAATCAATTCGAAAGTAAGAATACAAAATGTAGAGAAAGGATAAATTGTTGATGTGGTGGCTTAGCAAGAATGACAGAATAAAACGAAATAAAATAATGTTTTATGTGAATTTATAAATATGTATTTGTTATTTGCATTGACCTGGTTTTTTCTCTGCCGAGTACACTAGACGACACCTTGTTTAACGTGTACACGAACGTCAAGATTTAAATTTGTTTCAATTGACGTCCAAATAAAGGTAGGTGACACAATTTTAAATACTTTTAATTATTTTTTACTGAGAACCACTTCAAAACCTTTATGGATGTGTATCATGTAATTTACAGATTGCACCAAAAGAAACAATTAAAATATATCTTTTCAATTAAACAAAAATTGGTCTTGTAATATGAGTCGGTAATACAGCAGGAACTAATGAATTAATTGCTATTACAAAATGCCTTATTCCTTTTTCATGATGATCAGATTTTGCTATACGCCTGCATAAATAAAAATTATTAAAATGCTTAGCTCTCAACAAAGTATTTAAACTATTTAACATGAAAAGTTCATCATGTCACATATTCTAGTAACAAGGTAAGTTTTTGGAATAGTTTAAACATAATTGCACTCGAAGAATGCGAGATATATAGAGGTCATAATAACCCCGATATATGTGACGACATACTCAATGATAAACTTAACTTCAGGTCCAACCCACTGTATGATACCGTGCTGCAATCGCTTACAGATAATACTAGATAATAGTGCCCATCGACACAGTATTGACATGCTACATGCGGTGCACCATGTCGGTTAATAGTACGCTTATAATATGTTCATTCAGTGTGTTTTACGTATTTGTTTATTATGTGTTTGTTTTAATATGGATTTTATTATATAACGAGCTCTTTTGGAGTGAAGGTCTGAAGATGGGTCATATGGCCTGAAACGCGTAACCCAGCACAAATTACGCATGACGTCACTTGACGGAAATTATAAGGTAAATTATATAATTTGGAATAGTATTTTAGCTGAATTTATACACTAGGAGGACACTCAACATTTAGTTTGTGTGTGTAACCCTGGTTAATCAAAGAGAATTATTTGTATAAATTCAAATTTAGTAATACAAATCTACTACCATAAAGGCCTGGAATGCTATGCATTAAAGAATTTTAACTAACTTCAAATGGGGAAAACTGGTTTACATACATTATTTCTGAAAATAATAATCCTGAAATGTAATCGGTACTTATATCACGTTAAGTTGTAACGGTGCGAATTAAAAGGGTTTTTTATTTTATTAATTTTGTTTTTTATTTTTTAAAATATTTTAAATTCATTTCATATCTGTGTCCAGTCCCCGGTTGAATTTAACTCGCAGTTCAAACAAAGCAAAGGTACACTGTAACTGTGGTGAAATAATTGCAAAGGAATGTCGTGTTGTCAACGGTAGCACATTTCTTAGAACTTTGCGGCTGTGTGAGACCCGCGCCTAAACGCACTACACCAACATGTGCGCAGACCCACGCCAAGAAGCATAAAACAAACATGGCTTGAAGACTCTATTTTTTCGCCTCATGGTCTTAAGACGGCGGATGTGAGTTTAAGTCCAGCCTCTTTTGTGACGTCGGCCAGCGCTCACCAAATATCATGCACGTAAAAAAACACGAAAACCCATGTGTTGAATGAACAGTGACGGACGATTCGATCATGAGGTGCTGAGATTTCCGCTCTGTCCTAGCGTTTGGAGGGAGGCGCATTGATAACTTTCTTCCCAGTCGACTACCAATACAGACCGCGCGCGGTCACCTAAACTTTATACCCGGGTAAATTTTCATTTTATCAAGTCGACCGACTAACCAAGTTTGTATAAAATAGTATGAAGAGTTGATAGTAATCTGTGAAGATGAAAAAACCGTGAGTGTGTAGTAGAAAGTGAACTGTTAATCGTTTATAGTGCGAGAATATTATCGGACGCACCATGCAGTCGGCAGCGACGCTACGGAACAAGTACTGTAACTGTATTCAATTCAATTACTTTCTTTCAAAAGCCTAACTTAAATAAATATGGGGTTTTTATAAATTTGTTTGAATGTGTGTGTGTGGCAAGCTGGGTTCGCCTGATTAGTAGAATATATATATATATATATATATATATATATATATATATATATATGTTAGAATAAGAATATGTTTCCATAAATGTACATGTTTCTCTGTTGAAAGTTGAGCTAATTGAAATTTATTCAAAATGAAGTAAAGCTAATAAATTTTTGAATTCTATCAACAAATGAGTGTAGCGTACGTTTGTTGTGTGACCCTATAATCATACTTGCATCTTAACGTTTCGTGTGCCGGATCCTGGGAGAAGACAAAACAAGGTAGGTGGAAGGTGAAAAAATTAATTTTATGTATTTGTAATTGTAATATAAATAGAATATTACAAATGGCGCCCGAACAGGGACTCGAATTTGAATAATTAAAATTCCACACCTACGATAGATGCAGGTTTGATTTGAGGGTTAAGTAACTATGTAAAAATTACGCAGCACATATAAAATAGTATATCAATGTTCAGAGTTTAAGAGTTAAGTGGCAGATGTTTTTATGTAAGTAAATCTAGATTAATAAATTTATAGATATGGCAGGAAATAATGAAAGCAGTATAAATGAAACGACTAGTGTCGAAAACTGTGATGGTTCAAATATTATGAATAATGTTGAAATCCACTCGACTCCAAACGTGAGTCAGGAAAATAAAACAAAAAATAATTCAGATGAAACAAATATTATGGAGGATTCAGGGGTTCAGTTAACTCCGACCGCAACAAAATGTAGTAAGTCCGATAACGATATAATGAGTTTTTTACAACAACAATTTAATGTAATCAATTGTCGTTTTGATGAAAATGATGTTAACATGAGGGAACAGAATAATAAATTTAACGAATTAAATAATCGTTTTGACAATAACGATATAAAATTGAATGAAATTAAAAGTGAATTTAATTGTAAATTTGATGTACTTAAATTTGACATTGATGAGGTAAAAATGAAATGCGAAAGTAATTTTAACGAATTGAAATTTGAATTAAACGAGAAGTTGAGTCATTCATTAAATAGTATGAATAATAGAATTGACGAAATAGAGAGTAATATGGTAGAAAAAACCGATAAACAAATACAGAAGGTAACCGAAAATTTTGAACGTAAAATAGATGAATGTAATGGTAGTAGTGAGTACAAGTTGAATTGTGTAGTTGATAAGATTGAAACATATGAAACTAGTACTAATGTCAAAATCAATGAAATAGAAAGTAATTGCAAAACAGAGATACAAGCTATACAAAATACCGTGAATATTATAGATAAGCGTCACGTACAAGTTGAGTGTTTAAATAATAATAAATTTATATCAATTGAGCAGAGCATAGTTAATGTTAAAGATGAATTAAATATAGCTATAAATGAAAAACTTAATTATGTTACTGAACAAATAGTAATTACTAAAGATATGAATAGCGACATTGACTTGGAATTGTTTAATTGTGAAAACAGGGGGTACACCCTATGCAGTTTTTGAATAGAGTTAAAGAATTTAATCAGTTTTGTAGAAGTAGTTGGGAAGTACAACTGTTAAAAATAATGAAGTGTTTTAGAGGGAATTCTGCGGTATGGGCGGAGGTACATAAAGTAGACTGGGTAAATTATCAGTGTTTTGAGACGGCCTTTAGAGAGAAATATTGGTCGGAGGAGGAACAAGAAATATTGCGGAGTAAAATTATGGGACCAGGTAATTTTGGGACCCAAGGGGGCAACGTAACCATGTATGTAATGCGATTATACAATGAAGCCAAATATTTAGAGCCACCATTACCGTTTTGGTCATTCGTCCGTCACATAAGTAAGCATTTGCCCAGGGAAATACAGATTACATTAATGACCCGCAAGATTCTAGAGATTACAGAACTAGAGAAAATATTGGACATTTTTCAGAATATACGGGAACGTGATATAAGTAGGCGAATAAACGCACCAATAACACATATGAATGGTAATTATAATCAATCCCAGGGGATACCAAACTTTCACCGAGGGGCACGTGGGGGAAATAATGATAATCGAGGCGAGGGTTGGCGGTGCGCCGATTGTAATATAGATAATTATTCAATAAGAACCACATGTTTTAGATGTCACAAACCAAGAGAATGTCAACGCAGTGAACGGACATATCAGACACAAAATCAACCGCAGAGAGGAGGCGAGAACACTAGAGGAGCACCGAGGGGAAACGGAGGTGGAAACAGAGGCAGAGGTGGATACAGCCAGGCAGTAGCAGGTCCATCCACGGGAAACTAGAGGAGACAATGGGGAACCGGACCCATCCATTGTCGGAGGAGAACCTGGGGGTGTATAACTACCGCAGCAACGTAATCATCAGAGATATGGCGGAGGAGTTACTGGAGGAGGATGCTGCCGAAATGACAGAAGCCAAAGCCGGATTGACGGAGGTATTGATAACTATAGAAGGTGAGGATTACAAACATTGATTGATACAGGTAGTGAGATATCAGTAGTTTCAGAGAATGTACTGGGTGAATTACAAAGGGTAAATAAGAATATTCCATCATTACCAGTTGCGGAAGTAACAGTAGTGGGGGTGACTGGAGTACGAAGTAAACGAGTCACTAAACAAGTACAATTAAACATTTATATGAATGGAATAGAATTTGAGAATACTTTTCTAGTATTTAAGGGTTTGAATTTAGATATAATTCTGGGGAATGATTTTTTGGAGAGAAATAAAGCAGCAATTGATTTTAACCAGAGAATAGTAGAATTTAATAAGGGGCATGAACCAGTCAGGGTAGATTTTAAGAGGGTGTTAGATAAGGTCAGAGTTATGGGTGTAAAGATGATACAAAACCGAGTAGGCGAGGGAATTATAGAAACAAGAGTGAATGTGTGTCAAGAGAGTGAGAGCAAGAGCATGGAGAATGATGAGAGAGTATGGGAAAATAGGGCAGAGATATTTTTTAATGAGGGTGGAGTTGTAGGGAGTTCCCAACGACAGGAGTTGTGGGCAGTTATTGAACGTTTTAGAGATGTGTTTGCTGAGTTGCCTGGAAAAGCCAGGGACTATGTATGCGAGCTGAAGATTCGAGAGCACTCACCCTACATGCAGAGAAGTTATCCAGTGCCATTTTCGAAGAGGAGAGCCGTTCAAGAAGAGTTGGACCGCATGATGGAAGGGGACATCATCGAAAGATCCATATCGCCTTACTCGAATCCATTGGTAGTGGTTATAAAAAAGGATGGAAAGGTAAGATTGTGTTTAGACGCTAGAAAAATTAATCAGATTATAATACCTGACCGGGAATCACCGGAAGCCATGAACAAAATTTTTCAAAAGTTTAGTGGAGTCAGATATATGACGTCCTTAGATTTAACAGCGGGCTACTGGCAAGTTCCATTAGCACCAGAAAGCCATAAATTTACTGCGTTTCTTTTCAATGGAAAAAACTCAATTTAAACGCCTGCCATTTGGGCTTAACACTAGTGTAGCGAGTTTTATTAAGTGTTTAGACATGATATTACAACCAAAAGACTTAGATTTCCTGACTGTATATGTTGATGATATATTAATAGCATCCAGAACTTTCATGGAACATTTAGAACATATTGAGTATGTGTTGGATAAATTACAGAATGGGGGTCTGACAGTTAATTGGGATAAGTCAAAATTTTTACAAACCAAAATACATTTTTTGGGTTTCATTATAACTCCTGAAGGAATTTTAGCAAACCCAGATAAAGTAGAAGCAATCATACGTTTTCCAGAACCAAAAAATATTAAACAGTTGCAAAGCTTTCTACAATTATGCAATTTTTATAGAAAATTCCAGAGAAATTATGCGCATATTACCTCTAAATTAGTTGCTATTTTACAAAAGAATAAGCAATGGAAATGGGGAGAGGAGGAGAGAATTATTTTCAATGAAATTAAAGAGAAATTTATAGACACGATTATGATGAATCACCCCGATTTTCAGAGAAAGTTTTATTTGCAGACGGATGCCAGCAACATAGCCCTCGGCGCAGAGCTTTACCAGGAGGGTGAGGATCAGGAGCACAGGACCATCGCTTTTGCCAGCAGAACCTTATTGGCAGCAGAAAAGAATTACACCACTACAGAGAAGGAATTGCTGAGCATCGTCTTCGTGGTGAAGAAATTCCGCACTTACCTGCTAGGAAACCAAACCGTCATTAGGACCGATCATAAGGCCTTATCATTCCTAAATACATGTAAGCTGATGCATAGCAGATTAACCAGGTGGGTATTAACTTTACAAGAGTACAACTTTTCTTGGGAATATATTAAGGGGTCAGATAATAAAGTACCGGACACTCTGTCCAGGGTAGACACTATAGATAATAAGACAGGGAGAGATTTGAAAGAAATAGAAATTTTTCGATTAACCAGGGAAGATAGAATTTTTGGGGAGGAATTAAGGGAAATTAAAGATAGACAAAGATCAGAAAATAAATTAGGTAAGATAATAAATAGTTTAGAAGCAGATGTTAATGGTTCAGAGTATAATACACATTTCCAGATACATAAGGGAATTCTGTTTAAGAAAGTAGAAGGGGTGAACGGGATTGGAGGTTAATGATACCTGATGAGTTAGTAGACAGAATTATTTGGGATTGCCACATAAGATATGGTCATTTTGGGGTGAAAAAATGTGCAAATGTACTAAAAGAATCTTGTGTTTTTAAAAATATGGAGAAGAGGGTTAGAAGAGTATTAAGAGTTTGCGATTTGTGCCAGAAGTCTAAAGTAGTAAATTACAGGGTTGAAGGGGAAATGAAGTACATTAAAGTAGAAAGACCTTTCGATTTAGTTGCAGTAGATTTGTATGGGCCATTGCCTAAAGGTAGAGGAGGAGTGGTATATATTTTTGTTGTTTTGGATACTTTTACCAAGTTTGTTAGGTTATGCAGTGTAAAGAGAGCTACTAGCAAGGTACTCAGCGAGAAGATCACCAAGGACTACATGATCACTGTAGGGAAGCCGAAGGTAATTTTATCTGATCATGGACCGCAGTTCATCAGCGGCAAGTGGAGACAGACTCTTGGCTGGGAAGGCATCATACCCAAACATACGGCAGTTTACCATCCACAGTCGAACCAGGCTTAGCGGGTGATGCGAGGAATCGGCAGGATATTCAGGGCGTATTGTCACTCCAAACATACAGAATGGCCTTTATACGTGAGGAAGGTGGAAGATTGGTTAAACAGCACAACCCACGATTCTACAGGATTTACACCGTACGAACTAATCTAGGGAAGCCGTCCACCCAGAATATTAGAACAACTTTTTGAATATCCACCGGAGGAAAGAGTTTTGGACAGAGATGTAAAAATACGACTTGCCAACGAGAGTCTGCTCACAAAGGGAGAGAGGAGAAAGCAAAAGCATGATGGAAAAGGTAGGTGGGTCAAATATGAGATAGGGCAGTTAGTATTAGTGAGAAGACACGATTTATCAAGTGCACAAGATAAAGAGAGCAAAAAATTCTTTTTGTTGTATGAAGGACCGTATGAAATTGTTGAAATTAAAATGGATAATGCCTACGTTTTACGAAATCAAATGACGGGGGAGGTAGTGGGTACCCATAACGCCACCAATTTAAAAAAATATTGGTTAAAATAAAATAATACATTAAATCTTGTAATTGAATATAAACTAAATAACTATAAAATTAGGAATTTAATATAAAACAGTAAGTGGTAGCGGGTAGATGTTCCCCACTTATCCCAGTGGGATTCGTCTACTTCAGGGACGCGCCCCTGCCCACGCGAGCCTTGGTTTTCTCCATTTATCCCTATTTTCGGAGGAAGCCTTGTCCTTACCTTTAGTCCTAGTTCTTGACCTTTTAATGATCCTTACCCTTTTTATCTTCCCGATTTCCCTAACCCCTCCCCGTAGAGAAAACATATAAACAATAGTTACATAAATTGGCACACTTTTTTGAACCATTTGATTGCCTTAATTCTAAACAATACATTAGGGTAATTCTCAAATTTAAAAAACTGGCGTTATTTATGAATTGTAAACTCATCCCTTAAGTAGGTAGGTAGTGAAGACGTTTTGTGGCTGAGTAGACAAACGAAATAATAAATTTCTGTACAGGCTAATAGAATTATGGCTTATTGGGATGGGGTGGTAGATTAGTGGTTGTGGTTTGTTTTATTTATGGGAAAAGAAGGAGGGTAAGGAACTCAGGGCTGCTAACAGGTTTTGTTTACATTCATTGATGTGGGGTTTTGTTCGTTTTCAATCGCATCCCTATAAACCATAATTCTGTATATGTAACATATAACCTATTTACGGGTAGTTAGAGAAAAAATAATTTGGGAAAAGATTTTAAAGTAAAAACTGTGTAACCGAAGGGTTTAATTATTATTTTGGGGTACCTGCTATGTTAGGTTAGGAGTAGAGATAAATGGTATTAAGAATGTGATTGTGGAGAAATTTAAAGAGAGATTTGAAACAAATGATGTAATGTTTGTAAAATTTATTGAAATACTAAGAAAAAATTAAACATTAAACCAATTAGAATCATTTTGATAAACGCAATTAAAGTAATTGAAATTGTTTGGAATATATGAAGAGACTAAATTAAATTGGAGTTGTCCCTGGAGTAACTTAATAATATGAAGGTTAGTGATGTGTTTAACTTCATTTTGATTCAAATTGAAACTGTAATTTTATATATTTTATACATTAACTTCATATAACTGTAATTAAAGTTAAACTGTTTTGAGTGGAGGTTATTAAAGAATTTTCAAGTTAAACAAATAATTTAAAAGGGCCAATTTTATTAATGAAGTAATATTAATTTGGGTATGAATTGGTACCAGTTGATAGATATGTTAACAAAAAGATTTATAGAAACAAAAATTTGTAGGAAGTATATGTGTCAGTATGTGGTAAGCAGAATATTTAGACTGAAGGAGTGTTTATAACTGTGTTTATAACACAAGTCTGGCAGACAACTGTTAATGTAAACAGGTGTGTTGGATGTTTTGACTAATGTGTATAGCCAGGTGTGGAAGCTGATAACTGTTGTAGCTTGATGAATCAGTATCTTGAGCAAAATCTTATTGTGACATAAAAGAATTGAAGTTAATTTTTTGTTACAGACAAAATAATAATGAGGTAATTAGAGTTTGAGAAATTAAACAGAATTCAATTAATTTGATAATTAAAGTAATTGAAAAGATGATTTTAATAATAAATTTAAATTTATTCTGATTCAAATTTCAAATGTAATTGTAGATTAAATAATAAGATGATGAAAAGATGTAATGATTACAATATTTATGTAAAATTGAAAACTGAAGGAAGTATTTGGGCTGGGATAGTGTTTGGGAAATAAGATATGCTTACAACTATTCATGTAGACTTGTATAAATGTCAACTTATGTTTTATGTTTAACCGTAGATTCCCCACATAAGTGCGGTCATGACCTCACCGGACCATGACCATGAAAGTAGTTAATTGTGACAAATCATAATTTTACTTGATATAACCGGTTTGTGGTTTGTTTTATTTTGTTAACCCGGTGGTTTGTTAGATTTAGTAGGGGGGTTATTTTTTGGGGAATCTACCTAATTTTGGAACAGGGCTATTTTCACCCAGATAGGGGTGGTAGTCCATTAGGGGCGTATTATTCATTATTAGTAAGTGTAACACTGAATTTTATTGTAATGCCGAAGCAAGGATGGGGTGGAATAAAAGAAAAAAATGTCCACCCCTTCCGCATCAGTCCTTGTGAAAGCAACTGGGCGCTACAGTCCGGGGGGGAAATAGTGAGTGTGGATGGGGGGTGACCCAGTTACAGGTTACGAGGGAGATGTGGTTTATGGCTAGGATGAGGCTGGAAAGGGCCAAGAAGTCTAGCGCAGAACACAGCAATATGTAACGGGTATCAGGGGTTAAGGGATTAAAAGGGGGTAGTAAAAAAAAAATTTTGATATTTTTTTGTGCCTGCCATCAAATTGCTGTTTTGCATTTTTGATTGTATTATTGTTTATGTGTATCAATAGTGTTATTGAATTATATTGTGTAGGACATATGTGTAATCAAATGTTAGGATAAGGAAGTTCATGTTTAATTAAATGTTCAATTTATTTGTTTTTTCTAATTATTAATAATAATGAAGAGAATTAATCAATTCAGGTAAAAGATTTTATTTTTTTGATTTTGCAGAAAATAATGTAGATAGAGCAATTTGATTTCAACTTAAATAGATTTTTGAATATAAGAATAAATTTTTTGCTAGGACGTAGTAATTGTAGGTGTATGTACGCGCACAGTATTTGCCAAAGGCGACCCAGTGTGCATGAAAAGGGGAAACATCGGTTGAGGATCTGGCATGGTATAAGACCAGGGGTTTGGATTTTGGGGCGGCATGTTAGAAGGTGAGGTGCGCTGTGGTGCGTGTCTGTTCGATTTTATGGTGTTGGGATCTCGGATAGAGAAGTCCAGTGATCTCGTTCAGATGCGGCCATAGTCGCCGAGCCAGGGGGGTTGTTTACCCATGAAGTACAAGAACCAAGGGTGGTTGTTGGCACCATATCCTCACCGGTCCTCTTAGGGGTTTTAGCAATGAGATTTCTTCTGTTTCGGCAGAAGATATCTCATTGGGGGGGTATTGTAACGGGGCGAATTAAAAGGGTTTTTTATTTTATTAATTTTGGTTTTTATTTTTTAAAATATTTTAAATTCATTTCATATCTGTGTCCAGTCCCCGGTTGAATTTAACTCGCAGTTCAAACAAAGCAAAGGTACACTGTAACTGTGGTGAAATAATTGCAAAGGAATGTCGTGTTGTCAACGGTAGCACATTTCTTAGAACTTTGCGGCTGTGTGAGACCCGCGCCTAAACGCACTACACCAACATGTGCGCAGACCCACGCCAAGAAGCATAAAACAAACATGGCTTGAAGACTCTATTTTTTCGCCTCATGGTCTTAAGACGGCGGATGTGAGTTTAAGTCCAGCCTCTTTTGTGACGTCGGCCAGCGCTCACCAAATATCATGCACGTAAAAAAACACGAAAACCCATGTGTTGAATGAACAGTGACGGACGATTCGATCATGAGGTGCTGAGATTTCCGCTCTGTCCTAGCGTTTGGAGGGAGGCGCATTGATAACTTTCTTCCCAGTCGACTACCAATACAGACCGCGCGCGGTCACCTAAACTTTATACCCGGGTAAATTTTCATTTTATCAAGTCGACCGACTAACCAAGTTTGTATAAAATAGTATGAAGAGTTGATAGTAATCTGTGAAGATGAAAAAACCGTGAGTGTGTAGTAGAAAGTGAACTGTTAATCGTTTATAGTGCGAGAATATTATCGGACGCACCATGCAGTCGGCAGCGACGCTACGGAACAAGTACTGTAACTGTATTCAATTCAATTACTTTCTTTCAAAAGCCTAACTTAAATAAATATGGGGTTTTTATAAATTTGTTTGAATGTGTGTGTGTGGCAAGCTGGGTTCGCCTGATTATATATGTTAGAATAAGAATATGTTTCCATAAATGTACATGTTTCTCTGCTGAAAGTTGAGCTAATTGAAATTTATTCAAAATGAAGTAAAGCTAATAAATTTTTGAATTCTATCAACAAATGAGTGTAGCGTACGTTTGTTGTGTGACCCTATAATCATACTTGCATTTTAACGTTTCGTGTGCCGGATCCTGGGAGAAGACAAAACAAGGTAGGTGGAAGGTGAAAAAATTAATTTTATGTATTTGTAATTGTAATATAAATATAATATTACAAAGTGCAATAATTAAATAGATTCTTCAACTTGGACATTGCAAACTTCAGGTGCTAAGCCTTTACTTTATTTTTAATTTAACATTAATTTATGTTCGGCAACGTTAAAAAGAACATGATATGGCCTCTGAGAAAGTACACAGTCAGTTGAAGCTGGCTTAAATGAAGGTAACCATTTTATCTAATAATTAGTGTCCCATATTAGTAAACATGTGCAATACATATTATAAAAAAAGGATATTGTTTATACTTCCATGTTCCATAAGTAAATGGATGGAAAAAAATTGCATTCGAAATAAGGGCTGATTCTGATTGTACTACCCTCAAAACATGAAGAAAAGTCATTTTTTGAAAGATATCTGTGTGTAGAATTTTGTCTATGGTGAACGATAACTGCCGCAAATTCACCTTTTTTCTTTACTTAATTTGAATTCTGTATTAGAAGAAATGTTTTCAGTTTACAAGATTTTTTTTAATTTCTTGGATTAATTTTTTTAATTGTATGCAATGTGGACACATACAGAGGAGTGTCAGTTTTTTAATGTTTTTTCAATAAATAATTATGAGAGGGAGAGAGAGAGAGAGAGAGAGAGAGAGAGAGAGAGAGAGAGAGAGAGAGACCAAAAATAACACGTACAGAAATTACATCAGAACTTTTCCTGACAGTAAAAAAATAACTAAATAATGAATGGCAAAGAACATTAACAAAATTAATGGAAATTATAGTTATTATTTGTTGTCTAATGAACAGGTACTAATAAAGGCTTCATATACTTCACATCTTAAATTATAAACCTATTACAAACATATTTGGTATACTCAGCTTGAAACAAACGTTCAGACCAATAAAAATGGTTAAAATTTTGCCATGCTGCATTATTAGTACTGTTGAAACAGCAGTTTGATTATAATTGTTTTTAGAACAGACTTCTGGAATGATGTGTGCAAAATGATTAAAACATACCTCCTTACAGTGTGCCTTAATAAGTTGTTGATTATTCTAACTGATACTCTGTCATGCCATTATCATGTGGCAGTTCTCAGAGCTTCAGTAATAGTCATCTTTGCTGTTAACATGGACACAAGTCTCTTTTTTAAAAAGACTTTTCATTAGTAAAGTTACTTATAAGTAGGCATACATTTGTACTCATAATATGAGGTTAAGAATTAAGAAAATTAAAGAATGATATTTACTTACTAACCATTGAGTGTAACATTATTTACAGTAATTAATAATGTCACAATTTATAAGTCATGTTTGGCTAACTAGGCACAACCCAACCTGGGTTCCTGACATCCTAATTCTCTTTCTTCTAATAATATTACTTAACTTTATTGTGATATAACTGATCACAATTGTTCCTTATAACTCCCTACAACTTTTACAACAATACTAATGACAAAAATCAATAATAATTTCTTACAATTAACATACATAATTTGTCTAGGCATATTGGCCTATTATAGTTTGAACATTATTTTTTCATATTTTAACAATTCTTGTTTTTAATGCAAGACAACTATTCTAAATTGTTCTTGATCCTTGGCTTTCACTTTTGTTACACAAATAATGACAATTATTAGCAATAATTGTTTACAAATAGTAGAAATAAGTTATTCAGGTATAGGGCCTACTGGCCCATTGTACTGGACACCTTAGTTTCTTTCGTACGCTTTGACAACATAGTTTGTCCTTTAATATTGTTTTTCTTACTTATTCTAGTTGTTATTAACTTCAGTATCAGTATTCTGAAGGTTTAGTCCATGTATCTTGTTTCATTATTTACTTTGTTTATACTTATTGGTTAATCATATCTTCCTTACTAGAATATTATTCTAATAATAATGATTCTAGTAGTATTTATACAGTATAGTTTCTTTTTACATACAATTATTGACAAGTTTTAGTTTCTCATATTTTTTCTTCTTCATGTTATAATTCAAATTATAACCATTATTATCTAGCTATTATAAGCTTATTTACTACTTCGTCAGTAGTTTTCACCTTCTGTTTACAATTCATGGATTTTACAATGCTTTTTTGTTCTTTCTGTTGTTTAAAACATTATAATGTTACATAACCTTACTTGTAGGCTTACATTTAGCTTTATTGTTGTTTTATTATTACATTTTTGTAATACTCTTTTTGATTTACATTATTCTATTCATAATCATAAATAAAATTTGGGGTCTTGGGGAATAGTCAGCGGCAAAATGTAACTTCCGTCGCCGCGCGTTTACTATATTTTGGTGGCCAATGTGTACACCAACAGTTTTCTTCACAAGTAACTAATGCCAGCTTATGGAGGTTATGTACGACAATGTAACTTAAATAAAATTTACTTTGTTAGTGTACATTAAAAGGGTATATTTATTGGAAGTACAGACATTAGTTTATATTTATCGCACATAATTACGGTACAGAGACGATTTTGGGAGCTTGTGGCTACGTTTAACAATATAACTTAACCTTTTACATTTTTAAAATTAATTAGACTTAACAGACATTTCCTTAGTTAGTGTACATTCAAAGGCTGCATTTATTGTATGGATAAAAGGCTGTATTTATTCGAAGTAAGTAATGCCAGCTTATGGAGGTTATGTACGACAATGTAACTTAAATAAAATTTACTATTTACTTTGTTAGTGTACATTAAAAGGGTGTATTTATTGGAAGTACAGAAATTAGTTTACATTTATCGCACATAATTACGGTACAGAGACGATTTTGGGAGGTTGTGGCTACGTTTAATAATATAACTTAACCTTTTAGATTTTTAAAATTAATTAGACTTAACAAACGTTTCCTTAGTTAGTGTACATTCAAAGGCTGTATTTATTCAAAGTACCGGAATTAAAACGTACTTCCAATTTAGAACCTAATACAATCTAATGTATAACCAAACAAGTACATTAAAATCATTTTTTAACATAATGCAATAAAAAGCAATGTGCAGTTTCTGTTAACGTGCAAATGATTAAGTATTAATAATGGGTTACAGTGGAATTTAATGTTACTACGGTCTGAATTAATGCAAATAAAATTGGGAGAATCTCGTAAACATATTAAAGAATGCTTGTATATTACACACAAAATTATTACAGTACGGACCTATGTTAATGAATAGAAACAAATTTGACTCTATACTTTAGTATGTACCAATAAAATTCACCTTTTTTCAAATACCAATATCTGTTGTTTTTTCATACCCTTAAAAAAAGGTCATTAACAACATACATTATGAGAAAACATGATTACAAATAACCAGCCATTAGTTACTTGTGAAGAAAATAGATATAACATTTACAAACATCAAATCTTCAATTCTCTCCCTATTTGTTTTATAAAAACTGGGAGTTTCTACTGCAGGTTTCAAGTCCACTAACTACTTAATTAAATATACATAATTGTTCCTGTATCTTGTTGGGTAACATATTATATTAATACATCTGCTTCCTACTCATATGTGCAAACAATGTTTTTAATGTACGTTCCTAAAATCTTTATCAACACTTTATATCTTTAAAATTTAGACAAAGTATAATGAGCAACTTGGCCTAACCTGAATTTACATGACCTGGCTCAGAACAACTTTATTTTGGCAAATACAAAGATGAAGACTGGTTGCAATTTCTTCAGGGCTCACACCTGCTGCCAGGCTTAGTTCTATAACATGATAAGGAAGAAAGAAATCAGCCCAAACCTGCAACAGCTGTGAGAAGGCTTTTACACCATTACCAATAAGATTAATGATGTCATCTAAGAATAACTCTATTTATACATTTAATGCATCTTAATTAGTACACTAACAGCACTGCTCTGTCTTACAGTAACAAAACATGTTACCGTACACTAACTCAAAAGAATTTCTTGTTTTCAGTTTAAGAAAGTTGAAATTGTGTGTTTATTTTCTTTTCTATTCACTATTTGTAAAACGTGCTTAAAATTAATATTGTACGCTTACTATATTGAAATCCAATGTTCACTATCCAATAATTACAAATTTTGTGGAATTGTGAAATTAGTAACACTATGTACTAATGTGTGATTATCAGTTGAATTTCTGAATTCCTTTGATTCATTAATAAATCTTACTAATTTGTTTCTTTATGTCTATAATGATTTCTTATTAGTTTTTAATCTTTGTGTTTCCATTATTCATTTGTAAATTTTTGCATTTTGTTGTCCATGACATGTTCATTGATTAACTAATTATCATTAAAACACACACAAGACTGATCCTCTTTTGCAAGATCACAAGTATGTTTCAAGTATGTTTTTAATTTTTTTAATTGTATGCAATGTGGACACATACAGAGGAGTGTCAGTTTTTTATGTTTTTTCAATAAATAACAATGAGAGGGGGAGAGAGAGAGAGAGAGAGAGACCAAAAATAACACGTACAGAAATTACATCAGAACTTTTCCTGACAGTAAAAAAATAACTAAATAATGAATGGCAAAGAACATAAACAAAATTAATGGAAATTATAGTTATTATTTGTTGTCTAATGAACAGGTACTAATAAAGGATTCATATACTTCACATCTTAAATTATAAACCTATTACAAACATATTTGGTATACTCAGCTTGAAACAAACGTTCAGACCAATAAAAATGGTTAAAATTTTGCCATGCTGCATTATTAGTACTGTTGAAACAGCAGTTTGATTATAATTGTTTTTAGAACAGACTTCTGGAATGATGTGTGCAAAATGATTAAAACATACCTCCTTACAGTGTGCCTTAATAAGTTGTTGATTATTCTAACTGATACACTGTCATCCCATTATCATGTGGCAGTTCTCAGAGCTTCAGTAATAGTCATCTTTGCTGTTAACATGGACACAAGTCTCTTTTTTAAAAAGACTTTTCATTAGTAAAGTTACTTATAAGTAGGCATACATTTGTACTCATAATATGTGGTTAAGAATTAAGAAAATTAAAGATTGATATTTACGTACTAACCATTGAGTGTAACATTATTTACAGTAATTAATAATGTCCCAATTTATAAAAGTCATGTTTGTCTAACTAGGCATAACCCAACCTGGGTTCCTGACATGCTAATTCTCTATCTTCTAATAATATTACTTAACTTTATTGTGATATAACTGATCAGAATTGTTCCTTATAACTCCCTACAACTTTTACAACAATACTAATGACAAAAATCAATAATAATTTCTTACAATTAACATACATAATTTGTCTAAGCATATTGGCCAATTATAGTTTGAACATTATTTTTTCATATTTTAACAATTCTTGTTTTTAATGCAAGACAACTATTCTAAATTGTTCTTGATCCTTGGCTTTCACTTTTGTTACTCAAATAATGACAATTATTAGCAATAATTGTTTACAAATAGTAGAAATAAGTTATTCAGGTATAGGGCCTACTGGCCCATTGTAGTGGACACCTTAGTTTCTTTCATACGTTTAAAATAATTACTTTTCCTATCAGACAATTACTTTACATTGTTCTTGATACCCTTATTCAACTTTCACTACAATAATAATGACATAACTTAACAATTATTTACTATGAATAACATAATAAATGTTCTAGGCTCATTTGCCTATGATATTGACCCTTAATTTCAGTCATACCTTGAAAATACATGTTTCTTCCTAATACATCATTATTCTAAAACATTCTTCAAAATTTACTGAAGCTTTGACAACATAGTTTGTCCTTTAATATTGTTTTTCTTACTTATTCTAGTTGTTATTATCTTCAGTATCAGTATTCTGAAGGTTTAGTCCATGTATCTTGTTTCATTATTTACTTTGTTTATACTTATTGGTTAATCATATCTTCCTTACTAGAATATTATTCCAATAATAACGATTCTAGTATTATTTATACAGTATAGTTTGTTTAATAAGTTTGCATTAAAACTGTTCTTTTTACATACAATTATTGACAAGTTTTAGTTTCTCATATTTTTTTTCTTCATGTTATAATTGAAATTATAACCATTATTATCTAGCTATTATAAGCTTATTTACTACTTCTACAGTAGTTTTCACCTTCTGTTTACAATTCATGGATTTTACAATGCTTTTTTGTTCTTTCTGTTGTTTAAAACATTATAATGTTATATAACCTTACTTGTAGGCTTACATTTAGCTTTATTGTTGTTTTATTATTACATTTTTGTAATACTCTTTTTGATTTACATTATTCTATTCATAATCATAAATAAAATTTGATTTCATTATTTTAGTACTTAGAAACTAATTATTGAATTAATAATTTTCTTTATTGAGTATCCAGTTTATTACTGCAGTGTGGAGTATAGGTTTTATCTTTTTTAACAATTTTTAATGCAGTTTACTGGAGTAAAATCTTCTTATTGATAATGTTCTTATCAGTTTCATTACATTATTCTTATCTCTTTTTATTATCTCAGACAATATTTATAGTATACAGTTTAGTTAATGACTTAGTATTTTGTTCTTCATGTATCATGGTCATGAAATGGTTTAAGTTGGGGCCTATTTTATGTAAGGGGAAAACATAACGTTACAATATTGTAATTACAATTATTTATAAGTATTACATGTACAAACAAAACTGGCTTAGAAATGGGTCTACTTAGGAAATTATGGAATTCTGCTGAAATTTCGAATAGTTCTGGAGGGGAATTGATCCCCTGATAACCCCCCTCCGCAAGTTACTCAACTGATCCCACTCTACACAGTTCCAAGAAATCCTGTATTTAGAAGTTCAAAAAAAGTGATACAGACTCTAAAGATCTCATTGTAGCATTCACTACTGGGACAGTTCATGGTTTAGAGCTTCCCTTATGTGCCTGGTAAGTGAAGGAGAAGAGATCTATTTAACGTGCAAGTTGAAGAATATATTTAATTATTGCACTTAACTTGATATAAGTACTGATTACATTTCAGGATTATTATTTTCAGAAATAATGTATGTAAACCAGTTTTTCCCATATAAAGTTAATTAAAATTCTTTAATGCATAGCATTCCAGGCATTTACAGTAGTAGATTTGTATTACTAAATTTGAATTTACACAAATAATTCTCTTTGATTAACCAGAGTTACACACATGAACTAAATGCTGAGTGTCCTCCTAGTGTATAAATTCAGCTAAAACAGTATTCCAAAAACTTACCTTGTTACTAGAATATGTGACATGATGAACTTTCATCATGTGTTCAACTTTGTGTTGGGAGTTAAGCATTTTAATAATTTTTATTTATGCAGGCGTATAGCAAAATCTGATCATCATGGAAAAGGAATAAGGCATTTTGTAATAGCAATTAACTGATTCGTTCCTGCTCTATTACCAAATCATATTACAAGACCAATTTTTGTTTAATTGAAAAGATATATTTTAACTGTTTCTTTTGGTGCAGTCTGTAAATTCCATGACACACGTCCATAAAGCTTTGAAAATATGCTTACTCCAGTTTGATAGGAATAAATTCTCAAAAAACTAATACAACAAATTTGTTATGTCTGATCACACCAGCTATCCTTTCTATTGGAAATGAGCCTTTTATCCAAATGTATCATATAGTATTGTGCCAAGATATTACACTACATTTGTATACTGTAATACAGTATATTATTTGCAGACTGACAGGGTTATAAAAAATTCTGAAAGAATTGTTGCTTTTACAACACCATCCTTTATCAAGTGACTACTCAAATCTGCCAGTTTTTCACAGAAACTGAAGTTTGATGATTAGATCCATCATGACCTAGTGATGCTCCAAACATTTCAAGGATTCTCCTGGCCTTAAAAAACTGGACTGGCCTCATTGATTGACATGACTAATGTTAAATTTACTTTGGGATACTTCCAAACATAATACAGTTTACAATAAACAAACAAAATATTATGCCTGTCTAATTTTTCCATAACTGTATACACATAATTTGATCTGGATAGAACATTTATTAAACAATAATACTATTTGATGCAAATAATTAAAATATCGGTATGGAGAACCATACATGACTACCATGTTTTAAGATTTATATTTGAAATGAAATAATTCCACAGAAACTACTTCTATCTTCAGCCTCAACCACAGAATTGTGATCACTAACATATACCACCTCATGTTAGCGCACTCGATTTTCACTGATGATGGCAGTCGATGACACTTCCAAATGTCTGGTTTTGCAGAAAACATTGGACCACGGCCAAAAAGCCTGGGAAAGAATTTTATCAACAAACTACTTCAATGTTGCTGATAACGTAGTACACATATAAAAAATTATCCCCTCCCCTTCACCTATTCACCTATCATTTTCATTTATAGAAAATTATCCCCTCCCCTTCCCCTTTTCATTTATAGATATTAAATCTACCTTTCTACAGTGGATTATTATGACCTTTTCAGGATACTTTATTTATCAAAATTAAGTACTTTACTCTTGTTAAAACAAAACGTTGCAGGTAAACTACCCCTTCTCCTTAACCGATCTTCACCAGAATCAACAGACCTTGAGTCCTCTACAATATGCACAAAATTATTTGAATTTGCAGGAGTTATCATTCGCCATAGACAAAATTCTACACACAGACATCTTTCTAAAAATGACTTTTCTTTATGTTTTGAGGGTAGTACAATCAGAATCAGCCCTCACGGGACACTAATTATTAGATACAATTTTTACCTTCATTTAAGCCGGTTTCCACTCACTGTGTACTTTCTCAGAGGCCATAGCATGTTCTTTTTAACATTGCCGAACATAAATTGATGTTAAATTAAAAATAAAGTAAAGGCTTAGCACCTTAAGTTTGCAACGTGCAAGTTGAAGAATCAATTTAATTATTGCACTTAACTTGATATAAGTACTGATTACATTTCAGGATTATTATTTTCAGAAATAATTTATGTAAACCAGTTTTCCCCATATAAAGTTAATTAAAATTCTTTAATGCATAGCATTCCAGGCATTTATGGTAGTAAATTGCTACCAGTCTTCATCTTTGTATTTGCCAAAATAAAGTTGTTCTGAGCCAGGTCATGTAAATTCAGGTTAGGCCAAGTTGCTCATTAGACTTTGTCTAAATCTTAAAGATATAAAGTGTTGATAAAGATTTTAGGACCGTACATTAAAAACATTGTTTGCACATATGAGTAGGAAGCAGATGTATTAATATAATATGTTACCCAACAAGATACAGGAACAATTATGTATATTGTTACAACACAAATAAGCCAACCCAATACCAGGGATGAACAAAATAATATTGAATCTAAAATAATACTTCATGTTAAATAAAAATGATTAATTTAAATAAAATATAAAAACTATGACTCGACAAACGACGACTTGACCTAACCCAAGTGATTGACCCAACAAAAGGAAACAAATGAAGAAGGGATCCACGAAGAATAAACAAGAAGGTAACCAAACCAAAGGAAAAAAGGAAAAAAATCCAAAAACCCAAACAAAAATGAAACAAGTTCAGGGAATTAAATGACCCAATGTAACACTACGAAATATACCCAAAGGAGAGGATGGAAGGACCAAAGTGTAACCAAATACAATGAAAATGAAGAAGGAGGGAAATAGATAGAAATGAAAACCAATAATGAGACACAAACAAGTAATAAAGCATAGGAGAAGGAGAAATAATGCACTCAAGAATAATATTGGAACCAAGACCAATAATTATCCTATGAGAAAGGAAAAAGTAACTGTTATTACCCATTAATGGACAATAATAATTTAGGGAAGGAACCCTATTAAACAAGGTTAAAGATTAAAATGATAAAAAAAGCAAACTAAACCCCAATTGAGAATTAGATGTAAAAATAGTATTGTAAGAATATAAAATTGTTAATAGTATTAAGGATATATTGTAATGAAAGAGAAATAAGTATAGGGATTACCCACTAAAAAACACATAGTATAAACAGTGATACAGTGCAATAGTGTATGTGTAAAAACCCCAAAGTGAAGTGATAAGGAAGGTACACTAATTAAATTATAATTAACTATAGATAATTTAAAAGTGAAGGTGAGGTATAAATAAGAATAGTGTAAAATATAAAATATAACTATTATAAGAAATAGTGAATAATAAAGAAAATAGACACTTAATAAATCTGTAAAAAACACTAAAGGTTTAAAAGTGGAAAAATAACAGTGAATAAATATATGGTGAAAAATAGTATTAAGTAAGAATTATAGAATAAGATATGCTGAACTCTGGAAAGTGATGATGACATTATTATTTAAGAAAAGATGTTTAAGAGATTTAAGTTTAATTATAACCGATAGTAATTAAAAGGGAGGATTCCAGGAAAGAATAAATTGAAGGTGTTGACATGGAGAGAATGTAAAGATTGTTTAAAAATTAAGAAATTAGAGACAAATCAAAGACACCCATGTTCTAAGGGATAGTTATAAATTTCATAAAAGTGATGTTGTTTATCACAATAAAAATAATATGTATTGTAAACAAAAAATTAGCAAATAATAAGTTGGAAGGAAGTGATAATATTTCTCACTCAAAATAATAACCCTAATAACTTATAAAGAATTGTTCGTTTTAATGTTATGAATAGGATATGGCTGAAAGAAACTTGCAGCCCATAAGCCTAATTGTTATGTTTTAAATGTTAAGATAGAGAAAGCAATATTGACATGTAATCAAAACACCAACAGACCCAAAATACAACACAACCAATAATAATAACAAAGTAAAGCCCATTAGGCTGAAACGAAATGTGATTTAAATGAAATAAGTCAAATAACATAATGGCTACTCAGGCCTATAAAAGGGCATAACTGTCAGAACCAAACAACTAAAAATTATAACAAATTAACAAAGAAATTAGCAAATCTGAGGTGAAGGATTCACCAAGAATAAATTGTAAATCATTTGTAAAACAAAATATTATAATAAGCATTTGTATACGAAAAGAAATGTAATTAACAAGTATTAACATAACTGTAAAAACATAAAATCTAAAATTACCCAAACTTGTGGGGTATCAAAATAATCTATGAAAGGAAATAAATACTATAGTGACAATATTTAATAACCAGGAAGGAAGATAGAGGAATAACAGCAATCAGAAGATATACGAAGAATTCGAATTTTGATAACAATACATCATCTCAAAATCAACCAATCAAAATCATGCAGTTGCCATGGAAACGGCAATTGAAGACTGAATTACCGTTGAATACCGTTAGAAAGAAGCGAAGCGTCATTAAGAGAATACAGAAGCCAATGTTGGGAAGAACGATTTTCTGTTAAAATAATGTAAAAAAGTAATTAAAGTTCCTAACCATGACACCATAAGAAGCAGACGACCATTTATAGCAGCCAACTCGAGATCCAAGGCAATTAAATGGAAAACTACCCAAAAAGAACATCCAAATACATTATGAAAAAGACGCCCAACCCATTGAAGCCCCAAAATTCATGAAAACCGAACTTATTGCAGCCAAATCCTACCCGATCAAACGAACAAAGACACCGAGTCATGCTGAGGTGTTAAGTACAATTAAATTACTTATTTTCCAAAAACCCAAATCACTCTAAATTTTACGAAAAGTAAATTTATCCACTATAAACAAATATTTCTCTTTCACAGATTATTTAAGTAAAATAAAACTTGCTAAAAACTTGTTAACGTTAAATATAACCTATTAGTTAAACACGAACTTACAAAACACATATAACGACGCCACAGAACAGATTGTAACATCACACATTATTATTTATGTACACGTAGTATAAGGTAATATATTTTTATTGTAACCATAGGAATTCTTTAACTCATAGTCACAAGAATCCACGATTTTGGAAACAAAAATAATTGTAATACTTCAAGGTACGCAGCCATACGAAAAATAATTGTTTCCTTGATCGATTCATCAAGCCCAGAGGACAAGAGTTTAATGTAATCAGTCGGTGCAAATTTATCATTATATAATTGTCAATTTGAATTTTTAATTATCACCTATTAAAAATAACTATTACAGGGAGTAACCGTCGTTATTATTTCATAGGGAGTGCTTTATATATTACTAGTGTTTACTTAAGAATAGATTTGATGAGAAGCGAACAAGTTGTCATTTGCGCAGCAGCATTGACTATTCGGACGGCTGTGCAAGCGGGAATTATTTGAATGCCCCGACCGTCACCACTGATAACTCATCAGACAATAATTTTAGTTGTTTTATATAACGACTTGGCGCCACCCGGGATTAACACACCCCTATAAGCAACAGGTAAGGTTACTGCCGTGTTATACAGGTGATTACCGCAACGCTACGGACATCGTTAGCCGTGAACATTAATGTAACGACCCCGGTGCGAGACGAACGCACTAATCATTATTACACATACAAAATTTGTGTACATTTTACAGGTACGATCAGAACATCTCGTTACAGATTGGCGACCAACCGGTGAGGCTTTAAAAGAAGGCCAACAGCGACTATGAAGAGACATTCCATGGTTACCAGAAAGGACACTCAGAAAGGAATTGAAGGTGAAGGTCAACCAGAAGAGATGGAAGAAATCGAAGAAATGATCGGGGAGCTATTCGAAGAGGATCTTCAAGAAAACCAACCAGAAAATCCAACTCAACCAGAACCGGAAGTGGAAGTAATGGTCGGCGACCAACTAGACAAAACAACCGAAGGGGCAAGGATGGAGAACATGATGAGGATGATGATGGAACAAATGAACAAAAACCAGGAAGAATTGAATAAAAAATTAGAGTCAGACAAGGAAGAATTGAATAAAAAATTAGAATCATTGCAAGAGGGAAGGAAAGAAGACAGGGAGTTTTTCAAGGAGAACATGGAACTTCTGAATAATAAAATGGAAAGAAACCATGAAACTTTGAAGAGAAGCCAAGAGATGTTAGAAAAGAAGAGTGAGGAGCTGAAGAGGCAGGTAAAGAAAGATCTTGAAATATTCAACAACAAGATTGAAAATAATAAGGAAACACTTCAATGACAATTTAACGAAGACATTGAGAAGACGAAGGGAGAATTGATGCAACAGTTGGCGGAGTGTCGAGAGGAGCTAACACAGAATATAACTGAGACAAACAACGCTGTAATACAAGTCCAGGAAGATTTAAACAACAAGATAAATTACGTCGAGGAGAAAGAAAAAGTCAGAATACAAGAACTTTATAAAATTACCACTGAAGAGTGCACAAAAAACAAACAGGAGGTGCTCAAGAAGCTGGAGGAAAGGCACCAGGGAATCCAGACTGATGTCAGCGAACGCGTTGAAAGAGTATATACCACTATCAACAAGATTGACGAAAAAATGAAAGAAAATAAAGAAAAAATCATAGAAATCAGTCAGAGGGAGAAACAGATGCAGGAGGAACTAGACGCTTTGAGGGAGAACCCTTGCAGTAACACCCACATCTTTACAAATGAAAATAGGGAAATAATAAACTTTAAAAGTTACCGAAGAAACCATATAGAATTTCTGAAAAGGATGGAGGAGATCATAGAGAAGAATAGAGATACCAGATGGACGACGGTGAGAAGTCTTATCGATGAGATGTTTCGAGATACGAATGACAATTGGTGGACAGCCACGCGACCAGAAATCAGCTGTACACAAGAGTTCAAAACATTGTTCCGCGAAAAATACTGGTCAGAATCGACCCAAAATGTGGTGAGAAATGACATAAGTAACGGAAGATATGAGCCACAGGCTGGACATACATTAACTTCGTACTTCTTAGGAAAGGTCTGCCTAGCTCGAAACCTCGAACCAAAGATACCCGAAGAATCTCTAGTCATCCAACTAGGATATCATTATGAAGACGCTATTCAGAGGGCCAGGAGACAGGGACAAATAAAGACCATACAGGGAATGGCAAATTTACTGGAGGACCACGAAAACGATAGACAGTATCATCGTAATCGAATGGTCAATTTGAGGTATAACCGTGGGAATGAAAACCAAAACCCACCTAATGACAAGCCGTCTTATAACAAACCCCAGTACAACTACCCGAGTAACCAAAACAGGAATGATAGTAACTATCCATATAGGGGAACCGCCCAAATTATAATCAGGGCAATCCACCGTTTAACGGAAATAATCAAAACAAGAACATTACAGGGGCAATGGACCAAACCAGCATCCCAACAACTACCCCAACAATAATCATAATTATGGTAATAATAGTAATAACACAAATTATCAAAATAATAATAGAAGAGGGAATGGAGATAACCGGAATAATGACAATCAGCAGAGGGTACACTTTATAAGAGGGAACAATCGAAATAATCAAAGGAGGCGTTACCCAAGACCACCATCCAACGAACAAAACAATGATAACGGTCAGAGTGATAACCTGAACCCAAGGGAAGAGACTGCAGAAAATGTAAGACAGGTAAACAATGTTGTAGGAGTGAGATCCGGAAGTGGTAACCAGAGAAGGGACGCACCATCCGGAAGTAACCAGCCAGAAGATGAAAACTATGACTGGATACCTTTCAGTAATAATCCAGCGGAGAATTTTTGCATAGCATACAACCAGCGAAACCCGCCAGAACGTTGGATTCCATCAAGGAGTAATGGGAACCAATCAAACACCTCTCAGGGAGGAAGGCAAGTCATTGATGAAGAAGAAGAAACGGCTGATCGATGGAACGCATAATAATGCCATGAAATTAATAAAAGTTAAAATATATCATCCAGAATAAATGTTCAACCATCTAACATTTGAAGGAGTAGAGGAGAAAGCCAACAAAGAGTGAAATATACAAGAGAAGGCAATAACAAGGAAAGAAAAGGAGAAGATTAACTTACAAAAAAGTATAATTAACAAGGTCCAATATAGAGTAATAGCGTATAAACTTATGTATAATAATATGTATGGCCATATGTCATCACGAAGGACAATGGAAACAATACTTATGAGATAAGTAATATAACCACTAAGAAAGTAAAAGGAGTTTACAACCAAGCTTCAATAAAGAAATTCTATGAAGAAAATTAAAATTACTATAAATAAAATGAACAAATGCCAAAATTCAAAAATTATGTGAGCACAACTTACAACAATATTTTGATGACTTATGAGTCCTAAAATAAAAAATATAAAAACAAAGGAATAAGCTACACAAATTCCTACCAAGTAAAATCAACTTACAGTCTATTAAAAAGTTGATATATGAAGTATATCAAATAATTAAACAAAATGTACCAAAAAAGGAATACGCTACAAAAATTCCTATAAAGTAAGAGAATTAACTTACAAAAAATTATCAAAAATGATATTTAAAACCAAATAAAATAAACAAAAATAAAATCAAGCTAAAAACTGATAAAACAAATACCTGAAATTATAATGAATCAAAAGTATTCAAAAGAAGAAAAAAACTGAACTGGTACAAAGAAAAAGAGAAGTTATATATAAATCAAATATACAAGCTATGGCTAAAGCAGAATAATGCTAAATAACTGAGAAAAAGAATACAAATGTCTAAGATAATTAAAATGATCACTAGAAGAATAGAAAAACAAAATAATCAAAAGTTAGATATGATGAAATTAACATATGAATAAATAAATAAAAAACAATCAACTGTATGAGCAAATGACAGTATATAGCAAAGGTCAGTGGCGGTTTCTTAATTGGTGCACATGAGCACGTGAACCCCCTACATAAATAAATATAAATTAATTAATTTTAACAAACACTAAATAAACGGGAAATAATTTGGTTTAGTTTTATGATGCAATAACAAAATGCTCGTTCTGGTAAAACAGTCGTGCAGTCGACGCAGTGTAAGGTGTGCGCACAGCTCTGTACGTGCGCTGCTGGATCAAATGAGAGCGGTGACGTGATGCGGCATTGGCGTGGTGGTGGGGGCAAACCTCTCCCATGTAAAGAATGTGCGCACATTCGGTTTGTGAACCAGTGCTGTTCTAGCCGTTGTAGGCGTCACGTTACTCGCTCTCCCAGTGTCGCTCGCGCCCAGTGCGGTTGTGTTAATGTTGGTGATCGATTAGCAATGGCTGCTACCCCTGTGTCTGTGTTAAAAGAAACAATTTTTTCAAGTATTTCATTAGAAAAGAAACTCAAAATAAAACAACGTGGTCATCCGACCCCAAAGCTTAATATCGTACAAGTGACCAAAGGTAAAGATAGAGATTTCAAAAGGGAATTTAAAGAAACTTTATATGAAAAGACTTCTTGGCTCTGCGGTTGTGAAGCTACAAATAAAATATATTGTTTCCCTTGTCTGCTATTTGCAAAACAAAGCTCTGAAAACTTAAACTGGATTAAGTATGGTGTGAATGATTTAGGTCATTTACTCTCGAAAATTAAAAAACATGAATGTTCTCAAACTCATTTGAACTCTTTGCTAGAGTTTAACTTGCTTGGTAAAGTCGACATATGTGAGCAGTTGAACAGCGCTTATCGGAGGAATGTAAAAGAACATAATGAAAAAGTAGAGAAAAATCGTTATGCATTATCAAAAATAATTGACTGCATTAAATTTTGTGGCGCTTTTGAACTGGCACTTCGGGGACACAGGGAAGGAGATGATTCTTCAAATCCTGGGATTTTTCGAGGCTTAGTGGATTTTGCTGCTCAGATTGATGCCTCACTAAGAGAACACTTACGTGATGCAACCGTTTTTAAAGGAACATCAAAAGAAATTCAAAACGACCTGCTCGATTGTATGCTTCTTGTTTGCCAGGAAAAGATTAAGGAGGAAATAAAATTTGCAGATTTCTTCTCTGTAATCGCTGATGAGACCACAGATGTTAGTTTGACATTTCAATTAGCTATTGTTTTTCGCTACGTATTACCTAATGGAGAACCAGTAGAAAGATTTTGGGGGTTTATACATCCCCCCGGACACGACTCAGACTCGATCGCTGGATGCATTCTTGGCGCCCTAAAAAATGTTGTTGATAAGCCGGAAAAGTTAATCTCTCAGAGTTATGATGGAGCAAACATGATGAGCGAACACCTAACCGGTGTACAAACAATTATTCAACGACATTACGAGTATGCTTTTTATATCCATTGCTATGCTCATCAATTAAATCTAGTGATTATTCGAGCTGCTAGCCAAAATCAGCAAGTGCGGATATTTTTCGCGAATTTGAGTGATGTAACAAACTTTTTCAGCAATTCACCTCAAAGAGCAGAAATTTTGGATAATATTGTCGGGAAAAGAATCCCTCGAGCTTCAAGCACTAGATGGAATTTTAAAAGCAGAACTGTAAATACAGTATTCGAACATCGGGAAGACCTTATTACCTGTATGGAGGAAATAGAATCAACCTCTAAACAAGAATCTTCTATTACCAAAGCTGGAGCAATCCGGCGAATGCTGGAAGACCCAACTTTTCTGTTTTGGCTTACAGTTTTCCATAATATAATGCCACATGTCGACATTTTATACAGACAAATTCAGCTTACCTATACAGATCCTGTGCAAACAAAAAAGGACGTGGAAACCTTTCTGAGGGAAATAAATAAAGAAAGAGAAAAAATGAACTTCGTGAAAAGTGCTGTAGACCAGATGCCTCTACAACGCAAAAGAGCAAGACATGAAGAAGGCGGTCATGCTAATAGGACGATCGCGGCTAAAGAAGTATGTGATGTAATTTTGATGCAAATAAAAGAGCGGTTTTCATTTACATCGCACCATTCAGCCGTATCCCTTATTGTTCCTCAAAAATTTAGTGAGTACAGTAAATCATTTCCTCAATCTGCATTAGATGAAACAATAGAAAAATACCCCTTTTTGGACAAAGCAAAGCTAAAAACTGAACTTGGAGTGTTTTACCGACGTGAAGACATAAGATGTATGAATGGTGCTGTGAGCTTACTGCAATTTCTTATACAAAATGATCTGAAAGATTCGTTTTCAGAGTCATATAAGCTTTTAAGGATGATATCGACAATCCCAATTACTTCAGCTGAAGCCGAACGATGCTTCTCGACTCTGAAGAGGATAAAAACCTTTTTGAGAAGTACGATGTCTCAAGAAAGACTTAATGCCTTAGCCATGTTATCAATAGAGAAAGAACTGGTGAAGACCCTCCCTAAGTGTAATGAAATAGTGATTGATAGATTTGTTTCCAAGAAAGACCGAAGGATGGACTTTGTTTACAAGAAGTTCACTTAGTTTTTGTTAAAGATCCGATTAACCTACTGATACTTGTAAGTAGTATGTATATAATTTTACTATTGTTTCAGAACGTGATTGCTATCATTATTACTAAATTTCATTTTTCTAAGATTAATTAAATAAATAATTCAGTTGAAGCTTAGTAAACTACAATGTTAGATTCATTTTGTTAATATTACTTACTAAAACTATTTAAAATTTCTTAGTAACGTCATTTACTTTAATGTTGAAAAATTATTGGAAATGCTACTGTCAGTGCAAATATTAGCAGGCACATGGATTAATAACGTACAATATTATCTGTGTGAACCCCTGGTGAGTTTACTCACGAGCCGCCACTGGCAAAGGTACAGCGGAAGGAAGAATGAGTAAAAGGCAAAAGTGATCTAATAAAAACAAACCACAAGGTGGACAATCCCAAAATATATTATTATTATTACTAATTTAAGTCACAAGTTGACAAAAAAGGTATTTAAGATTGACTGTTGAAAAGTCCAGCAATCCAAATAAACTGAGCAGAGATGATGTTCCTCTGGTCTCAGAAAAATGAGTAGTAATGGAAGAAACCAGCTACTAAAAAGTTAGGGAAAAAATTGTGTATAAGGGAGAACACACCAATGGAAATAAATAAATACAGATCCAAATAAAATGGAATGAATCAAGTAAGAAGAGAAATAAGAATGGAGAAACAAACAAGGGAGAAAAGGAAAAAGATTATATATAACTGATAATTTCATAAAAAACTATGCTAGTGTTTTATCAAAATGATCAATTTTGAAGGAGAGGCATTATGTTACAACACAAATAAGCCAACCCAATACCAGGGATGAACAAAATAATATTGAATCTAAAATAATACTTCATGTTAAATAAAAATGATTAATTTAAATAAAATATAAAAACTATGACTCGACAAACGACGACTTGACCTAACCCAAGTGATTGACCCAACAAAAGGAAACAAATGAAGAAGGGATCCACGAAGAATAAACAAGAAACAAGGTAACCAAACCAAAGGAAAAAAGGAAAAAATCCAAAAACCCAAACAAAAATGAAACAAGTTCAGGGAATTAAACGACCCAATGTAACACTACGAAATATACCCAAAGGAGAGGATGGAAGGACCAAAGTGTAACCAAATACGATCAAAATGAAGAAGGAGGGAAATAGATAGAAATGAAAACCAATAATGAGACACAAGCAAGTAATAAAGCATAGGAGAAGGAGAAATAATGCACTCAAGAATAATATTGGAACCAAGACCAATAATTATCCTATGAGAAAGGAAAAAGTAACTGTTATTACCCATTAATGGACAATAATAATTTAGGGAAGGAAACCTATTAAACAAGGTTAAAGATTAAAATGATAAAAAAGCAAACTAAACCCCAATTGAGAATTAGATGTAAAAATAGTATTGTAAGAATATAAAATTGTTAATAGTATTAAGGATATATTGTAATGAAAGAGAAATAAGTATAGGGATTACCCACTAAAAAACACATAGTATAAACAGTGATACAGTGCAATAGTGTATGTGTAAAAACCCCAAAGTGAAGTGATAAGGAAGGTACACTAATTAAATTATAATTAACTATAGATAATTTAAAAGTGAAGGTGAGGTATAAATAAGAATAGTGTAAAATATAAAATATAACTATTATAAGAAATAGTGAATAATAAAGAAAATAGACACTTAATAAATCTGTAAAAAACACTAAAGGTTTAAAAGTGGAAAAATAACAGTGAATAAATATATGGTGAAAAATAGTATTAAGTATGAATTATAGAATAAGATATGCTGAACACTGGAAAGTGATGATGACATTATTATTTAAGAAAAGATGTTTAAGAGATTTAAGTTTAATTATAACCGATAGTAATTAAAAGGGAGGATTCCAGGAATGAATAAATTGAAGGTGTTGACATGGAGAGAATGTAAAGATTGTTTAAAAATTAAGAAATTAGAGACAAATCAAAGACACCCATGTTCTAAGGGATAGTTATAAATTTCATAAAAGTGATGTTGTTTATCACAATAAAAATAATATGTATTGTAAACAAAAAATTAGCAAATAATAAGTTGGAAGGAAGTGATAATATTTCTCACTCAAAATAATAACCCTAATAACTTATAAAGAATTGTTCGTTTTAATGTTATGAATAGGATATGGCTGAAAGAAACTTGCAGCCCATAAGCCTAATTGTTATGTTTTAAATGTTAAGATAGAGAAAGCAATATTGACATGTAATCAAAACACCAACAGACCCAAAATACAACACAACCAATAATAATAACAAAGTAAAGCCCATTAGGCTGAAACGAAATGTGATTTAAATGAAATAAGTCAAATAACATAATGGCTACTCAGGCCTATGAAAGGGCATAACTGTCAGAACCAAACAACTAAAAATTATAACAAATTAACAAAGAAATTAGCAAATCTGAGGTGAAGGATTCACCAAGAATAAATTGTAAATCATTTGTAAAACAAAATATTATAATAAGCATTTGTATACGAAAAGAAATGTAATTAACAAGTATTAACATAACTGTAAAAACATAAAATCTAAAATTACCCAAACTTGTGGGGTATCAAAATAATCTATGAAAGGAAATAAATACTATAGTGACAATATTTAATAAGGAAGATAGAGGAATAACAGCAATCAGAAGATATACGAAGAATTCGAATTTTGATAACAATACATCATCTCAAAATCAACCAATCAAAATCATGCAGTTGCCATGGAAACGGCAATTGAAGACTGAATTACCGTTGAATACCGTTAGAAAGAAGCGAAGCGTCATTAAGAGAATACAGAAGCCAATGTTGGGAAGAACGATTTTCTGTTAAAATAATGTAAAAAAGTAATTAAAGTTCCTAACCATGACACCATAAGAAGCAGACGACCATTTATAGCAGCCAACTCGAGATCCAAGGCAATTAAACGGAAAACTACCCGAAAAGAACATCCAAATACATTATGAAAAAGACGCCCAACCCATTAAAGCCCCAAAATTCATGAAAACCGAACTTATTGCAGCAAAATCCTACCCGATCAAACGAACGAAGACACCGAGTCATGCTGAGGTGTTAAGTACAATTAAATTACTTATTTTCCAAAAACCCAAATCACTCTAAATTTTACGAAAGTAAATTTATCTCACTATAAACAAATATTTCTCTTTCACAGATTATTTAATAAAATAAAACTTGCTAAAAACTTGTTAACGTTAAATATAACCTATTAGTTAAACACGAACTTACAAAACACATATAACGACACCACAAAACAGATTGTAACATCACACATTATTATTTATGTACACGTAGAATGAGGTAATATATTTTTATTGTAACCATAGGAATTCTTTAGCTCATAGTCACAAGAATCCACGATTTTGGAAACAAAAATAATTGTAATACTTCAAGGTACACAGCCATACGAAAAATAATTGTTTCCTTGATCGATTCGTCAAGCCCAGAGGACAAGAGTTTAATGTAATCAGTCGGTGCAAATTTATCATTATATAATTGTCAATTTGAATATTTTAATTATCAACTATTAAAAATAACTATTACAGGGAGTAACCGTCGTTATTATTTCATAGGGAGTGCTTTATATATTACTAGTCTTTACTTAAGAATAGATTTGATGAGAAGCGAACAAGTTGTCATTTGCGCAGCAGCATTGACTATTCGGACGGCTGTGCGAGCGGGAATTATTTGAATGCCCCGACCGTCACCGCTGATAACTCATCAGACAATAATTTTAGTTGTTTTGTATAACGACTTGGCGCCACCCGGGATTAATACACCCCTATAAGCAACAGGTAAGGTTACTGCCGTGTTCTACAGGTGATTACCGCAACGCTATGGACATCGTTAGCCGCGAACATTAATGTAACGACCCCGGTGCGAGACGAACGCACTAATCATTATTACACATACAAAATTGGTGTACATTTTACAGGTACGATCAGAACATCTCGTTACAATATATAATTAAGTAGTTAGTGTACTTAAAACCTGCAGTAGAAACTCCAATTTTTATAAAACAAATAGGGAGAGAATTGAAGATTTGTTGTTTGTAAATGTTATATCTATTTTCTTCACAAGTAACTAATGGCTGGTTATTTGTAATCATGTTTTCTCATAATGTATGTTGTTAATGATCTTTTTTTAAGGGTATGAAAAAAACAAAAGATATTGGTATTTGAAAAAAGGTGAATTTTATTGGTACATACTAAAGTATAGAGTCAAATTTGTTTCTATTCATTAACAAAGGTCCATACTGTAATAATTTTGTGTGTAATATACAAGCATTCTTTAATATGTTTACGAGATTGTCCCAATTTTATTTGCATTAATTCATACCGTAGTAACATTAAATTCCACTGTAACCCATTATTAATACTTAATCATTTGCATGTTAACAGAAACTGCACATTGCTTTTTATTGCATTATGTTGAAAAAATTATTTGAATGTACTTGTTTGGTTATACATTAGATTGTACTAGGTTCTAAACTGGAAGTACGTCTTAATTCCGGTACTTTGAATAAATACAGCCTTTAATGTTATATACAGCCTTTGAATGTACACTAACTAAGGAAATGTCTGTTAAGTCTAATTAATTTTAAAATTGTAAAAAGTTAAGTTATATTGTTAATCGTAGCCACAACCTCCCAAAATCGTCTCTGTACCGTAATTGTGCGATAAATGTAAACTAATTTCTGTACTTCCAATAAATACACCCTTTTAATGTACACGAACAAAGTAAATTTTATTTAACTTACATTGTCGTACATAACCTCCATAAGCTGGCATTACTTACTTCGAATAAATACAGCCTTTAATGTTATATACAGCCTTTTATCCATACAATAAATACAGACTTTGAATGTACACTAACTAAGGAAACGTTTGTTAAGTCTAATTAATTTTAAAAATGTAAAAGGTAAAGTTACATTGTTAAACGTAGCCACAACCTCCCAAAATCGTCTCTGTACCGTAATTATGTGCGATACATGTAAACTAATTTCTGTACTTCCAATAAATACACCCTTTTAATGTACACTAACAAAGTAAATTTTATTTAAGTTACATTGTCGTACATAACCTCCATAAGCTGGCATTAGTTACTTGTGAAGAAAACAGTTGGGTGTACACAGCGGAAACCGAAATGTAGTACACGCGCGCCGACGGAAGTTACATTTTGCCGCTGAGGGTCTTGGGGAATAGTCTGCGGCAAAATGTTACTTCCGTCGCCGCGCGTGTACTATATTTCGGTGTCCGATGTGTACATCCAACTGTTTTCTTCACAAGTAACTAATGCCAGCTTATGGAGGTTATGTACGACAATGTAAGTTAAATAAAATTTACTTTGTTAGTGTACATTAAAAGGGTGTATTTATTGGAAGTACAGAAATTAGTTTACATTTATCGCACAATTACGGTACAGAGACGATTTTGGGAGGTTGTGGCTACGTTTAACAATATAACTTAACCTTTTACATTTTTAAAATTAATTAGACTTAACAGACATTTCCTTAGTTAGTGTACATTCAAAGGCTGTAAATAACATTAAAGGCTGTTGTTATTCAAAGTACCGGAATTAAAACGTACTTCCAATTTAGAACCTAGTACAATCTAATGTATAACCAAAAAAGTACATTAAAATTCTTTTTTTAACATAATGCAATAAAAAGCAATGTGCAGTTTCTGTTAACATGCAAATGATTAAGTATTAATAATGGGTTAGAGTGGAATTTAATGTTACTACGGTCTGAATTAATGCAAATAAAATTGGGAAAATCTCGTAAACATATTAAAGAATGCTTGTATATTACACACAAAATTATTACAGTACGGACCTTTGTTAATGAATAGAAACAAATTTGACTCTATACTTTAGTATGTACCAATAAAATTCACCTTTTTTCAAATACCAATATCTGTTGTTTTTTTCATACCCTTAAAAAAAGGTCATTAACAACATACATTATGAGAAAACGTGATTACAAATAACCAGCCATTAGTTACTTGTGAAGAAAATAGATATAACATTTACAAACATCAAATCTTCAATTCTCTCCCTATTTGTTTTATAAAAACTGGAGTTTCTACTGCAGGTTTTAAGTACACTAGCTACTTAATTAATATACATAATTGTTCCTGTATCTTGTTGGGTAACATATTATATTAATGCATCTGCTTCATACTCATATGTGCAAACAATGTTTTTAATGTACAGTCCTAAAATCTTTATCAACACTTTATATCTTTAAAATTTAGACAAAGTCTAATGAGCAACTTGGCCTAACCTGAATTTACATGACCTGACTCAGAACAACTTTATTTTGGCAAATACAAAGATGAAGACTGGTTGCAATTTCTTCAGGGCTCACACCTGCTGCCAGGCTTAGTTCTATAACATGATAAGGAAGAAAGAAATCAGCTCAAACCTGCAACCGCTGTGGGAAGGCTTTTACACCATTACCAATAAGATTAATGATGTCATCTAAGAATAACTCTATTTATACATTTAATGCATCTTAATTAGTACACTAACAGCACTGCTCTGTCTTACAGTAACAAAACATGTTACCGTACACTAACTCAAAAGAATTTCTTGTTTTCAGTTTAAGAAAGTTGAAATTGTGTGTTTATTTTCTTTTCTATTCACTATTTGTAAAACATGCTTAAAATTAATATGTGTACGCTTACTATATTGAAATCCAATGTTCACTATCCAATAATTACAAATTTTGTGGAATTGTGAAATTAGTAACACTATGTACTAATGTGTGATTATCAGTTGAATTTCTGAATTCCTTTGATTCATTAATAAATCTTACTAATTTGTTTCTTTATGCCTATAATGATTTCTTATTAGTTTTTAATCTTTGTGTTTTCATTAATCATTTGTACATTTTTGCATTTTGTTATCCATGACATGTTCATTGATTAACTAATTATCATTAAAACACACAGACGGCTGATCCTCTTTTGCAAGGTCACAAGTATGTTTTTAATTTTTTTAATTGTATCCAATGTGGACACATACAGAGGAGTGTCAGTTTTTTTTAAGTTTTTTCAATAAATACAATGCGAGGGGGGAGAGAGAGAGAGAGAGAGAGAGAGAGAGAGAGAGAGAGAGAGAGAGAGAGAGAGACCAAAAATAACACGTACAGAAATTACATCAGAACTTTTCCTGACAGTAAAAAAGTAACTAAATAATGAATGGTAAAGAACATTAACAAAATTAATGGAAATTATAGTTATTATTTGTTGTCTAATGAACAGGTACTAGTAAAGGCTTCATATACTTCACATCTTAAATTATAAACCTATTACAAACATATTTGGTATATTCAGCTTGAAACAAACGTTCAGACCAATAAAAATGGTTTAAATTTTGCCATGCTGCATTATTAGTACTGTTAAAACAGCAGTTTGATTATAATTGTTTTTAGAACAGACTTCTGGAATGATGTGTGCAAAATGATTAAAACATACCTCCTCACAGTGTGCCTTAATAAGTTGTTGATTATTCTAACTGATACATTGTCATCCCATTATCATATGACAGTTCTCAGAGCTTCAGTAATAGTCATCTTTGCTGTTAACATGGACACAAGTCTCTTTTTTAAAAAGACTTTTCATTAGTAAAGTTACTTATAAGTAGGCATACATTTGTACTCATAATATGAGGTTTAGAATTAAGAAAATTAAAGAATGATATTTACTTACTAACCATTGAGTGTAACATTATTTACAGGAATTAATAATGTCCCAATTTATAACAGTCATGTTTGGCTAACTAGGCATAACCCAACCTGTGTTCCTGACATCCTAGTTCTCTTTCTTCTAATAATATTACTTAACTTTATTGTGATATAACTGATCACAATTGTTCCTTATAACTCCCAACAACTTTTACAACAATACTAATGACAAAACTCAATAATAATTTCTTACAATTAACATACATAATTTGTCTAGGCATATTGGCCTATAATAGTTTGAACATTATTTTTTCATATTTTAACAATTCTTGTTTTTAATACAAGACAACTATTCTAAATTGTTCTTGATCCTTGGCTTTCACTTTTGTTACACAAATAATGACAATTATTAGCAATAATTGTTTACAAATAGTAGAAATAAGTTATTCAGGTGTATGGCCTACTGGCCCATTGTAGTGGACACCTTAGTTTCTTTCATACGTTTAAAATAATTACTTTTCCTATCAGACAATTACTTTACATTGTTCTTGATACCCTTATTCAACTTTCACTACAATAATAATGACATAACTTAACAATTATTTACTATGAATAACATACAAATATTCTAGGCTCATTTGCCTATGATATTGACCCTTAATTTCATTCATACCTTGAAAATACATGTGTCTTCCTATTACATCATTATTCTAAAACATTCTTCACAATTTACTGAAGCTTTGACAACATAGTTTGTCCTTTAATATTGTTTTTCTTACTTATTCTAGTTGTTATTATCTTCAGTATCAGTATTCTGAAGGTTTAGTCCATGTATCTTGTTTCATTATTTACTTTGTTTATACTTATTGGTTAATCATATCTTCCTTACTAGAATATTATTCTAATAATAATGATTCTAGTATTATTTATACAGTATAGTTTGTTTAATAAGTTTACATTAAAACTGTTCTTTTTACATACAATTATTGACAAGTTTTAGTTTCTCATATTTCTTCTTCTTCATGTTATAATTCAAATTATAACCATTATTATCTAGCTATTATAAGCTTATTTACTACTTCATCAGTAGTTTTCACCTTCTGTTTACAATTCATGGATTTTACAATGCTTTTTTGTTCTTTCTGTTGTTTAAAACATTATAATGTTACATAACCTTACTTGTATGCTTACATTTATCTCTATTGTTGTTTTATTATTACATTTTTGTAATACTCTTTTTGATTTACATTATTCTATTCATAATCATAAATAAAATTTGATTTCATTATTTTAGTACTTAGAAACTAATTATTGAATTAATAATTTTCTTTATTGAGTATCCAGTTTATTACTGCAGTGTGGAGTATAGGTTTTATCTTTTTTAACAATTTTTAATGCAGTTTACTGGAGTAAAATCTTCTTATTGATAATGTTCTTATCAGTTTCATTACATTATTCTTATCTCTTTTTATTATCTCAGACAATATTTATAGTATACAATTTAGTTAATGACTTAGTATTTTGTTCTTCATGTATCATGGTCATGAAATGGTTTAAGTTGGGGCCTATTTTATGTAAGGGGAAAACATAACGTTACAATATTGTAATTACTTTTATTTCTATAATTATTTATAAGTATTACTTGTACAAACAAAACTGGCTTAGAAATGGGTCTACTTAGGAAATTATGGAATTCTGCTGAAATTTCGAATAGTTCTGGAGGGGAATTGATCCCCTGATAACCCCCCTCCGCAAGTTACTCCACTATCCCATTCTGCACAGTTCCAAGAAATCCTGTATTTAGAAGTTCAAAAGAAAGTGATACAGACTCTAAAGATCTCATTGTAGCATTCACTACTGGGACAGTTCATGGTTCAGAGCTTCCCTTATGTGCCTGGTAGGTGAAGGAGAAGGGATCTATTTAACGTGCAAGTTGAAGAATATATTTAATTATTGCACTTAACCTGATAGAAGTACTGGTTACATTTCAGGATTATTATTTTCAGAAATAATGTATGTAAACCAGTTTTCCCCATATAAAGTTAATTAAAATTCTTTAATGCATAGCATTCCAGGCATTTATGGTAGTAAATTCCAACCAGTCTTCATCTTTGTATTTGCCAAAATAAAGTTGTTCTGAGCCAGGTCATGTAAATTCAGGTTAGGCCAAGTTGCTCATTAGACTTTGTCTAAATCTTAAAGATATAAAGTGTTGATAAAGATTTTAGGACCGTACATTAAAAACATTGTTTGCACATATGAGTAGGAAGCAGATGGTATTAATATAATATGTTTAGTATAATTTGGTATTAATATAATATGTTACCCAACAAGATACAGGAACAATTATGTATAATTAATTAAGTAGTTAGTGGACTTAAAACCTGCAGTAGAAACTCCAGTTTTTATAAAACAAATAGGGAGAAAATTGAAGATTTGATGTTTGTAAATGTTATATCTATTTTCTTCACAAGTAACTAATGGCTGGTTATTTGTAATCACGTTTTCTCATAATGTATGTTGTTAATGACCTTTTCTTAAGGGTATGAAAAAAACAACAGATATTGGTATTTGAAAAAAGGTGAATTTTATTGGTACATACTAAAGTATAGAGTCAAATTTGTTTCTATTCATTAACAAAGGTCCGTACTGTAATAATTTTGTGTGTAATATACAAGCATTCTTTAATATGTTTACAAGATTCTCCCAATTTTATTTGCATTAATTCAGACCGTAGTAACATTAAATTCCACTGTAACCCATTATTAATACTTAATCATCTGTTGCATGTTAACAGAAACTGCACATTGCTTTTTATTGCATTATGTTGTAAAAAGGATTTTAATGTACTTGTTTGGTTATACATTAGATTGTACTAGGTTCTAAATTGGAAGTACGTCTTAATTCCGGTACTTTGAATAAATACAGCCTTTAATGTTATATACAGCCTTTAAATGTACACTAACTAAGGAAATGTCTGTTAAGTCTAATTAATTTTAAAAATCTAAAAGGTTAAGTTATATTGTTAAACGTAGCCACAACCTCCCAAAATCGTCTCTGTACCGTAACTGTGCGATAAATGTAAACTAATTTCTGTACTTCCAATAAATACACCCTTTTAATGTATACAAACAAAGTAAATTTTATTTAAATTACATTGTCGTACATAACCTCCATAAGCTGGCATTACTTAGTACGAATAAACACAGCCGTTAATGTTATATACAGCCTTTTATCCATACAATAAATACAGGCTTTGAATGTACACTAACTAAGGAAATGTTTGTTAAGTCTAATTAATTTTAAAAATGTAAAAGGTTAAGTTATATTGTTAAACGTAGCCACAACCTCCCAAAATCGTCTCTGTACCGTAATTATGTGCGATAAATGTAAACTAATTTAATATAATATTGAAACTTTCTCTTGTGAAAACTTACTTGTCTTTTTCGTTGAACGCGTTTCGGCATCGTATTCGCCTTCGTCAGCTTAGAAAGAGACTGCCAGTACTTAGTAACGGTTGTTGCTTGGAAGGTATAGTGGGGGTGGTGTGTAGAGGAAGGGGTTGGCGCGGGGGTCCAAATTATTGTTTGTTTTTTGTATGATTGTGTCAAAAAGTGTATGTGATTTATATTGTAACTGGTCATTTAGTATGTTGTTTGGTTGTGTTGTGTGGTGTTTGTATCTTTCATACTGCTCAGCTGTGTTGAGTTTTCGACCTTTAGGTAAAAGGTGTAATATTTCAAGATTAGTATGTATGTTGGTGTAGCTATGGTTATGTGTGTGTATGTTTGTGGCAAACGCAGAATGTATATTGTTGTTGGAGAGGGCGGATAAGTGTTTAGAGTAACGGGATGAAAAAGATCTTCCCGTCTGGCCTATGTAGAAACTATTGCAGTTATTACAATTTAATTTGTATACACCTGTTCTATTGTATTTGTCTATATCCGTATTTGTATCGTTGATGTGTTTTTTGATGGTATTGTTAGTTCTGAATGCTATTTTGTATTTGTGTTTTCTGAATGTGTTGGCAAGTTTGTGTGTGTTGGGGTTATGGTATGTGAGTGTGATGTATTTATTGTGTTGTGTGTTGTTGGTATTTAGTGTTTTGTTATTTTTGTTTTTGATGCGTTCGTGTAGTTTTGTGCCGGCGTGAAGCCGGCTATCGAAGATTTTAGTTAAAGTTTTTTCTATCGTAATATAACGCGAACGGAAGTGTGCTAGGCCGACCCTTGCACTGCGAGGTAGGTAGACGGCTGCGCGCGCAGCTCATACTTGCGGTCGACTTGCTTTGTCGGGTACGGCAGCAGTCTACGCTCCGCCGGCTCAGAGAATTATCCGTCTCCCTCTCCGAACTTTACGACGCAGTTTCTATTTCTTATGGCTGGCTAAAGCGTAAATTGACTCCCGGTAAGTATTCCATTATTTGTCTTTATAAGTAATTATACATGTATGGATAATTAATAACAATATGCAACCGTATAAAATACGTAGTTATGTGTGTGCGGCCCGACAAGTTTTATGTTAAGAGAAACTCATTATTTACTGATTTACGTAACGCCCAGTATATAGCCCATGCTTTTTATTATTTTCTGTAATAGTGTGAGAAGTTTTTCAAGAGTCATTGTCATGGTAAAAGTGTACAACATTAAAAAATTATTGACTAAATGTTAATGCGTAGTCAGGTCGTGATCTGTGTCAATGCATGCAGTGGACTGTCGCAGAGTTTGTTAATTAACTTCACAGCAGAGAATTAATTGTGAGAGCTTCCATGTATGAAATTTAATTGAATGTAAAACATCCTTAATGCTGTGAGCGCCTTGCTGTTAAATTTTTTTGGGTCAAATTATGATTACCGCTCACCACGTGGCCGTTTAACCTGCAAATTTATGTCGAAGCATGATGGCCTTGTGCAGTTCACTTTATATTAAGCCACATTTTAATAAGGTCTGTTCATTATTCAAATTTACTTATTCTATGGCTGATTTTCTACCCTTTGAGCTGGTTGCAAAAACTTTATTAATGAATATTGTGCTTTTATTGTGAGTTAGCTGGAGGCCCGTTTTGAGGTTAATTACCTTAGCTCGGGTGTACATTTTTAGTGTTCAGTTCTCTAATTTATTTGAATGAATAGGGTTCTCGAACTAAGCCGGATTCCTGGCTTGCTGATGGCTGCACACCTGCCTAAGCTGTGAACCATGAACAAGATCTTATACGAAGAGGGAGATGGAGACTGATTTTCTATGTTGCACTCGCCAGCACTTATAAGGTGATATTCATTCATTTATTTCATTTTTTGGGGCCGGGCCGGCAGTGTGCCCGTTTACTGTAAATAGCCTTGAAGCCATGTGACCACGTGTCCAGACTGTCTACCGGGAAGTTGAGCTGTGATCATGACTCTGTACACTGTAATTTAAATTCAAGAACACTTTTATAACTCACTTACATAACACTAAGTGCACTGCATGTAAGTGTGTGCTGCACTGGGGGAGCGCGCCAGAGATATTCTACTCTTGTACCATTTTACGGTTGCTTCTCATTTTCATTTAACTCTTTACAAAATTTAATTACTGCTCAGTAGCTCTGTTCCGGCTGGAACAGCTGTGTATAAATTTTATTTTGGCTATGGGTTTCACATTTAATTGCTGGGGGTTTTTCTGGGTTTTTTTTTGGGACGTTTTCTGGGGTTACAAAAGGGCACTTAGTTTTTCTCTGACTCATGCTGGTGCAACCTCAGACAGGTTGGAGGCCGGTCAAATTTTGTCAACTTCATGCCGGCGCGCTCCCACAGAGGCTAGAGCACCCACACCTTATTGTATTTTTTTATTTTAATTATATGTGCATAGCCATTCTGAGTTAATAGAAATAATTTACTATTTTTCTGGTAATATATTAGTTGATTTTGCCCCTTGCACAAGGGCTATGCTGATTGTTTTTCTTAACTGGCAAACACATATGGATTGACTTCCACTTATAGTATTTGCTGTTTAACTTTTTGACTATAAAACATGTATTCATCATTTTTTTTGGTAAACCATATATTGTCAAAATTTTCTGAAATTGTAAAGCCTCAAGCGATTAATTCTGTTTATTAAAGAACATAAAGATTTTAATTCCTTTCGGAATTTTGTGAAGTCAAATAACTGTTTAGAATTCTATAAACACTGTTTGAAAGTAGGTGATGTAGTTCTGTCAATTTACTTAATGATGTGAAAGGAACTTAAGGTTCACACGCTCATGATGGGTCATTGATCAATGGAATGCTAGACAGATGGACGGTCCGGTTTTATTTATGGGTCATGAATTATTATCATCCTTCCTGGGGTTTTGGCTTTTATGTAATTCTACTGAACGGGTTGCCGACGGGCGGATATTTTGTCACTGCTGGGTTATAAGATTGTAGTTACGCTACCTGTTAGGCGGGTGCATTCCAGGGGCATTCGTGTTAAAATTAATCTAATTGTGAGTTGTGTGCCTCATGTTTCTGTATGTATTGTGTTGGTCAGTGTCTAGCTAGTCACCGGATGGGGAGTGAGAATTTTATATTTATATATGTGCATGGATTTACTGAATTTCTCCACACACTTGTTATGCTATTATAGGTATATAGATGGTTACTGAATTATACACACTTGTGATGTTATTGTATTTCTATATATGTATATATATTCATGGAATTTACACACATTTGTTAGGCTGTACACCTGTTGTTATATTGTGTCATAGAAGTGGCTTACAGCTATGAATACCTTGCAAACAATAAACTTGTTACTGTTATCTTATAGCTGAGTTTCACTGCAAGTCCCGTCATACTGGACCCGGCACAATTTTTGCTTCTCTAGGCTCCTGCCTAGTCCTAATTGACTTGTGGCTTCTCTTTCAAAAAAAAAATATTAAAATAAAATAAGTTGTTTTCATACTCATAAAAAAGACATAAAAGGAAAGAGGGTTTACAAATGGTACCGCAGAGCGTGGTTTATAAAGTCTGCTACCACAAATGGTAGCTCAGAGCGTGGTTCATTCTAGGCTTGAACCCTTGGGTCCTGGTGTGTGACGGGGCTTGCAGACTCGGAAATATTAATGCGATTGTTGTGACATAGTTGATATAGGCCCGTGTAGGCTAGTTATAAGTTGTTTAATTGTGAGTCGGGTCGCACCACTGAGGCGGTTAATGGTGTTTAAAAATTTTGTGATAGCCTGTACTGCCGGGGAGTCTCAAGCGTGGCCTGGAAGATGGAATGTTGATTCGGGGTCGGAGTTTGGCGTGTTACATTGATGGGATGCGGTATGGCCCGATCGGAAATCGGTACCGGAACCGACTTGTGTCCGGTTGATGTCGAAGTATTGTTAATTCCCGAATTAGGACTTTCAGTTGATTGTTAGTTGGTTGTTGTGATTTATGTGTTGGTACGGCATGTGTGATGTTATGCGTGTTTAGTATTGTTGCTTGTCTCTTGTCTCCTTCCGTCGTGGATGTGAATGGTTCAGAATAGGCCAGGTTTCCGCAGCGCTAGAGAACCCGGGGGTCTACTCAAAGGAAGGACAGTACTTGAGTTTTTCCGATTGTTGTTAATATGTTTTTGTAGGTTATGTTTGTGTTAGATGTTTAGTGGGGATTTGTTTTATGATTGTTTGTTTTGAATTGTGTAATTCTGGCGGGGATATGCTACGAGAAATTGCCCCACCCTCTTTCAGACGTTCTCCAGAAATTTCCGGTGGTGAATGGATTTGATGAGGATCAGCTGTTGGTTTTCTTGGACCTGGTCCTGCAGGTGGCAGATTTCCCAGGGGTGTCCGATGGGGAGGTCTTGTTTCTTATATACCCGTATTGCCGGAGTACGTTGGCTGATCTGGTCACCAAGGCTCTGCGTCTGGGTGACAGTATTGATGCTTTCCATGGGGAGGTGTTGAACTTCTTCCTACCCATTCGACGACGCGCCAAGCTTGAGTTGGAAAGATTCTATCGCCCACAGGCCTACGGAGAGGCGTTATGAGACTTCGTGCGCGATATACGGAAAGCTTCCCGGGTGTTAAGATTGGGGTTGCCCGAGACAGAAGTGATACAAGCGATTCTGGAAGGACTGACTCCCCAGGAGATCTCGTTTGGCATTCGCGGACCGTCCACGTTGTTTTGCGGACCTTGAGCGACTGTGTGTGCTTTCAGGAACGGTCAAGGAGGTTGACGAGTCCCGGGGAAAAGAGGCTACCGATGTCCAATACTCCAGCGGTTCATCAGGAAGAGCCAAAAGGGACAAACATGGTGGTTGGAGGAGAACCCAAGAGACGCTTAGAAAGCCAGAATATTCCGGAAGTGATGGAGGCTACAAGGGGGTGGCAAGTGTGAAGGCGGTAACAACAGCTACAGCACAGAAAACAAAGAAACATGAAATTAACAGGGGAAAAAGAAATTATGTTAGGGAACAACCATCGGCAAGTAGGGAGCCTGTAGTTAGGCGTTATTCTCATTTACAGAAAAGTGAGAGTTTAAAGTTTCCAGAGGAAGTACAAGTGCCTAAGAGAGTAGTAGATGAAGAAGAGGAAGCAGAAGTAGAAGAGCGGAATTACTTCGTGGGAACAATACAAGAGGATAAGAACGCGTCAGTTAATACTGAATTACCGGACTCAAAGAGGACGTCATGGTTGAATCCAGAGGCCGCAGAATTTGTTCCGGTATTTCCATCTCGGTTCGTGAGGGATCCAGATCCTGTAACCTCACCATCGCCAGTGGAAATTAATTTAGTCATTGCACATGAACCTGGACAGCTGGATTCCAGG